>JABTTQ020001705.1:0-1200000 GCA_016081115.2 Rehmannia glutinosa | reverse complement strand
GCTTTCTACTTTGCTACTCTTAAACCGAACTTCTTAACTTCTTTCTTAAATTTCTTATACCATTGCCTCGGTTCTTGTTTAAGATCATACAATGATTTATTTAATTTACATACTTTATGTTCTTCACCTTTAACAACATACCCTTCAAGTTGGTGTATGTAAATTTCTTCTTCAAGATCACCATTTTAGAAAGCAGTTTTAACATCCATCTGATGAACCTCTAACTTAAACATAGAAGCAATGGAAAACATTGTTTTGATAGAAGTAAATTTAGTAACAGGTGAAAATGTCTCAAAATAGTCAATTTCTTTTTCTTTTTTTAACTTTAACCTTCGGTAACTAACCTTGTTTTGTACTTATCAATAGTACCATCAAGTTTGAGTTTCTTTTTCAAAACCCATTTACTGCCAATAGGTTTAGTGTTCGGAAGACGATCAACAAGAGTCCATGTTTGATTATGAAGAATTGATTTTATTTCATCATCCATGGCTCTTTTCCATATTATTGAATCTGATAAAGACATAATCTCTTGAAAAAATTTAGGATCCTCTTCTAACATGTAAGTTAACATATCGGACCAAAATTCATTTCAATTCTACGTCCCTTACTCCTTCTCAACTCAACAGACTGTTCATTTTTATCTTGATCTAAATGTTCATCATTTGTAGATGTTCGAGATCGATTTAAAATCGATTTAGTTGCGACTTGTAAGTCAATCTCGTTTAACAAGTCTTTGTTAAAATCTGACTTGTCTACATCCTTAACAGTAAAGATTTCATAAAAAATAGCATGCGTAGCTTCAAACACATTATTATCAGAAAGTCTAAGAAATCTATATGCTTTACTTCATTAAAAAAATAACCAATAAAAACAGATTTCACAGCTTTACTACCAAGCTTTGGCCTCTTCAAAGTTGCATCACAAACATATGTAATGCAACCCCATACCTTCAAATGTTTATGCTAGGCTTATGCCCAACCAACAATTCATATGGAATTTTCTTATGTTTCTTATTCACAATTCTGTTACTTACGTAACAAGAACTTAGTAGTGCCTCTCCCCAATAACTCTTTGGTAATTTCGAGTGTATTAGTATAGCACTAACAATTTCCAATAAGGATCGATTTTTCCTTTCAAATTCCCATTTTGAGGTGGAATATTTGGTGCTGCAAACTCTCTTACTATACAATTTTGTAAAAAAAAATGATATAAATTCATTAGATAGATATTCACCACCTCTATCTGATCTCAATCTCTTGATCCTTAAATTGGTTTTATATTTAATTTCTTCTTTAAATATTTTAAACTTATTAAAGGCCTCATCCTTGGTTCTTAACAAATACACATAGGTGTACTTCGAAAAATCATCAATAAATGTGATAAAATAATGTTTTCCACCTCTAGTAACATGCTCTTTATTAAAATAATGTTCAAGTAAACCATTTGTTCGAACTACACTTTTAAAAGAAATTTTCATCAACTTAGATTGTGCACAACATTCGCAAGTTTTCATAGATAAAGTACTTGAATACTTAGGAATAAAATCATAGTTTATCATTCATACCAATATGTCCTAATCTCAAATGCCATATATCATTAGAAACATACTCAACAGAATTAAAAGAGTCAAAAAAATAGTAGGAAACTAGAAATTTTATTCTCAATGCTCAATAAGTAATAATCATTAGAAGCATACTCAACAAAATTAAAAGAGTCAAAAAATAGAGCCTTCCCAACAAAGGACCCTTTCTTAGTAATAATCACTTTTTGGGACCCAAAAGCTACTTTAAAGCCATTCTCGTCCAACTTGTGGACTGATACAAGATTCTTCCTCATAGAGGGGATATGATACACATTTTTAGAGTTAAAGATTTGCGAATAAAGGGGAAGAAGCACGGTTCCTTTATCCAAAACTTCACTTGTCGAAATGTTGCCCATGTAGACTATTTTTGCTTCATTTAACTCTTAATGTTAACTTTGTAGGAAAAAACACTTTGTAATATAAATAAAAAAAAAGATAGCAAAAGGAAAATCATGAAATAGAAAAGCAAAAAAATAAATAAATAAATAAAGCCATAAAAACTCAAATAGAAAATCCAAAAAAAAGCTGGCTAGCCAATAACGTTACAAAGTTATAACGGAAGTTGTAATAAAACAAAAATAAATTTTACATGTGATGGGTTAATTTGGGAGCAACTTGTCATGTTACACCAAACTGAAGTTTGTTCAAAACTTAATTTTTTACCATTTAAACTTAATTAACTCAATAATTCCTTCAGAAACCCACAATATTTGTTTGTAGTCATTTACGTTTTTACCATTTATTAAATTTAATTAACTCAATAATTCACTTGGAGGGTAATTTAGTCCTATAATATTTTCGCAGAAACTTTCACTCTTTTAGAGAAGAGATTAGAGATAGAGAAGAGATAGAGATTAGAGATAGAATCCTTCCTGATAAAATGGAGCAATGCCATCATAAAAGACTTGTTGTATTCTTTTTTTCCCTATAAACACATCTAAATTACTATGACAAAGCATGAAAAACCTTTTGGATGTTTACAACGTTTGGTGTGTGCGTTTGAATTTGGTTTGTCGATTACTTGACAAAAACGCTATCTTCTTGTCGACAACAAAAAGAATATTGCTCGGAAGTATACGATTTTTGATCATTGTCGAAATTGTTAATACGATCATCGCAAAGCATTTTCGAAAATATGGTGTATTCAACTTGTTTCCCTTTGGCGTTTCAAAATAGTTGGTGCCTTATTTTCAAGGTAAAATATTTTTTAATTACAATTATTGACATTGAATATGCCATATTTCACCCTTGTTCACTCGATCAAATGAAAACAGTCTATTTATTCTTTCTTAACAACATATTGGAAGAAGATACATGCTTGAACTATTTTATGGTTTGGTGTGCGAAGCTAATATGTGTAAGTTCATCTCAAACTCGTTAGATAATCGCATCAAAAGAAATGTGAATATGAATTATTGAAGCCTCTTATTTCTACATGTAGGTTACCCTTTTGCGCTTTATTTTTTTGGTTGCTTTTATTATCATCTTGTCGCTCTCGCCATCGGAGTTTCTATATTACTTTAGTTTATTGGTCCATGACTACTCTCGCCATCGTTGGTTTTGGAGATTTGCAAGCAAAAAATAGGAGGTGATATATTCAATATTTTTCATGTTGTTTAACTTGGGACTGACATATATAAGAGGAAATATGACAAATTTGATGGCCATGTTGCTAGCAAAAGACTAGGCAATTTGTAAGTATTTTTACTAGTATTGCCAGGTTTGCCTACAAGATCAAATATTTTCACATTTGCGCTTGAAGTTTAAATCCGACTTAGAGGAGTTGTAGCAACAATAGATTTTTTATTCACTTCCAAAATCCATATGGTCAGCTATTTCCCATGTCCTTTTCTACTCTCTCATAGATAAGGTATACTTATTGGAGTGTCCATGATTTACTCTATCAACTGGTAATCTCAAGAACATTTGATTTTCAAGTTATTGGAGAGTCCAAAATCAGTGAGATTTGTGGTGAAATTGGTGTAATACTTGTATTCACTCAAACTTGCTTACAATGCTTGATGGTTTACAAATGAGGTAATGTCTCTATTTATACTATTCCACCTCCTAAATTGACGGTGGTGATTCATTTGATCCTACGGTTGGGAGTAAGTCTCTAGACTTCTCCACGAACTTTAATATTCTACAAGATATTTACAGAGGAATGCTCTAGAATTCTCCTACCATTCTCTACAAAATTCCTACAAGTTTTAGAGTATTCTATGTAAAAATGGGCTTAATCCTTAGGCCAACATGTGGGCTTGGACTTGGGCTAACCTCTTAGCTCATTGATGGCAAACATCTCGGTCCATTTAGGCGGCCCGCTACATAGGGCTAGGCTGCAGGGAGGAGTTGTGGAGGACAAGTAAAATTTTCCATCATAATTGCTTTTTGTCACCGCAATCAAGAGGAGGACGGGTGAGTCATTGCATGGCGAGGATGAAAATCACAAGATAGGTGGTGTTTGGTAAACTTTTAGTATCAATTTTTTTCTCGAATGAGAAAGTAGATGGTCCAATTAATTTGCTCAAGTTAATTGATGGTGACCATAAACTTTTTATCATTAAATTGACCAAGATTTTGTGCGAGTTAATTGGTGATTTGATATCTTTTATTAGTTTGTCATTACGGTAGTAACGTAATCAAGCGAGAGACAGTCATATATAAAACAAAGATAAATGCGAGATTTTTTTTTGAAACAAGTAAATAATAAATTTTGTTTTTAATTTGTAGTGGACAAAATGTCAAAGTTTAACAATTATATATACAAAATTTATACTAATTTAGAGTTTTTATAAAGTTTATGACTATAAGCTACTTAATGACTCAATTTACCAAACTTGGGGTTGAAATGTGAGCTTATTTCATGAGAACAAGTTTGTATGTAAACTTAAGTTTTATAAAGTATATTTAGTTACTTAATTTTTTTTTGAGAGAAAAATTGCATAGCTTTATTAAAATTATGAAATGTCTGCTAATACAATTTCTTCAACCCAAATGGGAATATCTTCACTCGTCCAACAAAACGACGAAGAAGAAAAAAAGCGTAAAAAAGAAGCTAATCTATGAGCAACACTATTAGCCGTGCGTCGAACATGCGAGATTGTGGTTACTCAAGAGAAGCCAATAAATTTTGAATATCCTGTACTAAAATACCATTGTAATCGAGATCCTCATTGAAAGTTTGGATCGCCGCACCGCCAACGAATCGAGGATTTAAACAATAATCGCCCAATAGCCTTATCACTAGCCTGAAATAACCCTTCCTTAATGGCAAATAGTTCTCCTCTAACACACTCTCCATATTCTTGAAGCTCTTCACCGAAAGCCGAATAGCTTGTCCCATATCATTCCTTATAACGCCCCTACACCGAAACGATTCTCCTTGGCCGTTGAAACAAGCGTCCACATCCACTCGAATCGTCCCGGGTTGGGTTTAACCCATTTTCCAGCCCCTATGTTACCACCCGCATCTGCTGCGACGCCACCGCCTTTGTGCCTCCCGGTATCTTTGCTAAAAAGTCATCAACCCAACTCACGGATGAAGAAATCTTAGTCGATCAGAGCATGAATATAACGTTGCCTTTCCTTCCAAATAGCCCAAGCCTTGCACACAAATGCCTCAAATTGGCTTTTACTCAATTTATGCTTCATCCAAAATTCAAATCCCATATATCAAAGATCCTTTGCACATTTTAATAACTCCCGAAACCCGATGCCTTCCATAAACTTCTCATGGGTGCAATAAAATAGAGAATGTGTGGTGGTATCATTATTGAAATGGCAAATGGTACAACTCCTCATCACAGCACATGTTGCCTCAATAAATTTGCATTAGCCGCTATGCTATTATGCAAAACCTTCCACCAAAAAAATACGTGCCTTAGCCGGGATAGACAATGCCCATACAAACTTCCACCATTTGGACATTTCCGATGATGAGCTATGTTCGTGTGTCTCGATAAAAACCCATCGCACTTGATAACCCGTTTTAATCGTGTATTTACCCTTCGACTCAAATCTCCAATATCTGCTTGTCGGGCCGATGGATTAAAGGCGGAGGCATTTGCAATATTCCATCGACAACGTGCTTTGGAAAAGCACTCCGATCCCCATTACATGCATATCCCTCCATCAACCGATCAATCAGATCATCATCCACCACCTCGAATTCGACTCGTGATTTTACTGTGCAATGTTGGAATCCATAAATCCTTATATACTCGACCGTTCGCCTGTCGCCTACCCTCCAGCTCAACCCATTTTATAACGTCCCCTGCTCCACAACAAAGATCTCCAAATGTAGGAAGGTTTCGAGCCCAAGCTTGCGACCATTATGTCTCCATGGCAAAAATATCGAGCCTTAAGAACTCGGGCCACCAGGTTATCCGGATTTCGAATAATTCTCCATATTTGTTTGGCCAACAATGCCCTATTAAACTCAATAAGATTCCCGAATCCCATGCCCCCGAGCCCTTTAGGCCGACACAAATAACTCCATTTCTTCCAATGCAATTTTCGACTACCCCCCCATACCCCACCAAAATTTGCACATGCTCGTGCTATCTCCTCGCAAATTGAAAGAGGTATTTGAAAACAAGACATGGCATATGTAGGTATAGCTTGTAAGACCGATTTAATCATTACCTCCTTACCCCCCTCAGAAAAAAACTTGCCACTCCAAATTCAATGCGCTTTAATAATACAATCTTTCAAGTAGCCGAACTCAGAACCTCTTATTTCTCAAATAAACCATAGGTAAACCCAAATATACCTCATGCCCTTGCACAACTTGTACCGTGAAAGTGGTCTTAAAAAGTCCACGACTTGACTTTTGTGTTCGGACTAAAAGTGATGGCGGATTTATCATAATTAATCAATTGTCCCGACGCTCGTTCATACGATTTGAGGATACTCGAAACACGACTGCATTCTTCCATAGTAGCGCGGCAAAAAATCAGGCTATCGTTGGCAAAGAATAGGTGTGAAATCGGAGGACTTCTCGGTGCAATTCTGACCCCATTAATCCTTTTCAATCCCAAATAATAATTGAACATTGATGATAGTCCTTGGGCGCAAAGAACAAATAAATAAGGCGATAGCGGATCTCCTTGCCTTAGTCCTCGACTCGGTAAGACTAATCCTGCCACTTCCCCATTTAGACAAAATGAATATTTCACCGAGCGAACACAACTCATCATTAATTTAATCCATTGTTCAGCAAATCCAAGCTTTTCCAAAATTGCCTCAAGAAATCCCCACTCAACTCTATCATATGCCTTGCTCATGTCAAGTTTTAGTGCCGCATAACCCCTATTACACTGCCGATGATTACGTATCCAATGTATGCACTCGAACCCCAAAATTACATTATCTGTAATCAACCTACCCGGTATAAAAGCACTCTGAGTATCATCCACCACATGTTGTAAGACTGCACGAATTCTATTAGTTATAGCCCGGGCCACAATTTTATAAAATACTGTGCACAAGCTTATAGGGCGAAAATCCTTTACAAGAAGCGGGTGACTGACCTTCGGAATTAATGTAATAGTCGCCTCGTTCCAGCCATTTAAACTTCCATTATTGTTGAGTATGTTCAAAATTTCTTTTGTAACATCCTCCCCTACAATGGACCAATACTTCTGATAAAACACGGCTGAAAAACCGTCCAGGCCTGGCGCTTTATCAGCAAACATATCAAAAAGCGCTTTTTCACTTCTTTTGCGTCAAAGGGCTTACATAGAAGATCGTTCATCTCATCTGACACTTTTTGCTCCACACACTGCAATACTTCTGCATACTCCGCCTCCGTAGGATTATTCGTAGTGAAAATATCAGTGAAGTAATCCGAGATAATTGCTAGCATCGCCCTATTTCCCGTCACAAAATCTCCTTGTTTTGAAACCAGACTGTTTATTGTATTCCGCAATCTGCGTTTAGAAGCTTGCGCATGGAAATACGGTGTGTTTTTATCACCATGTTTCAGCCAATTATTCCGACTCCTCTGTTTCCAAAAAATTTCTTCTTGATAAGCCAGCCTTTCCACTTCACGTTCCAACTGTGCTACCTGCACCCCAGAAGTTTTCCAGTTACAAGCTTTTTGCAGCTTATTGAGTTTCTCCCTTGTCCTCTTGATATGTTTAGGGAGGTATCCAAACTTGCTATCGGCCCAATCTTGTATTTTCACCCGACAATTACTGAACTTATCCTTGAGTGATAATACACCTTCCTCGTTGTTCCACCCCGCATTAATTACCTCTTGAAAATCTGATTCTATCGTCCAAAATTTCTCAAACCTAACTTGCACCGAGTATTACCCATTTCTTCCGTCGGGTGTTCCTTCTCAAGCCCTTCCAAATAATTTCGACGGCTCTATGATCCGAGGAATAATATTCTAATGTGACAGCATTGGTTGTAGGGAAAAGTGTCCTCCAATTGAAAGTACTAAAAAATCTATCCAATTTTTCAAATATAATTTCGCTACCTGATCGACGGTTCACCCAAGTAAAGAACTCCCCAACACCATATATTTCTCTAAGCTCACATTCCTCAATGGCGTTTCTAAACAATTCCATCGATTCTCATGACGCGGCCGCCTCCAAGTTTTTCGCTCGATTACAAATTTCATTAAAATCGCTTATTAGGATCCGGATTACCATAAAAGCCCGTAAACCTCCAAAGCGTCTCCTCTTCCCAAATAATGCAATCTATATGTCCCATTGAATAAGACTTAATCGAAACTTGCGATTGCACCCTTCCAAAGAAGTATCAATCCACCATTTTTCCGTCATTGTCCACTATAAACATATCTTCATATCCCAAGATGTCCCTCCACCGCGTACAATTATTTGCTCTCATCCTTGTCTCACATAAGAATAAGAGTATTGGGTCCTTTTCGGCTATAAGCCGTTTTAGTTCCCGGAATGCTCGCTGGTTCCCAAGCCCCCGAGCATTCCAAACGATGCAACTCATTGATATTGGCGGGGTTGCAGCGCAAGCCCCGCCGTATCGCTGGTATCCATATCGCGTGTCTCTCCCGATACTACTACATTCTTCGTCTCCCTATGTGGTTTCTTCCTTGACTCTCCAAAAATCTCGTTGAGATCCTCCAAATCTCCACTAACCCTCTTAAAATCCCCTTTTCCTTCTGTTTGTGAGCCTTTGTAACTGTCCCTTGATTTCTAGCCATTTTCTTCCACTTTTTTGGACTCCGCCCGTGGAGATATCCGGTTGTTTGGGAGTTTATCGATATATTGCTCGCATCCTCCCCACAGGAAGGATGTGGGCTCGATCGATCATTCGGTTCTCGGTCATGTTCTCCCGCTCGACATTTTCTTCTATCTGGATACTATTTGGCTCTACTTGCATGTCGATTGTTTTGACTACCAACATTTGGTCGATCCACCGATCCCTCTCCTCATGTATAGCTTCATCTTCCACCTGTCCATTCTCCACGAGTATGGGGTGTATCAAGTACAATTTGTGGAGAGCTCCTATCCGGACTAGCCGCTCCGACTTTTTTTTTTATCGACCCATAGGTAGGTTCGCTCTTAGCCAACTCCCGTACTGCATGTCCGACCCCACAGAAGCATTCACGTCACACTCTCTCCATGTGTGACCCACCCTTCCACATGCATAGCAAAATCGGGCAATTTTTCGTACGTAAGAAGAACGTAAATTTCCTCACCCCCCTCTTCGTCTTGTATGATGATATGGCTTTGTAGGGGTTGAGAAATTTGCAAACTGATTTTAAGTCTAGCAAACCTTCCCAATATTACCTCTCGATCTCCTTTGTCGATTTCAATCACCTTCCCTATTTTGTTTCGATCCGTTTGTAAAACCTCTTTCTTGCATATCGCCACCGGAGGTTGTGGCATTGCGTCCAAACCTCCCATGTAGAAAAATCCAAAGGTGTTTAGGGCTTTGGGTGCCGTTTAACTCCTGGAAGATTATAAGGTTATTGAAGAAATGCCACGGTCCTCCCCGCATGAGGCCCTTCTTCTCGATCGAGGCTAGCAAACTCCAAAATGAAAAGATTTTCGCCAACAACCTGCTCAATCTTTTTAATGACTGAAGAATCCGAGGGATATCTTTGTCGAAATGTGTCTCTGTTGATTAATTTGGAAGATAGAATTTTCGCCACAAGACAGGTTTGCTTGCTATTCGATCTTCTCCTTTCGCGCACTTCATGATCTAGGGTTAGGGTTTTCTTCTCACCCTTGTTTGAAATTTTAATGCAAGCTATGCGTTTCAGGATCTCCTCATGATCCATATTGCAATCGATGACGTTCCGGATCTGCAAAACCACCAAAGATTTTAGAGAAAAATCTTGATGGTATGTACCTACACACTGGTAGGATGTTCTGCTTCTAATGGGTTTTCACTCCAACGAGAGAAACCCTAAGAGAGAGAATAAATTTATATTTAGTTACTTAATTTTATTTTTATATCTCGTGGTATAATACATCCCTAGCTAGAGAGCCCTTATATGAATGCAATCGGCTTGCCAGGGTGACTAACAACATTAATTGCATTGGGCAATTAATTGAAATAGAGATCATGTTTTTCACACTAGGGGATTTTGATTTGGCAAAAATATTTTGCATGACACAATCTCATGAACATAGTCTATGAGATGGATCTATATGTGAATTCTAACTCATATCCAAACTCATACTTTTTGTATTTTTTAGGATTTGTCTCATTGACTTAAGTTTATGAGACGGTCTTATATAAGACCACCTCTTCTTCGATTCTTGAAACAAAGCTAGATCCATTCTACAAGTTGCATTGATTATCTATGTTATTATTGTGATGTTTCTCGAGTACAAATCTCGGGAGGAGAGAGATCAATGAGAATTGAACCCCAATTTATGATCCGCCATGAAAATCTTAATCACTAGACTACTATCACGAGGATGTTAGTGTAATAATGATATGTTGTAGATCAATATCTATATATATATATATATAATAACAAATACGCTTTTCGGAAATAGTATGGGAAGATTTTCCCGCCCATTTTTTGTGATATAAAAAGTAATAAACATATATATAATAATATGAAGTGATAAATATTTGGTATTTTATTATATTTGGTAGTCAAATTTCTTTAGATAATAAATTTTAAAAATGGTATAAAAATATATAAATAGAGTGTCGAAATGGGCCGAGGCGGCCGACCCGCGCCCGCAAAACCCGCCACTTGGCGGGGTGGGGCTAGCTAGCCGAGGTGGTGGGCCGAGAAAACCTCAGCCCAACCCAACCCGCCTGGGGTCAATTTCAAGGAACTGCCAAAAAATTAAAAAATTTAAAAATATTTTTTTATTCATATTATTAATTTTAATGAATTAAATATACTAATGGATAATAAGTACATATTTTATAAAAATATTATATACACTTTTATAAGAGATAAAAATATAAAATATCAATTATACTATTTTTTTGTCTATTTTATCTAAATTTTCTTTTTTTTTTTTTTTTTTTTTAATTTTTGGCGAGCCAGCCCGCCCACCAAGCCCCTGTTGACCAAGGGCGGGCTAGCCCATTTAGGCCCGTCCCTTGGCGGGCTACTAAATACATAACCCCGTTTTGATTCTATATATAAATATATCTTTCCAAATATGTGTGTACGACATTAATTCTTTGTATTTTTTAAAATTAATAACTTTTTCATTTTTGATATATTTTTGACGTATAATATATCGAATTAATATTTTTGTGATCTTAAGTTTGACATATATATTGTATATATGAAATAAAAAACGTAATTAAAAAAAAATAAGAAATTTTTATTTATTACTTTGTAATTTATAATGAGCTTTAAGAATTATGCATTCGGACTATTGGAGATCAATTTGTATATTCATGTATTTTGGCTATTTATAATATATTTATAGTTGTTTTTGGGCTTAGCCCATTCCTTAATAATTATATAAAATTATATTTAAATTGAATAAATTAAATTAAAAAAATACTTATTTTAATTAAAAATATATCTCAAATTATGTATCTAAATTTTATATATCACTTATATCCATACATAATATTATATATATTTATGTAAGACAAAAATTAAGATTTATTTAACATAAAACTACATTAATAATAGTATTTTATATATATAATATTTTTTTATATATGAATGTACATTTTATGTTTATAGATATTATTTTTTATATTTATCAACGTATATTGATATTTAAGTATAGAGTTGTACAATTGGAATTAGATATGAATTTGGCTATTTGATAATTGTTTAATATATGTATATGTATAAATAATTTTTTTAAATTGTTTCATTTTTCCTTGAAGATGTGTTTCTAAATATAAAACATATTTTTGTTTAATTCTTTTAGTAATTTTTACAATTATTCAACTTTCTAAACCATTAAAAATATTTAATTTTCAAATGACCTTATTATTGGTCAGTAAAGACTATTTATTAAATATTCAACATTGGAGTAATATAAAAAATCAACATTGGTCAGTTAAAACTTTTTCAAAATTTTACTTTCTTATAGATAAACATGATCTATAAATAGATTTATTTCATATAGTTGCACAATCAAATAATTTCGTATTTAAAGAGATTTTTTTATAGTTTATAATAATTTATTTTTATTGTTTAACCGTATGATTTATAATAAAAATAATTATTTTTATATTTCAACTAGTTTTTAAAATTTAATACTTAAAGTAATCTTTTTTTTAAAAAAAAAATACAGATAACATAAATCAATAAATTGTAAAACAAAGAATGAGAGCCAGTAAAATTGTAATGATTCTTGTGTTTAATTTTTAGAATTAATAAATAAAAATTATAAATAGAATTAATATTAATAATAGATAAATACAATATGCATATTCGGGAATGGGAATGAGAACGAGTAATCACGTTTCATCTAATCGGAATGGGAAGGCGAGCGAGGATATAAATATTGTCCCTATTCCATCATCGATTCTAGAGAAACGAGAAATATCCATCCCCGCTCACATCCTCACTCCATCCCTGAATTAAGCGGGGATTCTACATCCCGTTATATTCAATTACCAGCTGGCATGGTTCCTCACGGGGATATTGCCATTCCAAAATGCAGATAACGAAATTCATATAACTATTAGAAAAATATACATGTAATAGTACAAAATAAATATCTCACTGATATACACCCCGTGCATCACACAGGTAAAAGACTAGTTCTTATTTAAAACAACGAAAATGGTGAGAACTAACCATTTTGGATAAATAAAACTCTTTTCTAGCCACTCCTACAAAAAATCATATTTTCAATACACATTTTCTCTAGTCTTTTCTTTGAAACACCCTTACTTTTTTTTTTTATTTATTTTATAGACTAAAAATAATGAGTCTCCTCTCTCTTCCCTCTTTTCCCTAATGTAAAAATTAATTTGAACATGATAGTGTAACATATATTTTTATTGTCTACAAATTAATAAACAAGAAAAAAAACCGTACAAATTAAATTTATATAAATCAATGTGAAAATATGGGTTACAATCCCTAGAAAATCCTCTGATTTTTCTCTTCAAGATCAAGAACCTTGGAATTGATATTTTGGAGGTGGAACCGCCTATTTGATCTCTTCCGATTTTGAATTAGATTATCAATAACGTTAATTCGAGGGCTTAATAGTTTATTCTCAAATGATCAAACGTTGAATCTTCAAGACCTTTGACTTTCTGACTTGGAAGTTTGTTGATGGAATCGATCTTTTAATATTCCTCTAAGATGGATTTGATCTTCAATAATATTGACCGAAGGCTTGATAGCTTATTCCCAAATCAAACATTGGACTTAAGTAGAGTACCCCATGATGAACACCTTGAATTTCGCCTGAACACCGTGAATCTCCTTGAATTTGATTTTCTTGACTTGAGAGAATTTTCTCCACCGCTTTTCTTGCTTGGATTTCTTCTCTTTGAATTGTGCGTCTATGAATTATGAAGAGAGCCTCTATTTATAAGTGTGGGTTGAGGATTCTTTGCATAATTGATAGATGAAACGGGGTGATTCGATCACCAATCATCATTTATCTTGCATATCTTGCCATAATAAAAGGAATATGGTTTGATTTGATTTGATTTGATTTATTTACCAAAATATTGGTAAATCACTTTCTTATTTTCAAGATCTTACCTTGATGGCCAAGATTGAAGATTTCGATACTTGACAATATTTTGTAATAAATTTAGGTGTCTACAAATGCCCCCTCACGATTTATTCATGGACAACATGTCATGGAGTGAATGAATCGTGAAATCGTTTCACTTGGTATCAGTTTGAAGCACATATATAGTTTATACTCGTATCAATGAGCTCTTGAAATTGTAGATAGTTTATACTCATATCAAGGAGTTCTTGAATTTGAATTTGGATTTGCAAACAGTTTATACTCGTGTCAAGGAGTCTTCATTTAAACTTGATATATATTGATAGTTTATACTCGTATCAAGGAGTTCTCATTTGAATTTGAGACATATTGATAGTTTATACTCATATCAAGGAGTAATCATTTAAATTTGAGACATATTTATAGTTTATACTCATATATAGGAGTTCTCATTTGAATTTAAGACATATTGATAGTTTGTACTCATATCAAAGAGTGGTCATTTGGATTTGAGATATATTGATAGTTTATACTCGTATCAAGGAGTGGTCATTTGGATTTGAGACATATTAACAATTTATACTCGTATAAATGAGTGATAATTTGAATTTGGGATATATACATTTTATACTCATGTCAAGGAGTGTGATTGATAGTTTATACTGTTTCAAGGAGCATTATTGAAAATTTATGCTCGTATCAAAGAGCCTTATTGATAGTTTATGCTTATATCGGGAGCTATATAGACAATTTATGCTCGTATTGGGAGCCATATTGATAATTTACACATATCAAGGAGCATTTGAGAAGACTTTGATTTGAAAATTTTAAATAGTTTATGCTCATAGGAGCCATTAGAAAAACGAAGTTGTGATGATCCACTTCCTCTTCTTCATTTGTTGGGATTTGACTTCTAGCAACTTTGGTTTTATTGCTCCCTTTAAGTGAAATTTGATTGAAGACATGAAACTAGAATTTAAGTGAAGGCATTTAACTTTACATTTGTGCCATTTGGAGTGGAATTTGAGGATAGATATCAGAAGTAAGCTCTATTTGAATATAATCCAAGTGGAGATATGGGATACCACCTTTATTTGCCCCCACTTGTACATTCCTTAAAACGTTGTTTGATGGCTTGATGGAAAGCATTTGAAGTTTGCGAAGATGGGTTGTTTGCCCTTCATCCTCATTTGAACTTGAACTTCATCGATAAAGAGAAGAGATGAGAGGCAGAGATTGTCCCACATGGCATCCCAAAAATTTATAATACGAATTTTTATTGTCTGCAAGTTAACAAACAAGAAACAAATCGTACAAATTAAATTTATATAAATCATGGTAAAAATATAGGTTACAATCTCTAGAAAATTCTCCGATTATTCTCTTCAAGATCAACAACTTTGGAATTGATATTTTGGAGGTGGAATCGCCTATTTGATCTCCTCCAATTTTGAATTTGATTATCAATAACGTTAACTCGAGGGCTTGATTATTCTCAAACTAAACGTTGAATTTTCAAGACCTTTGACTTTCTGACTTTGAAGTTTGTTGAAGGAATCGATCCTTCAATATTCCTCTAAGATGGATTTGATCTTTAATAATGTTGACCGAGGACTTGATAGCTTATTCCCGAATCAAACATTGGACTTGAGCAGACTCCACGATGAATGCCTTGAATTTCGCCTTGAACACCGTGAATCTCCTTAAATTTGATTTTCTTAACTTGAGATATTTTCTTCATCATCATTCTTGCTAATATTTCTTCTCTTTGAATTATGTGTCTATGAATTATGAAGGGAGCCTCTATTTATAAGTGTGGGATGAGCATTCTTACCATAATTGATCGATAAAACGGTGCGATTTGATTGGTCGATCATGATTTGTCTTGCGTATATTGCCATAATCAAAAGAATATGATCCGATTTGGCTTGACTTGAATTATTTACCAAAACATGGGTAAATCACTTCCTTATTTGCAAGATCTTACCTTGATGGACAAGATTGAAGATTTCGATACTTGACAATATTTGGTAATAAATTTAGCTCTAGAAATAGTCACACTATAAAATTATTTCGTGGAGTTGGTAGTCACAATAATATATATATATATATATATATATATATATATCATGCATTTATATTGTGTAGCATTGCCACGATATATTATGTCATGATATGATTTTATATGACATGATATGAATTATAACGTGGAATCTAGTGCCACAATATTATTTATAACGTGGAAGCTAGTGCCACAATATGATTTATAACGTGAAAATTAGTGCCACGATATGAATCTATAACGTGGTAGCCGAGCCACGATAGAAATTATATTGTGGTATAATTTGCCACATCATAAATTCATATCGTAGCAACTATGTAACTTGCCACATTATAAATCCATATCCTAGCAACCAATGCCAAAATATACATTTCAATCATCCAAACAGTGCCACAATAGTTGTAGTTGGGGTGGGTTGTAGTTGATCAAAATAAAAAATATTGAAATTGAAGGGTAGCTTGGTAAATTCTTATAGGAGAGTAGGTATAAAAGAAGTTCCCTTATTTAAAATAGGAATTTTAAAATTTCGCTTTTAAAATATTTAGTTTTAGTCAACAAAATGAAACTAGGCAATAAAAAAGTAAAATAAAAATCACTAGCTTAAGTTAACTATGTTATAACGAGGATTACAAACTCGATTGGTACTATTGTAGCATGTTGCTAAAAACCTTCGGAGTACAAATGGAAACCACGGGGTGAATGGATGGAGATGAAGGGTAATGATGTCAATGACGTCTTCTAATTTGGCATTAGGAAAATTCTTCTCGAATTATCGGTGGCCTTCACCCTTCAACAAAATTCCGTATTGGACTCATATGAGCAATTGGCCTAATATCAATAGAAAACAAAATTTGATTTTCTCGTGAAAGTGATAAAAGATAATAAGATATATAACTAATTATAATTACCAAATTTGAAGTTTTAATTTTTTATATATGTGTATATATATATATATATATATATATATATAAATCAGAGCTACCATTTATTACTAGCTCCTCTAATATAATGTGGTCACCTTATTGAAAAATAAGGTTTATTAGGTGAATTTTTTGGACCAACAAGAAGAACAATATAGGTATAGTAACTAGGAGATATCATATTACATACAACTAGTATTTCACTCGTGCGACACACAGGGTGAGTTGTGTTGTACCATGTAAATTGCACGTATCTAAGAAATACAATGCTAAAGAATATAAAATTGTACAATACAAACTGTATACAAATCAACAAATCACTACATTCAATAATTATAAATTTTAGAATATTTCCTTGTACACAATATTATTCGTATGTTTGTTTCTCGATTTATCATTGCCATAACATTTCTTTATATTGGGAAATATCGACATTTTTTATAGTTCCATGGATTCTATCACTAAAACTTGAAATTTAAAACTCAATTATGCTACAACTAATTTTAAAGTTTTAATGATATAAAAATAATTAAATACGAGACCTTGGCGCCATTGAATATACACTCCGGGTTATTTCATTGTTCGATCATTTTATGTTTGTTTCTTATAGAGTCGAATCAGACGTAGTTTCATGGTCCATTTTTGTTTACCCATGTTGAAATCCTTAATCAACATGAGCATTTATACTATTTTTCTGAATGGAAAATTTTATAGGGATTTTATTACGATGAGTTTTTGAAAAGCAGAGAAATTTCGGAATAAAAATGATTGCATTGAGAATACATATTTATAGGTGAATTAATGAGTATAAATAAGGAAACATATTAATATAACTTTTGCTATATATTGTAACATTAATAACAAATTTTTATTTCCTTTATTTACTTTCTAATCTTGTAATTAATCTTCTCGTATTTATTTAATAAGAGCATCCCCAAAAGACTTTTCAAATTTAAAGATCGTTTTTTTTTTGACAAATAAAGAGCATCTTTGAATTTAACAAGTAATATTTTTTACATTTTCCAACATACTCTTTGTCTTTGGGTCTTTATTTCAAAACTTGTGTGGATTTTGGAAATTGTCTTTCAAAATGGTCATTAAAAGTGAAAGAAAATAACAAATAGGATATTGGAATTGATTGATAATTTACTGTAATTAATTATAGAGAGTTGTTTTGGTTCTCCAAATTTGAAAAGTGAAAACACGTTTTTTAAATTTAAAAGTTAAAATAAAGAACTTGTTAGAGGTGATTTTGATGTATGGCTCTTTAAAATAATTAAAGAATATTCTCAATTAGAGAGTCTCTTGGGAATGCTTTACGAGTTTCAGATTTGTAATTGAGATATATATTCTTTGGAATGTTCGTTATGAAGATAATATTATCACAAATATATTAGATAGAATTAATTAACAGTTCAATTTTTTTATCGGTAGAAATTTGATCGTTCAATTTACTATAATCAATAGTTGTTTTCAATAATTGTAATCAATGATTAATATATAACCGGAAAAACATTGATTAGAATTCTATAAAAAATGTGACATTCTGTTTTACAAGATTTAACATTAATTGAAATTCCATAAAAACATAACTTTTAATTTTACCAAAGTTAAAGTTAAAGTTAAATCCCTAAATTATGTTTTACTAATTTGGGAGGGTCGTTGAGGAGTGAAAAAATTGGACTATTTATAAATGACACTTTTATCATATATATATATATATATATATATATATCAAACAAATATCATATTTTATATCTAGAGGCCTAAAAAAATAAAATATTTCAAAATAAAGTAAAAATATTCTATTTTTAAACATACACATGTTTCAAAAAAGTATCAAAGATAAATTTATATTTAATAATCCAAATATACAACTTTGAAAGTTGAATATAAAAATACGTTGATAAATATTAAAAATAACTTTCTATATATAAAAAACTATTATGAGTATAATATTATTTGAGATATAAATTTAATTTATTATTATACAAATATATATAATTTTATATATGGATATATGCAATATATAATATTTGTTACATATTATGATATATTTTCATCAATAAACATAAGTATTTTAATTAAATTTAATAAATGTAAATACAGTTCTAAGTAATTATAAATAAATGAGCTAAACCTAGATAACAACTTTACATATACCACAAAGAGCAAAATAAGTAAAATTTTAAATTGATGTCCAATAGCCCAAATATGCATTTATTATAACTCATTACAATACAATATTTTTAGTGAGTATATCTTATATTTTTATTTTTTATGCTTATTTTTTATTTCTATTATGCAATATGAGTGTCAAACTGATGATTGTAAAACGATGATTAATTTTATATATTATACGTTAAAGAATGATTAAAAATAAAAAAGGTTATTAAATTTTGCAAAATAAAAAGACAAATATAATAATTAACGCAGTACCCACACATATTTGGAAAACTTATTTTTGTATAATACTTTGTTATTATACATACACATAGATTTTCTAGAATTAATTTATCAATCACTAAATTAATGTCACATGTTGTAATTATATTTTACTGATTTTAGATGGGTGCTTTAGGCGTGAAAATATTTTGATTACTATTTATACGTGACTTTGTTATAATAAATATATATATATATATATATTGATTAAGGATAAATTTTAAAATTTACTTTAATCATAAATGAAATTTAATCCCACCCAATTCGTAAAATAAAAAGAAATTTGAGAGGATATTTATAATTTTTTGAAAGATAAATGATTTTTTTATAATTAAACAAAATTTTATGATTTATTTTTGTAATTCACTCTAATCAATCACGAATGTAGTCAACTAATTGCTAATGAGCATCCCCAGGGCATAACTCAACTGGTAAATGACCTGAGTGACGTGTTGTCTGCTTGCTGGCGCCCGCAAGAATCCCCTGGTAATAAAGTGGAGGAGGATTTCTTTTGTGGTGACTCAGTCGATGACAGCTCAAGCCCCTTACTTGTTGAGACACATCCCGCGATTCACCCCCTCCATAAAGTTTTAAGGCAAGGGCAGTGGGGACTCTCCGATAAGGGGTTTATCCTTAATTTTAAGTAATTGCCAATGAGCCATTGCCCCATCAGTAAAGAGGAGCCCCATGATCCTTATGGTTATGGTTAGAGTCCCCTAGGGTACATTTCAGTTGATTAATCAATCAACAATATTAATCGAGTCATTATAATCAAATTGTTCAATAATATCTTGTGGACTATGATTTTGACAGTCGTTTAATTATTTTTTAAGTTCATGTCTTATCGATTTGAGTTATTTTAAATTTAGGGCCTAAAAAAATGTTAAATGTGATAATTTTAAAAAAAATATTATGGGCAACAGGAGTTGAACTTAGTAATCTTCCAATGCTTCAAGAGGCAAGAATTCAATCTCTATAATAGATTTATTCTTGATGTCATATTTTATTTATTTTGTAATGTGTACTATGTATAAAAAATATAAACAAAAATAGGGTCCCTAAATTTTGAAAATAATTCGGACCCGAGGCGACCAACTCCTTAGACTAATGCAAAAAGCGGACATGTGTCTTGCTTTTAGCGGCAAGGTGGGGGTTCAAATCTCACTTGGAACCAACGACTTTTTGCGGGAGTCTAGAAGGGGGCAGTATGGTAGTCGACCCCTTGTGCGTAGAAAAAGTACAGACCTTGTTGGGTACCTGATGCTAGGTGAGGCACATCCCGCGGTTTACTTTCTTTTAGAGTTCTAGGGATGGGTGTTTTGGAGGCTAGGATTATTTCGGCGAAGTCGGACCTTGTAACCTAAGAAAATAAACAGGTCAAAAAATTGAATATTAATTAAACTGAAAGTTAATAAATGATGACTGAATATTTATACTTGCCCGTAATGTTTGACTTAGTGACACATAAAAAAGTTGATTATTAAGTGGTTCTATTCAATTTTCTCCCCTCTAATTATAGAAAAAAACCTAAAGCACTTTCATCAATTAAACAAAATGTTCTAGCACCACATCTATATGAGGTAGATATTAGGTTGCAGTTGCATTAAATTGTCATTATAGCGAAACGTTAGATGTTTTGTTGTACAATCTTAATCTAGATTCCAGAACTAAATCATTCTTCTTTAATTTTTTATGTTATCCTTGGACTTATATTTCATCTATCCAAAATTGCAGTTCTTTTTCATGCTGATGACTAATAATTAATTGATCAATTTTCAAAAGCAATATATATTGTTTTCATTGAAACAGTATGAAACACAACATCTAAAACTATTATTTTGAAGGTTTAAATATGTCAAAATTGTAGGATTTTTTTATTTATAAAAATACTGAATTATATTACTTCAAAAGTGAATAATTTGAAAAGAAAATTAATCTCACAACGGGAGTATAAAAAATAACCTAGCCTAGTCATGACTCATGACCTTTGTCTATGTGAAATATTATAAAAAAGTTATAATAAACACTTTCACTCCCAAAGCAAAGAACTCAAAGTGCGATTGGATATATTTTTATTTTGAATTTTTTTTTGCTAGAGAATAGTGAAAAATATTCGATGAAAGTTTTTGGAAAATTTTGAGAGTGCGAATGGATATATAATGATGAAAGTTGATTTGATATAAAATTAGTAAAATAATAGCTGGATGTGATTGATAGTTAGAAATGTGTGAGTGAGTGAATAGTAAAATTTGTGGGAGAATTTGTAATAATGATTTGTAGTTTGTGAAAAATGTGTAGATATGATTGATGTAAGAAAAAATGAGAAAAAGTGAAAGTGAGAGAATAGTATATTTTATGAAAATTTTCATAAACAATCGCATTTTTTGTCAAAAAATTCTCTAGCGGAACAAAAATAAAATTTCGTTCATATCCAATCGCAACCTCACTTTATTCTCTATCCTGTCTTTCCGGGTGAAATGATGACATATATGTATGTCAAAACAATCTGCAATTATTAAATATTTATCAATCATCAATTAATTATTATATATTAATAAACTAATTAATCAATATGAAATAGACAAAATCCAAAATTTTATTTTCCTTCCGGTACAAAATCAAAAATCATTTTCCAGATGCTACAAAAATCTGTAGATCATTCAAAGTCAACAACGGTCCAACTTCTTCTCCTGAACTGGTAGAATATTCGGATGAGAACTAGTCTGCAACACACATAACAAGATTAAAGGGTCCTGGAGTGGTCCCACAGAGACCCATCCGACACTGAAATCAGCGACTATAGGTGAATAAATTCAGAGTACATGAATGTAATTCACATTTTTTTCTCTATCCTTTTTATATACCTGAGATAACGGGTCTCATGGGCCTTATAGGAAAACCAGGGCCTCGCGATCCTCTATATAGGGATGACAATTTCGACCCGGCCCGTGGTACCGCCCCAGGTCTAGGTATCGCTCCGCCCCCATGGTACCCGCCGCCCGTGTAGTATTTTTTTTTAAAATATATTTTGCATATATAATATATATTATAATATAATTTTTATATTTTTTTTATATTATATTTAATATTTAGAAATTGATAATAACAAATTTTGTAAATAATAGTTTATAAATATTATTTTTTTAATATATTTTATTTAATTTAATTTAAAAAGGGTAGAACGGGTCGACCCACCCCATCCCCGCGACTCGTGGCGTGGTGGGTATGGGTATTGGCGACCCGCTCCGATCGACCAGCCTCATTGCCATCCCTACTTCTATGGACTGCGTGGGCTGCTTAGGCCTATATGAACGTGTAGGTCGGATAGTCATATCTAGATTTAATAATAATTAGTAATATGAAATAATGAATTAAATAATGTTCGAAATAATAAAAAATAAGGAATATTGGGAAAAGAAATCATTTTTATCCCCAAAAATATTTTCACTAACCCCACTCTATTTGCCTCAGCGGCTCAGCCCACATGCACAAGGTGCCCAGCAGCCAAATTTGAAAGTAAAACGTCCTATAACAATAAATCGTTTTCCGCAAAATCCAGCTATTTCCCCACACGATTAGAAAGGTCCCTATTCAATGATCAGCATCATAAAATGTGAAATGTACCTTGTTAAGCATTTCTTCTTTCAGAAGACACTATTATATATATTTTCCTTCTTTTCCAACACAAAATTGAAAAATGAAAATACCCATTCTTTTTCCCTATGTAGCTGATCTTCCCAAGGTAGTTGACTAGTTTTTGCTTGTATCCCACCTTTTAGAAGATATTGCACATAATTAAAAAAATATGTTGAGTAGTAAACTCAATGCATAAAAAACTAGAGATTCTACTTTATTTCAACGAAACTCAGACTGAATTGTCAATTATGTAAACTTGCAAGAAACTTTAATGTCCCTACCTTGTTATAAAAACATGTGTCCTCACCCAACTTGCCAGAAGAGAGTCCAAATTAATTTTCTATTCCACGTTTTTATCACAATTCCTATTCTACTCATTAGATTGTATTGGATAAATGACACATATACATTTTGATACCATCTTATATCGCGATATTCATCCAATACAACGAAATATAAAATGAAACATAAATATAATATGCATGACCGCTACTTATGTTAGGCCAATTAAAGAGTCGGTCGACTCGGGCCCGACAAATTACCAAATTTAGAGACCCTAAAATTTGTGTATATCTCTCATATAAAGTACATATATATATATAATAAATATAATATTGTGTCAAGAGTAAATCCAATGCATGTAGTGGTTGAACGCTTGCCACAAGATTTTTTTACTTTATTATGTAGCTAAAGAAATTAAAACTTTTTAATTACAATCTTGTGGCCGAGTTCTCCCATCAAGAATGAAGGGCTAGATCGATTCTTCTTACAATCTTGCTAACCAAATTATCCCACTTAATTTTTTTTTAAGAGTAAATCTTTTAGGACTCTAATTTAAAATTTCTCAAATTTAATAGGCAATAAATTAAAATCCGCTACACACACCTGTTAGAATCATAGTTCGCATGAGGAATTAAGAAAAGGGGGACCAAATTTAAAGTTCGACTCATATCAAAAAAATTGATAAGATCGACCCTGTAAATATGGAAAAGAATCTCAATCCATCTTAACAAGTTTTAAAATTTTCCAAGACTAGTATTCTAGGCCGCACAATTAATATAATTTATAATTTCCACACTTTGTTGGCCAAACATAGCCTCAGGTAGTTGGGTATTAATATTCACATTTGCTGTCATTATGTGATGCATTTATAAGATAGCAACACATTATTAGGTTGGTAGTTGGACACCCCAGCCCCAAAAAAACAAAAAACAAAAAAATCAAATTTCATTCTTTAAATACATATACTTCCCCCACTTTAACCAACACCAAAATTTCTCTTGTTTTCTCTTGCAAGTTTTTACACTTAACATTCAATAAACTAGAAATCAAATAACTTGATTTCTAGTTTATATACACATCATCTGGTTATAATTTCTCGATCAACAATGGCGCCTAGTAGTGAGAAAAAAACCGGAGCCGAAACCGGAAAGATTTCAGTCGAAGAAAGAAAACCGAGTTATAACAATAATCTTCCCAATTTTCTCCAATCCGTTAAGCTCAAATACGTGAAATTAGGCTACCATTATTTAATTTCACATGCAATGTACATATTTCTAGTCCCTTTACTAGGCATTTTTTCAGTTCATCTCTCAACATTTACTCCACAAGACCTAATTCAATTATGGCACCAATTGAAATTCAATCTCGTTTCAGTAATTGTCTGTTTTGCCCTCACGGTTTTTTTTGGGACGCTCTATTTCATGACCCGGCCTAGGAAAGTCTACTTGTTGGATTTCGCGTGTTACAAGCCTGAACCGGATGTTATGTGTAGTAAAGAACTGTTCATGGACCGGTCCAGGCGAGCCGAGACGTTTACCCCGGAGAATCTCGAGTTTCAGAAGAGAATCTTGGAGAGATCCGGTTTGGGGCAGAAAACGTATTTCCCAGAAGCGCTTTTGCGTGTGCCTGCGAATCCCTGTGTGGCCGAGGCGAGGAAAGAAGCGGAGAAGGTCATGTTTGGGGCGATTGATGATTTGTTGGATAAAACTGGGATTAAGGCGAAGGATATTGGGATACTTGTGGTGAATTGTAGTTTGTTTAATCCGACGCCGTCTCTTTCTGCTATGATTGTGAATCATTACAAGCTTAGGGGTAATATTTTGAGCTATAATCTTGGTGGGATGGGGTGTAGTGCTGGATTGATTTCTATCGACCTTGCCAAACAGCTCTTGCAGGTTTCTTTGTTACCTTTTCTTTTAATTCTTTGAATTTTCATTTTTTTTTCTCTTTCTTAGGATTTCTTTTATTTTATCTTATTATTATTAAGGGTAATTACAAAAATACCCCTGAGGTTTTTTGTTTTTAATGTCATCGTGAAGGATGGTTGATTAATTAAGGCGAGATCCCCTACCTGTAAAATAAATCAAAAACTCACAGCAATACTTCGTCTGAAATCCCTATACGCCCTACATATAGAACAACAAACTAGGGGCGACGGGAATACAAGCTGCACCACGAGTGTGGGCTGAATCAAAAAAATCAATCTAGTTTATAGAACACCCTTGAGGTTTAGCCTAATTAAAAAAAATCCAATTATCTAGCGGCCGGTGTTATATGTTGAGTAAATACAATCTTCAATGTGTTTCACTATAGGTGGTATTTTTAATTTTGAAAGAAAATTGGAGACTTTTGTAATTAGGCTAAATCTTAAGGATATTATTGTAATTATCCCTTGCTATTATTATTTTATAATATTGTTTCTGTTTTTGAAAGTGTTTACATATTTATGGTATGCAGAGTTTGATGGGAGTCAGAAATTATGCACACTAAGTTTTAATGTTAGGACATGCATGCTATGCTTTTTTTGACAGTGTCCAGCTAAGGTTCACGGGACCAAATTTTGTGTAGTGTAGTCTGTTCATGAAACATTACTGTTTTTAATGGTTTTTTGAAATCCTCCCTTTTTACTAAAAAAAGAGGTGCACAACAAATTCGGTTTGGTGGTTATCATTTTTTTTCTTTTTTCTTTTTGGTTCGTTTTTTATTAACAAAATTTTAATAAAAATTTAGGAAAATAAAAAGAATTAAAAGATAAATTATGAAATTATGAACATACCTTTTATTCTTTAAAATAAACTCTGATTGAGTTTTTGATTAAATAAAAATTGAAAACGAACTAAAAAACTAATATTTAAAAATATAAAAAATTGGTAACTAACAGAAGTTTTCGATTCGGTTTTGATGCAAACCGGAACTTGGATTTTGGTTCGGTTCAGTTCGGTTCGAAGTTGATTGATTAATTGAATTGTGTGCACCCCTAACTATAACACGTACCAAGTACAAAGATTTGAAAACTATACTTTCTCATCTTTATTTTCCCATACTTGATCAATTGAGTACTTATAAAACCCCTAATTCTCTATTTTCCTTTACAAAATTGAAACAGGTGAACCCCAACTCCTATGCCCTAGTAGTAAGCATGGAGAACATAACCCTCAATTGGTACTTCGGCAACAACCGATCAATGCTTGTCTCGAATTGCATTTTCCGAATGGGCGGTGCCGCCATCCTCCTCTCCAACAAGCCGTCCGACAAACGCCGCGCCAAATACCAACTAATCCACACCGTCCGAACCCACAAGGGCGCGGACGACAAAAGCTACGGATGCGTCTTCCAAGAAGAAGACGAAACGAAACAAATTGGCGTCGCCCTATCGAAAGACCTAATGGCCGTGGCCGGAGAGGCCTTAAAAACAAACATCACAACATTAGGTCCATTAGTCCTCCCCATGTCCGAACAATTGTTGTTTTTTGTCACGTTGGTCGCGCGCAAAGTGTTCAAGATGAAAATCAAGGCGTACATCCCGGATTTCAAGCTTGCGTTCGAGCATTTTTGCATTCATGCCGGGGGGAGGGCGGTGTTGGATGAATTGGAGAAGAATCTTGAGCTGAGCCAGTGGCATATGGAACCTTCTAGAATGACACTTTATCGATTTGGTAACACGTCTAGTAGTTCGTTGTGGTATGAATTGGCGTATACGGAGGCTAAGGGGAGGATTAGGAAAGGAGATCGAACGTGGCAGATTGCGTTCGGGTCGGGTTTTAAGTGTAATAGCGCGGTTTGGAGAGCGTTGAGGCGGATTGAACCGGCGAAGGAGAAGAATCCTTGGATGGATGAGATTGGTGATTTTCCTGTTGAGGTCCCAAGAGTGACAATTATTAATTAGTCAATTTCTTGAGATTTTTTTTTTGGCTTGTAATAGGGGGATATAGATTTATTGACAACCAATAAGAAGAATTTGTTGTGGTTTACTTGAGTGTTAGGGATCAATGATCATGATTTGTTACTTTAGAGATTTGAGGGTTATGTTATACTTTTGAAATTGAAACTGTGCATTTCAAGAATATATGAAAGATGTTTATTAGAATTTGTTGTGGCTTTTCTTCTTAGAGATCTTTCTTTTCACCAAAACTATAGGAATATATTGAAAACTCAAACCAAAATTACACTGTTAACTGGCAAAAGCGCACCTTTCCGTACGAGAGAAAAACAATTACTTGTCGAGGGAGATAAACAAGACTCAATAACCAGCAAAATTAACAACAAAACACAAAACAAACGAAAAAGAAAGCACTCAAACATGAGACTAAACTACCCCTCATTTTTTATTAGTTGGGTGCTATTTTCACATTTCATATAGTTATTCTGCCTAATGATCAAAGTCAAATCAAATACTGTTATCATACTCAAAAATCAGATTTCATAATCTTTTCATCAAAATACATTTTCTGTTTTATTACATAATCAAGAACAGTAGATAGGTTAATTGGGTAAGAATTTTATTTTAGTGATATAAGGTTTGGTAAGGTATATTTCTTTGGAAACAACGTCGCCAGGGAAGGTTGGGCCTAGCTTGTAGACTTGTAGTATTGCTGACTGAGCTTTAAATTTAAGAGGGCCCAGTTTATGTTGTCTAGTATAAATTTATTTAAAAAGTTCGGCTATTTATTGTGTATTAAATATTTCTAAACTTGGTTGTGATTGGTTGTGATTTCATTTCGTCCATTTTTATTTTCTGGCAGAATAGTAGTGATTTTTTAAGGTGAAAGTTGGATGTGTAGATTAACTAAAAGTAATGACTGTGTTGATGTGATGGCGAATTTTTTAGAGATTTTGATTGCTTGTGAAAAATTTTGTGGAAACAATAGTGTAAAATATAATACAAGAAAATCGAATAAAAATAATAAATTGAACCAAAAATAGGAAATAAGGATCTCATGTTATACCTTTTGTTATCAAGCTTAAGAGAAAATTAATAAAAATAGTGATAAATTAAATAAACTATCGAAATCCTTTATATGAATAAGGGGAGAAGAGAGAAATAAATAGTATAATTTGGTATTATGAAGTGTGAGAAAAAAAAAGAGAAAAAATGGGTTAATTTTGGATATAGATTATATTTTCTTTGAAAATATTTTCATTTTTCTCACAAACAATCACATATTCTAAAACTTTTCACTCAAAAATGACATTTTGGGAAAATTTCTCACCACCAATCACAACCTGCAAATTTCAAAATCCCATCATAGTGAAATATTTGGTGGGGATATATTTGTTAGATAGCGCAACATGTCACGCCCCAAACGCGACGCGACGACGATCAACCACTTAAACAAAATAAACTCAACAATCAGAAAAATGATACAACAATCCCAAATGAAACAGTCTAAAGCGGAATGAAAAAACTACAAGTACGGTGCGATTACAAATACATCCCAACAACATCCAAATAACTTACAAATCCAGAACTAGAAAATAAAATACACATCATATCACCAACTTAAGTATCAAAGAGTCCTACGCCCATAAGTTACACCCAGAATGGCAAAGAGAATAAAAAGAGTCCAACGACAAGAAAATAAAAGAAAGAAGTCCAAAGAACATTGAAAACAATAAAAAGTAAGTCCAACAAAGTGAGCACGGAATTCATCCATAGTAGGTTCATCATCTTCAACAAAGTCATCTTTTAAAGGTTAGAAAACGAGGAGGGGATGAGACAAAATCTCGGTCGCATGGGGTGATCGTGTGCAAGTGTGGCGATATATATAGTTAATGCGAAAAATCATTGTATGAAAATGCGTGAGATATGATGCATGATTTCACACATACCACAAGCGTCGTGATAAATATATTTAATTAATATACTTATACGCTTTTAAGAATACATTCGTGGTCACACAGCACTATGTAATTCAAGCACGATAGGAGGATTGCGTCGGATTTGTAGCGCCAATCTATGCAAGACAAGTAGCGGTTGCGTGCGGATTTGTAACACCAACCAATGCAATACAAGTAGCGGTTGCGTGCACGGATTTGTAGCGCCAACCAAACGGGTCCGATTAACTCCAGAATCGTGTGGATCGGATAAATGATTCATTCGTTCTTCCTTATAACTCCCGAGCAAGATGGTCCAAGACACATCACCTTATCTCTCCATAGGCAAAGACAAAATCCACAGTGGAGCTAGCAAGGCTCGGATTTGTCATAATCATGATTATACCTCAAGTACTACGACCCGCTTCCTTGGACAACTCTCGTCCTCGCCATTGGGGATTAGGGCGATGGGGCCAAGAAGAGTGGAATAACAGCCGAGATGCCCTGGTTCCATCCCGACTTATCCAATCTGATCCGGTGAGCTCGACACACCAATTTGACTCGTGCAAGAAAGTAAATACAAGTTCGGTAGTCAACCAGGCAATCGAGTATTATTGATTCTGGGAAGCGATTCAGAAAATTTTCAAAATCGCGAGTGGCAATTATGGCGTTGGTGAAGTCATTTGGATGAAGATGATTGTCGGGAGGATAAGCAATCTTCGATATCTTGAAAGATTAGGTGGAACATAAGTCCCGTTATAGATTCGAAATCGCAAGACGACGAGGAAGTCGCCCCGCGATCGCGTATTGATCGACCAAGACGATCCGATAAGTCAAGGTGTTTTAAGAAAATAAAATCTTTTATATCATTATTAAAAGTCGAGGGTCCAGGGTCTGTTTCTTTAAAAGAGGAATAATTTGAGTTAGGTCCTTGTAAAAAGAAAATTTACAATTCGCCCCATTTTGTAAAACCAATACTTTTGGGGTTAAAAATTGAATAAGTAAATGTCCCGACCTTGAAAGATTATGAGGTCAGTTCCTAAATTCTCTAAAATATTCATAGATTCAGATTTTTAAATTTTTGAGGTCGAGTTTTTATAAAATTCACACCTTGGCCCCAAATTTGTTAAAATTGTCATTTCGACCCTAAGTTTAAAATAATTGGAACTCACAAACCTAAGGGCTTTTAATGTGAATCCGGTTGTAAAATGTCACTAAGGTCAGTGGGATATTGGGACAAATGCGCTTTTAAAAGAAAATAAGTATAGGTCCCTTAACTTTTGAAAATCTCATTTTTGTCCCATGTAGGTCCCAAGGGGTGTAAGTGTAAGGTTTAGAAGGGGGTTGAATAAACCTTACCAAATTTTCGATTTAGGCCTTTTAAATCTATTGAGAGTTCTACACACCGTGTCCTTGATGGACAATCGAATTAGTCACTCAAGAGAGTTAATCTCTTAACAGACTTTCGGTGAAATTGAGCCGTTAGTAGAGTAACTCAAAATTGGCTGGCTATAATTTGACTTAGTCATGGTTTTGTTTTTTTTAAGACTTAACACCCTTAAGTTTGTTTAAGCAAGTTTTTACAAATTTTGATTTAGTACTTATAGATTATCGGATGGATAGCAAATTTATCACAGATATAAGCAATTAAAAGTGCGAGATATTTAAATGTTGTAAAGTAAATGACACAATAAAGTTTTTATAGAGGTTCGAAGATGGGGTAATTCTTCTACTCCTCTCTTCTCCAACTCCCGGAGGAATCCACTAAGTAATGATCGGTTTACAAAGTGGTAACACCGGATACAAGTCTTGATCACAACAAAAGACTTGATCCTTTGGGACTCGATCCGAGACGCCTTGATCACTCACCGCTTCTCGTGCGACTCGGCTTCTTCTTCAGGGCACCGCTTTGCTACTACAAACTCACTTGCTCAAGCACTTTGGATTTGATCACGAAGCCCTCCAAACGCTTAAGACTTGGTTCACCTTGAACCTTTCTACAATCCTTCTTGGAGTGTAGACCCCTTGTTTTCGATAGTTTCTTTCAATCGATTGAAGTTCTCTTTCCTTCACAAGTAAGTGTTGGATTGATGTTCTTCGAGATGTAGGCTTGAGGATTGAGAATATTTCAATTTTGATAAGCTTGTAAATCTCACGTGTGTGTCATCCACGCATCATCTTTTTCTCAATCAAACTCCTCGGCCTTTTTATAGTGAACTTTCAAAAATTTGCCCGTTGAAGAGATAGGCTCATTTTTGAAAATCACTTTGCTGCGGTCGTTGGTTTGCACTTCTTGGAATTGCCATTTCCTCGTATGAAATGTTTTATCACCTTTTTCGTAGTTCGACACGGTGTAGTGCTTCCCATTGGTTCATTTCTTTGCACGCTTACGGGGTGAGCACTCCAAGAAAGGTAGTATGAAGATATTACTTGTTTAAGTAAATCTCTTGATTTACAACGGTTCTTTTTCATTATCTCGACTTGACCGCATTTCCTCGCTTTCCCCGAGGTGACTTAGAGTCGACTTCCAATCATTGGATGACTCTTACATCACTTCATCTTGAGACTTGGCCTCTCTTGAGTTGACTTGATCGATGTTTCACTCACCGCATCTCACCGCTTCTTCAATCGAGTTCTGTCATTTCTTCTTTGTTGTACTCACTTGTCTCACGCAGAGTTTTCCTTCAAGCCTTCGGTTGTCTTCTTGCAAGTTGGAGCGTAGGCGACTTAACTCAGCTTGGCCACTCTAATTGTTACAATACATTTCAAAGCAAGAATTGGGGAGCTAACTTTCTATTCTAAGTTTTACATGGCATTCATCAAAATCTAAACAATAAAATTCCTAACAATTTCCCCCTTTTTGATGATGCCAAAACTTAAATCATACAAAGATGCAAATAACAAAGATACATACAGATATAGTGTATTGACATAGAATGTATGCGCATAATCAATCTTTTTATTGATCATATCATTCTTGTACTTGACACAATCATTTACAAGGTGTATCGAGTATGTAATTGAAAAAAAAATAATTTATGGCGTTATTACGGAAGACTTACATTGTATGTATTTACATATAAAATACACGAAGGGTTGGGCAAAGAACACTTCATCTCCTTCACGTCTCCTTCTTTCATCTTGATCAAGATCTTCTTCTCTTCTTCTCTTCTTCTTCGTCATCACCGCTTCTTTTTCTTCTCATATGCCTTCCTCCCCGGCGACTTCATCTTTCCTTATTCTTTCCTGTCTCTCCCGCCATAGCCGAGTTTGTCTCTTGTTTTCTTCTTCTATCCTTCTTGCATACTCGGCGTTGGTTTTGGCCACTTGCAAGTTCGCCACATGGTCAAGCCCGGCCCAAGAGATCCCTCCTTTCTTTCCCGGATCTACGTATTCAATATTCTTGGCGAGGCCTGGAGTCCAAGCTTCTTCCTCCACTTCGCCGCTTCTTCCTCTACCTCTGGGCGTATCTTGACTGGGCCTTCTTTTTCCAAATGAGTGCCCACGGCGAGTGACCAAGCAGAGTGATCCGGTTATGCCTGTCCTTCTTCTTCACATAGTGTGAGACCCTTTTCCCAAGATGAGATCCCAAGCTTGAGCGAAGGACAAATTTGCAAAATAACCTTCAGATTCGAGCGTTTTGAATTCGTCAATCGATCTTGCTCTGTCCCGACATCCAAAATGGCATACGTGTCTCTCACTGGAATGCCTCCGTGTTCTTTCAAAATGTTCATCACCCTGCATCCATTCTTCCTTCCACCTCCTTCATCCCCGCTTCAATTTCTTTTCTCTTCTCACCATAGATACAAGTGTTGGAGTGGCGAGTCACGAGGAGTTTGCCGCTTATAATGTCACCAGACAGACCCTGTTGGGGGTTTGTGCAATCATCAAGGTCATATTTTTTGATCCTTCCCCTCGTGATTTTCCTTTCTTGATTTCAAAATTTCTCACCGATTTTCCCTTCTCAAATTGTTCCCTTGTCACCGCTCCTTTCTTTTCAAACTTCAGATTTTGTCTTTAAGGTATTCCTCTTCCCCTTTTTGGCATCATCAAAGGATAGAGGAACCCTGTGGAACATGTCGGCAAGCATGAAGTCGAAGTCTTCGATGGTTGAATTTTGCTTCAAGTCATTTGCGTTGTATCTTTTTCGAATTGAGTAAGTAGCGTTGGATTCTCACTTGAAATCGCTTCATCTCACCATGAGAAGGCTGAATTTTCTTGTCATGTGTTCTTCCAAACGCGTATATCATTTGCATTCTCGCTCACGCAGCGGCCTGATCTCGGCGGTGTGAGCTTCGTGCATATGTTCAATGTGTTCCCAGCCGTTTTCGCGTCAACATTTTCAACTCTCCACACCAAAGCAGACTTGTTGAATAATTGTCGAAGTATCTCACCGTTCCACACGCATTGATTGTCTTTGTTGCCACCATTCCCTTATCCCGATTGTGATGCCTCTCAAGTCACCAGTAAGGTTGGCATCTCTGTTGTCCAGCGCATATCCAAGGAGGCTGATGCCTCTCCATCTTTTCAACTTCAAAGAAAGAGTGCCTTGAACACTTCTCGCCCTCACCGATTCTTCATTGCGGTGATGGCCATACAACGTCGAAATCGGCCTACCGAACAATGGTGCCTGAGTGAAAAACAGAGCCGTCCGTGGTAGCGTGCTTGCTCATTTTCGATTCTTCGTGGAGTTCTCGTATCTCCGGTGAGAATGGGAAAGATTCCACAAAGGATTCATCACCGCCATCCGGGATTTGTTCGATGATAAGCGGTGGACGTGAAGTTCTTCTCGGGAATAGATCCAAATGTAGCTTGAGGAGCCGGGAGCAAAGGTCTCTGGTTCACTGGGTTTTGTGGTGCAAGATGGGCTCGGCTTGCGAGCCTCAATTTTGTCTTAACAACCGTTGGTCTCAAATTGATTTCTCCTTTTGAGTAGACTGGTCCTCGGCCCTTTATCGGGCGTCATCGGACGATGATGAGATTTCCATAGGTGGCTCATCATCAAAATTAAAGGTCCGACGAGTAGTCTTGGGATCGACTTGCTCGTGCCTGGAACATCCGCAATGAGTCTTTTGGATTTGTCATGGGAGTTGACTCGACTTTCCTCTTCGCCTTCTCGATCCCGCAAAGGTGACATCGGGGTTGTCCTGGGAATCATGAAGTGCGCCGATCTCCTTCTCGATGGATCGATGGTTGCCGGAGGATGTTCTCTACTTCACTGTTACCCCTGGGAAGTCTCAACCTCCCGTGGCCTTCATTTCCTCCGGCGGTCTCTCTGCTGCGAGGCCTTCTTCCTTTCGACAAAGGTCACCGTCTTAGGGTCTTCTACTGATGGCATCCATTGAGTCTCAACCCCATGGATTGCGCTTTCATCGCCAGTGTTAACTCCCAGTATTCCTTCCTCGCCTCGATTGCATCGCCAGCGTCATTAGCCTTCGTAGTCATGGGCACCTCACCGAGACAGCTCAATCGTCCTGAGCTTCGTTGATGGCAACTTGCTCGTTTCTTCTTGTGTTTGATCTTTCTTTGCTTCGCCTCCTACATTCTTTGTGGAGTCATCTCGTAGCATCCTCCGACCTTGCCGCGGTGGAGGGAGTTTCTCACCGAGCACCGGTGAGTGACTTGGAGTGGGGTCACTCGTCTCCAAACTCCGGCTGTTGCAGTTGATGGTTCGGTTCATGGTTGCGGTGGTGGTGGCACACCTTCAATAGGGGTTGGCTCGACCGGGTCCCCACTAGCCCATTTCATCGCCATTTCCTTATTGCCTTTCTTCCGAAAGTTAGGCTGGGAAGTGGTAAAGCGGAACATCGTTGGTTATTTGTCAACCACTCCCATTGGATCGATTTCAATGTGTTCGAGGACTCTCCTGGTCCTCCATCGATCTTTTGCTCGTGAAGGATTCTTGATTCACGCAATGCTTGCCGTGCATCCGCAATTTTCCGTGGCGCAGCGGATTCTCTCGGTTCCTCGTCACTTTCGGAGAAGACATCAAGGAGAGGATGGAAGTGTTCTCGTGGTGCCGGAGATAGGCGCGGTACTTGCCTTTTCTCGTGCTTCCTGCTTCTTCCACCTTGCTTTTCTCTCCTTTGTCCTTGTAGATCTGCACGAAATATTCATGCAATTGTCTTCATCTAGAGCCGAGTACAAGAGATAATCCAAGGAAATTTAGCATTCCTCTTCTTCTTCTATGAATTGGTAGCCGTTGGAACTGCTTTCCCTTGACTGCTCAACTTCCATTTTCTCCACTCACGCAGACGATTCTCGTATGTCCGGTAAGGTGGAGATAGGATCATTACATCACTATCTCTTGGGTTTTGGTTCTTTCTGAGTTTCACCAGTGTGAGCTACAACTGTGTGTCTTCAGTTGCCTCTCACGATCACCTTCAAAGAGACTTGGGCAAGCTTCATCAATTACATCCGGAGACTCTACTTCTCCGATGAGTCTCCCAGATTTGTCTTTAGCCGAGTAGCCGACTCACCGGTTTTCTCTGCTCGGATTGCTTTACAAGTCTTCTTCGTCTCTTGGTTTGTACCGAGGGATTTACGTTGAGACGGTGTCCTCTCGAGTCTTGGGCGGTGGGGCCGTGCTTGTGTTTGTTTACGAGGAGCCGCCGTCTAGGTTTGTCGACCTCCTCTTTTTGACGATCGAGAAGGAATTTGTGAGTCCTTCTCGACCACTAACAGGGGCAGGGTGACACCACGGTGTGCCAGGCGGTGACTCTGCTGCGGGCAGTGCATGTTTGTTTTCTTTCTTTGCAGGGCAAGCAGATTTCTGTAGCCGCAGGGCGAACTTTCTTCTTGTTGGAGAGGAAGCGAAATGTGGTCTTCCGGGTCACCGATTCCCCTCACCGGGTGTCGCTCTCTTGGCGTATGCACGCTTCTCGAGCACCGGAGAGATTAGCTCAAACATCCTCTTGTTAACATGGAAAGCTTTCCCGTGTCTAAGAGGTACTCCTTTCACCTCCAATAGTCGGCCAATCACTAGGCCATATCCCGGATCCTCCAAATGACCCATCTTCTTTGAAGGACTTGTTTCCCACGTTTTGGCAGAATCTCTGTAGATAAACTCAGCCATTTATCTTCTTTTCTTCGATAATTGCAGCCATCACATCAATTTTGCCTTTGACATTGGTCAAAGCCGCCAAATTTGATGTCGATACACTTGGCAACAATGTCCAACAATTTGTGATAATCTTCCTTCAAATAGATCTCTTGTTTGTTGTGTGTATATTATTTTGTCGAACGCCGGACTTGGCTATTTCTTTCCATGCGTCGACCAAGTTTACATCGCCTCTTTGATCTCGGATGCTCCTCTCGGTAGTGAGCAATATTCACCAAATCCTTGGCCGTGATAGTCACCGCTTCCGTGAACGCAGATGACTTGATTCCTTCGTCGTGAATCTCAAAGATTCACGTAGAATTGTGCGACCTCCTCCACATAGGTCATAGGATACTCCAGTGTTAGAAACGGTTTTGATCCTGCCGTTTCTTTCTAGCTTCTCCGCGATTTTCTTCACCAGGGTGTCGTCGGACCCCCTGCTTCACCATTCCGTCGAAATCCACTACGGAACCGTGTGGATTTGTTTTCCCAACTTGGTAAAGTCATATGTTGGTGCCATTTCTCGAATAATTTCAAGAAAAGTTCGAAATAGATTTGAAGTTTGATAGGGTTTCGAGAGTGTTTGCCTTTGCTTTTTGAGAGAGAGATTGAACAGTTTTTAGAAGTGTGAGAGAGAAACGGACGAAAAATGGTTTAAATATGGTTTATGAAAGGACGTGGCAGACGGTTTTTGAATCGTGATCGAAATCAACGGCTTGGATTTCGCACGCATATTGAGCGCTTCATGTCTCGTATTTAATGCGCGGCATTTATATCCACTCATAAGCTTGGTGTGCGCTTTTATGTCCGTACACATCATCATTGTCTTTGACGTGTTCCTTAAAACATTCCCGCTTAGTCAAAACGATCGTTTTTGTCATTTTGCTCATAAGTTATTCAAATTATCTCTTAGCCGATTTAACTCGCTTCTCACATTTCTCTTAGTGACTCAAATTATCACCGACTTGGTATAGTGACTTTTCCGACATAAATTTGATTTATTGAGCTAATTTTTGTTTTCACTCTTTTTCACCTTCTTTTTCTTCTTCCATTTTCGTTTCTTTGACTCTTCGTGTCTCAAACTTAGCTCAATTAGCCCCAACTCATGTTTGAGTTCTTCAAATCTTGACTCACATAATGGTTTTGTGAAGATGTCACTAGTTGCTTATCGCTTGAGATATATTCCAAGATAATGTCCTTCTTTTCAACATGATCTCTTATGAAATGATATCCGACATCTATATGTTTTGTTCTTGAGTGCAACACGAGATTTTGGGTGATTGCAATGGCACTTGTGTTATCACACATGATTGGAATTTCTTTTTCTTCAATTTCATAATCTCTCACTTTGCCTCATCCATGGATTTGGGCACAACAATTTGCTAGCCTATGTATTCTCGCCTCACCGTAGAGGTGGCTATTGAGTTTTGCTTCTTGCTAAACCAGGAAATTAGTCTGTTTCCAAGCATTTGACATGTGCCTGAAGTACTTTTCCTGTCCACTCGCATCCAAAGATAATCAGTCCGAATAGCCAATTAGCTTGAATCCACCTTCCTTTGGATACCATAGCCTACTTCTTGCTTCCTTTAAGTATCTCAATATTTTCTTAGTCAGATCATATGGCTCTCTTTTGGAGCAGATTGAAATCTTGCACATACACCTACAAAGAAAGGTGATGTCCGGCCCGCTAGCCGTGAGAGATAGAGCGATGATCCAATAAGTGCTCAGATCTTGTTTGGTCTACAGCTTGCCATCTGCGTCCATGTCCATTTTGATCGATGTGTTCATTGGTATTTTCACGAAGACTTCTCCTCCATACCAAATTTCTTCATTAAATCTCCGGTGTATTTTGTTTGACTTATGAAGGTTCCATCCTTCACTGCTTCACTTGAAGTCCAAGGAAGAATGTCACTTCCCATCATGCTCATTTCAAATTTACTTTGCATGAGGTTTGAGAATTTTTCACACACTCTTTGTTAGTGGATCCAAAAATGATGTCATCCACATATATTTGAACAAGCAAAGATACTCTTCTTGTCTTGAATTCTCAAAAGTGTTCTATCCACTTTTCCTTTAGTGAATCCATTTTCGCTTAGAAATTGTGACAGGGTATCATACCATGCTCGGTGCCTGTTTCAATCCATACAGGCTTTCTTTTAGTTTGTACACTTTGTCTCCAAGAGTCTTCCGCTCAAATCCTAGAGGTTGTTCAACATACACTTCTTCTTCCAATAATCCATTCAGAATGCACTTTTTACATCCATTTGATATACAATGAAATTTTTGTGAGTGCATAGGCAAGAAACATCCTTATAGCTTCCAATCTTGCTACAGGAGCAAATGTTTCATCAAAATCTATTCCTTCTTCTTGGCAATATCCTTTGGCAACCATGCCTTGCTTTGTTTCTTACCACGATCCTTCCTCGTTCATCTTATTTCCGAATACCCATTTGGTTCCATAACATTTTGATGTATGGGTCTTTGTACTAATTCCCATACTTTATTTCTCTCAAACCGATTCACTCTTCTTCTGCATAGCTTGAATCCAATGTGTGTCATCCAATGCTTGTGACACATCTTTGGGCTCTATTCTGCGAGATGAAGCATGTGAACATTGCTTCTTGTTGAGTTCGGATCTTGTCTTGACACCTTCTCTTATGTCTCCAATGACAAGTTCTCGTGGATGGTCTCTCACCATCTTACGTCAGGTTGAAGTAAGTTAGCCGGATTCGATCGACTTGCAAAACGGTACGTGTTCTTTGTGCGGGTCAGCTTCTCTCTCGTGATCCTCACTCACCAGCAGATTTTCCACCGCTTTTGAGATTCAGCTATCTCATCTTCTTCTCAATTGATAATCCCCGCCCCGCCTTCAAAGATAGGACTCTTCCTCGTAAGGTTGGATGTTTCACTTATCACCGACTCTTCAATGTCTTCTCCATTTATGTTTGGCTCATCGAATACTACATGAATGGATTCTTCAGAACCATAGTTCTTTTGTTGAGTATTCTCAGGCTTTGCTTTCACCGAGTATCCTAAGAAGATACCCTCATCACCTTTAGCATCAAAGGCCTTTAGGTTATCTTTGCCATTATTGTGGATGAAGCATTTACATCCAAATATCCCAAATATGCAACATTTGGTTTTCTTCCACCAGGATCTCATAGGAGTCTTTGTCACCGCCTATTTATCATACATCCGTTTTGGGTGTAGCAGTCGTGTTGATTGCTTGACCCCAAAACCTTTTTGGTAACCCCGTCACCTAACATGGTCCTTCTTCGCTTCTTTGAGGGTTCTCTGCTTTCTTCTTTCGCAACTCCATTCTCATTGTGGAGTCCTTGCGGTGATAGTTCATGACCAATACCATTCTCAACACAAGATCGAAGTTATTATTCCATTGACAAACTCGATTCTCTCTATCCGATCTTATTTTGATGATGGTTTGACTCTTCTCATTTTGTATCCTCTTCATCACCGTGGTAGCTTTTGTAGAGTTTCTTTCTTCTTGCACATGAATATTGTCCATGTATATCTTGAGTAGTCATCTACTACCACCAAGGTGTATTTCTTTCCACTTATGCTTGCTGGTTCCACTGGGCCAAATAGATCCATATAAAGCGATGCAATATTCTTGTTGAGGATGGGCAAGTCTTTTCTTGAACGACGACTTGATTTGTTTTCCTTCTCGACATGCATCACATATACTCTCCTTCAGATATCTTTGAGTCCGAAGTCCTTCCACAAGATGACTTCTTGCTAGCTTATTAATCGTTTTGAAATTCGGATGACTTCGACTTTTTGTGCCACAAACCAACTTGATTCACCGTGTTTCTTTTGCTAGTAGACAGTCTTTGGGTGTTGCAATTGACCAATCCACTACATACATATTTCTCTGTCGCATCCTTGCAAAGACAACTTCATTAGTTTCAACATTTTTGATTTGGCATATTCCCATGTCAATCCAACATTGTAGCCCTTGTCGCAGAGTTGGATGATGCTTAGTAAATTGAAGTTTAGTCCTTCAACATATGCAACATCTGTGATTTCTAAACCATTCCTCCGGATGGATCCAATGCCTCTTATTTCACCAGGAGCTTCATTTCCTCCAAATATGACTTTGCTCCTTTGACTTCCTTGAATTTTGACGATTTCTCTTATTTCCTGTCATATGTCCGGGAATGTACCGCTATCCATGTACCAGGTTCCTTGGCACTCACTGCTCCTTGAACCTGCAATCAAGAAATTAAGTTTTAGGTACCCATTCTTGTCCGGTCCCGAGGGGTTAGAATTATAAGATGATCCAACCAACCTATAGCCAAATGATTTGACTTTAAGAGGTTGCCATCTATCGCCATAATCATAATCAATCCTGCAAATTGCTTGGGGAGTCTCCAGTTCATACAAATTGCTCTTTTGTCCGTATGCCTCGCATATGTGTGTTTTAGCAATTGACTTTCTTGGGTAATTGTGGTGTCTTTGAGTGTAGTGCCTAGTGCATATGTGTTGATGAAAGCTCTTATGCTTTTGGAATGGCCTTTGTTGAGTTCTAGGCCTTTGCCATTTGGGCTTGTATTCCATAAGTCTAGTGATAGTTCACATTGTTCCATCGGCTTGGCTTGGATATTTTCTACCATTCCCATCATATGTATTTCTTTTATGAGTTTTAAGGGATTTTTGGTAGCTTTGCTTCTTCTTTACAGAGTATTTTCTGCTTTGGAGTCCAACCGAGGGACTCGGGCCGAATCTCTTCTCACCGGTATCTTTCAAGACTCTCAATCGGTCGTTTTCTTTTCTTTTTGTAACCAAGGCCGGTTTGCTTAGTATTGTGCTTTGGATTGAAAGTGTGTGCATCTTTTAGAGTTTTGGATTTTTCGACTCTTCATGACTTGAAGATCCTTTTTCAAAATTACTCTTGAGGTTTGACATGGCACAAAGGAATTAAATCCTAAGCCTGTCTTGTCTCCACATTCTCTTTGACTCATAATAAGATCATCCAATGATTTAGATGCCTTAGTGAATGAGGCAATAACATTTTTGAGGTCATTCTCCCTCTTTTCTATAGCAAAGAATTTCGCTTATTAATTTAGCATTTTCACCTTTAAACTTTTATTCTCATCACTATTTGACTTAGAGTACTCGAACTTAGTCGGCTTTGAGTTTTGATTTTTGAGTAGGTCGTTTTCCTCATTCAACAAAGTGTGTGTGAGGTTTTAATGTGCTCAAAATCTTTCATCATTTTGCCTAATGAATCATAAAGATCAGTGGGTGATGAAGTGTGTGTGTCACAATCACTATCACTAGTGTCCGAGCTTGTTGAGTTAGATTGTACCTCATCTTCTTGATCTTGTTCTTTGGCCATTGCTGCGGTCAAGGCTTCTTCTTCGAGTCACTTGAGTAGTCGCCACCGCTCTCGAGTCACTGTCTCTCTTGACTTGGCCATTTCTCGGCGAGCCTCTGCGACCATCATTGCCTTTTTTTCTCTTTGTCTTCTTTCTCTCAAGACCTTTCTTTCTTCTTCTTCGTTTCGTTTATTGTCTTGTTGACTACGAGGATATGAGCAACAATGGCATAGTGACCTGGTTGTCTACAATTCCAACATAGATATTCACCTTTTGCTCGCTTCTTTCTATTCTTGAGTTGTCGACTTTTTGATACTCAACTTGTTGATGATCTGTTCTCTTGGTTGGCCTATCATCCCTTGATTTGGAGGGAGCCGAGTGTCTTCTCGGAGGATTCACCCTTTCCTCTCTTTGTAGTTCTTGTTAAAGAACTTGTTAAATCTTTTAACCATTAGGCTATTTCTTCCTGGGTCAATCGCTTACTCTTTGACTTGACTCTCCTTCCATCTTTGACAACTAGAGCAAATTGTTTTGGTACAAATTGCCTCTTTCCTCGGTCTTTCCTTCTCACCAAACTCATAGGCTTTGAGGTCCGAGAATAACTCATGGTTGGATGTCTTTGATAGGTCCATGGAATGTCTCGAGTGCCATGACCTTCATCTCCCATTCACCGAAGACTTTTCGGGATCTTCATACACATTTCTTCTGTATATTCCTTTCCAAGTGTAGACAAACTCATTTGTGATTTCTAAATCGAGCATCTAGTTGATCCAGGTTTTCTCCGAGATCATTTTAAAGTTCTCAAATTTTTTGTACAGCCACCTGAAAGTTTGTTTTCTTTGATTTGCTCACGAGCCTTCACAAATCAATGTCGGTTTGTCCCATTTCTTAGTCTTTTTTGCAAGATTTCACTTTATTGAACATGGCTTTGTCCAAGGTTTTGTAGAGAATATCCTTGGCTACATTGTCCAGTTGTATCTTTTTTCTGTCATCATTTGTCCACTCGCTTCTTGGTTTTTCAACCATGACCGTCCGATCTTGATCTTCTTCCCCTTCAAATTTAACTCTTCGCATACCGTGTGTTCACCTTTAATATTTGCGGAGGCCCATCTTCTATCACTATCCACATCTCATCATGTAATGCTTTGATAGATGAGCTCGCATACGAATTTTCCAATCATCAAATTCTTCAATAGTGAACATAGGAATGCGTGTTAGATTTGCTTCCATGATAATAATTTTTAATGAAAGAAAAGAGTTTTGAAAGTTTAAGTACTAAAGCGGACTTTTGAAAAGTTTGGAGATCTAGTTCAAGAACTGCGGAGGGTTCAATGAACCAACCGCTCCGATACCACTTGTAGGTCCCAAGGGGTGTAAGTGTAAGGTTTAGAAGGGGGTTGAATAAACCTTACCAAATTTTCGATTTAGGCCTTTTAAATCTACTGAGTTCTACACAAATTGTCCTTGATGGATACGAATTAGTCACTCAAGAGAGTTAATCTCTTAATGACTCAAATGGTGAGTTTTAGTAGAGTAACTCACCGTGGCTATAATTTGACTTAGTCATGGTTTTGTTTTTCAATGAAGACTTAACACCCTTAAGTTTGTTTAAGCAAGTTTTTGACTTGATTTAGTACTTATAGATTATCGATGGATAGCAAATTTATCGTGAGATATAAGCAATTAAAAGTGCGATATTTAAATGTCAGAAAGTAAATGACACAATAAAGTTTTTATAGAGGTTCAAGATGGGGTAATTCTTCTACTCCTCTCTTCTCCAACTCCCGGAGGAATCCACTAAGTAATGATCGGTTTACAAAGTGGTAATGCAGATCCGGATACAAGTCTTGATCACAACCGACTTGATCCTTTGGGACTCGATCCGAGACGCCTTGATCACTCACCAAGCTTCGTACGACTCGGCTTCACAGGCGTGCAGCCGCTACTACAAACTCAACACTTGCTCAAGCACTTTGGATTTGATCACGAAGCCCTCCAAACGCTTAAGACTTGTTCACCCTTGAACCTTTCTACAATCCTTCTTGGAGTGTAGACCCTTGTTTTCGTGGTTTCCTCTTCAACTCGATTGAAGTTCTCTTTCCTTCACAAGGTAAGTGTTGGATTGATGTTCTTCGAGATGTAGGCTTGAGGATTGAGAATATTTCAATTTTGATAAGCTTGTAAATCTCACGTGTGTGTCATCCACGCATCATCTTTTTTCTCAATCAAACTCCTCAGCCTTTTATAGTGAACTTTCAAAAATTTGCCCGTTGAAGAGATAGGCTCATTTTTGAAAATCACTTTGCGATCGTTGGTTTGCACTTCTTGGAATTGCCATTTCCTCGTATGAAATGTTTTATCACCTTTTCGTAGTTCGACACGGTGTAGTGCTTCCCATTGGTTCATTTCTTTTCGCACGCTTCTCGGGACCGAGCACTCCAAGAAAGGTAGTATGAAGATATTACTTGTTTAAGTAAATCTCTTGATTTACGTACAGCAACGGTTCTTTTTCGCTTATCTCGACTTGATTGCATTTCCTCGCTTTCCCCAGGTGACTTAGAGTCAGCTTCCAATCATTGGATGACTCTTCACACTTCATCTTGAGACTTGCCTCTCTTGAGTTGACTTGATGATGTTTCACTCACCGCATCTCACCGCTTCTTCTTCATCGAGTTCTGTCGCTCTTTCTTTGTTGTACTCACTGTCTCACAAATAGAGTTTTCCTTCAAGCCTTCATTGTCTTCTTGCAAGTTGGAGCGTAGGCCGACTTAACTCAGCTTGGCCAGCTCTAATTGTTACAATACATTTCAAAGCAAGAATTGGGGAGCTAACTTTCTATTCTAAGTTTTACATGGCATTCATCAAAATCTAAACAATAAAATTCCTAACATCCCATTTTGAAATAATTGCCCTTACGGCTTTTAGGGGTCCAATTGTTATGAAATTTGAACCTTGAGTCCAAAATATAATTATGTTAAAGTTAAATTAGTATTTCCAGGTGCATGGACTGCATAAGTCCTGGAAATTGCATTTTGGTCCTCAATTTTAATCTTTTACTACTTGGTCCCTCAATTTTTATAAAATTACCTTCCAAACTCTAAACACTTGGATTTTTGGAATAAACTTAAAATATGTTATTTCCATTCCCTTAAGAGTTAAAATTTCAAATTTTAAAATTAGGGTCTGGTACAGTTTCGAAAATTGCAATATGGCCCTTAAACTTCTAAAATTTTACAATCTAGTCCTTGGGCTTTTAAGGGTTGATTTTATTTATCTAAAAACTCTTAATACTTTATTAAAATGTCCAAACATCATTTTTGAACCTGAGTACAGTCCAAAAATTCGAAAATTACAGAGAGGTCCCTTAAGTTTTATGTTTTGCAATTAAGCCCACCAACTTTCCATTTTTACATTTTAAGTCCAAAAATTAAATTTAATCAATTATGCTCGACCTGTCCAGGTTATAATTCATACAAAACATGGATTTCAAGATTCATACATATACAAGTCGATTTCACACAAGCATTCACCAAATATCACAATAAAGTGTACATGTATGCACCTATTTTTCAACAAATTGCATTTTTTTTGAGTCACACTTGAGAAATTTTCAACTTGATATAAGAAATTAACATGTAATACATAACATATATATCTCAAGTGCTCAACATCAAAATACTATATGCATTTTAAGTAAAAACACATAGAAGTTGGAAAGATTTTTCCACCCACCTTAAAAATGAACTTGTTGGTGAAAGATGAAATAAATCACTCTTAAAGGAGAAGTGACTTAGGTCAGCCCCCTAGGTCAAGGAATACCAGAAAAAAATTTAGGAGTTAGGAAATGAGGTTAAAAATTTAAGGAAAGAAGAAGAGGTGAAAAAAATTGGTAAAACTACACTTACCTTGTGTAGTAGATGAAATGAGACTAGTAGAGGTCTCAAAATGAGTCTCATTGTTCACTCTTAAAACAACTCTTAAGGTCAGCCCCTAAAAGTCCAAAAATAAAAATGGAGTATCAAAATTTTGGAAAGTAGAAGAGAAGAAGAAAATGTACTAAAAATCCCATTTCTTACCTTATATTCTTCAAGTGGTCTTCTAAGTACACCTCAAACCAAAAATTAAACTTAAATTAGAAGGTGAAAGAGGTGAGCTAGAAGGTTTAAAAATAGATTGAAGAAGAAAATTTCTTACCTTGTGTAGTATATGGTTCGAATTTTTGGAAGAAATAGGAGGAGAATTCTTGAAATTTTTCTAAGTGTTTGAAGAAGAAGAAGAAGTAAGTGTAGAGAGAAGTAGTATGATTTTTAAGAGAATGAGGAGAAAATACAAGACTTAGAGTAATCTTCTCTTGGTGAAATAAAATAATTTTTTTTTAAAAATTTGGCCTAATGCCCGATCACTTGAGGGAGAGGGAGAGAGACAAATTTTTGTCTTGGTTGGTTAGATGACAAGTTAGGGTAATAATTGAGGAAATTAGGGAATAAAGTAATACCTATGCTACTATGTTAGGGGCAATTGGCCAAAAGTTATGTTTTAGAGGGAATTTAAATTTTTGTCTTGTTTGACCAATTGAGTGGTTGAATTTGTAGGATAATTCTAAGATGTAGGTTTGAATATATGGTGTAGTAATACACAAGATGAATACATAAGGTGTATGTGTACAAGAGTTGGGAGATATTTCTACACCAAAATTCCATGTTGGACGTCCACTAGGGGTATTTAGGGAATTTCCATATTTTTTTTGTCCCAAAATTAATGATAATAGAAGAATAATATCAATCTCCAAAATAATTAGTGATTTCCTTGATCACTTATAAGTCTCATCAATTTCTTAATTCTATAAGGTATAAGTCTCTAAAATAAATAGTCTCTTAAAATTCTAAGGTGACTAATAGATACACAAATAATAATAATGATGATCGATCAAGTGATCGTAAATGCGAAGTAGAAGTAATAAATGATTATGATCACCAAAAAAAAAAAGAAATTAAATGCGAAATATATTTATCATTAATATTTACCTCACAAAGTGACGCGTAAAATAGTCAAATAGTTCAAAGACGATACGTGAAACAAGTACACGCTTGAATAAAAATCGAGGGCTTCACATTCTCCCTCCTTAAAAGAATTTGGTCCCCAAATTCTCTTCAAAACAACTGATATTGATTCTCATGTCTTCTTCCATCTCCCACGTTGCGTCTTCGTCTCTTTGTGGTTTCGCCGCCATACCACTTTAACCATCGAATCTCTCTATTACGCAAACCGACGTGTCTGGCCGTCAATGATCCGGATTGGTTTCTCGATGTAGATAAATTTTCCATCGTGAGGAGGAGTATCTTGAGTGATGATATGCTCGGGATTTGGTTGATACTTCTTTAACCTCGATCGTGAAATACATCGTGCATTCCCGCATACTATGCCGGTAACTCGAGTCGGTAGGCTAACTTCCGATCCTCCGCAAAATCTTGTAAGGTCTAACATATCTCGGACTCAACTTGCCTCCTTTCTTCTGGATTGATCAATCCTTTACGTGGAGAGAGTCCGAGAAATACTTCATCTCCTGCTTCAAATTCCAAGTCCTTTATCCTCTTGCCCGCGTAACTCTTTTGGCGGCTCCGAAATCGTGGATCCATTCCTTTATCCTCTAGTCCTTGGTAGATCCGTCACGAAGTCCATTGTTATGTGTTCCCATTTCCACTGGAACTCTCAACGGTTGTAATGAACCGGATGGTCGTTGGTGTTCTGCGCTTTACTCGTTGACAAGTCAAACATCTCGCAACAAACTCCGTTACCTGGTTCTTCATGTTTACCCTCCAAGAATGGCGTTTCAAGACCTTATACATCTTGTTTCCTCCAGGGTGTATAGTGTATTTAGAACGGTGTGCTTCGAGAGAATTCTACTCCTAATTCGGTCGTCACTTGGTACACAAACTCGATTTCAAATCGATGATCCCATCTTCATGTATCGAGAATTCTCTCTCTCTCCTTTAAGTATCTTCTCTTTCAGCTTTTTGAAGTTGCGATCCGTCCCCTATCTTTGCTTTGATCTCGTTCAAGAATCGGGTTGAACCAAAATGTTAGCACAAGAAATTTGAGTATTGGTCCTCGTCGGATTCCATGTGCTCAACTCTTCTAATGTTTTCCACTCTCGAATCATTAGTCTAGCTAAACTCGCCTTTCTGCTCAAGGCGTCGCCTACTACATTAGCTTTCCCGGGATGGTATTGGATATCAAAGTGGTAGTCCTCTATTAACTCCATCCATCTTCGTTTCCTCAAATTGAGATCCTTCGAGAGAATAGATACTTTAGACTCTTATGATCCGTAAAACCGTGAATGTTGCTCCGTAGAGATAGTGCCTCCATTTCTTTAACGTGAACACTATTGCCGCCAATTCCAAGTCATGCATTGGGTAATTAGCTTCATACGGCTTGAGTTTCCGTGATGCATAAGCAATGACCTTTCCTTCCTGCATTTAGTCGCTCCTAGTCCTTTCTTTGATGCATCACTATAGACGACAAAGTTTTCTGTTCCTTTTGGAAGGGCTAAGACTGAGTCGTAGTAAGTCGTTTCTTGACTCTTGGAAACTAGCCTCACACTTGTCATTCCACTCAAACTTGACTTGCTTCTCAGGTTAGTCGAGTGAGTGGTCCTGCAGCTATCTTGGAGAAATCCTGGATAAATCTTCGATAATATCCGGATAGTCCTAAGAAACTTCTGATCTCCATTCTGCACTCGGGTTGTTTCCATGCAACCACCGTCCGCAGACTTCGAAGGATCTACGGCGATCCTAGTGCCGATACTATGTGTCCCAAGAATGCGACTTTGTTAAGCCAAAATTCGCACTTGCCGAATTTGGCATACAACAGGTGCTCGTAGTGTCTCCAAAACAATTTTTCGGATGACGTTCATGCTCTTCTCTAGACTTAGAGTATACAAGTATGTCATCAATGAATATCACTACGAATTGATCCAAATAAGGTTGAATGACTCGATCGGCAGAGATCCATAAACGCCTGCTGCGTGCGTTTCGATCGGGAAAGGCATCACTACAAACTCGTAGTGTCCATATCTCGGTTCGAAATGCGCTTTTGGAAATGTCTTCTTCATGGATCTTCACCGATAATATCCTTGTTGTAAATCAAACTTTGAGTACACCATCGCTCCTTGAAGTTGATCAAACAATTCATCTATCCTCGGGAGGGGATATTTGTTCTTGATGGTCACGTTATTAAGACCGCGATAATCTATACACGATCTTAATGTGCCATCCTTCTTCTTGACAAATAGTACCGGTGCTCCCCGAGGAGACGTGCTTGGTCGGATAAATCCCACATCTATCGCCTTCGTGAATTGAGTCTTCAACTCTTGTAACTCAACAGAGCCATTCTATACGGCGTTAAGCAACCGGCGGTTCTCGGTAATACCTCGATGGTGAACTCGACTTCCCTATCCGGAGGAAAGTGGTGAGTTCTTGTGGAAATACATCTCAGATATTCCGATACTATAGGCACTTGATTAATTTGTGTCTCAACCTTGGGTTCGTTAATTACAAATGCCAAGTACCCTTGTGCCCCTCTAGTGATCGCCCTCCTCGCTTTCATTGTTTGAAATGATTGGGGCAATCTTAACTCGTGCTCTTCCCGAAATTTCTACCTTGGGCTTACCGGGTTCACATAGCTTAATGGACTTGCGATGGCGGTCCATTTGTGCATGGTGTGCGAGACAACCATTCATTCCCAAAATTACGTCGTATTCGGATATAGGTAATAAGATCAAATCGACAGAAAATTTATCTCATAAATCTTAACTTCGCATGCATTATAGATAATATCTCATTGCACGGCTTGCGTCCATAGGAGTTGACATTTCTAAACATATAGGCATATGTTCCATGCATGCATGCGATTTGTGTACAAAATGCGGTGCGACAAATGAATGCGATGATCCAGGGTCAAACAAGATTCTAACGTAGTGGTTAGATACTAGAAGCGTATCTTCCACCACGCCCCGTGCCTCCGAGCCTCATGTCCGGCTAGTGCAAATGCTCGAGCGGGCATCCTTGCCCGATTTCACTGGCCATTCACGGGTTCACGGCTACACTTGCTTCGTTCGATCCTCGTATTTGGGCAATCCTTCACCGGTGTCTTGATCACTACCACATCTGCAAACACCTTCCTCATTTTACGCCAACATCATTGGCGGTATGCCCTGGTTTTACGGCAATGTGCACACACTTGACCCGATTTTCCCCGCATCGTCCTTTCCTTTTATCCGCCTTATTAATCGTCCCTTCAAACTTAGCAGTCGCGTAGATGGTTGTCCCATAGCGTCCTCTTGAGATCGTTTGATGGCCTACTCTGCTGAATCTATCCAATACGGTTCGGTCCCAACTCGATGTGGAGAGTCGCCTTTCTCACGAGTAGGTTGTTATTTCAACAATCAAAAGTTGCTTTTGAAGTACCCATTTCATCCGTGTGAATTTATATAATTTGTCCTCTTCTCAGACCGATTTTCCCAGGAGCGTATTTGGACAACCGATGAAACTCGGACTCATATTGGGCTACGGACATGTTCCCTTGCCTCAACTTATGAAATTCATCCCGTGCCTCTTTCACGACTTGGGGAATGTCGCTCATGGAATTCAGCTAGAAAATTTTCCCATGTTCTATCTACTCGATCACGTTCCCACTTTCTCTCAACTACTCTCCACCAATCTCGAGCATCGATTCTAGTCGAACACCGTGAGTGTAACCTACATTCCTTGGAATATTGGAGAGCATTAAAGATATTCTCAAGTTTCTCAACCCATTCTTCCGCCTTTATGTCATCCTCTGCTCCCTAAGAAAGTCGGTGGGTCGAATCGTAGGAACCGCTCCAATGTGCGATCATTCGCCTCTCGAACAGGTTCGAATAGGTTGTCGAGGCTCGTTTGTTGTCTTATGAACAAATGGATTTCTTTGCGGGGCCTCTGCGAGCTTAAGTTATCTCCAACAGGCGAGGAGGCGTGGTGGCAATTCGGGAGGGTACCCGTTCCCAGGGCGTCATTATATCTTTGGGGAACACGGCGGGGTCTCCCGCGTCCACGGTGTCCAACCATTCTGTATCTTGAAGTTTAGCTACAATTCATAAATGAATGATTCCAATAAATACTCGCGTAAAACAAGTTATATCACAAGGAAGCAACAACAGTATACAAGACATAGAATAGGTAGAAAAGTTATATCCCTTAATGTGAAATTTTGAATACACCCAAATGAGTTCATACAACAGAAATACAGAATCGAAGATAAATCTAGAGTCAGGATACAACTTGATCAAAGTACAACGGAAAGCAAAATACAACGTAATGGAAATATGCGTCGGCTAACATCTAACATAACAACTCTCGAATCGGTGAGGTCGCCGTCATCATCACTAGCAGCCACGCCCTCAACCGAACACGGTCGGGCCGAGGTATCACCTCGATATTAGGCCGATTGGCTAAATCTATCCACCGCTCCAGTCCGGAGCATCATCAAGTGGGGCGGCTTCAAGTACCTCGGGCTCTCCGTCTTCCATTGATCCTCATCGGGTTCCTCTTCAGATCCTCTTCATTGTTCGCCAGGGTCGGCCTCTGGTTCCACCTTGGGTGGTGGCAGTGCTAGTGCATTGGATACCAAAGCAATCTCCAAAGTGGTATCCCGCCGAGACAAGGCACATGTGAGGTCCTCGATCACCGTCATCCGCTTGATGATAGTCTCCTCGAGGCGTTCGATGGTGTCCTCGAAATGTGCGCGTCCATCTCCCAATTTGTGTGGCCTTCCCTGCGCGTTCCATCTTCTTGCGAGTATTGTCCAAGCGTTCCTCGATCAACTGAATTTGATCTTCGCGAGCGCGGATGGTGTTTTTGCGATCCTTAGCAAGGAGTAAGGCTATTCCTCTCCTCTTGGCTCTTCGCCAGGAGGTGTCCTACCGCGAGTGCGGTGGCGTTCCTCGGTTATCTCGGAGTTGGCCTCAAGAAATGCCTGGTGCCAATATAGCTTTAACGCTTATAGTAGTCCCGCTCAACACGGGCCTCAACTACATCCCACCAAGTCGGGGTCTTTGGATCCATCCTGGTCAAACAAAACTAAGGCGGATTAGTCGAAGGTAAAGGAAAGATAAGGAGGAAATAAGGAAAGAATGAATAAAGAAAGTCAGTCAAGAGTCAACTAAGTCAAGACAAGTACGACTATGAAATCTCCAAGTATACATTCTAACTTAGTTTAAATCGCAATAATATAGTTCTACGCCAATTTGAAATAGATTTCACGCTTAATTAGTCAAGTCGCGGTACTACCCAACACAGACCGGGGTCCTATCTCGAGTCGCCTCGGTGTAAGTTTCCATCTTACTAACCGAGCTCGATACCATAATCGCACACGCTCCAAACGCGACGCGACGACGATCAACCACTTAAACAGAAATAAACCCAATAGTCTAGAAAAATGATACAACAATCCCAAGTGAAACAAGTCTAAAGCAAATGAAAACTACAAGTATGCGATGCGATTACAAATACATCCCAACAATATCCAAATAACTTACGAGTCGAACTAGGAAATAAAATACACATCATATCACCAACTTAAGTATCAAAGGGTCCTACGCCCATAAGTTCTGATCGAGAATGACAAAGAGAATAAAAAGAGTCCAACGACAAAAATAAAAGAAAAGAAGTCCAAAGAACATTGATAACAATAGAAAGTAAGTCAACAAAGTGAGCACGGAAATTGATCCATGGTAGGTTCAACATCTTCAACAAAGTCCTCTTTTAAAGGTTAGAAAACGAGGAGGGGATGAGATAGAAATCTCGATGGATGGGGTGATCGTGTGCAAGTGTGGCGATATATATAGTTAATGCGATAAAATCGGATGTATAAAAACGCGTAAGATATGATGCATAATTTCACACATCCACAAGCGTCGTGATAAATATATTTAAGTAATATACTTATACGATTATAAGAATACGATTCGTGGTCACACATGCACTATGTGATTCAAGCACGATAGGAGGATTGCGTGCGGTTTGTAGCGCCAATCCTATGCAAGACAAGTAAGCGGTTTGCATACGGTTTGTAACGCCAACCAATGCAATACAAGTAGCGATTGCATACGGATTTGTAGCACCAACCAAACGGGTCCGATTAACTCGAATCGTGTGGATTAGATAGCGATTCCTTCGTTTTCCTTGTAACTCTCCGAGCAAGATGGTCCAAGACCATTTACCTTATTGCTCCATAGGCAAAAACAAAATCCACAGTGGAGCTAGCAAGGCTCGGATTTGTCATAATCATGATTATACCTCAAGTACTACGATCCGCTTCCCTCGGACAAACTCCGTCCCTCGATTGCGGGATTAGGGCGATGGGGCCGGAAGAGTGGAATAGCGGCCAGCTGCCCGCCCCATCCCCAACTTAACCATTCCAAGCTGTGAGCTCGACGCACCAAGTTGACTCGCATAAGAAAGTAAATATAAGTTCGTAGTCAACCAGCGAAGAGTATTATTGATTAAGGGAAGCGATTCAGAAAATTTTCGAAAATCGCGAGGGGCAATTATGGCATTGGTGGAGTCATTTGGATTAAGATGATTATCGGGAGGATAAGCAATCTTCGATATCTTGAAAGATTAGGTGGAACATAAGTCCTTATAGATTCAAATCGCAAGACGAGGAAGTCGCCCCGCGATCGCGTATTGATCGGCCAAGACGATCGATAAGTCAATGTGTTTTAAGAAAATAAAATCTCTTATATCATTATTAAAAGTCAGAGGTTCCAGGGCTGTTTCTTTAAAAGAGAAATAATTTGAGTTAGGTCCTTGTAAAAAGAAAATTTACAATTAGCCCCGTTTTGTAAAAAACCAATACTTTTGGGGTTAAAAATTGAATAAGTAAATGTCCCGACCTTGAAAAATTATGAGGTCAGTTTCTAAATTCTCTAAATTGTTCAGAGATTCAGGTTTTTAAAGTTTTGAGGTCAAGTTTTTATAAAATTCTCACCTTGGCCCCAAATTTGTTAAAATTGTCATTTCGCCCTAAGTTTAAAATTATTGGAACTCGCAAACCGAAAGGGATTATAATGTGAATCCAGTTGTGAAATGTCACTAAGGTCAGTGGAATATTGGGACAAAAGCAGTTTTAAAAGGAAATAAGTATAGGTCCGTTAACCTTTGAAAATCTCATTTTTGTCCCATTTTGAAATAATTGCCCTTAAGGCTTTTAGGGGTCCAATTGTTATGAAATTTGAACCTTGTATCCAAAATATAATTATGTTAAAGTTAAATTAGTATTTCCAGGTGAATGGACTGCATAAGTCCTGGAAATTGCATTTTGGTCCTCATTTTTAATCTTTTACGATTTGGTCCTCGGTTTTTATAAAATTACTTTCCAATCTCTAAACACTTGGATTTTTGGAATACACTTAAAATATGTTATTTCCAGTCCCTTAAGAGTTAAAATTTCAAATTTCAAAAATAGGGTCTGGTACAGTTTCGAAAATTGCAATATGGCCCTTAAACTTCTAAAATTTTACAATCTAGTCCTTGGGCTTTTAATGGTTGATTTTATTTATCTAAAAACTCTTAATACTTTATTAAAATGTCCAAACATCATTTTCGAACCTGAGTACAGTCCCAAAATTCAAAAATTACAGAGGGGTCCCTTAAGTTTTATTTTCTTGCAATTAAGTCCACCAACTTTCTATTTTTACATTTTAAGTCCAAAAATTGAAATTTTATCAATTATGCTCGACTTGTCCAGGTTATAATTCATACAAAACATGGATTTCAAGATTCATACATATACAAGACCATTTCACACAAGCATTAACCAAATATCACAATAAAGTGTACATGTATGCACCTATTTTTCAACATATAGCATTTTTTTGAGCCATACTTGAGAAATTTTCAATTTGATATAAGCAATTAACATGTAATACATAACATATATATCTCAAGTGCTCAACATCAAAATACTATATGCATTTTAAGTAAAAACACCTAGAAGTTGGAAAGATTTTTCCATCCACCTTAAAAATGAACTTGTTGGTGAAAGATGAAATAAATCACTCTTGAAGGAGAAGTGACTTAGGTCAGCCCCCTAGGTCAAGGAATACCAAAAAAAATGTAGGAGTTAGGAAAATGAGGTTAAAAATTTAAGGAAAGAAGAAGGAGGTGAAGAAAATTGGTAAAACTACACTTACCTTGTGTAGTAGATGAAATGAGACTAGTAGAGGTCTCGAAATGCGAATGTGATCTTCTATTCCAAAATCGTGTTTCATCTCCTATTCCAACTGTGTAGATGATTGACACATGTATTACACTTACCATGTTAATTTTCAAGCATAAATCAAGCGAAAATTGTAGGGTTCTAATATGGTAAGTATAATACACGTGTCAATCATCTACACGGTTGGAATAGAGATGAAACACGATTTTGGAATAGAAGATCTTATCCGCTCAAAATGGGTCTCCTTGTTCACTCCTAAAAAAAAACTCTTAAGGTCAGCCCTAAAAGTCCAAAAAATGATAATGGAATATCAAAATTTTGGAAAATAGAAGAGAAGAAAGAAAATGTACTAAAAATCCCATTTCTTACCTTATAGTCAATTTCTCTTCTCAAGTAACTTGAGGTCTTGCTAAGGTGATCACAAGGCTCTAATATTCTTCAAGTGGTCTTATAAGTACACCTCAAACCAAAAATTAAACTTAAATTAGAAGGTGAAAGAGGTGAGCTAGAAGGTATAAGAATAGATTGAAGAAGAAAATTTCTTACCTTGTGTAGTATATGGTTCGAACTTTTGGAAGAAATAGGAGGAGAATTCTTGAAATTTTTCTAAGTGTTTGAAGAAGAAGAAAGAAGAAGTAAGTGTAGAGAGAAGTAGTAGGATTTTTAAGAGAAAGAGGAGAAAATACAAAACTTAGAGTAATCTTGTGTTGGTGAAATAAAATAATTTTTTTTTTAAATTTGGCCTAATAGCCGATCACTTGAGGAGGGGAGAGAGACAAATTTTTGTCTTGGTTGGTTAGATGATAAGTTAGGGTAATAATTGAGGAAATTAGGGAATAAAGTAATACCTAGGCTACTATGTTAGGGGCAATTGGCCAAAAGTTATGTTTTAGGGGGTATTTAAATTTTTGTCTTGTTTGACCAATTGAGTGGTTGAATTTGTAGGATAATTCTAAGATGTAGGTTTGAATAAATGGTGTAGTAATACACAAGATGAATACATAAGGTGTATGTGTACAAGAGTTGGGAGATATTTCTACACCAAAATTCCATGTTGGACATCCACTAGGGGTATTTAGGGAATTTCCATATTATTTTTTTGTCCCAAAATTAATGATAATAGAAGAATAATATCAATCTCCAAAATAATTAGTGATTTCCTTGATCACTTATAAGTCTCATCAATTTCTTAATTCTATAAGGTATAAGTCTATAAAATAAATAGTCTCTTAAAATTCTAAGGTGACTAATAGATACACAAATAATAATAATGATGATCAATCAAGTGATCATAAATGCGAAGTAGAAATAATAAATGATTATGATCACTAGTAATAAATAAAAAAAAATTAAATGTGAAATATATTTATCATTAATATTTACCCGTCAAAGTGACGCGGTAAAATAGTCAAATAGTTCAAAGACGATACGTGAAACAAGTACACGCTTGAATAAAAATCGAGGGCTTCACACAACAAACTTATAAAATAGATTATTCCTTTCCCAAAAAAAGAACAATGATTTCTTTTTCCAATGAATTAGTATGTAAAAAGTTAATTACATATGACCTTTGAAAAAAATACGGGAGACAAATGTTTCGTGATTCCAGAATTGAAAAGTCCAAGATAAATAGTGATGCATGAATTGATCTACAAGCATCGTTTTAATAAAAACGTGATATATTTTAAATAAATTGAGAATACTAGTTCTATTTTTCAGTTGTGAAACTACTATGGTTGCAGAAACAATGTTGAAAAAACATTTATTTATTTATTTTGAAGAAATTTACCTCAAAATGGGAAGCCCGATGACATCAAAATTAGTTGGTGGGCGTAGTTTGGGGAACTGGGGTATCCAATAGTTACTTCACAGCCCATTTTGCAATGGATTTGACATTATTCGCCAGAATTGAACTTTTGTTGAGTTTTATCGAGCCATAGTTACTTCTTTCTTCTTGGACATCTACTTCTTCATAGAGAATTAGGAGATTATTCAAAAAAAATTGCGTAGATCATAAGTTAAATGTGATTGCGGCTTCATTTTTTTTAATGAAAGGAAAGAAACTTATATTATTGCTGGAAATCATCCAACATCATTTGAGAAAGAAAGTCAGGAAAGTCAATCATAAGCAAGAGATCACCTGGCTAAGGTAAAAATTTAACAAAGTTGTTCGGCTATTTTCACTAAGATTCAAATCCGTTTTATAAATTGCAATCCCATTACACACAACAAACCACTCAATCGCTAGCCACGAAATTATTGTTCTTTTCTTTTTCTTTCTTCTTTTTTTTTTTTTTTTTTCTGGCTAGAACATTCGAGATGTCTTCGTCTAGGTGTAAACTTTTGATTTTCTCCAAAGGCTTCTAAATAGGGGTGGCCAAATAGAACTAAAATCGAATCGAAATCGGACCGTGGTCAATGGTTCCAAAACCAAAATCGAACAAAGTGTAGGTCGGTTCCGGTTCTTAGGTTTCAAAAACAAGATAACCGGCGGTTTTAACCGTCCATCCTCACGCCCAAACGCGACGCGACGACGATCAATCACTTAAACAGAAATAACCCAATAGTCTAAACCCATGATACGAAACTTCAAGTGAAAAGAGTCCAATGCAGCGGAATTAAAATAAACCCAAGTACAAATTACATCTTAAGATCTGGCGGAATCCGAATACAACCCAATAGATTATCCGAATTTAACTTACAGTCCAAATAGAAACAAAATGAAGAAATCCAACAACAATAAAAGTAAAAGGAGTGTCACTCCACATCAACTAAGAAATTCAATCGTGGTAGGTTCGACGTCTTCAACGTATTCTTCATCTAAAGGTTAGAAAACGGGAGGAGTGAGACAAAAATCTCGGTGGATGGGGTGATCGTGTGCAAGTGTGGCGATATAAATAGTTAATGCGAGAAATTTAGTTGTATGAAAACGTGTGAGAGATGATGCATGATTTCACACATCCACAAGCGTCGTGATAAACATATTAAGTAATATACTTATACAATTTGAGAAAACAGTTCATGGTCAAGCAGCACTATGGTCCAAGTAAACATGAGGATTGCGTGCGGTTTGTAACGCCAATCCTATGCAAGACAAGTAAGCGGTTGCGTCGGATTTGTAGCGCCAACCTATGCAATACAAGTAGCGGTTGCGTCTGGTTTGTAGCGCCAACCAAACGGGTCCGATTAACTCCTAATCGTGTGGATCGAGGCAACATTCCTTCGTTCTTCCTTGTAACTCCCGAGCAAGATGGTCCAAGACCTGTCACCTTATCGCTCCATAGGCAAAGACAAAATCCACAAAGTGGAGCTAACAAGGCTCGGATTTGTCATAATCATGATTATACCTCAAGTACTACGACCCGCTTCCCTTGACAACTCCGTCCCTCGCCTGCGGATTAGGGCGATGGGGCCGAAAGAGTGGAATAGCAGCCGAGCTGCCTTCCATCCCCGACGTATCCATTCCGATCGTGAGCTCGACACACCAAGTTGACTCAAGCGGAAAGTAAACACAAGTTCATGTAGTCAACCGGACATAATGAGTATTATTGATTCTGGAAGCAGCTCATGAAAAGTTTTCAAAAATTTGCGTAAGGTAATTATGGCGTTGGTGGAGTTATTTGGATGAAGATGATTATCGGGAGGATAAGCAATCTTCGATATCTTGAACGATTAGGTGGAACATAAGTCCTGTTATAGATTCAAATCGCAAGACGAGGGAAGTCCGCCGCGATCGGGTATTAATCGGTCAAGGCAATCCGATAAGTCAAGGGGTTTTTGAGAAATTAAAATATTTTAATTAAATATTAAAGTAAGAGAGTCCAGGGCTGTTTTTTTAAAAGAAAATAATTTGAGTTAGGTCCTTATAAAAATAAAATTTACAATTAGCCCCGTTTTGTCAAAACCAATACTTTTGGGGTTAAAAGTTAAATAAATAAATGTCCCGACCTTAAAAAATTATGAGGTCAGTTCCTAAATTCTCTAAATTGTTCAGAGATTCAGGTTTTTAAAGTTTTGAGGTCGAGTTTTTATAAAATTCTCACATTGGCCCCAAAATTGTTAAAATTGCATTTCGGGCCCTAAGTTTAAAATAATCGAACTCACAAACCGGAAGGGCTTCTAATATGATTCCAGTTGGAAAATGTCACTAAGGTTAGTGGGATATTGGGACAAAAGCAGTTTTAAAACGTCATAAGTATAGGTCCCTCAACTTTTGAAAATCTCATTTTTGTCCCATTTTGAAATAATTGCCTTTAAGGCTTTTAGGGTCCAATTGTTATGAAATTTGAACCTTGGGTCCAAAATATAATTATGTTATAGGTAAATTAGTATTTCCAGGTACATGGGCTGTATAAGTCCTGGAAATTTCATTTGGGTCCTCAAGTTTAATCTTTTACAATTTGGTCCCTCAAGTTTTATAAAATTACTTTCCAAGCTCTAAACACTTGGATTTTGGAATACACTTAAAATATATTATTTCCAGTCCCTTAAAAGTTAAAATTTCAAATTTTAAAATTAGGGTCTGGTACAGTTTCGAAATTTGCAAAATAGCCCTTAAACTTCTCAAATTTTACAATCTAGTCCTTGGGCTTTTAAGGGTTGATTTTATTTATCTAAAAACTCTTAAAACTTTATTAAAATGTCAAAACATCATTTTTGAACCTGAGTACAGTCCCAAAATCGAAATTTACAGAGAGGTCCCTTAAGTTTTATTTTCTTTCACTTAAGTCAACTAACTTTCCATTTTTGCATTTTAAGTCCAAAAATCGAAATTTAATCAATTATGCTCGACTTGTCCAGGTTATAGGTCATTCAAAACATAGATTTCAAGAGTCATAAACATACATATCCATCTCATACAAGAATTTATCAAATTTGACAATAAAGTGTGCATGTATGTCTTAATTTTCGGTAAATCGTATTTTGAGCAACACTTGAGAAATTTTTCCAACTTGATACAAGAAAATAGCATGCAATATATAATATATATCTCAAATGCTCAATAACAAAATACTACATGCATTTTTATGAATTTTCTACCCACCTCGTAGTAGTTTCTCGGGTTGATCTAAAATGTAGTCTTCTTTCTTGAATCAACTTCTTGACTCAAACTCTTGAAGATCAGCCCCTAAATGGTATCCAAACCATATTTTGGTGTTAAATTTAAACTCTCAAGTCTAAAGAAAATATACTAGGACCAAATGGTTAATACTCACCTTAATGTCTTCAAGTAGTCTCAAAAATAGAAATTTTCTCAACTCTTACTTATGTTTTCGGCCTTAAGGAGAAATAGGGGAAGGATTTTTGTGTTTTGAGATTAAGTGTTAGAAATGAGGAGTTTTGAGAGAATAGAGTGGATGTTGTAAGAGAAAAATGAAATTGATTTCCTCCCACAAATAGGTTGGCTAACACTACACACACTAGCACATTTTTTTTTTTATGGTGTTTTGTATGGGTTTGTAGATTAGGTGGTGTGGAAGATAATTGAATGTGTGTAAAGTCTTGTGAGTGGGTAGATGAGTGTATAAAAATAAAAAGTGTGGTATATAATTTAATGGAAGATGATGGAGTAGAATAAAATACTAGAATTGATTGGAATTGAAATTATTCCTTTCCTCATTCATTGCTCCTTAGCCGTACCACATGCTCCATTTGCTTTAAAGATGGATGAATGATATCATATAATGTCTTGTCATTTCTTTATTCATTAAAATTGGTTGAAAGAAAAAGATTGTCCCCCTTTATGCATATGGCCGAAAGTTGGGGGGGGAAATAAGTATTATTATTATTTTTTTTTTTAAGATTGAAATGTGTAGGTTTATATATATGTGTAAAAAACAATATTTAGGAGGTAAGAATAATAATAAGGATGTGAAGAATAAAAGTGTGTATCTTCCTCAAAATAAATTGGAAGTTGATTGAGAGTGTATTATAGAATAAGGTGAAATATTTGGTTAAGGATTGGAATAGACTCCTAAATTATCGAGGTCCAATAGTTCTAAAGTCGTAGTTAATTGATCAAGTAATAATACTAGAGGAGAATATAAAATCGTCAGGCCCGAAAACGCGAAATGCATAATTGACGTTGGAAGAAATAAACAAAAGTAGAGTCGCGTTTCATTAATAATAGGTTTGTGATACATAGCCGAATAAATAATCACTACATAACATCATAACTCACGTTGTTAAAATCCGGGGCCTCACACCATCGGTTACAACCATTGGTGGAACCATGATGGAACCATTTTTTTAATGTTAAAACCAACAATTTTGTTTTGGTAAACACATGCTAAAAGAAATGTTAAATGTTTATTATGATGTTTTATATTCATAACTACATGAGTCACGTTTTAAACCAAATGGTGTAAACGAACTATGTGAACTTTGATTCTTCTATACTCTAATAGTATACATAGATAGTTTAATATTATTATTGTTATCTATATATATATATATAAAAGCAAAATGGTTTCTAAAATTATTTTCCCGCCTAAATGACACTTTCTAAAAACTTTTCTGATTTTTTTATTTTTTTTTTCGGATTTTGGAATCAATTTTTGACTTTATAATTTTGGTAAGCTTATTTTAATGAAGAATAAAAATTAAATGAAAGTTGACCAAATTTAATTTTCTAAACCGGTTATTTTAATTTTGGTATATGAATCAATGAAATATTTGATGCAATTATTTTAAATATGGTTTAAATTGAGTATATGACATGAATCAAGCATAAATCATGAGAACATTTACAAATTAATGTCTGAATTTTTTAAAAGATCTCGAAATCGTAAATGTGATTCGGATAAATATAGATTAAATTTAGAATGTTACTATCAAAAATATCTTCAAATCCATTATCACGATTTTAAATTTATAATGTTCTTTGTCAAAAATCTTCAAATCCAATTATCACGATTTGTTATGGGATGATTTAATTAAATGCTAGAATTTAAAACGATTAACAATGTTATATTGGCAATCATCATTGATACATAGATTTGACAAAATTATTTAAATTAGAAAATTTTTCTTTATATAGCAGTAAGATATATTCCAAAAAAATTACAATGTTGTGTTGAATTTTATAACTATACAACTCATTGACCATATCCAACTACTACCATATATTAAATACTCTAATATAATGTAGTATATTTAATTATTTAAGACATATATCTCATAGTAGATCATATTGAAATTTCGTTACACAGTCGTTCCAACACCCCTATAAATAGTGGACGATTGAAGAAGATCATTACAACATTACAATCTCTGAAAGGTACAACCTCTTATTGCATATTCTCTCTTTCATTGCTTTGAAATCAGTAAAAAGAAAAAATAACATGGAAAGTTGGTTCGAGTGAATGAAATCAGTAAGAAGATCATTACAAAACAATGTTGGCTGCCAAACTTAGGTTGGTTCGAGAATGGAAAGTTCGAGCGAATGGAAAGCCATCATATACGGACAAAAATCAAGTGATGAGATGGCGTGGTAAGATTTTGCTTTTTGGTTTTCTGTATTATTTATATTTAAAAAAAATTTAAACACTAAATATAAAAAATTTAAACCCAGTTGAGCGTCATTACTATTAAAACGAACTATACTCCAGATCTAAAAATCGAACTATTAAAACAAAATGAATGGTTTCTCTTTATTTTCATATACTCATCTAGAGATATAAATTTATTTTTTGCCATTTTATCATTTCGGTGTTCTCGATAGGGTGTTACGAACAATGAATTTTCTCGATCCATACAGACAATATTCAGGTTCACGCTAAGAATTTAAAGGAAAATTGCACAGACATTATTAGATAAATCAAATTTAAAGAGAAATTACAAATAAAATCACATTCAAAAAACTAATCAAAAAAAATATAAAAAGTCATACTTATCTTCCACTCAATTTTCATCAGATCAGAATGTAAATGTGATTTATTTACATTAGTATACATACAAAAAAAATCACATTTAATAACTATTAAAAAATATATAAAAAAAGTTATTTTCCAGTCGATACTCATCATATATGAATGTATATATGATTTATAGACTTTTTTATATTACTTAATGATCTTGCTTAATAAACTCCCATTTTACCGGAGATTGTTTTTTTGTATGTACCATATATATGGTACACGAGATGATGGTTTTGAGTCGGGCGGTGTTTTTAGTCTTTTTAAGATTAACTTAGATTATGCATGTAAGTAGTTTATCACAAAAAAACACTGGTATCAATATCAATCAACTATTGTAACGACCCAATTTTATAAAATTAAAATATTCTAAAAATATTTTTAAGAAAACATAAATTTATAAATTAAAGTGATCCCAATAATGATCAAAAAGTTGATTTAGAATTTTAATTCTTAAAAAATATAATGATAATAATAATAATAATAATAATAATAATAATAATAATAATAATAATATTACATCTTCCAAATTAAATATTCAACAATTGTTCCAAGCATAAACCGGAAAAATTAAAGACATAAATCTAAAATTTAGTCCGATCATAATTATTTAAAATATAGCATGATTTATTCTACCATCCACAACATCATATCTTCAAAGGATTCCTCAACCTCGAAAATCATGATAATAATAGGGGTGAGCTTCATCTCGCTCAGTAGGGATATATCTGTCAATATTTAATATAACATGAAAAGCATTCACATAAATAAAGCAGTAAATTCATTCATTTCCTCTTTTTCCTCTCGATCGGCGATTCACATATATAGCATTGCGGGTTCACCCCGAAGATACATTTGATCCCTGGACCCTTTTCATAACCCCTAGCTTATATGAATTTATTTCCTCTTGACATTTATTTCAATCAATGAAGTACAATCACGAAACATTAAATAAAGACAAATAATATGGAAATCCCTACCTTGATAATCGCAGATATTCGATGTAGAAAAATGAACAAAAAAAGTCCTAATCCTCGACCCCTTCGTTTTAATAAATCAAACTAATTAATTGTGAAATAATATTGAAAGAAGGCTTGTGAATTGTGAATATATATATATATATATATGAAACTTGAAGTAGAAAAACTATTTATACCTTATAATTATTAGAAATGTGGTGTAAAATTGTGTTGAAATTACACATATTTATAGTAGTTAATTCTAACTCCTAAACCCCTAAACCTAAATTAGTCCCTAATAACTAACCCCTAAGCCCCATAAAAATAACCCCTAAAATAACTTCTAAATTAACCCTTATTGTTTTTTTTTTTTTTAAAAAAAAAAGCGGGATATTACAACTATTGATCAACTTGGAATGAAAACAATATTCTAACTAATTGCATCAACAAAATTGGGCAATTTATTTAAATTTAAATGTAAACAATTCAAGCCCATTATTTTTGAAATAACCTTTGCACGTGTAAAAAAATATAACTTATATGTGTATATAAACTATCACAAAAAACAACACTGGTATCACTTTGGATGATGAAAACAATATTCTCACTATTTGCATCAACAAAATTATCAATTTAATCAAATTTAAAGGATGAATATGTAAACAATCCGAGCACACAAATGGAAAACATCTCAAAAAACGCAAAGCATGCTAAACAGTGTAAATATTTAGTTAGGAAAACAAATCTTCCATTTTACTATATTCATATTTGCAATATTGATAAGCTCTATAAATACATATAATCTATCCATCATGAACAAATTTTCTGTATTTATGGTATCCAAAATTCTTGCAGAAAATACATATCCATACACAATTCACTAAATATCACATTGTTTGCTCTAAGTGTATATATTTATTTCTTTTGAAAATGATATGCTCAATATATTTTGGGGTATTGCAATCTGCCTAAATATATATAAAATGAAGAATATATTCCATTTGAGTTCACAAAAATAACCTTATTTATAAGCTTCATTCTATTTCTATGCACTAATAAATATATGAAAACTCTTCACCATATTTATGACATTAATTTGATCCTAAGTTAAGTCAAATATACTGAACCTATTTTACACATTATTCACATACTAATTTTAACAATTTGGCAGTCTATATAAACCATGTCTTTATTTTAATCCACTATATAAAGCATGTTATATACTACAAACAGTATACACAAGTAAAATCATAGACCAGAAGACACCTCCGAATTCGAACAAGACATTTCATCAGTGAAAACTATAATGTTTCCACCGAATACCATGAGAAAGCTTTCTGGATAGAGAGAGTATCATCCACCATTTTTTCAGTCTTCACCTAATATCTTTTGACCTTTTAAACACACAATCATGAATGAATATATGAATGTGTGATTTTTTCTAACTTATATACAATACCATGTATTGTTTTTTATTAAAAAAAATATGTGCCAGGACAATCCATTCACAAAAAATATGTTAATTCACAATAGATCCATTTCCCCCCCCCCATATATGATAGATATCCAACTTGAAATTAGTAAAGTGGTCTGATTAATATTTGTCTATGAGAAAAATGGGTTTATATGAAATATATTTTTCTAACTATTTTTATTTATCACCTAAGTTAATATATTTTCTCTTATAAACATAACATATAAGAATTTTGTTTTTATTTTTTATGTTAAATTTATCGTGTTAAGCAAACAAAAAACTTAAATATTTTGAATAAAATAAAATGCCTACACACAATTACAATAAAAAATTATAAACGAAAAATCAAAAGAAATCCTTATCTTTGTTTTAAGGATGTCCTGGATCGATTGACAAAGATGATGAACCACAACTTGCCCCCGAAAAGAAAAAGGATAAAAAATATTAAATTATTGAAATAAAATTCTTATTTCAAAATCATTCCATCAAATTAAGAAAAAAACAACACTTATCTATTTTAGTGAAATGAAAACACCATATCTTATATAAGAGGTTGAGGATGGATTGATCTACTCCCACTCTTCACCTCTTGGTTCACATGAGATATGTATATTAGATTTACGGACTTTTCAAAAGTATAGATAAGTCATTTTTTCCGATCGACTATTTTCAAACCAACCTTCGGATTTTTCATATACAAAAAAGCCGTAAAGTTACACCCAAAACCGATTTTAAAGGAGTGCAAAACATAAAATAAATTATACAAAAAAAACTCAAATTATGAAAACCTCATATCTCGAATAAAATTTATATTTTTGACTTTTTACGCAGAGAAAAAAATACAATAGTAATACATAAATGAAAATTTGCAAAGCAAGCAAGCCAAAAAAATAGAAAAAACACTTATCTATCATGGAGAAAACACCGGATCCAAAGACTATGTCTTCGCATTCTTGACTTATCCGTCGGATTGTAGGTAAATGCTTTTTCCGAACCGCTATTTTGAAGCTAACGATTCGGATTTTTTTTTGAAATGATCATTTACCAGGTCGATTTGGGAAACATGAACCAAACGAAACTAAACAAAATTATTCTCCCAACAAAAATTTTCAAGCCACAATTTCCGTTTGGCGATTTTGCATTTGATCGAAGAGTATCGCACAAAGGATTGAATTGTTTGTGTGATTCTAGAGAATCTAGGTTAGGTTAGAATGAGAGCAAGAGATATTGGCTTATCCGATAAGGCTCTGGATAGAAGCCTTGTCATTTGACTATTAAAATCCCACTTTTTATTCCTTTTTTGTTTTCCAAAGATATTGTAAATATATTTACATAGATATGTAATTATAGACACATGTAGCAATCCTGTACTCATTCCATGTAATGTCGGGCCTATTTATATACAATCGATGTTTGTTGGTCCGGCCCGTCATTATTGGGCTTGGATTTTTTTTTTTTCCTCTAGCTAATTAAAACAAATGGTCCAAGAATAATGTATTATTTTCGATTTTTCTAATTGAATTTTTTATTACTTGAAAATATTGCCAACAATATAGAATGTATTAGTAAATTGTATATCTCAATTATAAATTCTAAAATCTTTCATTTTTAATTAATAGGTTCGAATCTCAATTTAATTGGTTAGTGGTTATGGTGGGTGTCGAAACCAACAATAATAAATACTTGCTCTTCAAATAGTTAATTTGTAGCAAATGATGAGCAAGGTCGAATCCACATAGATTGGTTAGACTAAGTTTGATGAAATTCACAAAACAATGAAAACAAAAAGGGGGTTTTGAGATTTTTGAATTAACTAAGATGAAAAGAAGAAATAATATATATGAAGAATAAATCGCTTTATGAAATATCCAACCAAAGGAATAATCTCGAAATGGTTCATGGAATTGATCACCGATGCAAAAATAAATCCTTCAATTCTCTATCAAATTGGTTATGGTTATCGATGCGACCAAATAACCTATCTCTCCTTACTCGCTCGATAATCGGGATACAATCTCTAATTATTTCCCTAGCCAATAAACAATTCTAGATACGATCTTAGAATTTAATTTATCAACAAAGATTAAAATCTAGATGGATCACCAATTCTAGCCAACAAACACACATGTAGGTTCATTTAAACTAGATTATATATCTCCAAAACATATATTGAAAACCACCTATGTAATAAAATATGTAATTTGCCACCACAATTAGAACAGATAAACAATTACGGATTTAACGTTCTAAATGGAGATATGTTATTTCGCTAATTGAACAAAGGATCCTTTTTGTTGCAATTAATTAAACAACAATAATCAATAAGAATAGAAGATATATAAATAATAGCGAAAAAGAAGAAGAAGTAAAATTAATTAGATCTCACAAATCGTGTAGAACCAAATCTTCAATTATCCTCTAGCCAGGAAAAGTAGTTTAGCAATCCATAGACATAGTCGCTTTAAAAATCAAAGTGAAAGGGAGAACTAGGAAAAACTAACGTGAGAAGAATGAGAGAGAGAGTTAGGGTTCAAGTCAAAAGTCAAAAGATGAATCCTAATCCTAGAAGGAAACATGTTTTTAATTGGAAGAGAACATTCTCTCTCCAAAAATACATTCTAATAACAATCTTACCATACTTAGAACTCTTGAGACTAAACCAAAATATTAAAAATCTGATTTCTAAGGTAAGGGGGCGCCACTTTAGTAAAATCCCGCAGGTGTCCTAGCGTGCCCACACCTTATACTGAAAGCTCTCACAGATGCGCTGTTTGAATAAGGCGTGCCCACGCCTTAAGCAGAAAGGTTTTCTGTTCTCTTAACTTCAAGAAATCCGATTCGCCACTTCAACATCAATGAATTGGGTCCATTTTAGTCACTTTCCTCCACTTTCCTACAAAATATAAGAATCAATCAAAACCCACAAGTTAAGCTCAATCAAACATCAAAAGTATGGGAAAAATATGACAATTTCTATGTCATTTATGCGATCTATCAAATCACCCCACACTTAGTCAATGCTTGTCCTCAAGCATTCAATAATTCAAATTTATCATCTCATCTAATCATCATCATTCATCTTTCTTTGCCAATCCAAAATATTTGTCAAACAATGAAACACAAGTTGAAGAGTAGAATTCTCATACACCAATACCATGAATAATCATTTCAACAATTAAATTGAACATAAAACGCATAAGATCCAACAACTCCTCACAAGATTCACTCATTACGCTCAAAAGTGTATAGGGTATATATAAATTAACTCTCAAGTCAATACATAGAAGATTTTTTACCATATGCTTGCAAATATATCACGTCTCTTCCACCTATGAGCGAATTGAGATGCACCAAAAATCAAAAGGGTTAAAAATGGCTTGTAATGGGGCTAAAGGCTAAGGGTGGATAGAAGAGATTTTTGGCTAATGGAATTGAAACAATCATATAAACCCTTCTTCTCATTACTAGACAAAGCAACAAAGACTCGCTTCAATCTCATAATGTGCATCTAAGAACCAAGATCTACAATTTTGTCTCTTTTTCTCTCTTGCTCCACAACCATTTTTCTTTTTCTTCGCATTTTCCTTTTCTTCTTCTTTTTTTTCGCGTTTTTCTTCTTTTTTTTTTCGCGTTTCTCTTCTCTCTCTTTTTTTTTTTCATTTTTCTCAAAGCACATTTTTTTTTTTTTTTTCGTGTATCTGAGAGAAGAGATCTATGAAGCGATGAGAGAACTTAAATGACTAATTTTTCCACAACGTGCGATCCTATATACTCAAGTAAAACGGTGATGAGCAATGATGGGTTTATATGATCCTTCAATTCAAGGTTCAAAAAGATGGTAAATCAACAAAAAGGTTATCACGGCTTGTATTGCGGTCATATCCAAGAAAAAGGGCTAAGGCTCGAAATTGGCTCACTAGGGGTAGTGGAATAGGGTAGGTTTCAAAGAGAGGCAAAATGACAAGAAAAACGGTTTATCCTAAATACCCTTATTCAATTTAGTGCATCAAATCCATCAAAGGGGTTGATTAAGACATGCATAACAATGCAAGTTCTAGAAAAATCAACAATGCATGACAACACACAATCAAAGAAATGGAGCACGATATGCAATGAATGCTCATAGGCTCAAATCTCACAAAAAGGGTAATAAGTGTTAAATCCCATACATTTGTCCGTCAATCAATCGTCAAGAATAACCACTCACAATATAGCAATGAGAATTCCAAAATCATTTTCACACACAAAATCATCAATTTTCACAGATTAGCATTGAAAGAGTCTAGGATTCGAAAAAGAGAAATGAGAAATGAGAAATATGGGATGCTAAACAAGCTAACAATGCAAATGCACCCCCCCACACACTGAAAATCAGACATTGTCCGCAATGGCAAAATAAGATGCTCAATTAATGAAAGAAAGAATAAGAGAAGAGATGAACTCCCCGATAATGTTGAGCATCGAAGAAGACCACGACGATCACAGAGATGGAGGGTGAGGTGGTCGGAATCCAACATGTTGGAAGTAGGCTGCCAAATTCATCTCTATCCTTGTTAGTTGTCGGTCAAATTTAGCAATCCGCTCGTCATAACGTAGAGGTTGTGTGGAAGAGGTGGAAGGTGAATATGGTGGGTCCGGCTTCATCATCGGTATTAGATGGTGGACGTGCACGTTGTGGCCGAATCTCCACAGTCCTGGATAAGAAAAACATAAAACACCTTCCTTTTTTTCGATTAAACCCATAGCTTCTAAACAATGTAAGTTCAAAGGATGCATATCACAAGCAACATGTAGAGTAGTAGAAGTAGGATCAATCAAATGCTCATGAATAGCCAAGTGAGTAATTAAAGATCCTAGAATCAATGGGCGTTTGTTTATTACAACAACAAAGAAATTGAGAAGCCAACCAACATCCCAAATTCACTTTAATCCGATTTTGCATACACCACAAAAATAAAACTCAACCTTCGACGATCGGAGGCCGAATCCTTCCTACCCGAGAAGGTAAAAGCAAGAAACCTATGAATGTATTTCAAAATGGGGTCACACAAGTAGGAATCTTTGGACTTTCCTGGTTATTGTAATCGTCCAAGTGGACAATTCTCTATATAAGGAGATAGGTTCAAAATCATCACGAAAATCGCAAACACTCTCCAAATATGTAGTACATTTGGAATACTCATCGATTATAAAGCCAAATGCAAGATTGAATTCAAATTGACAACTTAAACCATTTTCCCGAAATTGAACCACCCTTGGACTATTAAGCGTAAAGTCATCGGGTTTGTTAAACTCATAAGTAGTGTAAAATTCACGACAAGTTCAACATATGCGAGGCAATTAATGGAAAAATATGTTTGACATCCAATATTATCAATCAATTCATTCACTCCATTAGTAATATTCAAAGTATCCATAGTAGGCCGATCAATGCATTTACAAGGAACAATAGGGCGTAAACAAATGTCGTGATACTTGTCCCGCTCTTTTTCTTTGTGAATGTCAAGTGCCCATTCAAATCGGACTCGAAGGTGGGAGAGTATGCAACCCCTTGCCAATTCTCGATCGTTTGCATGCGGGAAATATCCGGACTTGGATTAGTGGAATTCCGGGATGAGTGTTCGGTCAAGAGGCCCATCGAGATGTGGGTTTACTTGCACGGGGCCTGTTTGGTTTTACCCATAAATCGGCGAGAAACGGGCACTGGTGGTGGCGTTGGTGTGCGTGGGTGGCTGGTGGTGTTTGGTGGTGTGCAAAGAGTGGGTTGCGTGCGGTGGTGCGCAGTGGTGTGTGGTGGTTTTGGTAGAGGAGAGTGGTGCGGTGGTGGCTGGTGCAGGTGTGCGGTGGGTGGGGTGGCGTGCAACAGTGGTGGTGAGTGAGACGGTGGTGGTGCGGTGGTGCAGGTGGAGGTGTGCAGTGGTGGGTTGGCGGTGGTGAGATGGCGGCGGCGGTGCAGTGTTGGTGGCGAGGTTTGAGAAGAAGGGGAAGAGAAAGGAAGAAAAAAAAAAAGAAAAGAAAAAGAAAAGGAAAAGGAAAAGGGAAAGGAAAGGGGAGAAAAAAGAAAGAAAAAGAAAAAGAAAAGGAAAATCCTAAAATCGATTTTTTCAGTTTTTTTTTTTTAATTTCAAAATCATAAGAGAGTAACTTGTGTGCTAAGACAGACCACCTCTTTCAATAGGGCGTGGGCACGGCTTATTCCAAATATTGTAGCAACTTAAGTATTATTAAAGGCGTGCTTGCGCCTTAATGAAAGTTGTCTTCCTGTTCGAGAGCACACTTTTTTTTTTTTAAAGGAAAAATTCAAAAGGAAAACATTATTAACTACTACTAAAATGTACCAATTTGGGTTGCCTCCCAATAGCGCTTTTCTTTAATGTCTTTGGCTAGACATTGCGACTCTCAATCGAATAAGTCGGAAGAACCAACTCAATTTGCTCAACCTCGACACCTTAACACCTTCATAAAAAGGCTTCAAATGATGACCATTGACTTTGAAAACGTTACGATCCGGACTTTTTATTTCCACTTTGCTCCATGAGAGAACACATTGGTAACGACAAAAAGGCCCTAACCATCGAGAATGTAATTTACCAGAAACAATTTTAACTTGGAATGATAAAGTATAACATTTTGACCAATATAAAAATCTTTCCCGAAATCATGCGATCATGAAATGCCTTTGTTTTTTCCTTGTAAATCTTTGAACTCTCATAAGCTTCATTACGAATTTCCTCAAGTTCTTGTAATTGTAATTTCCGCACTTTACCACCTTCATCCATTCTCATATTACATTGCTTGATAGCCCAATACGCTCGATGTTCTAGTTCCACAGAAGATGACAAGGTTTACCAAATACCAAACGGTAGGGAGACATACCTGGGGGTCTTGTAGGCCGTTCGGTATGCCCAAAGTGCATCATCAAGTCGCATACTCCAATCCTTTCTATTCGGGTTAACGCTTTTCTCAAGATAGACTTGATTTCTCTCTTGGAAACCTCGGCTTGCCCATTAGTCTCATGGGTGGTAAGCGATTGAAACTCGGTGAGTGATGTTATATTTCTTCAATATAGCTTCCACCACTCTATTGCAAAAATGAGTTCCACGATCGCTTATTATAGCCTTTGGCGTCCCGAACCTAACAAAAATATTAGATTTGACAAAATCCACAACCACTTTAGCATCATTAGTCCGGGTAGCCTTGGCTTCCACCCATTTTGTGACATAATCCACAAAGCAAGAAGAATGTAAATATTGCCATAAGAAGAAGAAAATGGACCCATAAAGTCGATACCCCACACATCGAATACTTCACATACCGAATGGAGTTAAGGGGCATTTGATCTCTATGTCCTAAATTCCCGTTTTTGACATTGTTCACATGTCTTGCAAAATATGTATGAATCATGAAACAAATTAGGCGAGAAAAATCCACATTCGAGCACCTTACGAGAAGTTCGCTTAGACCAAAATGTCCTCCACATGCATATGAATGACGAAATTGTAGGACAAAATTAACCTCTTCTTGACCACACATCTTGAATAACTTGGTCGAACAAAACTTCCACAAATAGGGGTCATCCCACAAATAATATTTAGCATCACTTTTAATTTTATCTTTTGAGATCTAGACAAATCACATGATAATGACCCAAAGAACTAAATAGTTAGCAATATCAACAGTCTGAAAAGGCTTTGTCTTTTGAATAGAAAAGAGATGCTCATCCGGGAATTCATCTTTCAATGGTGATGATCTTTCACTAGTGACCAACTCTTTGAGATGATCGGCAACCAAATGTTCGAACCTTTCTTATCACGTATTTCCAAATCAAATTCTTGCAAAGAAAAGTATCCATCGAATGAGCCGAGGTTTCGCTTCCTTCTTCGAGAAACAGTATTTGATAAGCGGATGGTCGAATATACAATCACCTTAGCACCAAGCAAATAAGAACGAAATTTTTCTAGAGCAAAAACAACGACCAAAAGTTCTTTTTCCGTGGTTGAGTAATTGCATTGTGCACTATCAAGTGTTCTCGAAGCATAGTAAATGACGTGCGGGGCTCTTCCTACTCTTTGCCCAAGAACAACACTTATTTGCATAATTGCTTGCATCGCACATGATCTCGAATGGGAGGTTCCAATCGGTGGTCGAATAATTGGTGCGACGTCAACATGCTCTTGATTTGTCAAACCACGCCCTTTTGTAGCAATTTACACAGAGGCCGAGTGATTTTGGAAAAGTCTTTGATAAAATGTCGATAAAATCCTGCATGTCCAAGAAAAGAACGAATCTCCGCGCACTTCGGGGTAAGGCAGATTTTATAACATCTATCTTAGCTTTATCAACTTCAATTCCTACGATGATACAACATGCCCTAGAATAATACCTTGATCAACCATAAAATGACACTTCTCATAGTTCAAAACAAGGTTCTTTTCTATGCATCGTTCAAGGACTTTTGTAAGATTAGTAAGACATGTATCAAAAGAATCACCATAGATCGTAAAATCATCCATAAACACTTCTATGATGTTCTCTCGCATAATCGAAAATATACTAACCATACATCTCTCGAATGTTGCGGGAGCATTGCAAAGTCCAAACGACATGCGTCGATATGCAAAGGTACTGAAAGGACATGTGAAAGTCGTCTTCTCTTGATCTTCGGTGCAACAGAATTTGGTGGAAACCTCGAATAACCATCTAGACAATAATAATGAGTACGACCGCTAATCGTTCAAGATTTGATCGACAAAGGGAAGTGGAAAATGATCTTTCCTAATTAATGCATTCAACTTCCTCGTAATCTATGCATACCCGCCAACCGTTTTGTACACGAGTGGCTACCAACTCACCATCAAGGTTCTCGACCACGTTATACCTGTTTTCTTGTGAACCACTTGAATCGGGCTTACCCACCATTATCAAATTGGATATATCATACCGCATCAAGAAGTTTCAAGATTTCTTTCTTCACAACTTCCATCATGGGTGGATTCAATCGACGTTGAGCTTGTCTTGAAGGCCTACTCCCATCCTCCATTAGTATCCTATGCGTGCACGTGGAGGGGATTAATCCCTTGATATCCGCAATAGTCCAACCAATGGCCTCCTTAAACTCTCTAAGAACTCGAATCAACTTTTTTCTTCTTCCAAATCGGAGAGTTTGTTGGAGATAATGACAGAGGAAGGGTCTCTTTTTCTCCCAAGAAGACGTACTTTAGATGACCTGGAAGAGGTTTCAACTCTAATTGGTGCCTGCACACTCGAAGGAAGAAGTTTAGTACGAGAAACAGGCAACTCAACATAAGAAACAACATGCTTCAAAGATTGAAGTGAATCGAGTGCATGAATTGTCTCTAATAGGTCAAAATCGAACTCAAACTTCTTCATTAATCCTTGAGAATTTTTGGAAGTGAAATTCCTACTAAGTGCAATTTTCAACTTATCACCATCACTCAAATCAAACATTTTCTCACCAAATGTTCAATAACATCCATAACAAAAACAAGATACATCACTGGATATCTCATGGCATCATAAATATTAAATTTAATTACTTCACCATCAAATTCCATTGTAAGTGTACCATCATGCACATCGATTTTTGTCCTAGATGTTTTCAAAAAAGGTCTACCCAATAAAATTAATGAGCGAGATGAATTATCTTCTTCCATATCAAGCACATAAAAGTCAGCAGGAAAAATCAATTCGTTCACTTGCACTAAAACATCTTCCAAAACACGTTCGATAAACATTAGATCTATCAGCCAGTTGAATAATCACACCAGTTTCTTTCAATGCCCCAAGATTCAAGGATGCATAAATTGATAGTGGCATGACATTTATGGAGGCCCCTAAATCTAACATTGCTCTCTCAACTCTAACATTACCAACTTTGCAAGGGATAGTGAACATATCTGGATCCTTGCACTTAGGAGGTAATTTTTTCTGAAGTACAGCTGAAACATTCTCACCCATACTGACGAATTCATTACCTTTTAACTTTTTCTTGTTGGTGCACAACTCTTTGAGGAACTTGGCATATCGAGGTACCTGTTTAATTGCATCAAGTAAAGGGATATTTACCTCGACCTTGCGAAAGGTGTCAAAAATCTCCTTTTCTTCATCCTCCTTCTTAGATTTAGATAATCTAGAAGGGAAAGGAGGGAGTGGTGCCGAAACTTTCGGTTGTTCCCCAGTAGATTCTTTTTGCCGCTCAGGTTGAGATGGAGGAACTTCAACTTCTTTTTCAGTTTCTTCTTCTAGAGTGCGTTTCTGAGTTGGCTTGGGAGGATCCTTCAACTCGGTTCCACTTCTCAAGGTAATTGCACTAGCATTCTTTTGGGTTAACCACCGCGAGATGGCAATTTACCCCGAGATTCAAGTCGACTCACCGATGAAGCCAATTGACTCACTTGATCTTTCGGTTCCTTGATGTTCGTCCTTGTCTCTTGTTGAAATTGTTGTGTATTGATGGCAAGTGACTTAACAATTTCTTCAAGAGACGAACTTGAGCCTCAAGAGGGTTGTTGTTGTGATGGAGCAGATGTCTTTGTTGGTAGTTTGGGAATTGAGGCCTTGTGCATAGCTAAAGTTAGGGTGATCCTCCATCCTGGATTATAAGTATTCGAGTAAGGATCATATTTCCGTTGAGGTGGGCCTGGAATCCCACAAATCGCATTAGCTTGCTCTTGAGGTTCATCTTGAAGTGTAGGACACAAATTTGTTCGATGTCCAATATCAGCACAAATCCCACAAGTCTTGACCTCTTGAGTGTTTTCGGCAGCCATTTGTTGAACGAGAGTAGTCAGATTAGCTATTTGGTTTTCTAACGAAGATACATTCACCTCATTTACTTTTCTTTGATATGTATCTTGTCGGAACCCAAATTGCTGCGAGTTGGCTGCCATGGTGGAGATCAATTCTCTCGCTTGACGAGGGGTTTTATTCACTATAGCACCTCCACTTGCTGCATCCATCATCCTTCTTTCCATAGATAACATTCCCTCATAGAAATACTGGATGAGAAGTTGTTCTGAAATTCCATGCTGAGGACAACTTGCACACAGTTGCTTGAATCTTTCCCAATACTCGTGGAGGTTTTCAGTATCTCTCTGTTTGATCCCACATATCTCACGCCTGATACTTGCAGCTCTTGAAGCAGGGAAGAATTTGTCAAGAAACAATCTCAACATCTCCGTCCATGTGGTGACAGACCCAGGAGGTAGATAGAAAAGCCAATCCTTTGCTCTTTCAGTCAATGAGAAAAGAAAAGCTCGCAGGTTTAATTTGTTCCTCCGTGACTCCTTGCGGCTTCAAGCTAGAACACACCACATGAAATTCTTTCAAGTGTTTATGGGGATCTTCATTTTCGTGTCCACGATATTTTGGAAGAAGATGGATCAAACCCGACTTCAACTCAAAATTTGCTTCAATGGTCGGATATGCAATGCATAATGGTCAACGGGTCTATGTCCGGGGTCACTAATTCCCTCAATGTTTGTTCCTGGTTTGCCATATCTTGCTCGACTTAATCACTAGATGAATCAATCGAATCAAGGACCAAATCCAATCCGGGGATGACGACGAGGCTTCTTGTGTGTTTTTGAGTTTAGTTTCTTTCCTCAGTCGTTTTGCCGTCTTCTCGATCTCTGGATTATACTGCAATAATTCTCCTGCACGAGAAGAACGAGGCATCAAACAAGTCTATTAAGAAAAACCAATCCCAACGGCGCCAAAATTGGTGGGTGTCGAAACCAACAATAATAAATACTTGCTCTTCAAATAGTTAATTTGTAGCAAATGATGAGCAAGGTCGAATCCACAGAGATTGGTTAGACTAAGTTTGATGCAATTCACAAAACAATGAAAACAAAAAGGGGTTTTGAGATTTTTGAATTAACTAAGATGAAAAGAAGAAATAATATAAATGAAGAATAAATCAGTTTATGAAATATCCAACCAAAGGAATAATCTCAGAAATGGTTCATGGAATTGATCACTGATGCAAAAATAAATCCTTCAATTCTCTATCAAATTGGTTATGGTTATCGGTATGACCTAATAACCTATTTCTCCTTACTCGTCGATAATCGGATACGATCTCTAATTATTTCCCTAGCCAATAAACAATTCTAGATACGATCTTAGAATTTAATTTATCAACATCATTAAAATCTAGAGGGATCACCAATTCTAGCCAACAAACACACATGTAGGTTCATTTAAACTAGATTATATATCTCCAAAACATATATTGAAAACCACCTATGTAATCAAATATTAATTTGCCACCACAATTAGAACAGGATAAACAATTACGAATTTAACGTTCTAAATGGCGATATGTTATTTCGATAATTGAACAAAGAATCCTTTTTGTTGCAATTAATTAAACAACAATAATCAATAAGAATAGAAGATATATAAATAATAGCGAAAAGAAGAAGAAGTAAAATTAATTAGATCTCACAAATCGCGTAGAACCAAATCTTCAATTATCCTTTAGCCGGAAAAGTAGTTTAGCAATCCATAGACATAGTCGCCGGAAAAATCAAAGTGAAAGGGAGAACTAGGAAAAACTAACGTGAGAAGAATGAGAGAGAGAGTTAGGGTTCAGTCAAAAGTCAAAAGATGAATCCTAATCCTAGAAGGAAATATGTTTTTAATAGAAAGAGAACATTCTCTCTCCAAAAATACACTCCAATAACAATCTTACCATACTTAGAACTCTTGAGACTAAACCAAAATATAAAAAATCTGATTTCTAAGGTAAGGGGGCGCCACTTTAGTAAAATCCCGCAGTGTGTCTTAGCGTGCCCACGCCTTATACCAAAGCTCTCACCAGGATCGCATTTGTTTGAATAAGGTGTGCCCACGCCTTAAGCAAAAAGGTTTTACTGTTCTCTTAACTTCAAGAAATCCGATTCGCCACTTCAACATCAATGAATTGGGTCCATTTTAGTCACTTTCCTCCACTTTCCTACAAAATATAAGAATCAATCAAAACCCACAAGTTAAGCTCAATCAAACATTAAAAGTATTGGAAAAATATGACAATTTCTATGTCATTTATGCGATCTATCAGTTATTATAATGCAAAGATCTTATTTTCAAAAGATAAAAGAATCTCTATCCAATGTCGGGCTGTGAAGAATCCAATAGTTAATCATGGGAAATTATACATTATTGCTTACCGAGTCAAGAATCGTAAGAGTTTGAATTAGCTTGTGCTAATAACAAATCAAAAAACAAACAAACGATGAATGTGGTGTACAAAAATTTATTCCAAAATTTGTAATTTTTACAAGTAATGTTTTAATTTGATAAATTATTTCAAATCTTTATTATTATTTTTATTCGGTAAAATTATTATTTTATATCCATTAAATTTATATAGTTCGACAAACAAACCACATATGGTTTGATATAACACACCTAATATAGTTCAACATCGCACACCCCGTGCATAGCACGGGTAAAAAACACTAGTTAAGTATAAAAGTTAATTGAATATTAAGTCCAAGTATTTTTCTTTCTTTTCCTTTTTTCTGAATTGAAATTGATAAACTATTTCATGAAAATTAAAAAATTATCAAAAGATAAACAAACGACTCCGGTTTACCGGAACCCTGGAGGACCGGGTTCTGGACCGAATTGAAACGGTTCCAGTTCCTTCAAAATGAGGAACCAGAACCGGTGGTATTGGAACCAGAATCGGTGATTCCGGAACCGTGGCCACCCCTACTCTTAGTGTGGTTTCTTATACTCATGTGTGTGCCGCCATTTTACGTAGAAGACAAACTTTTTGTTCATGAATGCTCCTAGTTACTAAGCAACAACAAACAAATGAATATAATCTCAATTACTCAATTTTTTGAACTGTTTTTTTCCGATCATTTGATTTTTTTTTTGTAATCATTTTCTTTCCGTTCGCAAGACTAGAAATTATGTGCACACACACAAATCAAAATAGAATTTTAACTTAATTCACATCAATGAAACTTTACAATTCAAACCCCACAACCTAAGTTATCATTTAACCCTCGCCGAACTTGTACCCAAAAAGGCCAATTCACAATTCTTGTCAAATCCTACATATCAAATTCATGATGTAATTTCATAATCAAAATTCAAATTTTGGCACATATTGCTAGTCAGTTTACAAACACAATTATAAAGATTATAACAATTATATGGCTAGTGATAGGTATATGCGAGCTAGTGTAGTAGAGTGCGGTCTATGGACCGCACTCATTAAAATTGAACCATAGTCATTATTATATAAAAATATAAAAATATTATTTTCTTTGCATTCAAAACCAAAATAGCCCGCACTCGAGTCAAATGGGTCTTTGGGAAAAAAATATCTTTTAGCAATTTTTATGGGTTTGTCATTTTGTGAAGGATCAAAAGATATAAATTAAAGAAAACTAATTAATTATGACACAATGATATATATATATATATATATATATACTTGGACTTATGGTGGATAGTGGACTAGGAATTGTATTAATGGACAAATAACATAAGCGATTATTTTATGAAGTAGAAATGCATGTTTCTTTTTTTTTTCTTCTTCTTCTTCTTCTTCTCTCTCTCTCTCTCTCTCTCTCTCTCTCTCTCTCTCTCTCTCTCTCTACATGTATGAATAGATGTTAAACATCATAATTGAATTGCTCAAAAAAAAAAAACAAAACCATCATAATAGAACCATTTTAATGTCTGAAATTCTTATTTTTGATAACAACAAATAAATAGATAATAATTTTAATGGCTTGGAAAATCAAGTTTTAATAATATATTTGTTGTAAGGTATGGCTTGCTTATTTTTATTATAATATATTTTTTTATTAATATTTCGACCCGAAAAGAGCAATACAGAAATGATGAAATTTCGGACCGCACTGGTCGGAAATCCTGGCTACTCCACTGGTGATAGGGATGGCAAAATGACCCGTCCCATTTGGGCCGCCCTGCCCCATGACCCGGGACGGGATGAGGCGGGTCTGTGTATCTCCTCCGCCCTGTGCTATATTTATTTTTTAAATATATATAATGTATATTTTACATAAATATTATATAAAATAATATAGTTTTATGTATTTAATATTATATTTAACATATATAATGACAAATTTTATAAAAAATATGTATTTGTAATACAAAATATAATATTAAAAAATATTAGTAATATAAAATATAAGATATGATGTTAAAAAAATAAAAAAAATCAACACGGAGCGACCCGTCCCGCCCCGCCACATTGCCATTCCTAGCTAGTGATAACCGACCACATGCAACCATAACACATATATACAGTGAAAATCCCTTCCCCACACTCAAATCACACAATGACCTCAATCTGTAAAGAAAAAAATACAGAAGAGAAGAGAGACATCCCTGGAAAGTGCTATAATTGTCAAACGGTTAAACCAATCACGTGAACCGTCAATCCTGCAAAAGCCATGTGAAGGGGAAAAAATACCACAATTAAACTAAAAAATAAAATCAAACTAACATGCACAAAAACAACACATGCAAACTCACACAAAAGAAAAAATGATTGGGCTGCCTACCAAGAAGCGCTCTTTTAACGTCATTAGCCTGACGATATCAGCTAAGAAAATCATGTTGGGTCATTGAGTAAGACCTATTTTACCATTTGGGAGTTTTTATCCGGCTAAATTTCATTCTTAATCACATCGTGTTCCTGCCATAAGATATCTTTCACAACATAATCGGCAGAATCAACAATAAAATTTTCAGACAAAGCATAAATAGGTGTAGGTCCCAAGGGTTGTGAGTAAGGTTTAGAAGGGAGGGTTGAATAAACCTTACCAACTTTTCGATTTTGGTCCTTTTAAAATATTACGAGTTAATTACACAACTAAGTCATTGATGGGCGGCTAAGTTAGTTAATCGGCATAATTAGCCACTCAACGGACTCGAAAGAGCCGTTGATAGAATAACTCGATTGTTTAGACTAAACCTTAACTTGGTTGTGATAAGGTTTTTAGCGGAAGACTTAACACCCTTAAATTTGATTTAAGTTTGTTTTAACACTTAATTTTAGCACTTTGTTAATTATCGGTTGGAAAACAAATTATCAAGATATATAAAGTGATATCTTTGAAATAAAATCTTTGAAATGTAAATGACACAATAATTTTTATAGAGGTACGAAGATGGGGTAATCCTTCTACTCCTCTCTTCTCCAACTCCCGGAGGAATCCACTAAGTAATGATCGGTTTACAAAGTGGTTATCGGTCAGATCTGTCTTGATCACACACAGTGACTTGCTCCTTTGGGACTCGATCGAAGATGCCTTGATCACTCGGTGGCTTCTCGTCCGACTCGGCTTCTTCACGGGGCGGTGCCTTGTTACTTGACTTACTTTCTCAAGCTTCTTGGATTTGATCGCGAAGCCCTCCAATAACTTGAGATTGGTTCGACATTGAACCTTCCTACAATCCTCATTGGAAACCCGTTTTGATTCTTCAAAAGTTTCCTCTTCAACGATTTGAAGTTGTCTTTCCTTCACACTTAGTGTTGGATTGATTTCCTTGAGATTTTGGCTTGAGGATTTTACTTGAATAACTTGAGAATATTTTGCGGGTTAGAGTATGAATAATGCTCATTATCTCGGTATGCAAGGTAACCTTTTCTCAAAGTGATTCCTCAGTCTTTTATAGTGCACTTTCAAAAATCTGACCGTTGAAGAGATAGGCTGATTTTCAAAAGTCACTTGTGTTCGTTGTCTTGTCTTTTCTTGGTCTTCAATCTTGAGATGTAGACCTTTCCTCATATTAAATGAATGTCCGACTTTTCGGCTCGACACGAGGTGCGATGCTTCCCATTGGTTTATTCTTTTTGCACGCTTAAGGACCGCGCACTTTAAGACATGGTAGCATGAAAGTATTACTTGTTTAGGTAATGTTCTTGACTTTTGTGCAAATGATTCTTTTGATTAACTCCTCTTTGCATTCGCTTTTCTTTTCCCCAGGTGACTTGAGTGCGCTCCAATGATTGAAAGACTCATTTGTCACTTCAACTTGACTTGGCTTCTTGAGTTGACTTAATCGACTCTTCTCACAAACTGTCTCACAACCGATACTTCTTGATCGAGTCCTTGGTCTTCTTGCTTGGCCATACTCGATTTGTTCCTCAAAATAGTCTTCACTTCACATCTTGATTGACTTCTTGTATTTCCAGGCATAGGCGACTTGACTCAAACTTATACATCCCTATCTATTACAATAAAATTACAAGTAAAATGGGGTGCCAACTTTCTAGTCTAAGTTTTACATGGCATTCATCAAAATCTAAATAATAAATTTCCCAACAATAGGACCACAAGCTATATCAAAAATTGAAAACATCACACCTTTTCCCAAGATATTCATATTTAGTTTTCTATGTTTGACATCAATCAAGGTGTTGGTGGTGGCCATGAATCGTCTACCCAACAATATAGTATGATCTTTTAGATTACCTTTATCCTTTTCCGTATACATGACAACAAATCAATGTGAATTTTAAGATTACCTACTTGGACTAAAATATCTTTAACAATGCCTGCAGGATACCTAATGAACCCCACGAGCAAGTTGCAAACGTAACCCAGTGGACTTCAATTTCTATAAATCTAATTGTTGAAATATAAAGTAAGGCATAAGGTTAATTCCAGGCTCAAGATCAAGCATACTGCGACTTTCGTACCATTCCCAAAATAAATATTAACTATGAAACTACATGGATCTTGTTGTTTTGGGAGTGGACTTAGGGATGAAGTAGGGAGTTTGTGGGGATCATCAGTTTTGTGGAAGGACGATCCCATACTTGCCTCGGTATTTGCGTTTTCTTCCTTTGCATCAAATTTCTTTTCTACTTTCGCTATACCTGTAGGGTTAGACGAGATAGTAGAATAAGGAATCTTAATTTTATTCTCATAAATCTCACCAATTTCAAGAACGGTGATGGCTTGAGCTTGTACCACCGGTTGGTGGTGATATGTCCTTCTTGAAGACATGTCGAGCTATCTCACCAACTTGATTAGCCAATTGGTCAACTTGAGTCTCAAAACGCTTAAACGAGGCTTCCATGGATTCAAACCGAATGTTGGCCTCTTGAGTTTTCTTACTAACATGTATGAATGAACTCAAACTTTCTTCAATAGATAAAGGTCGAGGTTGGTTTAATGGCGACCTTGGGATTGTGGTGGCATCGGATAGATTTGAGATGGATTTTGCGAATTGCCCCAACTAATGTTCAAATGATTCCGCCAACCTGGGTTGTAAATCCGAGCGAAAGGATCATCACAAGCTTTTTTTGATAACCCTGGATAGAGTTAACATCATCCACTTTGTTGTTCAATGATAATATTACAAACATTAGCCCCTGACCAAACTCACCACAAATCCTGCACGACTAGGTAGAAGGAGGAGCGGCTAGTGGATGCCCCCTTGTAGCCAACAATTGCACTTGCTTAGTCAATTCGGATAATTCTTGTGTCACATTGTAGCTCGAAGCTACTTCATCGTGCCATTTGCCTCGGCATTCTTTTGTTGTGAATTAGTGCTCATCATCTCCAGAATATCATAAATTTTTTAAGTCGTGTGTTCACCCATGTCACCCCAGGTATTGTTGTCAACCATATATTGATAATTATGTAATAACCCATCATAAAAAATTAGTTTAACAATTTCATTGGGTAGTGATGATGTGGGCACTTAGTCGTAAATCTTTAAAGCGATCCGAGGCCTAATGAAAAAGTTTGTCATCCATTTGACTAAACGTGGATATTTTAGCTCACGGATCAAATCTTCTCGATGTGAATAGTACCTACACATGAACTTATTGTACACCGCCTTCTAATTAGCAAGAGAGTTGGGAGGTAGAGTCATAAGCCAAGTTTGCCCCTGGTCCTTGGACTATAAGGAAAGTAGCGCATACGGAGTTGATCCTCATACAAATCTTGTAGAGGAAAAGTTTAAATTATTGCCAAGCTTGGCTCCATGAAAGAGCAAGTTTGATAATATTTGGCTTTTAAATCGTTCCCGACAACAACGCCAAAATTTTAGTCAACTTGCTATCCTATGATTGACCTCGTGTCTTGTGAGCATTGCTAGATGGTTTTAGATGTTTAACGGTCAAACAACCCCTAATCAATTCAATGTTCCAACAATTAGAAGAATCAATCATCAATGAGCAAACCGGGCGCCTCGAGGGATGATTGTCGTGTATGATGAAGGCGTGAATGTGGGTGGTTTAGGGATCCACCGATCACCCTAAATATTTGTTGTTGGACCCGTGAAATCTATTTTTGGCACCCCACAAAAAAACACGACGACCCTCTAAAATGCTTTGCCAAGTCTAGGACGGCTTATTGCCAAGCTTGGCTCCATGAAAGAGGAAGTTTGATAATATTTGGCTTTTAAGACTCGGGTCAACAAAGAAGAGGGTTTAGTGAGTAAATGTCAAGCCCACCAAAGCCTTTACCTGAAGAGAGAGTCTTCCAAGAAGCCCAATGAATCTTTCTTTTTCCCGAATTATCACCCCACCAATAGGCTCCAATGAGAGAGTGGATATCCGATATTAGCGAGTCCAGGATCCAAAAATAGGACATGAAAAAAATCGGGAATGACTGTAAAATGGATTTAATGAGAACTTCTTTGCCGGCTTTCAAGAGAGATTGGTTATTCCAATTTTGGATTATGTTCGCCAAAAATTATTTTGGTTCATACAACTGCAAGTGTACATTGTAGTTTATAGAATAATGGCAAACAAGGTCATATTTCTCATGGATTGAAGCTCGAAACACTTAGGCTATAATAACATCGTAGTCCAATTTTATTGAAGTGACAGAAAATCAAGTTACTAAAATCAAAAATAAAGAAAAATAAATACGAAATAAATTTGTGAACCCCACAAGTCTTTTCAACATCTTTAGGAGAAACCTTTAGGTACATAATCTCAACATGCTTCTTCAATATTAAATGCGAATAAAGTTTTAAAAACCAATTCATGCAAATCTATGGGTTCAAATTCTAATATCATTTACTCCCCGATCGGGTGGTGCGTGAGCAGTTGATTAATAACAATTGTAGTCCTCTCAAATCGTTACAATTCTTATTATCTCCCAAAAGATTTGTGAATTAAATGACTCCTCATAAACACGTTTGTCACACATATTTCATGTACGAATTCGATTTTCGTCTTCTAGAACTCACTTGGTCGGATTATGAACTAGAAGTATGACATGCAAATTACTGTTCAAATAAAAAGCAAATTATAAATAAGCACTCGAATTCATAAAATAGAACACATGAATTAATTAAGAAAACAAGTAATCATATTTAATACAAATCCACGATTTCGATTATGCCCCTAAGATCCAAAAATATGCCAAACATTGATTACAAACTCATAGACAACTCCGAATCAATATTATGACATCATATAAGCACGGACAAGAGTTCTTAGACATAGAAAGAAATCCCTTCTTGTCGGGATGGATTCCCTTCCAAGCCATCGGCTCTTGTGCTCCCTGAGATCTGCGAAAGCCTTGTGGTGTTCTTTGCGACTTAGCCTTTTGCTCTCGAAGCTCTTTGATTCCTTCGTTCTGTGTTATTTGATGTGTTTTCTATGTAGAGAGTAATGTTGGATGATGAATTTTCATGCATAGCCTTGGATCCCTTTTATAGATGCTTGGAGAGATCACTTGCGAGTTTGAGTAGGAAAATGAGACCAATTGACCCCGGTTACATTGCACGACCGTGTCGAGCCCACACGTCCGGGTCGTCCGATTAGAATTTGATCTTGGAGTCTTCATGAAAATTGTAGATATTTCTCTTAGCTTTCCATGGCCACTTGAATCACATTAATATCAATTATTTAGAGGAAGTTATGGCTAAAATACTGAACCACTGCCGGTCTTTGAAATTAGTGCGGTTTGACGTTTTTGAAGAAAAATTCCTTTTGTTTGACGTTCCATGCTTCTCTCCTTCATATGTTTGCTCGTACATTAGCTCTTGACCTATACTTTAGAACGTGATATCTCTTTTTATCCGGTTTAGCTCTATTTTACGCAAAATTCACAAGAGTACGCGATATCACGCCCAACAAGGGAAACCAAGCAAAACATATTGAATATGCGTGCAAATGCATCAAATATATATCATTTTAAGCCCTCAAATGCACGTATATTTTACACTCATCAATTATTGTTGAAATTTTCCAACGGTTTGTTGTGGTGTTGGAATTTTAAATTCTAACGGAAATTCCAATGGTTTATACCAACGGTTTTGTTTATCTTTGGACTTTCTATTGGAATTTTCTAATGGTATAATATAACGCATTGGGATTTCCGTTGGAATTTTTAATTTCCATTAGAATTTTCCAACGATATGATATAACATTGAAATTTCCATTGTAATTTTAAAAATTTCAATAATTTTCTATTTCGTTGGAATTACTTTGTTGGAGTTTGATTGCCCTCTTGTAATCTATGCGCAGTTAAATACTATCTACCAATCTGGCTACTTATTAATTACTTACTAAATCTATATATTTGTAAGAAAAATTACGTAACAATTTTTTTAGGGAAAAAATAATTTTTCTTCTCTATAATATTTGAGTCATATTTGTTATAAATTTATTTTAAACTTAATTTAAGATTAAATTTATTTGTTCATAATAGTCTTTGAAAATTTTTTGGGATCGAATTAATTGATATTTTATTATAGGGGATACATCCTTTGTTGTTTATAATAGAGGTGTAAAGTATATTTAATATTTTATTTAAAATCATGGGTACTTATGTCCATCAACATACTTTTAATTTTTAGGGATATTTGAATGTTTTAAATATAATAATAGATGGGGTTATTTTGTTAGAAAAGTAAACTAAAAAACAGATGGGGTTATTTAATTAAGGAAATTTGATGGTGGCATTTTATGATTTATCGTGTGGATCTACAAATGTAATTACAATTATATTATGTACTATCTAATTTAATATATAGAGTCGATTAAAGGGTCTAATCTAATAAAGCTCCAGAGATATTTCTTGGGTATATATGGACTTTGCAATGTGTAGAGACCCATGCTAGTCATTATGATTGATAGCTCTTAATTGATCTAGTATCACAACAACATAAATGACATTAGGTAATACAAAATTGTAGCACTTTTTATATAAGACACATTCTGTAACACGTGTTTGTAACACTTTTTACATTACAAATTTCTGTAACACTTTTGTAGTATTTTATCAATATGTAACACTTATATGTAACAATTTTAAATAAGTAATACTTCTTAAGTATCACTTTTCTTCTTATTTCTTTTGTAAAACAAATAGGTATCACTTTAATTAAACAATACTCTAGGTAGCACTATATTTTATTAAATGGAACACTTTTTTTGGTTATAATTTAGTAACACAAAATTACATAGCTTTCATTAAATCATGAGAACAATTTATTCAACTACTTGATATCACAAAATAGGTGAAGACAATAGCAGTTACTAAACATAAAATTTGTAGACGTTATGTACTATTTGTTTATTGAATTTTTATTCTTTATAAAGTCTTTTTATTTTTCATTAGATTTTTTTAATTTTTACGGAAGTAATTAATTACTTTGCAATACCGCGAAAAATCCATAGGAAATATTATGTTATTAATTCCGTTGCAATACCGCGAAAAATATTATGTTCATTGATAACCTTTTCTTATTTTTTTTTAACTTTTTTGGAAGATATTTACCATTGAAAATTGATGATGTCAGTAATTACTTAAGACTTATTTTGGAAGAAACCTTTTACATTACATATTTTTTAATTTTATTTTTTACTATTTAATTTGTTGGAATATTAATCCCATATTTTTAGGTTTTTTATTTTTAAAGATGAAAAATTAATCAATCAATAATTTTATTTTATATATTTTTGTATATTTTATTTTTATTATGTCCTTTAATATAATATAATATGATTTTTAATATATATATACTATATAATATAAATTTTAATATATATATAGTGTATAATATAATTTTTAATATATATTATATAATATAATCTTTACTACATAAAGTATATAATATAATTATAATATGTGTGTGTAGTGTGTGTATAACAATGCAGAAGTTGTAATAAAAATTAACTTAGCTTAGTGACAAATTACCACCTCCACACATAACAAGTTTCGGGTCCGAAGCTCTTTGGGTCAAAATGACAAAGCGCTGTAAAAGGTACTATATAAGATTCAAATGTAACACTCTAGAATTTATTTTTGTTAAAAGTGTTAGAAATTAAAAAAGTGCTACAAAAAAGTGTTATATAAGATTCTTTAGAATTGTTTCTTCAAAGTGATACAAATAAAGAACTTAATGTAAGACTTAGAAAAAGCGTCACTAAAAACTATTAAAAGTGATACCTTAGACTATAGGTAGCACGAGCAACGGAGCAAGTGGATCACCATAAAAAGTGCTACCTAATGTCAATAATAGCATTTTATGGCTATGAGGTAACTTTTTTGGGTATTACCTTATGTCACTTATGTAGTAGTGTATATAAAGAACTCTTTATTAGGATTGTGGTGCTCATGTCAAATCAGTCGTTCACTCATCTCATTTTCTTCATCTTATAGAAAGAAACTACCGAGTACCTAAAACGATTTGTCCGATTTGAATTCAATTTTCTATTTGTTTCTTGATAATTCACGTGATGATGATTATTAACATTTGACAACTAATTTCTTTAAATAATAAGTATAAAAGAATTCTCAACTCAAAATGATCACTGTCACTTCTCATCTCAATTTTCTAGGCCTCCCCAAATTTCTCTGTAATTATTATTTATTCGCAGTCAAGAGAAGATCCTAATGATGCAATTATTGTCATTTTAGAACAAAGCGAAAAAAAAAAACCAACACCGTGATGCATGCGCATGCTTGTCTTCCCTCATATAGCTAGTCCACGAGGAAATCGCCTATTAAACCAAATTGAATGTTTCAAATTTTAGGGCATCCAATTTTCTTTCCATTTGTTTGGTCAAAGAGAGGCAAAAATCTTTCACGTTTCTCTCCATGTTGATAACATTAGATTCAATGGTTGACTATGGCTAATGTGATAGATGAGTGTTTGAGATGCTGGTTTATACCTATTTTCTAATAAAAAAATATGTAATATCATTTATAAATAGCCCTAGATTAATATTTCACAAAATAGTTAATTAGTGTTTTTGATCTCTTGATCCCGTAGAATTTCGGATGAGAACTAGTCTGCAACACATAAAATAAAGTTAGGAGATCCATAGGTTGTCCGAGGAAGACACCTCTAACGTTTAAGTCAGCGATTGTAGGAGAATAATTACAGAATACAAGAATATAATTCACAGTAATTAATTGAACTCACTTGTAAATTGGATGAAATGACCTTTTAAACTGAGTTGATGAGTCACATCAGTGTTGTAAGATAAAGTGTGTTGCTTGGGCCAGTATGGGCCGCGTAGGCCAGTGTGGGCCAATTTTTGCTTTGTTGGCGGAGAATCATAATGTGACGAAATAATATTATAATATTAGATAATTAATAAATACATTAATTACATAATGACGATAATTATGAAAAGACGATTTTATCCCCAACAATCTCATTAATTTTCACAGATATATTTGAGTATCAGATGTTTTTTTAATTAGTTTTGACATTTCAACTAACCTAATATGGGCTCAGGTCGATTCCTTTTAACCCAAGTGGGGGCATTAAGGTGCCTTGAAAGTTGGGCTAGCCCAACTTGGCTTGATCCTTGTTAATAAAAAAAAAAAAAAAAAAAAAAAAAAAACTAACCTAATATGGGCTCAGGTCGATTCCTTTTTCTTTTCTTTTTCTTTTTTTTTTCTTTTGAAAAAGGCTCAGGCCGATTCTGAATCCAAGTAATACCTTCCAAGTGTGCCAAATGTGACCAAATTTATTATTTTTTTTTAAAGGTGTTACTGATTTCCAAATCAATATTCTACAAGGGTAGATTAGTGAAATGAAATGATTGTCTCAGTAAGGAAATTTCACTTGCTTACGAACGAGTTATTTTGATTTGCACGTAATGTTCAATTTGTGATTTAGTACTTCCGTATCACCTTTAAATAGATTTGTTTTTCGTAAAACGAGGAATGGCCCAAATCCCCTTTAATTAGAATAAAAAAATCCTCAAAGAAAATTAAAATTGTGACTCAGCTGGTTACAATACACAAATCGAAAGAATATATCGCCTTCCTGATAACTTGCTTAAGATTGGAGAATCGAATAGTAGTCCAGTATTAAAGACTTTCAAATCCAAACAGAGGTTTGATGTTCGATTTCCATGAACCCCTCAGCTCTCGCCTCCAGGATTAATACTTAAAAAGAAAAAAAAAAGAATTGTCTAAAATTGGTATATTTTTCTATTATGGACGGAAATGGATTGGGTCTGGATCAAGTTTTTTCAGACCCTGTCAAGATGTATAAGTAAACTTGTAGAAACATTAAATCTTCCAGCTAGAATCATTTTAGATTTTAAAAGTTATTTTAGAATAATATTTTTTAAAAATTATATTATTGAAATTAACTTTCGACTAAAAATAATTTTCTGAAAAAAAAACTTTAAATAAAATATAAGTTTCCTTAAAAAAATATATAAACAGCCAAGTATATGTCTGGATCCAGGACCACACCTAAATCTTCTTTAAATCTTGAGTTCGTTCATAAGGAATATTGATAAAGGTTTTCTATTTTTGTGCAAACGAATTTCAAAATCTATATATATGATTTCGTCACATGCATAAAGACATCGAGTTATTAGCTAGGTAGTTTCACTCTCTTAAAACATTTGCAAGGTCTCTCTTGTTTGGGAAAATTGCAATGTAAATGTAAGGGCTGTCAATATTAATCCTGTCTAAATTTAATTTGGCAAAATTGTCCTGTAATTTCTTAAATTTTGTAATTTTTTGTCTAACTTTTTGCCGGAAAATCTCATATGTTTATGACGTGAGGTGAAAATTTTGAGGTTGTCCTATTGGCCATCCCAATCCAATCGAGTAGGTCTCTTGTAGCCTTACGGATCCTATTCCGTAAGACGGATCCTACTCGCGACCCGCCAAGCCATCCGCCCAGCTCATCTGTTATTTAACCCGCCTTGACCACCGCTAGCCCACCCTGTTATTTTAAAAAATAAAATCCGTTGGGCGCTTGTGGGGATCGAACTCACGAGCCTATAGAAACTACGGTGGTATTCATCACTACAACACTAGTCTTTATAGTTTAATTTCAAATATAACAATATATATAAACCCATTCCTAAATATATCCGTAAATTAAAAAAAAACTTAAAAAACGCCTCTAAAATGCGAGGCTAAGAATCGAACCCAAGTTTATTAAAAAAACATGATACATTATATCAATAAATGAATACTTATAAAAGTGTTACTTTAACTACATCATATTTATTTTTATTTTTCTTTTTTTGTTCCTATTTTGTAAATTGTATTAAGAAATCGATACTTTATCTCAACAAACGGATACTTTTACTTATAAAAGTGTTACTTTAACTATATCATATTTATTTTTATTTTTCTTTCTTTCCTTCATTTCTAATTTGTGACTATATTAAAAAACATGATACTTTATCTCAAAAACTAGATATTTTGATGTATAAAAGTGTTACTTTAATATGTTATATATATTTATTATAATATATTCATAATTTGTGGCTATATTAAAAAACATGATACTTTGTCTCAAACAATAGATATTTTAACGTATAAAAGTGTTACTTTAACTCTGTTATATCTATATATATATTTATTATAATATATTCTTAATTTGTGACTACATTAAAAAATATGTTACTTTTTCTCAAAAAAACAAATACTTTTACTTATAAAAGCATTATTTTAACTCTATCATATTTATTATTCATCTTTCTTTGTATTTATTATTAAAAATATAATACTTTATTTAGAAAAATATATATTTTTACTCTTAAAACATGATATTTTGTGTCAAAAATATATATTTTTACTCATAAATGTGTTACTTTAACTCGATATATTTATTTGTTCTTCAATGTAATGTAATATTTAATATCATAAAAGTATCATATTTAATATCAAATGTATCACTATTTCAAAGACAAGTATCGGTTTTTCAATGGAAAAAACATTAGTTACAAGACTAGAACGCAGTACATTAAAAAATCCTATTTTTTGAATATGTAAAAATTAAAGTATCAATGTTCACCTTAAAAGTATCATATTTATTACTAAAAAATATCACTATTTTCGGATAAAGTATCACTTCCTATTTAGAGAATTTAAATTTTTAAAATGAAGGGATGATAATGAATCTTTATATTCATGGTTATATTCAAGATTATATTAATTATGGACCACAAGAACCCGGTGGTCAGTGGTAGAACACCACCTTACCTTTGTTAAGGTCGTGGGTTCAATTCCCCTATGGAGCTCTTTTTTATTTTAAATAAGTGGGGTGGGGCGGGGCGGGGCGGGGCGGGTGGGCTGGGGCGCGTAGGCTTGTGGGCTGGGCCGGTGGGGGGCTATTAGTTGTAGTTTTTTTTTTTTTTAAATTGACAGCTGTCAAGCGGGTTGGGGATGGGGTGGGTTGCGGGTCGCTGGAGGATCCGTCTTACGGAATAGGATCTGTAAAACGGTACTATATGAGTTTTTGCCCAATCCATATGACATCTAAATATAATGTCCTTGCTTGGAAAATAATATTACTTTCAATTAAAAACTATCATAATTAATTCCAAAATACTTAACCCAAATAAAAATTATCCTACTCATACATTATTGGGGCATTTGTCTTTTTTCAATTCATTATTTTACGCATTTGTTTCATTCTTATTTATTTAATTAATTGTTCAATATAATTAATTATTATGGGCCACTAATATTAGTCGGCCCACGAGGCCCATTAAGGCCCACAAACTGACTTAAGCGTTAGATGGACTTCTTTGGGATAACTCCAAGACCCGTTTGTTGATGTTGCAAACAAATTCACAACTAAAGATTCTACCAATTCCAGAGAGAAAACTGGACCGACTACTCAATTACCTTGACTTGGATTGATCTGCGCTTTTGAGCAACATCATAATACATAAATTAAATTGATTATGCAAATACGCTAATTTAATCTCAACCTAGAAAGGTAGTCTTGGTGTGTATAAATAGCGAAGAATGCTAGCCTACGAAGAAATGTAAGATTTTAGATTCGAAATTATTAATTAGTGTTTCTTTTTTCTATTTCATATCATGGACAAATTTTAAATCCATAGAATACTTTTTTAAAATAATATTTGATTATGGATCATATGCACTTTATATGTATCATGAAAAAAATACATCTTAAAAATAAAAATTAGGATAATTAAATGATCCAAAACAATGATATTGAAGAGTTATTAACATGTTCACGTACCCCAATTGTACTCCATATTTTGAAAATATCTCCTCATATTTTTCCACCTAGACTAGTTTCCTCTCCATGTACTAATATCCTTATTATTATATGCTCACTCTATCTTAAAATATATATCAATTGATATTAGTCCACTTTCCACGCAATACAAATCTCTTATTTCCTACAATATTTCATATGTATATTAAGTAAATATCATGCAAATATAGAGAAATGATATCATGTGACATTCACCTTACGGGTGGCAATCTCCGACATGACACGAAAACAAGACATGAACCTAACACGATATAAGCGGGTTAGGATTGACCCATTTATTATTCGGATCATAATCGTGTCAGGCCCAATTAACCCAAATAATAAATGGATCAATTTTGGGTTGACCTGAAATGACCCACTAAACCCGTGTAAAGAAGAAAATTCAGAATTTTATTTTAATATTTTTTAATATTATATATATAAATAACCCAAAATTCCCATTTTACCATAATAAATAAAAGGTTTATTCAAGGTTGAAAAATATACATGTCATTTTGGGTCGTGTTCGGGTTACCCATGTATTAAACAGATCGTATTCGGGTTGACCCATTTGCCCTAATAATTAAACGGGTCGTGTTCGGGTTGGATAAATTTGTGTATGTATCATGTCTCAACATGACCCGCGAACCTGAACACGACTCGAATTACCACCCCTAATTCACCTAATGATTAAAATATGAAGTAAAAATATCATAAGGAGTAGAAGATGCCGTGTGCTTTCCAGTTCCTCTCAATTAATTAATAATTCAACTATTGAGTGATATTTAGAAAGAGTTCTAATCCCAAAATTGGCTCTTTTAGTTTGGTAAATTTTGTTTTGGGAAAAAAAACATTTTTTTAGAGATAAACTGAAAAGAATAAAAATGATGATGCCCAATGAAACATAAAATTGACTCCACAGATTTTTAGATTGATTTAGTGTGTCCGCCCAATTGAATGTTCTTTCATCGGAGAATACATACAAGAACAATGTTCCAATTTTCGTATGAAGCAATTACCTATTCTATTTACGACTTTTGCAATCCAAAAGTCGCATGTGTAATTGATGGCCGACATAGAAGAACAATGGAAAAATGAGGAAAAAATGTTACCCTAGAAACTTCTTCTTCATCTTCATTTTTTTTTACCTTTGAAAAGAATAAATAAATTCAAGGGATAATTACATAAACATCCCTGAGGTTTGGGTTAGTTATAAAAAAACCGGGACATATTTCAAAATTACGAAAAAAACCTTCAAGTGTCGCTTTGTCTTAAATTTAAGGAGGTAATGTAATATTTTTACAACTGTCAGGGAGTTCTTTGAAATATTTTCGAGGATCACCGGGAAAAATGTAAGACGGAATAAAACCTCAAGGTTTTTTTTGTAATATTCAAAGAAATCTGGGCTTTTTCTATAATTAGCCCAAACCTTAGGGGTGTTTTTGTAATTATCCCTAAATTCAATGTGTGCATGGTACATATTATTCACAATGACTATCTATTGATTGACTTAAGTTTAGGTATTTTAGAATATTCATCAATGGAACAGTAAGCAAGAAAAGAAAAGGAAACAAACGGAATAATTCTGTTATACTGAGTACTATTTCATTGAATGAGAAATGTGCAAAGAAGACTGTACATTTATACACTTAGGAGAAGAATCTAGATGGACACTTGTCACTATTCTATTAGGCATCAAATCTCTGACTAAGAACGCATAAAATGATGCTTGCAAATGATTAAAAACGATTAGGTGATCATGTGCCATCATAGGATTGAGTGATCCTCCTTTAGTCTGTTGCCATGTGTATCGGTGCATTGCCAATTTTTTTCATTATCAATTCGAGTGAGCTCTTAGGAACAACTCCCGACTTATTCCCGAGGCAAATGAAGAATTGTTCTGAGAAGAGGCTTTGTCAATATGTCGCCACTTGATCAAGAGAAGGCACATATCTAACACTTATCATTTTGTTCATGACTTTCTCTCGAATGAAGTGAATATCAAGTTCTAGATGCTTAGTTCTTGAATCTGCACATGATTGCTTGCGAGAAATAGCACCTTGATTATCCACCCAAATTATTCGTATCGATCCTGTTTGATTTGTAACTCCTTCATTAGTGATCGCAACCAAACAACATCACAAGTAACATGAGCCAAACTCCTATATTCTCGCCCGATTGCTTGATCTTGACACGATGGGTTATTTCTTAGAGTTCCATGATACTAAATTCTTGCCTAAAAACACACAAGAACCAGATGTTGACCTCTGTCATCCAAATTCGATGCCCAATCAGCATCAGCAAAAGCTATCAAATTTGTGGTAGAAGCAGAAGAAAAATGTAATCCATAATCAGTAGTTCCAGCCAAATATCTAATGATCCTCTTCACTGTTTTCCAATGAGTATCCAATGGTGTTTGCATGTATTGGCTGGCTTTGTTCACGCTATAACTGATCTCAGGCCTGGTAATGGTAGCATATTGAAGGCCACCAACAATCTGTCTGTACAAAGTGCTATCAGTCATGGGGTTCCCTACATCCTTTGACAAAGAATGGTTGGTAATCATAGGAGTACTGAGTCCTTTTGCACCCTGCATGCTATCCTTTAATATTAGATCCTCTACATACTTTTTTCTGACTTAAAAACATTTCCCTTTTAGTAGCAGTAAATTCAATGCCAAGGAAGAAATGTAATTCTCCGAAATCCTTCAATGAAAAGTGCTTATTCATCGTGATGATGAGCTGCTGAATTTCATGGTTATTGTCCCCTGTGATGATGATATCATCAACATAAGTCAGTACAAGAAGAGTATGAGATTGCTCATGTTTGATGTACAATGAGTTATCGACTCTTGAAACAAAATCCCAGGATAACAATACACACGCCAATTTGCTTTGGACCAAGCTCTAGATCTTTGCTTGATCCATATAATGACTTAGCCAACTTGCACACCATATTTTGTCCCTTTAGCAGCTCAAACCCTGGAGGTTGATCCATATACAACTCTGTATCTATATCTCCATTCAAAAAGTCATTATCAACATCCAATTGCCTAATTGTCCAACCCTTTGATATAGCAATAGACAATAGAACTCTAATAGTGGATGGTTTAACAACAGGGCTGTATGTTTCTTGGTAATCAAAACCAGCAAGCTGAGTGTATTCCTTTGCCACTAGTCGGGCCTTTTACTTTGCTAGTGAAGCATCAACATTCTTCTTGGTCTTATATACCCATCTACATCCAATCACTTGCTTGTTAGGTGACAATGGGCACAAAATCCAGGTTTTATTTTTGAGTAGAGCTGCATATTCTTTATTCATTGCCTCCTTCCATTCAGACTGTCTCAATGCCTCCTGTAAACTCTGTGGTTCTACCACATAAGCCTTGGGCTTGTAAATCCCAGATTTGGACCTTGTAACCATAGAGTGAGTACCTGTAGCACTGGGAATCACATTGTTAGCAAGTAGAGTGATTGTCTCAATAGGTAAATCAATTGTAATAATACCACCATACTGTGTGGAAGGAGATGGAGATTATGTGATAGGAGAATCATTAATGTTATCAGAGTCTTGAGTGCTAGGAGTGTGCAATGGTGGAAGAGAAGAATTGGAAGGAGACTGGGGATGATCTGCAACTTCATGACTGTGAACCAATTTAATTAAAGGTCATACTTCATGATTTTCAAAAAATTTCTTGTAATCGACCGAGTATCTTTTTGAGAAGGAAATTATTCTCATAAAAAATGACATGCCTAGATATAATGATCCTTGTTATTGGGTAATAACACCTTGTATCCTTTATATTGGGGGTGATATCCAAGAAAAATGTTAGGTAAACTTCGAGGTTTAAGTTTATTGTGGTTGTATGGCCTGAGGTAGGGAAAACATAGACATCCAAAGACTCTCAAGGTGTCATAATTTGGTTTGAGACCTGTAAGGGCTTCATAGGGTGTTTTATAGTGCAAAGTTTTTGATGGTGTTCTGTTTATGAGATAGACAACACTACAAAAGGCATCATCCCAGTGTTTGAATGGCAGTTGGGATTGATTAAGAAGAGAAAGGCCTACTTCAACAATATGTCTCAGGCTTCTCATGCGAGGCCATTTTGTTACTGGGGTATAAGGGCATGAAATCTGTGTTGGATCCCATTTTCAGAAAAGAATGTGGCTAAGGATTTAAATTCACCTCCCCAATCACTTTGAATACATTTTATCTTCTGGTTATATTGAGTCTCAATTTGAGCTTTAAGATGTATGAATGCAGCTTTGGTGTCAGATTTAACTTTTAGGGGATAAAATCAAGTATATCTAGTGGCATCATCTATACAACTGACATAATATGTGTATCCATGAAAGGATTTCATAGGTGCTAGTCCCCAGAGATCAGTATGCAATACATCAAACATGTCACAATGATGAGAATTTGAGTCAAAAAAGGCAATTTTTGAGACTTGGACTGAAGACAAGGAAAACAGATAGAACTCTTTTGATTATCGAAAAGGAAAATGCAGATAGAACTCTTTTGATTATCAGAAAAGGAAATGTTACAACTTTGCAAAGCCTTTTTGACAATCTCCATAGAATCATGGCCTAGTCTAGAATGTCATAAAGCTAAATCACATTTATCTCTAACTACAACAGGATTAGCAACAAGCTATCCTGTTTGATTGATAACACTAGAAAAAGAACTGGAGTTCTGAAACTTGGTGAGATGGAAGTTGTATAACCCATTCTCAAGCTTCTCTCTGAGAAGTACCTCCATTGTGCACTGATCTTCACAAGACAAACAACAGGGTGAAACTCAAAGAAGACTTTGTTATCTCTAGCAAATTGAGGAACACTAATGAGGTTTTTAGTGATATGAGGAACATGTAATAGGTTTTTGAGAAGAAATTTGTGGGATGAAACAGAATGTGGTGACTTTACAATTGAATTACCAACATGAGATATAACCAAACCTGTACCATTCCCCATTTGAACTTTCTCAGTGCCTTGATATTCTACAGCAAGATTGAGGTTGCTCATGCCATAGGTAAGATGATGAGTTGCTCCAGAATCACGGTACCAGCATGTATCCTCAGATGGTGTTGCTTCAGATCCAGCAATGTTGGCAATATTGACTGAATGGCTTGCATTGTTACTTTGATATTGATTGCATCCATTGTTAGGACTAAAATTGAGGTCACTTTTGTAGTAGCATTTGTCTGCAGTATGAATATTGTAGTGGCATATTTGGCATCTTGGTCTATTATTGAAATAGCCTCTACCTCCTTTTCCTCCAGAATTTCCATTCCTGCCTCTACCTCTGGCTCATGTAGTAGGGCCTCTTCCTCTTCCAGCATAGGGAGTTCCCCCTCTTCTGTATTGTCATGGTGTATTATGAGTGCTGAGATTCACAGATAGGCCAGGTCCATCTAGGCTGTGAGTGTATTCTTCAGTGGACTCTAACCTGTTCTCAAAACTCAATGGAATGGAGTAAAGTTCTGTGAGAGTGCAAGGAATGGCTCTTGATGGGACTGAGACTTGCACAACATTGTATTCAGATCCCAAGCCAGATAAAATGTAAGAAATTTGCTGCTGATAAGTCACCTTTTCTCCTGCAGAGGTTAGCAAGTCACAACAATTTTTCACCTTGTTAAAATATTCCCTCATAGACATGCTACCTTTCTTGGTGGTTTGCAGCTATAGCCTATATTGCATAAGCTTAGCTGAGTTTTGGCTAGCAAAAGTGGTTTCTAAAGACTCCCAGATTTCCTTAGAGGTGTTGAATCCAACAGTACTGGAAACCAACAAACTATCAGATAGTGATGATAACAACCAAGAAGCAAGGAGTTGGTCTTGCCTAACCCAAGTAGAGTGTGCAGGATTTAATACTATAGTTGTAGATGTACCTGTTGTATATTGCTCTAGCATTGTTGTTGATCCATCAATATAGCCAAGAAGGCCATAACCCTAGATGGCTGTCAAAACTTGTTGCCTCCACACCAAATAGTTGGAATCATTCAGCTTGGTAGAAATCAGCTGACTCTGGAGTTGTATGATTGGTTCAGGGCGAGTCTTTCTTTACTACGATTGTCATTATTATTTTGAGGTGTAAACAAGAAAAAAGGTGTGGAGTATCAGAGTCAGATCCTCTTAACCTGCTCTGATACCATTTAGGTATTTTAGCATATTCATGAATGGAACAGTAAGCAAGAAAAAGAAAGGAAACATAAGGAATAATTCTCATTATCTCTTAGTACTATTTCATTGAATGAGAAATGTGCGGCGAAAGACTGCACATTTATACACTTAGGAGAATAATCTAGATGGACACTTGTCACTATTCTATTAGGCATCAAATCTACAAGTGACAGATTGCAAATGATTGGAAATGATTAGGTGATCATGTGCCATCATAGGATCATCATAGGATTGAGTGATCCTCCTTTAGTCTGTTGCCATGTGTATCAGGTGCATTGCCAATGTTTTCATTAAGCTCCACATTAACACTTCAATCATATGCCATAAGAATCATAAACTTGCTACCATGTTCTAATGAATCAATTCAATATATTCAATTCTAATGCTTGTTAACTTGAACTCAATTAATAATCAAACCAATCCTCAAGACAATTATTAAGTTTATATTATCATCAAATCAATTAAAAATATAGAACATGGTCAATTTTTATATGTTGACGTGAAAAATTGGATTTCCATCATGACAAACAAAGAAATAGGCGTTGTGGGTTTACATCCATCAAGAGTAGGGATAAAAGCGAGTAAAACTAGTAAAATACGCCAATTTGCCGATCTGAGGCAGATGAGACTTAATGTTCCTTTTTATTTAACTCGGAGGTTTAATGCAAAAATGCTCCATAATACAAAGTTGTTGGAAACCAGAACCATTTTTGAGTCATAAATGTGGGTATTTTTATAAGAGACGATCCATCTCTTTCTTGCGTAGTTGACTTTGATGACTATAGGAGTAATGATTTATCATATATAGATTTGTTGATACCCTAGATTACAAGGTGTCAGGGTTTAGGCGGTGGTGGGATTGAGGGATAATGATGTTTTTGCCTGGTTTTCCTTGGGATGATGTGAGAATCTTCTTTATTAAATTTCACGGGTGGTTCAATAGAATTGCAAATCGGTTCCGATCAACCCCTTCTACCGGTAGGCATTCCTGGCCTTCTCTAGTTCGTCGAGCCTTGTTGCGGCCATGGTGTGGGTTTAATGGCTAGATTATATCCGAGGCTAGATACGCTTCAGGTCGATTTCTGTTGTCTTTTTTCCTTCAGTTGGCCCCTTATTTGACATGGATCGCTATTGTTTTTTCCACTTTGGACAGGGTACAACAACATATGGTCAGTAGCCACGTTTAATTTCTCATATCCAAAACTTAAGAAACATGCATTCATCAACATAATCTGTTGTTCATGGCATGTTCCTTATTTCGGGAAGTACATCTGTACATGCCATCATTTATCTAAAAATAGTTAATAAATGAAATTAATTTCCAATTCTACTTTTGTGTATATTGACTTTGATTACCAACTGCGCTTGACTTTCTGATTAATTGTGGAAAGATGAAGATATACGCAACTTAATAGTCATTTGAGACATTTTTACTGCCAGAAAAAGACACCAAAAACTAGTTTAATTTGCTTGATTGACTAGAATTCTGGATGACGTGAATCATATGATTTTTCATCTCTTAAACAGAATATGCTGTATTTAAAAAGAGGATCAATTGTATCATTAATGTAAAATATTGACCATAATTTCATTGAAATTAATATGTAATTATGTGAGAAACACGTATCTAATCTATCTATATATATATATAAAAGTCACTTCATAAAATAGTATGGAGAAATTTCCCGCCTATTTGTAGTTACTATAAAAAGTAATAAACATATGTCTAATAATAAGAAGTGATAAATATTCGGTATTTTATTATTTTTGGTAGTCAACTTTCTTTAGATTAGAACTTTTATAAATGATATTAAAATATAAAAATGTATAAAATTATCTTTCCAAATTGTGTAAACTGCATTAACTACTGTATTTTTTTCATTACTAGTCGTTCACCCGTGCGATGCACGGTTTATACATTAAACAAATGCAATTTGAATATTTTAGTTATTTTAATAGTTTAAATTCAATATGTGATTTAATTTTATAGTCAAGTAGCCATGGATTAAAAATAAATATTATATAATCAGGAAAAATTACAAACCAAATTGAATGAACATAAAATATGGAATATAAAAAAAATATTATAAGTTTTGAAAGAGTTTTTTAAATAAAACATTGGTCATTGAAGTTGCACATTCACTATCACTATGACCCAACTTATCAAAATTTTAAGACCCTTAGAAATCGTAACTCTATAAACAATAATATAAAATTGATTGTGACTAAAAAAATTCTTAAAAAATGAGCACTACATTCGATAAAGACTGACTCTGACTCTTATTAATAAATATTACTTAAGACACCATCAATGTAAATTGTCTTCATTGAAATTTGAATGGAAGTCTTGGATTTGAAGGTGTCAGGACATTCTTGAAATAAGAACTGTATGATCTAGGTTGCCTCTGGTAAGAACTTGAAAAATATAGCTCACAAAATTACAGCTGAATGTGAGATCGTCAATATCCCTAATCTTGAAAAGGAAAAATATCAACATTACATTAAAAATAAATCATTAAAAAATATATCAAAAAAGAAAAATTATACAGTTGACGACGATGATAATGTTTGGACTTCACTATTACATATAACTTCTATATCTAAATCACTTCCTAATTTTTCGAGATTGAAGTAGGGATGCCATTTGCATAAATATGAATAATAAAAATTATAAATTTGAGATTTATATAAATATAATAAATTATAAAATATGCAAATAAATATATTAAATTATAAAAGGTCATATACAATATAAAAATTATAGTTGAGCATATAGAGAAGATATTCTTAAAACTTAATTGAAAAACATTATTGAATGTAATATCATACTACTAATAATTGTTACTAAAATTTTTATTGAAGTTTATACAACATATTACATAATAATATTTTTAATATAAACTGTGTAGATTACGTTTATGTTCATAAAGTTATTTACCTTGTAGAAAGTTGTTTAGCTTGCAGGTGAGAATTGGTAAGTTTTAAATTCTTAATTGGGAGTATTTATATTACGAAGGAATTGGTATGTTAATGTTAGTTTTACTTGTAGTGGTAAGTTTTGATCTCTTTAATTGGAAGTATTTATAATACAAATATAACTTGTACATTAATGTCGGTTTTATATTACATGTGTAGTGGTAGTAATAACCGACGACTAATTCCAATGCACCTATATGGGAAGAGTACACATATTTATTCGTTGATTTTTTAATATTATCTATATTACAACCTCAATATTTTAAATATTTTGTTTATTCAAATTTCAAAGTAGCGATATATTAATGCGATTTTATATTACATGTGCGTGATTAATTCCAATTGACGTAATATGGGAAGGATTCACACATTGTAACATATATAAATTGATTATTTTTTTATTTTACTATACTTGAGGCTCAAAATTTTCATTCTTTTTTTCTTTTAATTCAATGAAGTGGCATTTAATAATAAAGCTGTAATATTTAATAGAAATCCGACATTCAATTGATTCCAAAGAATAAAATGAAAAACAAAATCATTTGTAGTCTTCTTAAACCCAATGAAAGTATATTGTACTTACCAGTTACCAATGGAGTGACATTTACTAATGAAGGTGCATTATTTAATAAAAATGGACATTCTTAATGGAGTGAACAATTCCAAGGACAATAAATATAATTTGTACAATGGAAAAATACATTAACCTTTAATACGTAAATAGGGAAAAGGAAAAAATCAGTACCATTCCCAAAATAGAAACATCATTTTGGCGGAAATTTCAAATTTAGAGGCTATCTTGTTTTTATATATTATATAGATTTATAAAAATTAATAACTTTTTTATTTTTGATCCGTTTTGACATATAATATAACAAATTAATCATTGTTTTTGTGATTTTTAGTTTGACATACATATTGTATATATGAAACAAAAAACATAAACAAAAATATATAAAAATATTTATTCATTACTTCGTAATTTATAATGGGCTTCAACAATTATGCATTCGGGCTATTGGACATAAATTTGTATATTCATATATTTTAACTATTTATGACATATGTATAGTTGTTTTTTTTTTTTTTTTTGTCTTAGCCCATTCTTTAATAAATATATAAAATTATATAAATTTAAATTTAATAAATTAAATTAAAAAATAATTATTTTAATTGAAGAAATAATCTCAAAATATGTATCCATATTTTATATATCACATATCTCCTTACATAATATTAATATTCATGTAAGACAAAAATTAAGATTTATTTAATTTAAAATTATATTCATAATAGTATTTTATATATAGAAAAATATTTTTTATATATTAACGTACTTTTTATGTTAATAGAAATTATTTTTCATATTTATCAACGTTTTTTCATATTCATGTTTGCAAGTTTTACATTTAGAATTAGATATGAATTTGAGTATTTGATAAGTTTTTGATATATGTGTATATATAAATAAAAATATTTTTATTGTTTGAATAGTTTCATTTTCCCTTAAAAATGTGTTGCTAAATATAAAGCATATTTTTGTTTAATTATTTTAATTATATTTACAATTATTCATTATTCTAAAATCCCAAAATATTCAAATTTCAAATGACTTATTATTGGTTGTAAAGACAATTTATTAATATTGAGCATTCGGGTACTAATAAATAATCAACATTGGACAATCAAAATATTTTTAAACTTTTACCTTCTTATAGATAAACATGATCAATAAATAGATTTAATTCATAACATTACACAGTCAAATATTTCATGTTTAAAGAAATTTTTCATAGTTGATAAAAGTTTATTTTTTATTGTTTAATCGTATGATTTATAATAAAAATAATTATTTTTATATTTAATTAGTTTTTGAAATGTAAAACTTAAAGCAATCTCTTTTTTTTAAATACGGATAACATAATTCCATAATTTGTTAAACAAAGAACGAGAAAAGTAAAATTATAAAGATTCTTGTGTTTAATTTTTAGAATTAATAAATGAAAAAATAATAATAGAATTAATATTAATAATATATAAATAAAAATATGTATATTCGGGAATGTGGATGAGAACGGAGAATCTCATTTCATCTAACTGGAAGGAGGACGAGGATAAAAATATTGTCCCTATCCAATCCTTGATTCTAAAGAAATTGGAAATCTCCATCCCCGCATTTCACATCCCCACTCCATCCCCGATTAAGTGGGGATTCCATGTCCCATTATATTCAATTAACAAAGATCATGGTTCCTCACGGAATATTGCTATTCCAAAATGCGGATGACATAATTCATATAACTATTAAAAAAATACGATTCAAAACAAATATCTTCTTGATATACAATCAATACATTGCACATGTAAAACACTAGTTATATAAAAATAATTAATATCAAGCAAAACTTAATTAGCTATCCGGGCACACGTTTATTAACAAGTTTTAAATTCGGAAATATCTCTTTATGACTTAATATTAATATATAATTGAGATTTTGTCGAATTATTCTCAAATTTTGTTTTGAAAAATATTCAGGATACGAATTTCATCTTTATAATACGCAATTAATTCGGATATACTGATATATATTTGTTTATTCTATAGAAAATAAACCATAGCTCATGCTTAAATATCTTTAACTATTGCAATTTACAAATCAGAATAATCTTCACAGAAGTAAAGCAGCACCATGATTCATGAATATTAAATTATAAGCTATCAATCAACAGTTCAACACCCTTTCTGGATTTTAACTTGGAATCATAACCCAAAAAAAAAAAAAAAAAAAAAAAAAATAGCGTGCAATCATTTAAATAAATATTGTTCTAACAAGATTAACATCACAAGACTAAATAATCTGCCGATGAAAACTACAAAAATACTGATGCAATTGCCACTTGACAAATATTGGTTTAGCATTACTTGACAAATAATATAATTACAAACCAAAAATTCTAATTACCACATCAATGTTCCACTTGATTGCTTCACAATTATTACTTTATTTCGTCATTGATTAGGATTAATTAATAATTTCTTCTAGTGTAATTTACAATTTCATAATTTCTTTGCATTTTGAAGAAACATCAACGCAGGATTTAATTTTCTATATCAAATCGGATTGCATTATTTATTTCACCCTACTAATTACAAATAAATATTTGTATATATATTATAAACAAGAATTTACTCGTGAAATAATATTTTCCTGAAAAGCAGAAAAAGAATTCAAAACAACTGAAAATAAACCACCAATTTTAATTATATAATCTATATATATGTATCCTTTGGGGTTGACCCGTAGACGAGGAATTACAAGGAAAATTATGCCTATTTCGCCGGCAACCTATCCTTGTCTTAAAAGTTCAAACCAACAAAATTCCGAGCCGGGACAAAAAATCCCAACCTGGAAACAGCCTACGTGGCTCCCCTGTTGGGCCCACGTGTCCGCTTCAACAAAGCAAGAGTGGGCCTACATGTCCCTTCTTGACCATACATTTCCTAGGACAAATATATTTCAATGGTCGACATACGGTAATGTCCATCCAAACACAAAATGGAGAAAAAGGAATAAAAAGCCGGCTTCCACGTGTATAAATCCTACGTGGCTAGTAACGTCCCAGATTAAAATCCCCCCACTTTGCTTTCACTATATAAACCATACACCTTGTTCTTAAAATTTCACACCAACAAACATAATCTGAATTACAATTTCCAATAATTCCTCTACAATTTCTACTTTTTTTTTTCATTTTTCCGATCATGGCCATTGAAGCTTCTCTATCGCCGCCACCGAATGAGAAATTTGCAAAGGCACTTCAATTTATTGAAGAGATGACCAAAAATTGTGACAAGGTGCAAGAAAAGGTGTTGGCTGAAATTCTTGCACAAAATGCCAACACTGAGTACTTGGAGAGGTTCAATCTCGGCGGTGCTACCGACCGAGATTCCTTTAAGTCTAGGGTTCCGGTGGTCACGTACGAGGATCTTCAGCCGGAGATCCAGCGTATTGCGAATGGAGACCGCTCTCCTATTCTTTGCTCTCGCCCCATCTCTGAGTTCCTCACAAGGTACATGTTCGGGTGTTTTTTAGTTAACAATCTTGGTTTCCAATTCTGCATGTGATGTTAAACAATCCGGATATCGGTCTTTTGCTATGATATTTCATCTCGGTATTTCAAGAATAACAAGCTTGGTTTAATTGTAAAATCGGTCTCATAACTATTGAGGGACAGTGACAATTCTTGTCCTGTAAATTGTTTAATTATGTAGCAATCTTGATGTCGTAAGATTTTGATGTTGTACAATTTTGACCTGTAAGTTCTAATTTGTGCGCTTTTAGTACAAGTTTTGATTTTATACGTTTTCTTGTGCCAACTGTTTATTTCAATATTTCATTTGTTTTCATAATACTCGTGTCATTTAGTCAAAATACGCAATCTATATATGACTTTAAAAGTTATAGGATTGAAATTGACATTATGACTAACGGGTAAAATCGTCAAGTACTGAAACTGCCACATCAACAAATTACTAACTAAAATTGTCATCCCCTATGAATTACATGTATAATAATGACATCATAGTTACCTGTGGTATACAGTGATTGAAATATAAGATATATGAAATATCATAAGAAATATGGATATCACATACCATAATTGTACATAAATATTGCATACCATGATTGTACGCAATTAATATTGCATGTTCAAAAGCACAACTATGGAAATCTTTTTGTAGAAATATTGTTCTCGTTGTTTTAATTAGTTAAATGAACCCCAAATGAAATGAATTTGCAGTTCGGGGACGTCAGCAGGTGAAAGGAAACTCATGCCCACAATTAGTGAAGAAATGGACCGCCGGCAGCTTTTGTACTCCCTTCTCATGCCAGTGATGAACTTGTAAGAATCTTAATTTTCTTACCTTAAAAAAAATAAATTCTAATCAAGAAAGCTAATTTTCCTTGTAATTAAAGTCTTAATTATAACAATTCTGAATTAAACTATCAACAGATATGTCCCAGATTTGGACAAGGGAAAAGGCCTCTACTTCCTATTCATAAAAGCAGAAACCAAGACCCCAGGCGGGCTAGTAGCCCGACCCGTTCTCACCAGCTACTACAAAAGCGAACAATTCAAGACCCGACCCTACGACCCGTACAACGTCTACACCAGCCCGGACGAGGCAATCCTCTGCGTCGACTCCTTCCAAAGCATGTACACTCAAATGCTCTGCGGCCTCCTCATGCGCGAGGAGGTCCTCAGAGTCGGCGCCGTTTTCGCCTCCGGCCTCCTCCGCGCCATCCGCTTCCTCCAAATCAACTGGCGCCAGCTGGCGCACGATATCTCCACCGGGTCGTTAAACCCTAGAATAACCGACCCGGCCATTCAGGCACGTGGCTAAGATTCTCAAGCCAAACCCTAACCTCGCGGAATTCATCACCAAGGAGTGCGAGGGCGAGAACTGGGAGAGGATAATCCCGCGAATCTGGCCCAACACGAAATACCTAGACGTGATCGTTCTTGGCGCGATGGCCCAGTACATACCCCTTCTCGATTTCTACAGCGGCGGCCTGCCTAAGCCTTGCACTATGTACGCGTCGTCGGAGTGCTATTTCGGGCTCAATTTAAAGCCCATGACTAAGCCCGATGAAGTCTCGTACACTATCATGCCCAATATGGGGTATTTCGAGTTCATTCCTCATGACCCGCGAACCGGTTCAATTAAACCGCGACTCGCCTCCTCGGCTCGTGGATCTAGCCGATCTAGAAACCGGAAAAGAATACGAGCTCGTCGTCACGACATACTCCGGTCTTTGCCGTTACCGAGTCGGTGACATCCTCCGAGTCACCGGTTTTCACAACTCGGCCCCACAATTCAAATTTATTCGGCGAAAAAACGTGCTACTCAGCATCGACGCGGATAAAACCGACGAGTCTGAATTACATAAAGCCGTTGAAAATGCTTATGAATTGCTTCGAGAATTTGATACTACCGTGGTGGAGTACACTAGCTATGCCGATACGAACACGATTCCGGTCATTACGTGATATACTGGGAATTACTCGTGAAAGATCCGTTTAACGCGCCGAGCGACGACGTTTTGGAGAAGTGCTGTTTGGTGATGGAGGAATCGATGAACTCGGTTTACAGGCAGTGCCGGGTCGCGGATAACTCGGTCGGGCCGCTGGAGATTCGCGTTGTGAGGAATGGTACGTTTGAGGAGGTTATGGATTATGCGATCTCGAGAGGCGCGTCGATTAATCAGTACAAGGCGCCGAGGTGCGTGAGCTACACGCCCATCGTGGAGTTGCTTGATGCGCGGGTTTTGTCCGCACATTTTTGCCCCACGGCGCCTCACTGGACTCCAGAAAGGCGAGTTTGACCCGACTCGTTTGGGGATATTCGCATCTGGAAAATTTGGTTAGTTACCGAGAAGACAAAAACGCCCTTGGGAATGTCGTCGTACTGAAAGAATTTATAGTTCTAGTTGAATGGGAGTTTGATGTAAGCTTTAGAATATGTTTTCCTTCTTTTTTTATGTCTTGAAGTTACTTCGATTGGATTGGCTTTTGGTGTGTAGGTTGGAATAATTTGTACATGTTAATTTGGTTAAGTGTTAAGTGTCTGTTGGTTTTGTTGGACATGTTAATTAATTTGCTGTTATATTTGTTGTACGTAGCTTAATAGAAATTCTGAATTATAACTTAAAATGCAACTTCGGATTATTTGCACCAACAAAAACTTGCGTTGATGCGTTCCATTGCTTTGCAATTATTAAATTCGGAATTATAACTTAAAACGCAACTTCGATTATTTGCACAAATAAAAACTTGTGTTCTATTGGTTTGTAATTTATTTTTGAGTACATTCTTTACAAAGGGAGGAGTAATAGAAATCGAACTCAAATATCTGGTAGGAGCTTGAGGATCTTAACCATTGCCATATTTAATTCCAATTATAAAGAAGAAAATGAAAATTATGGCTCGACAGAGGTGCATATCAATTCGTTTTTCTCTTTTAAATTAAAGATCATTGTTTTTTATCAACCCCTTAATTTAATTAGGTCAATAATAGACTTTTTTTTTTGTTAAAATGGTTGGTGATTTATATTGGATGAGTTTTTGAATTAAATCATAATTCAAAAAGTTCATCGTAATGAAGTTGGAAAATGTGGCTTTGGAGAATCCATTTCCCGCAGTTTTGGTTAGATGTTACTAAAAATTGGCATTTCTCCTACAATGCTGTAGTTTGGGCGGCTATGCCTCACCAATGGATGCGTCGAGTTAAAAATTGAAAGCAAACCACTCTCATGGAGGCATTGGAGGGGTGCTTGGAGACAATCAGGGAGAAGTTGTATGGGCATTTTCAGATGCTATTCCAAATTGCCATGACAGTTTCTTTGCTGAATTTGCTGCAATATTACACAAAGCCTTGCAGCTCCTTGACAATGATACCTTCTCCAATATCTGGATTGAGACAGACTCTCAAATCCTTCTCTCCATTTCACAACATCGTGATAAGCTGGGAAATTGGAAGCTACGTACAATCACTTATGATGCTAATCCAGAAGCATATATATGTTTTCAATGTACATATCTATCACATATATTGAGATGGAAACAAAGTAGCCAATACTGGATTTCTTAATAATTCAAGTATAATCTACAGTGTCGTCTCTTTGCCTAGGCTAATCCAAAGTTTGGCTATAGATCGACTTGGTCTTCCTTCATTTAGAACCAAGAACTAAGTGGGGTTTAATTGCTTATGTTCATTAAAGATTGGAAATAAGTATCTAAGTAATGTTAATTGATTAAATTATGCGTGATTATTTTAAGGGATACTAGAATTGAGAGTTATTAGTGGTGATTATTATTAATTAAAGACTTAACTTAGTTTTCTAGCTACCTTAATCCATTTAATAGCCAAATTTCTTTAATTCATCAATTGTTAAACCATTTTGATATTAAGCCCATTCCAACTTGATTTCCATTTCATGTCCAATAACTTAGCTTTTCCTTCATTTTACCCGAAAACTAGTTTAATTTAGTTTATTAACATTTGCTTAAGCCCATTTTTAAAAGCCCAACCTAGCCAAACTTCTTGACTTGTTTCAATCAATTTTAAAACCCAACTTAGCCAAATTTCTGACAATTTAAATCAATTTTTCATCTATCAGTTACACTTCACAAACGAAAAGATGAAGAAAGCATATCGTGGGCCTCTCTTCAGTATTCGGCCTAGAGCAATTGTGTGAGGGGAGGTGATTTTCTTTCAAATTTCATCTATACCATTCCCATCCAAAACTAAAGAAAAAAATCTACAAAAGGTTTACTTAAAATCATACTAAATGTTATATTGATTTGAAATCTCTGAGACTTTTATGCTTTTGTGTTTCTTTATGAAACTGTGGATGGTTTGAACTACATTTTTACAAATGGGTTTACGGGACTTACTAAGATTCTTGGTTTTAAAATGTGAAGGATGCATGCATTTAATTTTAACTATCAATGCTGAAAATTATGAAATTTTGTTGGGTGAGAATTTGATAACGGTATGCATGTTGCCATGTTTGTTTTTCTGATGTAACTTTCTTGTAAAATAGGTGTATTGAGGTGGAAAATGTGTTGCTACTTGATTGGAATGTGAAGGTCTGACCAAAAACTCCAGCCCTGAACCACTGTCCGAATTTTACCCCTTGTGTCGCGGCAGTCCCTTTGTTGGAGGAGGGTTATCTCAAATTGGTAAGAAGAGGGGTTATTTAGAAATTGAAAGTTGGAAGAGGGACTATTTTTCTTTTTGTAGGAGAAGGAGGTTATTTATCTTTAAGAAATGTAGGAGAGTTTTTGGTGGAGAAATATTTGCTTGTATTGATTCTTCTCAAATTTTGGCTTATTACAAAATGATCAAGACACCCCTATTTATACTAGTACAACTTCCTAACCAATGGCTAGGATTTATTTGATCTAATGGCTATAATTCATCTACTAGAATCATCCTCCAAAATATCTACTTTCCTAGAATATTCTACAAGCTTTCTTACCAATAATATCTAAGATATTTTTCCAAGACACTTCTAGACAAATTCTAGAACATGGTCTATTTGGGCTTGGATCTTATTTTATCTTTTAACTCAAATATTTATTTTCAAGCCCATATTAATTGGACCAAAATCGATTTAAAATCCAACATCCCCCTTAAACTTGATTTGTCATTCCGAGAAAACTTCTAAGTCGTATGAAGTCTTCATGCTTGAGCGGTTTGGTGAAGATGTCCGCAACTTGATCTTGAGACTTCACATACCCCACTTGCACGCCCTTTCTCGATATGCATTCTCGTATGTAGTGGTAGCGAGTGTCAATGTGCTTGCTTCGATCATGAAACACCGGATTCTTTGCCAATGCCATAGCTGACTTGTTATCGACACAAATCTTAGTTAGCTCTTCTTGTGTCATTCCCGAGTTCCTTCAAAGAAATTTCTCACCAAACCGCATGGCAAACACAAGTTGTCGCAGCTCGTACTCGACTTCACAGGTTGAGAGTGACTATCGGCCGCTTTTTGACATCAAGTGAATGCGGTATCTCCCATGAAGAACACAAAGCCGAGTACTTTTCGATCATCCACATCTCCAGACCAATCACTATCACTATAACCAACAAGTTTATAATCATTAGTTGTTGAATAAAATAACCCGAAATTGATCGTACCTTTGAGATAGCGAAGAATCCTTTTAGCAGCCTTCATGTGAGTAGTGGTTGGATTTTCCATGTAGCGACTTATTAGGCCGGTGGCATAGAGAATGTGCGGTCCGGTACACGTCAAATACCGCAAACTTCCAACCAAACTTTTGTACAATGTCGGGTCCACTTTTTCTTCTCCGTCATACTTTGATAGCTTGATGTCGCACTCCACTGGTGTGTTAATAGGCTTGCAGTTATCCATCTTGAATCTCTTGAGAATCTCCTTTGCGTAGCCTTCTTGCGAGATGAAAATCCCATCTTCTTGTTGTTTAACTTCAACGCCGAGGTAATATGCCATAAGCCCGATATCATCATCTCTCAAATTCTCTGGTCATTCCTTTCTTGAACTCTTCAAACATGTCCGGATTATTTCTGTGAAGATCAAGTCATCCACATATAAACACACGATCAAAACATCATTTTTCTCGACCTTGACATAAAGTGCATGTTCGTGCGGGCACTTAGTGAACCCATTCTCTTGCAAGTATTTATCGATCCTGCTATTCCATGCCCTTGGTGCTTGCTTTAATCCATATAGAGCCTTCTTCACTTCAAGACTTTATCTTCTTCATTCTTCACCACATAGCCCTTTGGTGCTCAATGTAGACTTTTCCTCGAGAACTCCATTTAAGAAAGTGACTTTACGTCCATCCGGTGAATCTTCCACCTTTTTTGAGCTGCTAAAAAAAATGATAAGCCTTATTGTTTCCAAGCGGCGACTGAGCAAATACCTCGTCATAGTCGATTCGGCTCTTTGACTATAGCCTTTGCGACTAGCCTTGCTTTATATCTTTCAATTTCTCCTTTAGCATTCTTCTTTGCTTTGTACACCCACTTGACGCCGATAGCCTTATGTCCTTTTGGAAGTGAGGTCGCTCCCACGTGTCGTTCTTCATGATTGCTTGTATCTCCTCATCCATAGCATCTCTCCATCTTTTATTTTGACTCGCTTTTTCAAAAGTCACGGGTTCACAATCTGCAAGAGTAGACGAGAAAAGTGTTATATCATCTATTCTCTCGGTGTTCTCATAAAGATCTTCTAGACTCCTTGCACGTGTTATGCCTCTTTCATTTAGAAATGATGGTGGCGAGTCTCCTTCACTGTTGATTGTGAAGTGGATGGAGTAGTTGGCTCTTCTTGAACTTATTGTTGGCTCGATCGGTCTCGGCTCCTTTTCTTCAAAATCCGGGAAAGAAATTGAAGTTGTTTTGGGAGCCAAAATCCCAATCGATTCTTCATCAATCTCTACATCACGACTTATCACAAGCTTCTTAGTATTTGGATTATATAACTTATAACCTTTAGAATTTGAGTCATACCCGATGAAGATGAATGTCTCGCTTTTGTCATCAAGCTTACTTCTTCTCTCGTCAGGTACATGTGCATATGCTTTGCTTCCAAATACTTTTAGATGAGAGATATCTGGTTTTCTTCCACTCCAAGCTTCTTGTGGTGTTTTTCCCCACACACTTCCTGGTTGGTGAACGATTTGACAGTACACACAAGACACGCCACTCGTGCTTGACCCAGAACTCCTTTGGTAGCCTTTTGCTTTTGAGCATGCACCTTGCCATTTCAAGAATTGTTCTATTTTTTCTCTCGGCCTACGCCATTTTCTTTGGGGATCTTGGGATCACTGTCAAGGGACGCTGATTCCATTTGCTTCGCAAAATTCTTGGAACTCCTTAGATGTGAATTCTCCTCCACGATCTGATCGCATTGCCTTGATTTTGCATCCACTTTCATTTTCCACCATAGCTTTGAACTTCTTGAATGCTTCGAACACTTCAGACTTCTGTTTCAAAAAATATACCCAGGTCTTTCTAGAGAAATCATCAATAAAGAGGAGGAAATAATTATTTTTACCGAGAGAGCTTGGCTTGATTGGTCCACAAACATCAGTGTGTATGAGCTCCAGGGGCTTCTGTGATCTCGAGCTTGACTCCTTTGGAAAACTCTTTCTGAATTGTTTTCCCAATAGACATCCTTCGCATAGTTGATCGGGATGATTGATGGAAGGTAATCCTCTTACCATCTCTTTCTTTGATAGTAATTCTAATCCGCCAAAATTTAAGTGCCCAAATCGTAGATGCCAAAGCCAAGATATATCTTTGTAGCAAGTTTTGAGACATTTTGCTACATCATTCGGATATTTAATAAGAACATTCTATTTCTAGACATTAGCACTTTAGTGATTAAATTATTTCTATCATCTCTTATAGAAAGACCGCGATCTTTCATATGAATGTTATAGCCTTTCTCTAAGAGTTGTCCCAAACTCAAGATATTACTTTTCATATTTGGAACGTAATAGACATTAGAAATAAATTGATGACTTCCATTCTTCAAGCGGATTAGAATTTTACCTTTTCCTTTAACCGGGACTTTAGATTCATCTCCAAAAGAAACATTGCCACTCACCGATTCATCAAGCTCCACAAACATGCTTCTTCTTCCACACATATGGTTGCTTGCACCAGTATCGAGTACCAAGTGTTGTCTTGTCTTCCATCACCACCTTTGTATGCTAGTAACAAATTGACATCTTCTTCGTTTTTATTTTCCACATAGTGGGCCTTTTCTTCAACCTTGTTTTTGGGAGCTCTACACTCGGAAGCATAGTGTCCAAATTTTTGACAATTATAACACTTAGTTTGTGATTTTTCGTACCTTGTTCTTGGATTGCTCCTCCCGCGTCCCTTTGGTTGGGTATTCTCTTCTATCTTCATTATTATTGAAACCTCCTCGTGCATGTCCACGACCACGGCCTCGTCCGCCTCGTCCTTGGAAATGACCTCTTCCATGTTGACCACGTTCATTGCTCATGCTTTCTTCTTTATCCTTCACTTGCATTTTAAAAAGTTGTTCTACAATATCTTGCTTCTTTTTATGTTTTTCTTCATATGCTTGTAATGACCCCAATAATTGATCAATAGTCATCTCTTCCAAATTTTTGTTTCCTCAATTATTACAACAATATGCTCAAATTTAAGACTTAAAGAACGGAGTATCTTTTCCATAATCCTCACATCACTTAACTTTTCACCATTTCTTTTCATTTGATTAGAAACCGCCAAAACTCTTGAAAAATAATCGGAAATAGATTCGGACTCTTTCATATGTAAAGCTTCAAATTCACCTCTTAATGTTTGGAGACGTGCCTTTTTTACTTGTTCGGCTCCTTTGTGAGAAATTTGAAGCTTCTCCCATGCATCCTTGGCGGTAGTTGCACTTGAGATCTTTTCGAAACCATAATCATCCAAAGCTTGATAGATGAGATAGAGAGCTTTCTTGTCTCTCTTTCTTGACTCTTTCAAATTATCCTTTTGAGTTTGGGATAGTGTAGTCTCGTCTTGTGGCTCGACATATCCTTTTTCTACAATATCTCAAACTTCATGTGCACCCAAAAGGGCCTTCATCTTGATACTCCAATTATCATAGTTGTTTGTATTGAGCATAGGGACTTGAAAGGAAGCCACACCGTTTGCCATATTTTTATGTAAACCACAAGTGATCTCGTGGCTCGATACCACTTTGTTGGAGGAGGGTTATCTCAAGTTGGTAAGAATGGGGTTATTTAGAAATTGAAAGTTGGAAGAGGGACTATTTTTCTTTGTAGGAGAAGGAGATTATTTATGCTAAGAAATGTATGAGAGTTTTTGGTGGAGAAATATTTGCTTGTATTGATTCTTCTCAAATTTTGGCTTATTACAAAATGATCAAGACACCCCTATTTATACTAGTACAACTTCCTAACCAATGGCTAGGATTTATTTGATCTAATGGCTATAATTCATCTACTAGAATCATCCTCCAAAATATCTACTTTCCTAGAATATTCTACAAGATTTCTTACCAATAATATCTAAGATATTTTTCCAAAACACTTCTAGACAAATTCTAGAACATGGTCCTATTTGGGCTTGGATCTTATTTTATCTTTTAACTCAAATATTTATTTTCAAGCCCAATATTAATTGGACCAAAATCAAGATTAAAATCCAACACCCTTTTCTTCAACCATTACACAATGGTGCATGACACCATACTTCCGGGCTACTTGTCACCTTTTTAATGCATGATTTAGCTTTTAATATCTCATATGAACTGTAGCTCTTCCTCTTTATTTTCCATAGCCACCTAATTTATCTCTATGTCATTTTTCTAGAGAAAGTTATGCCTATATTGAGATCATGTGCCAAATTTGGAAATTTCAGGCGTGTCATTTTCATTTAAACAAAAATGACACCCTCAAATTGTATGGTTTGATTGTTGTGACCAACATAAAAATTTGTTTATCTACTTCTCAACTTTTCATGACCCTAGTTCCACTTCATTCGGATATCGGACCAAACCATACCACTTCATTAAAATACCAAAATTGATGCAACATATGATAATAACATTTCTACCACATCTCAATTTTCTTTTACTTGTTCATAACATCGCTTCTATTTTACCATCTCACATGTCTACTCATTGACTCGCATATCGATAACAATTAATGATACATGATATATATATTTACATATATAATATATTGGTGTCCCATATTGGTTTTTGTGTTGTATCTATTGAGTCTCACATTAATTGTATCACTTTTAGAAAGGTACACTCATTTATTGTTTTGTCCCACATTGGTTGTGTATTGGAGTGTGGAGCTCAACTTGGTGTATAAAAGAGTGTAAGTTTGGTAAGTTCTACCAAGCTTTGGAGCTTCCTCCTTATTATGGAGGAAACACCAAGTGGCTTTTAGTTTTAAATTTTGTGTATATATATTCGAGTCCTGGGCCGACCCATCGGTCCGAGTGGGCGGGTGACCCAACTTTTTAAAATAGTTTGAAGTTTTAAACGAAAAGGTGTGTCTTTTGTCAAAGAACACAACCATTCGAAGAGGTCCAACTCTTAAAAGCGACTCTGAAATCTTTAAATAGACTTCCGATTCAGAAAAGAGTCACGAAATTATTAATCCTCTTTCCCCGAGTGTTCTTTCTTTTTATTTTCTAATCGCTTAATTATTTTTACAACTTCGATTCTTGCTCCGAAAATTTTGAGAAGTGCAATCTTAGAATTTTTCGAGATTAAGGTTTTGTATCTTGGAGGTTAATTTCTTGAGACCATTTACACCGTGTGGGGGAATTAATACCTTAAAAATAACAATTTTAAAGGTGTGCCAAGCCTATCTGATTTCATTACCCACGTTTATACAATAATTTTAAGGTATTAAATATCCCGCAATGGAGTCTCATTATGGTGAAAGCACAACCGCACGATGGAGACAAATTGGAACGTTTCAACGGGCTGAAACTACAAGCGTTGGTGCTTGAAGATGGAATATTTGTTGATTATTTCAAAGGTGTTCTATGTGGTGTCCAACCATGTCCAACGGAGATGACTGATCCGGATGCAACATCTGCACAAAAGGCGGATGCTGCAGAGAAGGCTAAAAAGTGGAAGGATGATGACTTTGTTTGTCATTTCACTATTCTCGATCATTTGAACAACACTATTTTCAGCGTTTTTCATGTCCACAAAACTGCTACAGAAATATGGAATGCTATAAAAAATAAAGGTATGTTAATGAGGATGCTGGTCATAAGTCTTTTTTGGTTAATAAGTATATTTATTACACGATGGTGGATACTAAACCTGTTATTGATCAAGTGAGTGAGTTAAATGATATATCAACAGAATGTGCTGATGTTGGTGAACCCGTTTATGAGACTTTTCAAGTTTCTACTATCATTGGTAAACTTCCACCTTCATGGAGAGATTACCAAAAGAAACTAAAATATAAGAAGAAATCTATTTCGTTCGATGAACTTCTGCAAGGCATCCAAATTGAGACTGAAAATCTTAAAAGGGATGGTTCAGCTTCTTTGTTGAATGATGGTGTGAATCTAGTGGAAGAAAAGAACCTTCAAGGAAAATCCAAAGGAAACCAAGGAAAATCCAAGAAGAAGAAAAAATCTGGAAAGAAGGATGATGAATATGCCAAGAAGAAAAAAAAGAAGGGACACTGCTATGTTTGTGGCAAACCTGGCCACTTGGCTAGGGAATGTCGCCATCACAAGGGACCAAAGAAAACAGAAGAAACAAATTTGGTAGAGGATGATTTCATTGCGGTTCTCACCAAAATCTATATTGTCAATGACATGGATTTCATTGCATGCTATGTTGCTGCATTGATACTACGTACAATTTTAAATCCACATTTATAAATTTATAATGATTTGCTAACCTACTTGATCTATGAGCCTTTTCTTAACGACCAGGGCTTTTCCAACTGGCGCTTTTCTTTGGGCTTTCTGTGGGCTTTTATTTGGGGTTTTAATTTGCGTCGCACTCATGATTTCTTATTTTGTAAATGGGCTTCATGTCCATTAAATTCGGGGATTTGGTACAATCCCACACATGAAGCGTACCCAATATGGGAAGAGAGCCCAAGTCCACCAAGTGAGGTTCCATCCTAAAACCAATTGGTGATAGGAGAAGAAGAGCTCACTTGGCTTATAAATTGGACTTTCTTCCTTAATCAATCTATGTGGGACAACTCACAAGTGACATATCTCAACAATGTCTTCCTCCACACCCGAACTCAGGGCCTAGCTACATGATAAGTACTTAGTTATAAGAGTGTGAGTATCAATCCCGGAATACTATTCAGTCCTCCCATAAGATAGATGTACGAATACGATGTTTGGATAGGTAGACAAGAAATACAATCCATACGAAATCTTCATATCTTTTTGCATTGGCTTATCACATTTTGTTAAACAAACTTAGGAAGAATGATAACAGCTATAGTCTTATTGGATTGCATTTGTTTAACCAAATTATTGAAACATCGTTTTCTTACTACAAGTCGTGATTAGTTGCTTTATCTGCACGTTTTAGGGGTTTATACGTCTGGTTTAAATATTGCTTTGATACATAATAGAAATTAAGATATACTATATTTTATCATTTATTTTGATGTCGCTTTTTCTATTGCTTTCAAAACCAATGTTAGCTAAATCGAAACATAATGGATATCTATAGGGGTGTCAATTTGGGAAGAGTCGGGTCTGGGTTCGTGGGTTCGAGGGTCAGAATCAGTCAACCCGATCCCACCTATTTAATTATTCGTGTCACAATCTTGAATCGAATCGGATCTATTTATTTCATAGGTGATCCAGATCCGACCTATTTAATTGTTTAATAAAATTATTGTTATGTTTAAGATATAGTTTCAACTGAATAATTTTTTTTTAAAAAAATCAATCACTATGACACTATTCAATCAATATAAAATATCACAATTCACAAAATACAAAAAGAAAAAAGGCACAATTACATAAATAACATAACATATATCTGAATCATATTTTGAGGATAACATACAGAAAGACTTGCAAAATAATAACAACACACATATTTGAGGAGGTTGTAGCATTTAAATTTTAAGGACATGTCTTGTTTTTTTATTTTTTTTTTTTCATACAATTAATAATTTACTTTTTTAGATACATAAATAGGTTAGGCTTCTTAAATAGGTAGATTAACTCGAGCTCGATCTTTTAATTGGCGGATTATTTGGGTTCGATCCCGATTTCTAACCCATGAAACCCGAATTCATACTCATTAATTTCGTTTAGATTTGGGTTGAGTTTGTGTGTCGGGTCCGCTATTGACACCCCTAAATATTTGATAAGTAACGTACACTCACCCACTAGAGGCTAGGCTAAGCTTGGTCATCAACATTCATTACAAAATTTAAAAATAAAAAATAAAAACTTGGTCATGGAAGTGAATGTGAATTGATGTGATTGTTCATTTTCTTCATTTTGTTTATTTATATTTTGAAAGAGAATAGTGAAAAATATATTATTTTAAAAAAATATATATTTTTTAGGGTGAACAGAGTAAATTAAAAGTATAATGATAATCGATATTATTGTTTAATGACCGGTGATTGAATATAATAGGTGAATGTAATATATACGAGTAAGTAAATATTATATTTTGTAATATGAAAATATAATGATAATAATTGATAAAAAAAAAATTAAAGCGAAATGATGGTTGATGTGCTTGAAAAGTTTTCGACACGAACAAATTTACTAGAAAAAAAAATTACGAAAGAAAATCTTACAATCAATCACACCTGTTTGGAATATTCCCAACATGAAGAATTTTACTTTTTGAAATGTATAGTTCTTTTTTTTTCAAGTTACAATTAATAAATTGTTGGAAAAAGCTGAAGGAAATTGCACATTTGGGGTGCGATTTTCTTGGGACCTCGATTATCTAATGACAAAAGTAAAAGTCGACTCTTGTTCTACTCCGTGAGAACATTAAAATCGAATATTTGTTTGTCCAAAATGGTGTTTGGATGAAGGAGAAATTAAAGCTTAAATATGATGTATTGGAATTAATTTAAAAGAAAAACCACGTTGGTTTGTCTTCTTTTAAAGGTGGGTTTGTCCCACATGGAAAAACAAAGGCATTTTAGACTAGTATATATAATGCCACCTTTTAGTAAGGTGTAAGATTATACTTTTGCATGTAGAGCTCTCTACACGCGCGCGCCACAGGGGGTGCAAATCACGGTCCGCCCGAGCTCCGAACCACCGACTTGTGTGCAAGCGCTGGGACTGCGTACACCGAATGTCGGACCAAATCGAGCCACATAGCCTATGTTTTGCTGTTACAAATAAATTTAAAACAAAACTATGAAAGCTTTAATGGGCGGTCAATTTTTTCGGCTATATAAGTAGCTGATTTTCCAAAGAATCCAAACACACTCTCAATATCCGCACTTGATATATTTTCCTCGCATATTGTTCAAAAATCCCTTTGGCCTCCCCGCATATTTTGGTGATATTTTCTAGGCGTTTCTTGATTTGCGGATAGAAAGGTAGTCCGGTTATCCCGTCTTATCCTGGGAAACAGGCGTCCCGAATAGGGGGCGAATCATTTTTAAGGATAGTGTGTCAAACACACGATTCGGGCCATTTGTTTTATGAGCATTCGTAATTTGTAATCCATCTGAGAATAGCTAAATCATGGCAGAGGGGATGAATGGTTGTTCATGTTCCTCACTTTTTGTAATAAAGATTCTCACGAGAATAGATATTCTCATTAGCTATTACTAAATTATATTAATTATGTGAATGAAAATAAACGAAGAAATGTCAATCACATTCCTATCATATTCCCACGTAACAATTATGTGATTAAGAGCGAATTAACTCGAATGGAAGTGTAGGACAAAAAATTTGCATGCCCTGATCTGTTGAACGGTATGAAAAATAAAGAAGTAATCTCTAGTTGAGTATCAATCAAAAGTCAAAGTTACAGATGATATAATTTGCAATATCTTTTAAAACTGATCAAAGGTGGGATAGGTGCAAAACAACTAACAAGTCAACTACTTTGGAATGAGCTATACATGTAGGAAAATGAGAAGGGTATTTTAATTTGTGTTGGAAAAAGAATCGAAATTTATAATAATAATGTCTTCATAACGATAAAATAATTAGGATTTAATTATTTCTTTTTATTGCATTGGCTTCAGCAAAAGAATTCCATGAGTTCCAATACTCAAATGCATCTACATCAATCATTATGTAATAGTGATGATTAATTATAAAATTAAATTAATCTATTCAAAATTCACCGACCTGTCTCGGAACTCTATATTTTGAAATTTTAATGCCTTATTCCTAACGTTCATATATTTATGATGCATTTAATTGCGGAGGTGTAGGGGATTGGCCAAATAGAAAACACAAGAAAAATCATATAAATTCTCACTTAAAAACATTTCTCTTATAAAAAGAGGGTTGGGGCCAAGATTATCCCCTGTTTTGACACATAAAGAATTCTTAAAAAATAATATCATTTTGATATTTTCAAGTCTAGTGATAAAAGGTTTTTCCCAAATTACCCTTAAATATATCATTATTGTTTCTAACTAACACTATTGTCTATATTTGTTTTGCTCCAAAACAACATTTTATAAATAATTAAGGGTGTTAGGAATTTTATTGTTTAGATTTTGATGAATGCCATGTAAAACTTAGAATAGAAAGTTAGCTCCCCAATTCTTGCTTTGAAATGTATTGTAACAATTAGAGTCGCCAAGCCGAGTTAAGTCGCCTACGCTCCAACTTGCAAGAAGACAAACAACCCAAGGCTTGAAGGAAAACTCACGTGAGACAATGAGTACAACAAAGAAGAGCAAACAGAACTCGATCAAGAAGAAGCGGTGAGATGCAATGAGTAAAACATCACAAGTCAACTCAAGAGAAGCCAAGTCTCAAGATGAAGTGACGTAAGAGTCATCCATGATTGGAAGGCGACTCAAGTCACCTGGGAAAAGCGAGGAAATGCAATCAAGTCGAGATAACTCGAAAAAGGACCGTTGCGTAAATCAAGAGATTTACTTAAACAAGTAATATCTTCATACTACCTTTCTTGGAGTGCTCACCCCGAAGCGTGCAAAGAAATGAACCAATGGGAAGCACTACACCGTGTCGAACTCGAAAGGTGATAAAACATTTCATACGAGGAAATGGCAATTCCAAGAAGTGCAAACCAACGATCGCAAAGTGATTTTCAAAAATGAGCCTATCTCTTCAACGGGCAAATTTTTGAAAGTTCACTATAAAAGGCCGAGGAGTTTGATTGAGAAAAAGAATGATGCGTGGATGACACACACGTGAGATTTACAAGCTTATCAAAATTGAAATATTCTCAATCCTCAAGCCTACATCTCAAGAACATCAATCCAACACTTACCTGTGAAGGAAAGAGAACTTCAATCGCTTGAAGAGAAACTATCGAAAACAAGGGGTCTACATTCCAAGAAGGATTGTAGAAAGGTTCAAGGCTGAACCAAGTCTTAAGCGTTGGAGGGCTTCGTGATCAAATCCAAAGTGCTTGAGCAAGTGAGTCAGTAGTAGCAGTAGCGGCAAATGCCCGCCAGAAGAAGCGAGTCGCACGAGAAGCCACCGAGTGATCAAGGCGTCTCATCGAGTCCCAAAGGATCAAGTCGGGCCGTTGTGATCAAGACTTGTATCCGACTGTTACCACTTTGTAAACCGATCATTACTTAGTGGATTCCTCCAGAGTTGGAGAAGAGAGGAGTAGAAGAATTACCCCATCTTCGAACCTCTATAAAAACTTTCTTGTGTCATTTACTTTCTGATTTAAATATCCGCACTTTTAATTGCTTATATCTCGCGATAAATTTGCCATCCATCCGATAATCTATAAGTACTAAATCAAGTCAGAAAACTTGCTTAAACAAACTTAAGGGTGTTAAGTCTTCCTTCCAAAACAAAACCACAAATAAGTCAAATTATAGCCAACAAAATGAGTTACTCTACTAATTTCAAAAAGTCATTGAGAGATTAACTCTCTTGAGTGACTAATTCGTCATCTCATCCATCAAGGACACACTGTGTAGAACTCAGAGATTTAAAAGGCCTAAATCGAAAATTTGGTAAGGTTTATTCAACCCCCCCTTCTAAACCTTACACTTACACCCCTTGGGACCTACAAGTGGTATCGGAGCGGTTGGTTCATTGAACCCTCCGCACCGGTTCTTAACTAGATCTCCAAACTTTTCAAAAGTCCGCTTTAGTACTTAAACTTTCAAAACTCTTTTCTATCATTAAAAGTTATCATCATGGAAGCAAATCTAACACGCATTCCTATGTTCACTATTGAAGAATTTGATGATTGGAAAATTCGTATGCGAGCTCATCTATCAAAGATTACATGATGAGATGTGGATAGTGATAGAAGATGGGCCTCTGCAAATATTAAAGGTGAACACACAATTGTGCGAAAGAGTTGCAAATGAAGGGGAAGAAGATGCGAAGACCGGACTCATGGTTGAAAAACCAAGAACTGAGTGGACAAATGATGACAGAAAAGATACAACTGACAATGTGGCCAAGGATATTCTCTACAAAACCTTGACAAAGCCATGTTCAATAAAGTGAAATCTTGCAAAACAAATGCTAAGAAATGGGACAAACGACATTGATTTGTGAAGGCTCGAGCAAATCAAAGAAAACAAACTTTCAAAATGGTGTACAAAAATTTGAGAACTTTAAAATGATCTCGGGAGAAAACCTGGATCAACTAGATGCTCGATTCTGACGTAAATCACAAATGAGTCATCTACACTTGGAAAGGAATATACACGAAAGAAATGTGTATGAAGATCCCGAAAAGTCTTCCAAATTGAATGGGAGATGAAGGTCATGGCACCGAGACATTCCATGGACCTATCAAAGACATCCAACCATGAGTTATTCTCGGACCTCAAAGCCTATGAGTTTGAGCCGAGAAGGAAAGACCATGAAGAGACAGTTGTACCCAAAACAATTTCTCTAGTTGTCAAAGATGGAAGGAGAGTCAAGTCAAAGAGGCAATTGACCCGGAAGAAATAGCCCTAATGGTTAAAAGATTTAACAAGTTCTTTAACAAGAACTACAAGAGAGAAAAGGGTGAATCCTCCGTAAGACACTCGGCTCCCTCCAAATCAAGGGATGATAGGCCAACCAAGAGAACAGATCATCAACAAATTGAGTATCAAAGGGTGACAACTCAAGAATAGAAAGAATCGAGCAAAAGGCTGAATATCTATGTTGGAATTGCAGACAACCAGGTCACTATGCCATTGATCGCTCATATCCTGTAGTCAACAAGTACGAAGAAACGAAGAAGAAAGAAAGGTCTTGAGAGAAAGAAGACAAGAGAAGAAAAAAAGCAATGATGGTGCAGAGAGATCACGAGACAAATAAGTCAAAAGAGACAAATGACTGAGAGAAGCGTGGCTGACTACTCAAGTGACTCGAAGAAGAAGCCTTGATCCGCTTAATGGCCAAAGAACAAGATCAAGAAGATGAGGTACAATCTAACTCAACAAGCTCGGACACTAGTGATAGTGATCAGACACACACACTTCATCACCCACCGATCTTTATGATTCATTAGGCAAAATGATGAAAGATTTTGAGCACATTAAAACCTCACACACACTATTGAATGAGGAAAACAGCCTACTCAAAAGTCAAAACTCAAAGTGACTAAGGAGCCGAGTACTCTAAGTCAAATAGGATGAGAATAAGAGTTTAAAGGTTTGAAAATGCTAAATTAATAAAGCGAGAAATTGCCGCTATAGAAAAGAGGGAGAATGACCTCAAAATGTCATTGCCTCATTCACTAAGGCATCTAAATCATTGGATGATCTTATTATGAGTCAAAGAGAATGTGGAGACAAGACAAAGCTTAGGATTTAATTCCTTTGTGCCATGTCAAACCTCAAGAGTAATTTTGGAAAAAGGATCTTCAAGTCATGAAGAGTCCGAAAATCCAAAACTCTAAATGATGCACACACTTTCAATCCAAAGCACAATACTAAGCAAACTGGCCTTGGTTACAAAGGAAAAGGAAAACAACCGATTGAGAGTCTTTGAAAGGACAAATGAGAAGAGATTCAAATGAGTCCTCAAATAGACTCCAAACAAAAATACTCAGAAAAGAAGAAGCGAGAGCTACCAAAAATCCCGTAAAACTCATAAAAGAAATACATATGATGGGAATGGTAGAAAATATCCAAGCCAAGCCGATGAACAATGTGAACTATCACCTAGACTTATGGAATACAAGCCCAAATGGCAAAGGCCTAGAACTCAACAAAGGCCATTCCAAAAGCATAAGAGCTTTCATCAAAGACACATATGCACCTAGGCACTACACTCAAAGACACCACAATTACCCAAGAAAGGCAATTGCTAAAACACATATGCAGCATACAGACAAAAGAGACAATTTGTATGAACCTGGAGACTCCCCAAGCAATTTGCCAGGATTGATTATGATTATGGCAATCGATAGATGGCAACCTCTTAGAGTCAAATCATTTGGCTATAGGTTGGTTGGATCATCTTATAATTCTAACCCCTCGGGACCCGGACAAGAATGGGTACCTAAAACTTAATTTCCTTGATTGCGGTTCAAGGAATGCAGTGAGTGCCAAGGAACCTGGTACATGGATAGCGGTATTCCTTCGGACATATGACAGAAATAAGAGAAATCTGTCAAAATTCAAGGAAGTCAAAGGAGCCAAAGTCATATTTGGAGGAAATGAAGCTCCTGGTGAAATAAGAGGCATTGGATCCATCCAGAGGAATGGTTTAGAAATCACAGATGTTGCATATGTTGAAGGACTAAACTTCAATTTACTAAGCATCACCAACTCTGCGACAAGGGCTACAATGTTGGATTCAACATGGGAATATGCCAAATAAAAATGTTGAATCTAATGAAATTGTCTTTGCAAGGATGCGGGCGAGAAAAATATGTATGTAGTGGATTGGTCAATCGCAACACCCAACACCGTCTACTAGCAAAGAGCACTACTGGTGAATCAAGTTGGTTGTGGCACAAAAGGCCGAGTCATCCAATTTCAAAACGATTAATAAGCTAGCAAGAAGTCATCTTGTGGAAGGACTTCCACTCGATATACAAGAAGGAGAGTATATGTGATGCATGTCGGGAAAACAAATCAAGTCGTCGTTCCAAGAAAAGACTTGCCCATCCTCAACAAAGAATATTGCATCCGCTTCATATGGATCTATTATTGGCCCATGGAACCAAAGAAGCATAAGTGGAAAGAAATACACCTTGGTGGTAGTAGATGACTACTCAAGATATACATGGACAATATTCATGTGCAAGAAGAAAGAAACTACAAAAGCTACCACAAATTGATGAAGAGGATACAAAATGAGAAGAGTCAAACCATTATCAAAATAAGATCGGATAGAGGAACCGAGTTTGTCAATGGAATAATAACTCAAGATCGTGTTGAGAATGGTATTGGTCATGAACTATCACCGCAAGGACTCCACAAAGAATGGAGTTGCGAAAGAAGAAAGCAGAACCCTCAAAGAAGCGTTGAAGGACCATGTTAGTCAAGCAGGTTACCAAAAAGGTTTTGGGTCAAGCAATCAACACACTGCTACACCCAAAACAGATGTATGATAAATAGGCAGCTGACAAAGACTCCCTATGAGATCCGGACTGGAAGAAAATCAAATGTTGCATATTTCAGGATATTTGGATGTAAATGCTTCATCCACAATAATGGCAAAGATAACCTAAAGGCTTTTGATGCTAAAGTCGATGAGGGTATCTTCTTAGATACTCACCAAAGCAAAGCCTACTGAATACTCAACAAAAGAACTATGGTTACAAGAATCCATTCATGTAGTATTCGATGAGCCAAACATAAATGGAGAAGACATTGAAGAGTCACCGATAAGTTCAAACATCCAACCTTACGAGAAGAGTCCCTATCTTTGAAGCCGAAGCGGGGATTATCAATTGAGAAGAAGATGAGATAGCCGAATCTCAAAAGCGGTGGAAAATCTGCAAATGAGTGATCACGAGAGAGTCGACCACAGCAAAGACACAACTACAAGTCGACCAAGCTTGACTAACTTATTTCAACCTCGACGTAAGATGGCCGAGAGACCATCCACCGAACTTGTCATTGGAGACATGAGAGAAGGTGTCAAGACAAGATCCAGAACTCAACAAGAAGCAATGTTCACATGCTTCATCTCGCAGATAGAGCCCAAAGATGTGTCACAAGCATTGGATGACACACATTGGATTCAAGCTATGCAAGAAGAGTCAATCGGTTTGAGAGAAATAAAGTATGGGAATTAGTACAAAGACCCATACATCAAAATGTTATTGGAACCAAATGGGTATTCGTAAATAAGATGAACGAGGAAGGATTTGTGGTAAGAAACAAAGCAAGATCAAGGTTTGCCAAAGGATATTGCCAAGAAGAAGGAATAGATTTTGATGAAACATTTGCTCCTCGTAGCAAGATTGGAAGCTATAAGGATGTTTCTTGCCTATGCAAACTCACAAAAATTTCATTGTATATCAAATGGATGTAAAAAGTGCATTCTGAATGGATTATTGGAAGAAGAAGTATATGTTGAACAACCTCCGGGATTTGAGCGAGAAGACTCTTGGAGACAAAGTGTACAAACTCAAGAAAGCCCCGTATGGATTGAAACAGGCACCCGGCATGGTATGATACCCTCGTCACAATTCCTAACCGAAAATGGATTCACTAAAGGAAAAGTGGATAGAACACTTTTCGTAATTCAAGACAAGAAGAGTATACTTTGCTTGTTCAAATATATGTGGATGACATCATTTTTGGATCCACTAACAAAGAGTCATGGTGAAAAATTCTCAAACCTCATGCAAAGTAAATTTGAAATGAGCATGATGGGAGAGAGTCGACATTTTTCCTTGACTTCAAGTGAAACAAAATGAAGGATGGAACCTTTATAAGTCAAACAAAATACACCAGAGATTTAATGAAGAAATTTGGCATTGAGGAGAAGTCTTCGAAAAATACCAATGAACACATCACCAAAATGGACATGGACGCAGATGGCAAGCACAGTAGATCAAACAAGATACGAGCACTTATTGGATCACGCTCTATCTCACAAAGCGGGCAGCCGTACATCACCTTTGTCTTTAGTAGGTGTATGTGCAAGATTTCAATCTGCTCCAAAAGAGAGCCATATGATCATGACTAAGAGAATATTGAGATACTTAAAAGGAAGCCAAGTAGGGCTATGGTATCCAAAGGAAGGTGGATTCAAGCTAATTGGCTATTCGGACTCGACTATCTTTGGATGCAGAGTGACAGAAAAGTACTTCGTGCACATGTCAAATGCTTGAAACAGACTAATTTCCTGGTTTAGCAAGAAGCAAAAACTCAATAGCCACCTCTACAAATTGAGAGGCGCGAATACATAGTCATGCGGCAAACCGTGCTCAAGTCCTATGGATGAGACAAGAAAGTGAGAGATTATGAAATTGAAGAAAAAGAAATTCCAATCATGTGTGATAACACAAGTGCCATTGCAATCACTCAAAATCTCGTGTTGCACTCAAGAACAAAACATATAGATGTCGGATATCATTTAATAAGAGATCATGTTGAAAAGAAGGACATTATCTTGGAATATATCTCAACCGATAAGCAACTAGCCGACATCTTCACAAAACCATTATGTGAGTCAAGATTTGAAGAACTCAAACATGAGTTGGGGCTAATTGAGCTAAGTCGAGACACAAGAAGAGTCAAAGAAACGAAATGGAACAGAAAAAGAAAGGTGAAAAAGAGTTAAAACAAAAATTAGCTCAATAAATCACCAGATTTGTGTCGGAAAAGTCAATATACCAAGTCACCGAGATATGAGTTACTAAGAGAAATGTGAGAAGCGAGTTAAATCGGCTAAGAGATAAGTTTGAATAACTTATGAGCAAAATGACAAAAACGCAATGTTTTGACTAAGCGGGAATGTTTTAAGGAACACGTCAAATAATGATGATGTGTACGGACATAAAGCCGCACACCAAGCTTATGATTGGATATAAATGCTCGCCGCATTAAATACGAGACATGAATCGCTCAATATGCGTGCGAAATCCAAGCCGTTGATTTCGATCACGATTCAAAACCGTCTGCACGCCCTTTCATAAACCATATTTAAACCATTTTTCGTCCGTTTCTCTCTCACACTTCTAAAAACTGCTCAATCTCTCTCTCAAAAAGCAAAGGCAAACACTCTCGAAACCCTATCAAGCTTCAAATCTATTTCTCGAATTTTTTTCTTGAAATTATTCTCGAGAAATGGCACCAACATATGACTTTACCAAGTTGGGAAAACAAATCCACACCCTTCGACCCGTGGATTTCGACGAATGGTGAAGCGGGTCCGACGACACCCTGGTGAAGAAAATCGCGGAGAAGCTAGAAACGCGGCAGGATCGAAACCGTTTCTAACACTCGAGTATCCTATGACCTATGTGGAGGAGGTCGCACACCCTACGTGAATGCCGAGATTCACGACGAAGGAATCAAGTCATCCTGCTCACGGGAAGCAATGACTATCACAAAAAGGATTTGGCAATATTGCTCACTACCAAAGAGAGGAGCATCCGAGATCAAAGAGGGCCGATGTAAACTTGGGTGACGCATGGAAAGAAATAGCCAAGTCCGACGTTCTTTCGACAAAATAATATACACAAAGTAAAACAAGAGATCACAAGGAAGATTATCACAAATTGTTGGACATTGTTGCCAAGTGTATCGACATCAAATTTGGCGACTTTGACCAATTAATCAAAAGGCAAAATTGATCGTGATGGCTGCAATAATCGAAGAAAAGAAGATAAATCGGCTGAGTTTATCTACAAAGCAGACTCTGCCAAAACGTGGGAAACAAGTCCTTCAAAGAAGATGGATCATTTGGAGGATCCCCGGGATATGGCCTAGTGATTGGCCGGCTATCGAGGTGAAAGAGTACCTCTTAGACATGGGAAAGCTTTCCATGTTAACAAGAGGATGTTCGTAGCTAATCTCTCCTGGTGCTCGAAGCGTCGACGCCAAGAGAGTCGACACTGAGGGGAATCGGTCACCACCAAGACACACCGCTTCTCCAACTAAGAAGAAAAGCGCCCTGCAGCCTACCAAGTCTCGCCCCTGCAGCAAAAAAGAAAACCAAACATGCACTGCCCGCAGCAGAAGTCACTGCCCAAGCGGCCGTGTCACCCGCCCTGCAGTTAGGCCGGCCGAGAGGACTCACAAATTCCTTCTCTCGATCGTCAAAAAGAGGAGGTCCGACAAACCTAGACGGCCAGCCTCCTCGAAACAAACACAAGCACTACCCCCCGCCCAAGACTCGAGGACACCGTCTCGAACTGTAAATCCCTCCCGGTACAAACCAAGAGACGAAGAAGACTTGTAAAGCAATCCGAGCAGAGAAACCAAATGAGTCGCCTACTCGGCTAGCACAAATACCGAGAGACTATCGGAGAAGTAGAGTCTCCGGATGTAATTGATGAAACAGCCAAGTCTGGTCTCACAAGGTGATCGCAGAGGCAACTCGAAGACACAACAGAGCTCACACAAATTTGAAACTCAAAAGAACCAAATTGGCGGATAGTGATGTAATGATCCTATCTCCACCTTACCCGGACATCCGAATCGTCTGCGTGAGTGGAGAAAATGGAAGTTGAGCAGTCAAGGAACAGTTCCAACGGCGGCCAATTCATAGAAGAAGAGAATCTGCTAAATTTCCTTCCACTATCCACTGTGCTCCCAAATAGATGAAGACAAATCGCATGAATATTCTCAGATCTACATGGACAAGGAGAGAGAAAAGCAAGTCAAGAAGCCAAGCACGAGAAAAGGCAAGTATCCGCCCTATCTCCCACCACGTAACATTTCCATCCTCTCCTTGATGTCTTCTCCGAAAGTGACGAGGAACCGCAGAATGCCGCCGCTACGTAAAATTGCGGATGCAAAGCAAGCATTGCGTGAATCAAGAATCCTTCACGAGCAAAGACCGATGGAGGGACCAGGAGAGTCCTCCGAACACACCGAAATCGATCCAATGGGAGTGGTTCAAAGAAATAGCCACCGATGTTCTTTGCTATCACTTCCCAAATGACTCGGAAGAAGCACAAGGAGATGGCGATGAAATCGGGCTAGTGGGGACCCCAAATGAGCCAACCCCTATTGAAGGTGTGCCACCACCGCCCCAACGGCCGAACCATCAACCGCAAATAAACGAGTTTGGAGACGAGTGACCCCACTCCAAGTCACTCACCGGTGCTCCACCGGGGGAAACTCCCTCCACCGCAGCAAGGTCGGAGGATGCCGCAGATGACTCCACAAGGAATGTAGGAGGCGAAGCTAAGAAAACTCAAACACAAGAAGAATGTTAGTTGCCATCAACGAAGCTCGAGGCTTGAGATCTGTCTCACCGAGGTGCCAACAAATCTGAAGGCTAATGACGCTAGCGATGCAATGAGGCACGAGGAAGAATGTACCGGGAGTTAACACTGGCGATGAAAGCGCAATCCATGGGGTTGAGACTCCAATGGATGCCATCGTAGAAGACCCTAAGACATACCGACATCGTCGAAAGGGAAGACCAAGCCTCGCAGCAGAGAGACCGCCGGAGGAAATGAAGGCCCCACGGGAGGTTGAGACTTCCCGGGTAACACAAAAGTAGAGAACATCCCTCCCGCAACCATCGATCCATCCGAGAAGGAGATCGCGCACTTCATGATTCCCGGACAACCCCGATGTCACTTTTCTCGGGATCAAGACGAAGAGGAAGCCGAGTCAACTCCCATGACAAATCCAAAAGACTCACCAAGGATGTTCCAGGCACGAGCAAGTCCGATCCCAAGACTACTCGTCAGACCTTTAATTTTGATGATGAGCCACCTATGGAAATCTCATCATCGTCCGATGACGCTCGATAAGGCCGAGGACCGCTACTCAAAAGGAGAAATCACCGAGACCAACGGTTAAGACACCGAGGCTCGCCAAGCCGAGTCCATCGCACCACAAAACCCACCAACCAGAGACCACCGCTCCGCTCCTCAAGCTACAAAATGGATCGATTCCCGTAAGAACTTCACGCCCACTCGCTTATCATCGAACAAATCCCGGATGGCGGTGATGAATCCTTTGTGGAATCTTTCCCATTCTCACCGGAGATACCGAACTCCACGAAGAGTCGAAAATGAGCAAGCACGCTACCACGGACCAGCTCCTGTTTTTTCACTCAGGCACCATTGTTCCACCGACTTGATTTCGACGCAGATGGCCATCACCGCAACAAGAATCACCAAGTACGAGAAGTGTTCAAGGCACTCTTCATGAAGTTGAAAAGATGGAGAGGCATCGCCTCCTTGGATATGCGCCCGGACAACAGAGATGCCAACCTTACAAATGACTTGAGAGGCATCACAATCGGGATAAGGGAATGGTGGCAACAAAGCAATCAATGCGTGTGGAAATGGTGAGATACTTCGACAATTATTCAACAAGTCTGGTGTGGAGAGTCTGAAAATGTTGACGCGAAAACGGTCGCGGGAACACATTGAACATATGCACGAAGCTCACACCGCCGAGATCAAGGCTGCTGCGTGAGCGAGAATGCAAATGATATACGCGTTTGGAAGAACACATGACAAGAAAATTCAGCCTTCTCATGGCCGAGATGAAGCTGATTTCAAAGCAGAATCCAACGCTACTCGGTCAATTCCGTGCGGCAAAGATACAACGCAGCAGACTTAAAGCAAAATTCAACCATCAAGACTTTCGACTTCATGCTTGCCAGCATGATCCCTGGGGTTCCTCTATCCTTTGATGATGCCAAAAAGGGGAAGAGGAATACCTTAAAGCAAAAAATCTGAAGTCGAAAAGAAAGGAGCAATGACAAGGAACAATTTGAGAAGGGAAAATCACCGAGGAAATTTTGAAATCAAGAAAGGAAAATCTGCTGAGGGGAAGGATCAAAGAATATGACCTTGATGATTGCACAAACCCCCCAACAGGGTCCTGTCACACAATGACATTATAAGCGAAAACTCCTCATGACTCGCCACTCCAACACTCTGTATCTATGGCCGAGAAGAGAAAAGAAATTGAAGCAGGATGAAGGAGGTGGAAGGAAGAATGGATGCCAGGGTAATGAACATTTTGAAAGAACACGAGGCATTCCAATCGGCCAGAGACACGTATGCCATTTCGTATGTCGGGACAGAGCCAAGATCAGTTGACGAATTCAAAACGCCGAATCAAGGTTACTTTGCAAACTTGTCCTTGGCTCAAGCTTGGGATCTCTTTGGGAAAAGGGTCTCACACTATGTGAAGAAGGCGAGCAGAACAGCAGACAACCTAGCATCACTCTGCTCACTCCGCCTGGCACTCACCGGGAAAGAAGAAGGCCCAGGCAAAGATACGCCCGAGAGGTAGAGGAAGAAGAAGCGGCGGGGAGGAAGAAGCTTGGACTAGGCCTCTCGCCCAAGAATATTGAATACGAGATCCGAGAAAGAAAGGAGGGATCTACTGGGCCGGGCTTGACTATGTGGCGAACTTGCAAGTGGCCAAAACCAACGCCGAGTATGCAAGAAGGATAGAAGAAAAAACAAGAGACAAACTCACTATGGCGGAGAGACAGAAAGAATAAGGAAAGATGAAGCTGCCAGGAAGGCATATGAGAAGAAAAAAAAGGCAAATGACGACGAAGAAGAGAAGAAGAGAAGAAGATGCTGATCAAGATGAAAGAAGGAGACAAATAAGGAGATGAAGTGTTCTTTGTCAACCCTTCGTGTATTTTATATGTAAATACATACAATGTAAGTCTTCCAGTAATAATGCTATAAATTTTTTGAGACAATTACATACTCGATACACCTTGTAAACAGATTGTGTTAAGTACAAGAATGATATGATCAATAAAAAGATTGATTATGCGCATACATTCTATGTCAATACACTATCTCAGATGTATCTTTGTTATTTGCATCTTTGTATGATTTAAGTTTTGGCATCATCAAAAAGGGGGAAATTGTTAGGAATTTTATTGTTTAGATTTTGATGAATGCCATGTAAAACTTAGAATAGAAAGTTAGCTCCCCAATTCTTGCTTTGAAATGTATTGTAACAATTAGAGAGTCGGCCAAGCCGAGTTAAGTCGCCTACGCTCCAACTTGCAAGAAAGACAAATCAAGGCTTGAAGGAAAACTCTGTGTGAGACAACCGAGTACAACAAAGAAGAAAGCGAGGGAACTCGATCAAGAAGCGGTGAGATGCAAAAAGTAAAACATCACCAAGTCAACTCAAGAGAAGCCAAGTCTCAAGATGAAGTGACGAAGAGTCATCCATGATTGGAAGTCGACTCTAAGTCACCTGGGAAAGCGAGGAAATGCGGTCAAGTCGAGATAATCAAAAAGGACCGTTGCTGTACGTAAATCAAGAGATTTACTTAAACAAGTAATATCTTCATACTACCTTTCTTGGAGTGCTCACCCCCGTAAGCGTGCAAAGAAATGAACCAATGGGAAGCACTACACCGTGTCGAACTCGAAAGGTGATAAAACATTTCATACGAGGAAATGGCAATTCCAAGAAGTGCAAACCAACGATCGCAAAGTGATTTTCAAAAATGAGCCTATCTCTTCAACGGGCAAATTTTTGAAAGTTCACTATAAAAGGCCGAGGAGTTTGATTGAGAAAAAGAATGATGCGTGGATGACACACACGTGAGATTTACAAGCTTATCAAAATTGAAATATTCTCAATCCTCAAGCCTACATCTCGAAGAACATCAATCCAACACTTACCTCGTGAAGGAAAGAGAACTTCAATCGCTTGAAGAGGAAACTATCGAAAACAAGGGGTCTACATTCCAAGAAGGATTGTAGAAAGGTTCAAGGTCAACCAAGTCTTAAGCGTTGGAGGGCTTCGTGATCAAATCCAAAGTGCTTGAGCAAGTGAGTCAGAGTAGCAAGCGCAATGCCTGTGAAGAAGGTTTGAGTCGTCAGAGAAGCCAAATGAGTGATCAAGGCGTCTCGCATCGAGTCCCAAAGGATCAAGTCGGGCCGTTGTGATCAAGACTTGTGTCCGGACTCTACCACTTTGTAAACCGATCATTACTTAGTGGATTCCTCCAGGAGTTGGAGAAGAGAGGAGAGAAGAATTACCCCATCTTCGAACCTCTATAAAAACTTTATCGTGTCATTTACTTTACAAAGATTTAAATATCTCGACTTTTAATTGCTTATATCTGTGATAAATTTGCCATCCATCCGATAATCTATAAGTACTAAATCAAGTCAGAAAAACTTGCTTAAACAAACTTAAGGGTGTTAAGTCTTCCGCAAAACAAAACCACAAAATAAGTCAAATTATAGCCAACAAATGAGTTACTCTACTAACAGCTCAAATTTGAGTCTGTTGAGAGATTAACTCTCTTGAGTGACTAATTGTCTCATCCATCAAGGACACAAACCGCAGAACTCAGAGATTTAAAAGGCCTAAATCGAAAATTTGGTAAGGTTTATTCAACCCCCCTTCTAAACCTTACACTTACACCCCCTTGGGACCTACAAAGGGGTATATTGGTTAATTTAACACAATCCTTAATATGTGTGCTTTTTTTCTTGAAACATCACTTATTATGAGTAGGCGGAATATCAATGATCAAAGACTATTCATGAATCCTTAAAAATTGCAAAGATTAAAAGACTCATTATTATTTGCAAATTAAAAAAAATGAAAAAGAAAAAGGTCCTATATAGTATATACCAATATTTTTACACATTGCTTTATCTTTTTCATTGAAATACCCATCGCATGTTCAGTTCACATGAAAATATGTACGTATAACTCTTGACATCCACCAAACATCCCAAATCCGAGAGTGGAGAAATATGAGCTTTTTATCTAATCCAATAATAGGAATATTGATATTTGATACACATTTAAATAAAAGAACTTTTTAAATTAAATGCAAACTGGACGGCAGAAAGTAGGCCAGCCTATTGAATTTGAAGCTCAAGTTGTCAACCCAAATTGACACCATGGGTCAGGCCCTTAGCCATATTGTTTTCAAAGCAAATAGTATCCAGCTACTAGTATAACTTGTTCAAGCTTTCAAAAGGGCCCATTAACCAGATCAGTACATGTCCAGTTTTTTTGTGCATTTCCAGCCATTTTTTGGATATATTACTTTATTATTATCATAAATTCTTCATGGCCACAAGCTCCCTCACCCCACCCAAAAAAAAAAAAAAAAAAAAAAACAGTTGGTTCCATATCTTGGTGTTGGACCAAAGCCAGTTGGTGTATACCGAATGGCGGAAAAACATTGAAAGCGAGTAACGGTAAAATCAAGACGTCGAGGCAAGAGTTGACTTTTTCTTTTAAGACGATATTGCCCCGCTCACGGTGCTTACGGAATACAAAGAATCGTCTCCCAAGATACAACGACGAACTACTTGCGATAGTTGCACTACAAATCGCAAGTACAACGAACACTTTGATGCTCTTAAACTCTCTTTTACAATGCGAAAATATGAAGTGAAATTCGATTTTTGATGTGTTGAAATGAATTAAGGGGCTGGTTTATATAGAGCTCCTGGTGCCTCTTCGCACGGGTGCATCCCCTGTCCGGATCGATCTTGACCGTCGATCGCGCCCGTGGTTAACGATTGCGACCGATGGTCCTGATCTATCTCGCTCAAGGAGCACACCTATTAGCATGCACCCATTCACACCGGGATGACAGACGCGTCCAAATCACGGTGCTCGTCGTCGCCGAACAGACGCATCAATCGGCGCCACGTGTCGCCACTGCATTTATCCTCGCCAAGTCATCGCCACCCGAGCCGCTTGCCACGCCACCGAGCCACCGGATCAACCCTGGTTCGATTTTCCAAAACTTTAAGGCTCCTCAAAGCTCCTCGCGACGATGCGTACGTGCAAAGTGCGCCTCGAAAGCGCCCAATGCGACTATGTGCGACGTGCGCGGGCCCGGGCCACCCGGCTCCGGCTCGGACGGTGCTCCGCACCGTCCTCGGTGCCTTTGAGCTAGCCAAAGGCTAGTCAAAATTGACTTGGTCCACTAGGGTGTACCATAAGGAGTTCCACTTGATTACTCCTTATTAGTGGTGAAGCTCTTTATTAACTAGTCAAACATTTAATATGTTTCCTATGTGGGATATGGCTTTCCATATTCCCACCCTTTTATATTCCATAAAAGCATTTTAAGTGGCCAACTTTATGCATTTATTTCTCATTCACCCGATATTGGTTTTGAGAAATTCAAAATGCTAAACTCATCTACCCGCGGCGTAGATGACGTTTATCTCATTTATTTCATACTTTGAATAAATGACCCCACTTAAATAATTGGTCAAAATCGGGTCAAAAACCCAATTTAATAAAACCAATTCCAACAATCCCCCACATGAATGAAAATAAATGCATATGAGTATGCAGACACTAAGAGAGTTTAAACGGAAAGCTATTGCATCGGGAGAGGTAGCTTGTGGCTTTGAACCTTCCTTAGTGGAATACTATCGGATTTACTAGCCGCACATGCCGACGCTGACGATGTCTTGAATCGCTTCAAATTTGTTTATGTAAAAACCAAAACAACAAAGATCCACACAATATCTTTCCTAACACCATTTGTTCTCACGGTTGTGTCCATTTTGGCCCTGACACCATCTTGGATTCATAAGTGTTTCGTTGAAGCGCCCGCCTTCACACTTATATAGGTGATCTCCTATTAAAAGTATCCCGCCATACTCCACTTCTTTAAGGTATAGGAATCATTAAAGTTTATAACTTAACCTCACCACATTCAAAGGGTTTCTTCACTTGGATAGGAATGAGCCGTAATATGCTCCAAGTGTTTATCCAATATTCATAACTTAGTTGTCCCATTGAACCAAGGTCTTGGGATCTCCAATTCACAAGGTTGGGTTACCGTTATGAACACTCTTATTTTGTGGATTTTAAGCCCATTCCTTTCGATAAGCAAGATACTTGATCTCTATTCAAACCTTTAGTTAACGGATCCGCTAGTTTTCTTTCGATTTTACGTAATCGATTGTAATAACCCCATTTGAGATCAATCGCTAACGATGTTATGTCTTCGACGTATGTGTCGAGACTTACCGTTGTACATACTATTTTGAGCCCTTCCTATCGCCGACCGACTATCACAATGTATCATGATTGCAAATGCCACCGCTTAGGCCAAAGCAAGGAATATCCTCTAAAAAGTTGCGGCCATCGCCGCTTCTTCACCAGCTTTATCCAATGCTATAAACTCTGATTCCATCGTGGATCGAGCTATACAAGTTTGTTTAGAGGATTTCCATGACACCGCTCCACCACCAATGGTAAAAACATAACCACTAGTGGACTTGGAGTCTTTTGAGTCAGATATCCAATTAGCATCACTGTATCCTTCTAATACAGCTGGATATCTCGAGTAATGTAATCCATAATTCATGGTGAGTCTTAGATACCTAAGAACCCTTATCAATGCCTTCCAATGGTCATTTCCTGGATTACTTGTAAATCTACTCAGTTTGTTAATCACAGTAGGCAATATCCTGACGTGTGCGCTTTGTTACATACATTAGGGATCGCCAATGATCCGAGAATATTCTAGTTGAGATACGAGCTCACCTTTATTTTTAGCTAAGTGTAAGCTTAAATCAACAGTGTTTTAGCCGGAGGACTATCATAAGCATTAAACTTTCAAGATCTTTGTCTCAATATAATGAGACTCGTGATAAAACAAGTCCATCGATGTTTTAGAGATCTTAATTCCCGAGAATAACATCTCGCTATACCCATATCTTTCATATCAAAATGTTTTATTAACATTTTCTTAGTATTCATCATTATTTCATGATTACTACCCATAATTAACATGTCGTCAACATAAAGATGCACAATTACATACGCATTAGGTGTGTCCTTAATGTAAACACATTTATCACACTCGTTAATTTTGAAACCATTTGACAAAGATAGTTCTTCCAAATTTTTCGTGCCATTGTTTCGGAGCTTGCTTAAGGCCATACAATGACTTAACGAGTTTGCACACCTTCTTCTCCTGTCGGAGCAACAAACCCTTCGGGTTGTTCCATGTAGATTTCCTCTTCTAATTCACCATTTAGAAAAGCCGTCTTCACATCCATTTGGTGTATCTCAAGGTTATGCAATGCCGCAATAGCAATGAGAACTCTAATAGATGTGATTCTTGTCGTGAATACGTATCAAAGAAATCAAGGCCTTCTCTTTGTTTAAATCCCTTAGCTACTAACCTGGCCTTGTACTTATCAATAGTTTCATCGCTTTATATTTCCTTTTAAGGATCCACTTGCATCCTAAAGGCTTATTTCCGTGGGAGATCTACCAACTCCCAAGTATGATTTTGCATAATGGAATCTATCTCACTATTAATAGCTTCGGATCGGACAATGCTTCACCAATTGTCCTTGGTTCATTTTCTAACACATAAGTTAGAAAATGACCAAAAGACTTAGTTGTTTTGGCCCTTTTATCTGCGTCTTGTTCTTCATCACTTTGATGATCACCATCGGCAAAGATTTCACGTGTTCTTTTGCTAGAATTAGCTTCTTTCCTTTCTTGACAAGGAAACACGTCTTGAAAAATACAAAGATTCCTTGACTCAATAATTGTACCTTCTTGTACATCCGAATTCTTGATTTGTGCACTAAAAATCGATATGCACTCTTTTGTTATTTGCATATCCAATGAAAATGCAATCGATTGTTTTAGGCCCTATCTTGACTTGTTTTGGCTTAGGTATTTCTACTTTAGCCAAACACCCCCACACTTTCGTGTATTTATATGAAGGTTTTCGACCTTTCCATAACTCATGCGAGTTTTATCTTTATTTTTGTGTGGTATTTTGTTAAGAATGTGGTTAGCCGAGAGAATTGCTTCCCCCCACAAATTCTGAGGTAAACCATAATTTATCAACAAAGCATTCATCATTTCTTTTAGAGTTCGGTTTTGCGTTCAAAGAATACCGTTTGATTATGGTGAATAAGAGTCATGCGTTTGATGAATAATACCAGAATCTGAGCAAAATTCATCAAAAGGAGCTCCATATTCTCCACCTCTATCACTTCGAATTATCTTAATTCGTTTGCTTAGTTGATTTTCAACCTCATTCTTATAGCTTTTAAAAGCTTCTAAGGCCTCATCTTTACTTCTTAAAAGATATACATAACAAGATTTTTGTGCAATCATCGATAAAAGTAATAAAATACTTTTTCCCACCTCTAGTTTGCACAAACTTTAAATCACATATATCACTGTGAATTAACTCTAGAGGTTCTGTTTCTCTTTCCACCGAGTGGAATGGTGTTTTGGCCATTTTTGCCTCAACACAGATTTCACACTTGTGATGTGAATCTATTTTAAAGTTAGGTAGTAATTCCAAGTTTACTAACCTTTTCAAGGTGTTAAAATTCACATGTCCTAATCTAACATGCCATAAATTTGAACACTCAAGCAAATAAGAAGAAGCATTAATTTTATTGCTTTCAAAGTTTTGAGTACATTCATTACATTCATCTTGAAATAGTCCATTATCTAAGTACCCTTCCCTATGAACTCGTCCATTTTTCATAAGTACAAACTTTTGAGCCTCAAATACTAATCTAAACCCCCGCTTAACCAACAACGATCCCGACACTAAGTTCTTCCGAATGTCCGGAACATGAAGGACATCAACGAGGGTCGCCCTTGCCCGAGGTCATCTTTCAAGACCACCTTGCCGAGACCGACAATTTCGGACGTTGCATGATTCCCCATGTATAGCTTCCTTCCGTTGATAGGAGTATACGTTGAGAACATGTCTTTGTCGAGCATATGTGGCGTGTAGCACCCGTGTCCACCCACCATTCTCTCGGGTTCTCCACCATATAGCATTTGTTGCCTTCATACACAACAAAGAGATCAAGCTCGGACATATCAATTGGTACTGATTTGTCCTCGGTCACATGCACCTGGTTCCGATTGGCCTTTTAGGAAGACGACAATCTTTAGCCTTGTGATTCGGCTTTCCACAGTTGAAGCGCCTTTGAACTTTTTAGCCTTCCCCTGCTTTTGATTATTCCCTGGTGCTTTCTCTTCTTGCTAGCATTGGGCTCCACCAAGTTTGCCTTTGCCTCCATAGGAGCTTGCTGTTGGACTTAATCTCGACTTGCGATTGTCTTCTTCAATTCGCAACGACAATTAAGTCTTCAAGCCCCATCTCCTTCCGCTTATGCTTCGGGTAATTTTTAAAATCCTTCCACGAGGCGGTAGCTTCGATTATAGCAGCTACTTGAAAGGATTCACTCACCACCATACCTTCGCAATTATATCATGCAATTAATCGATCTCTTGAACCTGGCCGATCACCGCTTGGTGTCAACCATCTTGAACTCAAGGAATTTGCCGACAACAAATTTCTTTGTGCCAAAGATCTTCCGTTTTATACTTCTTCTCTAAAGAGCTCCACAACTCTTTAGCGCTCTTTCAAACAATACACATTGTACAATGTGTTGTCCAAATCCGTTGAGAATGTAGTTCCGACACGTAGAAGTCGCTTTGACTCCAAGCATCGAACGCCATCCTCTTTCTTTATTTATCGCTCCTCTTCCCCCAGCTTGGGGCATCCTCCGTAAGGAAACGAGCAAGGTTGAGTCGTAAGATAGAACAACATTTTCTGTTTGCCATCTTTTGAAGTCCAACCCCCAAACTTCTCGGGTTTCTCTCCCGGTCTTTAGTCTTTAGTCTTTGGAATCAAGACATCGGCCATTTGATATACACGAAAATATCGTCTTTAAATCATTTGACCAAAGCCGGTTGGTGTATACCGAATGGCGTAAAAACAGTTCAGCAAAGAAAAACGAAAAATCAAGACGCCGAGGCAAGAGTTGGACTCTTTCTCTTTAAGACGATATTGCCCGCTCTTCGCGGTGCTTAAATACAAAGCAATCGCCTCCCAAGATACAACGACGAACTACTTGCGATAGTTGCACTACAAATCGCAAGTACAACGAACACTTTGATGCTCTTAAACTATCTTTTACAATGCGAAATATGAAGTGAAATTCGATTTTTGATGTGTTGAAATGAATTAAAAATTGGTTTATATAGAGCTCCTGTGCCTCTTGACCGGGTGCATCCCCTGTCCGGATCGATCTTGACCGTCGATCGCGCCCGTGGGTTAACAGCTTGCGATCCGATGGTCCCGATCCTATCTCGCTGAAGGAGCACACCTATTAGCATGCACCCATTCACACCGGGATGACGCGCGCGTCCGACCACGGTGCTCTGTCGTGAACGACGATCCAATCGGCGCCACGTGTCGCCACTGTGCGATCCGCGCCTTAATGCGACTATGTGCGGCGTGCGCCGAAAGCGCCCAATGCGACTATGTGCGACGTGCGCGCGGGCCCGCCCGGCCCGACTCCCGGCTCCGGCTCGGACGATGCTCCGCACCGCCCCGGTGCCTTTTGAGCTAGCCAAAGGCTAGTCAAAATTGACTTGGTCCACTAGGGTGTACCATAAGGAGTTCCACTTGATTACTCCTTATTAGTGGTGAAGCTCTTTATTAACTAGTCAAACATTTAATATGTTTCCTATGTGGGGTATGGCTTTCCATATTCCCACCCTTTTATATTCCATAAAAGCATTTTAAGTGGCCAACTTTATGCATTTATTTCTCATTCACCCGATATTGGTTTTGAGAAATTCAAAATGCTAAACTCATCTACCAGCACGTAGATGACGTTTATCTCATTTATTTCATACTTTGAATAAATGACCCCACTTAAATAATTGGTCAAAATCGGGTCAAAAACCCAATTTAATAAAACCAATTCCAACACTTGGTCCACCGCATGTTTGCTATTTAGTGCATGAACTAATATATATTATATATTTATTGGAGTTTTTTGACGTGTAACAAGTTGAAGTCGTGTTAATATAATAGATCAAGTAAGAAAGGTAAAATAGCAAAATCGTAATCCAATTCCTTGTTGTAGCTCTTTTTCTCAAATGAAACGATTTAAACGGGAAGAACACAACAGCTTTGATGCTTTGACGATAAGAGGTCCAAGCCCAAAATTTCTTTGTCTAGGTCTATTTCTCGGTTCATTTAAGTGTTTTTCTTATTAGGATTTCGTTTCCTATTATTTTGATTATTTTAGGGTTTTATTTTTCTTTAAATAGTTTTTATGACTTTATTTTCGAGTTGTTCACTCATAATTTCGTATTATCAATAAAAGTTTTCTTTCTTTCAAAGATTATTTCGCCTTCCAATTATCCGCCTCGTGTCATTTTTCATGATCGATTTGTTTAAATGCTCAATCGCCTTGTTTCTTGGTTAATTGTGCAGGTTTCATGACTCAACATTTAGGTAGACATTGCGATTCACGATCCACCGATTTTAACGGGTAGAAACTATCGATTAAGTATTGAAAAAAATCTCAGCCCTTAACCTTAACCGTCTAAGGACGATTAAGGGCGGGGTCAAAGATCCAGAGGATCCTGGCTGGATTAACCATTAGATACATTAATGTTATCTTCTTCTGTTTTCTTTTGAAATGAGTTTAGCTTTTGAACCGACAATTAACCATTGATTCCAATGGTCAGACCTTTGACCCGAGTCAACAGTTAATGGGCCAATGGTTATTGATCGGGTGTGAACGGATCTACTTCTTTTTTATGCCCATAGCCATTGATTCCAAGGAATACATTTTGTTGTTGTATAATTTTCTTACGTCATCCCAAATCCCATAACCCCCCCCGGGGTTTATTTTTCTTTCAAACGATGAATGTATAATAAATCTCAAAGGAACAAAAGTACAATGCCTGAGACCCACTGGTCACAACCAACTCAAGGATTTAAACAATGCAAGCATTGAATGGGGGAAGCAATTCGTGAAACATTTTCCCTCAATGTACCAAACATGCAAGGCTAGTACAAGAAGACATACACAACTAGAACAATCAAAATGAAAAGAAACACACAAAAACAGGTTGTTAAGCACATAGATGACTTCGGCAATCGTCATATTAGCATAATCAAAATCTAATCTTTGCTCTAACTTTCTGGCGATCTCCTTTACATCTACTTTGATTAAGATTTTCTTTTTTTTTTTTTGCATTTTCGAAGCAACAATTAGAGCATGCCTCACAGCCATAAGTGTAGCTTCAATCGATTCGAGAATCTGTCCCTAAAAGAAAACTAGGCCATGTCGCATCTTCCCAGCTCATTCCTAATCGTACCACCCAGCCTTCCAGAATTATTCTTCGTGACAAATGCACTGACTTCACAATAAGAAAGCAATGTTGTAAAAAGCGCTAGGCGCTCGCTAAAGCGTGAGACTAGGGCCTAGCGCTGGGCGAGCCTAGGCGGGTTAAGCGGGACTGGGTGGTATTAGGCGGCCTAATCGGAAAAATAATCGTGAGTGCATAAGGAGGACTAGCGCTGTGCGGGGATTAATCGAGCTAAAGGCGGGGAGAATAAGAAAGTCATACATTATTATCACAAGGAAAACTACGTTTAGACACCGAACTCTTCCCCGACGAATTGCATTTCACAAAGAACATCTTCATTAAATTCAAACCATCCCTTAACAACACAAATCAACAATCTCCTTTTCGGCTAATTTATGCCTTGAACAACCACAAATTTTGAGCTTTCCATAACCACCGCAAACATGTAGGTGGTAAGTCGAATCGATCCACAACATAATCTTGAATTTGAGAGGCACATATCTGAAACCACCACCCTGCAAAAGAATCCTGGAAAATCCTCAATCCATCCCAAGAAATTAGTGCTAGTTTCCGCACTATTTGGGCTCTGGGACAAGAGAAGAGTAAATGTTAAAGGTTCTCTTCCTCTTCTCCACAGAAGTCACAAAATAGGGTCAATGTCCATGCCTTTCTTTTTTATTTGACCTTGTCTAGCAATATGCTTGAACGAGCACCTCCAAATAAAATGCTTAAGCTTCTCCTTGGTATTCGGTTTCGATTTTCATCCACACCATCACACTATTAACTCGTACCACTTGATTCGAGCTTACTCTTGAACTCTTCTACTTTGATCGCCAAAGACTATGCACACGCAATGCCTTTCTCATCAAAGTGCCAAACAAGTCTCATTAATTCCCAATTAAAAATCAATTGTATTTAAAAACCCACTATTATTTATTTCCATAAACCTGGTTCCCGTATTTTGGGCCTGGTTTAAGAACTAAAGCTTAAACCCCTCCCCACTATGAGGAGGTCCCCATGGGATGGCTCTTAAAAAGCATCCACAATGGTGGTTGCAAGTTCAAGTTTTTTTGTGGGTCCTCCAATGCCACATCTACAAAATATGAACTTGAACAAACTCTCTCATACTATCCACAATGATAAATTCAAGTTCAAGATTCAAAATAGGTCCCACTATCTAATCATATTTATAATATGTATTTTTTGGTTGTTTTGTGTATAATTTTCAATAAAATCACTAATGTGATTATTTTCAATTAATTTAATTTTCATAATTATATTAGACTTATAAAACAAATTAAGTCTAATAAAAGATTTATTAAAATAAAAAGATACAACAACATAATGTTTTAAAAGCATTTAATCCGAGGAAGACAAATCTTGAAAGCATCACAATAATAATAAAAAGCACATGATTAATAAATTAATTTTTCACTCATTAGATCCATAAGCGTTCCCAAAGGTGCTCAACCAAGTCATGTCGAAGTTGATGATGCATTTCACGATCATGTAGTTCACATCTTCTCCTTATATATTCTTAAAATTCATGTGGAGATCCCATATCATAACTTGGGGGTACTACATCGCTACCGAAAGCTCGAATCGTTGAACCGATTGTGCAATCGTCTCGCCTCGCCCTCAATAATCATGTTATGTAAGATAATACACATATATATAATATCATTCATGTGCGGAAGGTACCAAGATCGCCCGGACCTCTAATCACCGACCATCGAGATTGAGAACCCCAAATGCTCGTTCTACATCTTTTCTTGCGCTTCTTTTCTTTATTTGAAATTTATTTTTCTCGAATCTTGGGGACACGAAAATCTCTTGACAAAATAGTCCATTCGGATAGATTCCATCCGTAAGATAATATCCATTTTTATATTGTGTGTTGTTGATCAAAATTGATCATCGACGAGCTTCATTCTAAGACGTCGTTGAATAAAGGTGATTCGTTAAGCACATTGATATCATTACACGCCCGTGACCCCCAAAATCGCATGCCATATCCACAAGTCTTGAGAAGCTTGCCAGCTTCAAGCACAATAGTGGGATAACCATGATCATCTCGAGTATATTGACCTCTCCAAGCTCTTCAAGCAATTTTTCCATGCCAATTGCATGCAAATCAAGACTACCCAACATGCCTGGGAAGCCGTGTCTCTGCTTATGCATCTGAATTAGACGTTGTATGTCGATTTCGTTAGGTCTTCTCAAGTATTGTGGCCCAAATAGTTTAATTATGCACTGATAGAACTTATTCAAGCAATTGAGGGAAGTCGTTTCATCAATTTGTAGATACTCATCGGTCTGGTCGGCAGGCATTCCATACGCCAACTGACGGATAGCTGCAGTGCATTTTTAAAGCGGCGATAAACCTCTTTTTCCCGTTGCATCGACCCTCCATTTGAAGTAGTCCAAATGATTTTCCAATGCACCAACTATTCGAACGAATAACTCTCTTTGCATTCAGAATCGTACCCGAAATATATCATTAGGATATGTCGGCTCATTAGAGAAGTAATCTTTTACAAGACGATCATGTCCGGCTTCACGATTTCTATTGATATACCTTCTAGTATGTGTTCCAGTAAATCACATTCAACGAATTGGACGAGCATTTTTTGTTATTGAATTATGATTTGCATCGTGTGCCCATCCATTTCGTGGTTATCACCATTTAGTTCATCTATAATATCATCGAGGCTACCATTGGAGCTAGAATCACTAGGATTTTCATCCATTGTGATAATAGGTGCAATATTTTTTTTCTAGAAGAATTTCAACAATTTTGATAATCAATAGTACGTAGAGAAAGAAAGAATTGGGATGAAAAATGAGAAACTAAATGATATATTTATAGATGAAAATAAAAGGCAAAAAAAAGTCCAACGATCCAAAAATTGATTGTTTATTGCTGCCAAAATTTTGCCCTTTTCCTGCCAAAATTTAGACGTTGAAATCAAACAATTTTAATCAAAAACAAAAAACAAAAAGCTAAGAAAAACGGTCAAATGTGATTGCAAAAAATTACAAAACTACCATTTAAGACTTTATGTAACGCCCCGATTTACAATATAAAATAGTCCGACTTTTATGGAAAACGCTATTATAAAAAAAAAGAGTTTTAAGAGAATAACTTAATAAAACTTAAACATTTAACTAATACCAGTCACTTTACAATTTAAATTTTATCAAAATATTCCAAAACATAAAATAAGAATTATTCAAATTCCAAAATTTAATTTGGTCTTCATCCATCACTGACGATATCTTCAAACGACTCCTTAATCAAAAATTATAAAAATGAAGGGGTGAGCTTCCACTTGCTCAATAGGGACCAACTTTTGTCAATACATGATAAATCATACAAGCATAAACATTTATAATAAAATATGTAATTCCTCTATAATTTTCCTATGTAATTTTCTTTGACTCGCCGCTTAATAAATTTTAGTACTGGCTTAACCCGATGATACTTTTGAACCTGGACCTATTTACGGCCCTTGACTAGTTCCTCTGCATATCAAATATAAATAAAAATACTCACGTGAAACATTATATAAAGACAAAAATTAAAAATCCCCACCTCAGCTGATATATGTAATCCTCGTAGAATATAAAAGTGATTATTCTGATCCTCGTGATTCTCGATTCCTACATATATAATAAAAATATATTTAATAAATTATATTAAGAAATTTTGATGATTTTAGAAAAGGATTTAAAATATTGAAAAGATTTCGGGTTTAGGCTTGAAAAAGGCTAATGATCAGGTTTTCACACCCTAAATTACCCCAGGCCCAATATTCTAAAAAGAAAACCAAGCCCAATAACCAACCAAGCCCAATCAACTCCAACCCCTCAACCCATTCATCTGCACCCTCATGCCACCACCAACCCCCCAAATTCTCTCTCTCTCTCTCTCTCTCTCTCTCTCTCTCTCTCTCTCTTTATTTCTCTTTTTCTTTCCTTCTCTCCCTCACGCTCCGCTTGATTCTTCTTATTATTCTTTTTTTTTTTTTTCTTTTCTTTCTTCTTTCCTCACCTCCACGCACGCCACCCTCACTGTCTCTCTTGTCAACTCCTCCGCTGCGTCATCAGCTTTGTGCCCGACGAAAGCACACCTCCACACCGGCAAAAACCAACGCGACGAACAAAGACGGCGCGGCGATCATGGATTTTGGGACAGGAGGGTTCGACAGGCAACGGCAGCTCGAGCTGAATGAGTATGGGGCTTTGGTATTATATTTTGGGAAACGGAAGAAAACTCAAAAATCTCACCTTAATTCTTGAATTTTGAAGGTTGTGAAGAAAACAGAGGTGAGGTATGGGTTTATATAGGAAAATTTTTTATGTTTAATCTGATGAACTTCCTTGCAATTTAATTAGGAATTTATGATTTTACCTCTCTTCATCTCATTTTCATTACAATTAGGGCTTTTCAATTTGTAATCAAATTCTACATTTATCATGATTGATTGTTGATTAAAATAATAATATAATAATAATAATAATAATAATAATAATAATAATAATAATAATAATAATAATAATAATAAAAATAATAAAAAAAATTAAGGGTTAAAACTCCTAAATTGAATCACTAATTTCAAAATTAGGGATTTGAATCCCCAATCGTGAACCCTAATTTAAAATTTTACCCCCAATTTTGTGGATATTACATCCTACACCCCTTAAAATTAATTTCGTCCTCGAAATTCGTTACTTACCTTGGATAATAAAATTTGGGTATTTGCACGATCTCTTCTTCGGCTCCCGGGTGGCTTCATTTCTACGCCAAGGCGTGTCCATTGAACCTTGATTAACGCAACATCTTTATTTCTTAGTTTGTGGATCTTGCGTTCTAAAATCGACTCTGGCCCTTTATCATATGTCAAGTCCTTATTAATTTCTAAATCCTTATAATTCACGATGTGACTCAGATCGTGAACATATTTTCTCAGCATCGAAACATGAAAAACATTATGCACACTTGACAGACTTGGTGGTAATGCCAATTGATAGGCCAAGTCACCAATACGAAAAGGATTTCAATGGTCCAATGTATCTTGGCTTCAATTTTCCTTTTCACCAAAACGAATAACACCCTTTATCTGAGCCACTTTCAAAACACATTTTCTCCTTCTTCGAATTGTATATGCTTTCTTCTTCACAAGATATGACTTCGTCTATCTTGAGCATTCGATTCGATCTTATATTTTGGCTATCTTTTCTACGAGTCTCAATCAATCAAATCCCCCCCAAAACTTTCTTCTCGGTGACCTCATTCCAATAGAGCGGCGATCTACATTTTCGCCGTACAATGCTTCATATGGAGCCATCCCAATTGTCGCTTGATAACTATTGTTATAAGCGAACTCCACTAAAAGCAAGAAAGTCTCCCGATTCCCAAATCGAGCACACAAGCTCTTAACATATACTCTAATATATGTATTGTCCTTTCAGATCGTCTGCGTCTGTCATGTGGATGATAAGTTGTCTTGAATTTCAATCTTGTGCCCATTGCACTTTCTGCACTTCTCCCGATTTCGATGTAAATCTTGTATCCGATACAATAGATTTTAGCACTCCATGTAATTTCACGATCTCCCTCATGTAGATTTGAGCATATTGTACGTCATTTTGACTGGTAGAAAGTGAGTCGACTTAGTCAACCGATCTGCTATAACCCAAACAACCTTATTTCCTTTAATTGATCTCGGAAGTCCTACCACGAAATCCATAGTGTAGTCCCAAGGGTGTAAGTGTAAGGTTTAGAAGGGGGTTGAATAAACCTTACCAAATTTTCGATTTAGGCCTTTTAAATCTACAGTTCTACACAAACAGAAACCTAGATGGACAATCGAATTAGTCACTTTCGGTAGAGTTAATCTCTCAATGACTCAAATTGAGTAATTAGTAGAGTAACTCAAATCATTGGCTATAATTTGACTTAGTGGTTTTGTTTTCACCAAGACTTAACACCCTTAAGTTTGTTTAAGCAAGTTTTTACACTTGATTTAGTACTTATAGATTATCGGATGGATAGCAAATTTATCGGCAGATATAAGCAATTAAAAGTGCGGATATTTAAATGTCAGAAAGTAAATGACACAAGAAAGTTTTTATAGAGGTTCAAGACGGGGTAATTCTTCTACTCCTCTCTTCTCCAACTCCCGGAGGAATCCACTAAGTAATGATCGGTTTACAAAGTGGTAACAGTCCGGATACAAGTCTTGATCACAACAAATGACTTGATCCTTTGGGACTCGATCTGAGACGCCTTGATCACTCACCGGCTTCTCGTGCGACTCGAAACTTCTTCTTCACAGGGCAACCGCCTTGCTACTACACTCACTTGCTCAAGCACTTTGGATTTGATCACGAAGCCCTCCAAACGCTTAAGACTTGGTTCACCTTGAACCTTTCTACAATCCTTCTTGGAGTGTAGACCCCTTGTTTTCGATAGTTTCCTCTTCAACCGATTGAAGTTCTCTTTCCTTCACGGGTAAGTGTTGGATTGATGTTCTTCGAGATGTAGGCTTGAGGATTGAGAATATTTCAATTTTGATAAGCTTGTAAATCTCACGTGTGTGTCATCCACGCATCATCATTTTCTCAATCAAACTCCTCGGCCTTTTATAGTGAACTTTCAAAAATTTGCCCGTTGAAGAGATAGGCTCATTTTTGAAAATCACTTTGCGATCGTTGGTTTGCACTCCTTGGAATTGCCATTTCCTCGTATGAAATGTTTTATCACCTTTTCGAGTTCGACACGGTGTAGTGCTTCCCATTGGTTCATTTCTTTGCACGCTTCGGATCGAGCACTCCAAGAAAGGTAGTATGAAGATATTACTTGTTTAAGTAAATCTCTTGATTTACGTACAACGGTTCTTTTTCGATTATCTCGACTTGACCGCATTTCCTCGCTTTCCCCGGGTGACTTAGAGTCGACTTCCAATCATCGGATGACTCTTCCGTCACTCGGCCAGACTTGCTTCTTTGAGTTGACTTGACGATGTTCCACTCACCGCATCTCACCGCTTCTTCATCGAGTTCCCCGTCATTTTTCTTTGTTGTACTCAAATGCCTCACAAAGAGTTTTCCTTCAAGCCTTGATTGTCTTCTTGCAAGTTGGAGCGTAGGGCGACTTAACTCGGCTTGGCCACTCTAATTGTTACAATACATTTCAAAGCAAGAATTGGGAGCTAACTTTCTATTCTAAGTTTTACATGGCACTCATCAAAATCTAAACAATAAAATTCCTAACAATTTCCCCCTTTTGATGATGCCAAAACTTAAATCATACAAAGATGCAAATAACAAAGATACATACAGATAGTGTATTGACATAGAATGTATGCGCATAATCAATCTTTTTATTGATCATATCATTCTTGTACTTAACACAATTTTTAAGGTGTATCTGTAGTATGTAATTGTCCAAAAAATTTATGGCATTATTACGTAAGACTTACATTGTATGTATTTACATATAAAATACACGAAGGGTTGGACAAAGAACACTTCATCTCCTTCATTGTCTCCTTCCTTTCTTTCATCTTGATCAAGATCTTCTTCTCTTCTTCTTTCTTCTTCTCGTCATCACCGCTTTCTTTTTCTTCTCATATGCCTTCCTGCGCCTTCATCTTTCCTTATTCTTTCCTGTCTCTCCCGCCATAGCCGAGTTTGTCTCTTGTTTTCTTCTTCTATCCTTCTTGCATACTCGGCGTTGGTTTTGGCCACTTGCAAGTTCGCCACATGGTCAAGTTTCCCGACCCGGCCAGAGATCCCTCCTTTCTTTCCCGGATCTACGTATTCAATATTCTTGGGCGGAGGCCTGGGTCCAAGCTTCTTCCTCCATCGCCGCTTCTTCTCTACCTGGGCGGCGTATCGCACTCTGGGGCTTTTTCCAGGTGAGTGCCAGGTGAGTGACCAAAGAGGATCGCTTTGTTGTCATTGTCTGTCGGCCTTCTTCACATAGTGTGAGACCCTTTTCCCAAGATGTGATCCTGAGCTTGAGCCAAGGACAAATTTGCAAAATAACCTTGATTCGAGCGTTTTGAATTCGTCAACCGATCTTCGCTCGGTCCCGACATCCAAATGGCATACGTGTCTCTGTCGATCGAATGCCTCCGTGTTCTTTCAAAATGTTCATCACCCTGGCATCCATTCTTCCTTCCACCTCCTTCATCCCTCGCTTCAATTTCTTTTCTCTTCTCGGCCATAGATACAAAGAGTGTTGGAGTGGCGAGTCACGGAGTTTGCCGCTTATAATGTCACCGTGATGACAGACCCCGTTGGGGGTTTGTGCAATCATCAAGGTCATATTCTTTGATCCTTCCCCCTCAAAGAGATTTTCCTTTCTTCGATTCAAAATTTCCTCGATGATTTTCCTTCTCACTGTTCCCTTGTCACCGCTTCCTTTCTTTTCGGCTTCAGATTTTCTTTTGCTTTAAGGTATTCCTCTTCCCCCTTTTTGCATCATCAAAGGATAGAGGAACCCCAGGGAACATCTTTGGCAAGCATGAAGTCGAAGTCTTCGATGGTTGAATTTTGCTTCAAGTCTCACGCTGCGTTGTATCTTGCACGAATTGACGAGTAGCGTTGGATTCTCAAATCGCTTCATCTCACCATGAGAAGGCTGAATTTTCTTGTCATGTGTTCTTCCAAACGTGTATATCATTTGCATTTCGCTCACGCAGCACTTGATCTCGGCGGTGTGAGCTTCGTGCATATGTTCAATGTGTTCCCGCAGCCGTTTCGCGTTCGCGTCAACATTTTCAAATCCTCTCCACACCAAGACTTGTTGAATAATTGTCTCAAGTATCTCACCTTCCACACGCATTGATTCTTTCTTTGTTGCCACCATTCCCTTATCCTGATTGTGATGCCTCTCAAGTCACCAGTAGGTTTGCATCTCTGTTGTCCAGGTAGCATATCCAAGGAGGCCTCGATGCCTCTCCATCTTTTCAACTTCAAAGAAAGAGTGCCTTGAACACTTCTCGTACCTCAAACATTCTTCATTGCGGTGATGGCCATACAAATGTCGAAATCGAAGTCGGCTGAACAATGGTGCCCGAGTGAAAAAGCAGGAGGTGTGCGTGGTAGCGTGCTTGCTCATTTTCGACTCTTCGTGGAGTTCTCGTATCTCCAAAGTGAGAATGGGAAAGATTCCACAAAGGATTCATCACCGCCATCCGGGATTTGTTCGATGATAAGCGGTGGACGTGAAGTTCTTCTGGGAATAGATCCACTGTAGCTTGAGGAGCGGAGCAGTGGTCTCTCGTTGTTGGGTTTTGTGGTGCGATGACTAGAACTTGCCGAGCCTCAATGTCTTAACAGCCGTTGGTCTCAAATGATTTCTCCTTTTGAGTAGACGGTCCTCGGCCTTATCGCTCGCCAAGCGTCATCGGACGATGATGAGATTTCCATTGAGGCTCATCATCAAAATTAAAGGTCCGACGAGTAGTCTTGGGATCGACTTGCTCGTGCCTGAACATCCGCACCGAGTCTTTTGGATTTGTCATGGGAGTTGACTCGACTTCCTCTTCGCCTTCCTCCCCTGAAAGGTGACATCGGGTTGTCTGGGAATCATGAAGTGCGCCGATCTCCTTCTCGATGGATCGATGGTTGCGGGAGGGATGTTCTCTACTTCACCAGGTGTTACCCCGGGAAGTCTCAACCTCCCGTGGCCTTCATTTCCTCCAGCGGTCTCTCTTCTGCGAGGCTGGTCTTCCCTTTTCGACAAAGGTGTCACTGTCTTAGGGGTCTTCTACAATGGCATCCATTGGAGTCTCAACCCCATGGATTGCGCTTTCATCGCCAGTGTTAACTCCCGGGCGCATTCCTTCCCGTGCCTCGATTCGCGCGTCATTAGCCTTCGAGTCATTGGCACCTCGGTCAGAGATCTCCAATCGCCGAGCTTCGTTGATGGCAACTTGCTTCTTTTCTTCTTGTGTTTGTGTTTTCTTTGCTTCGCCTCCTACATTCTTTGTGGAGTCATCTCGCAAAGATCCTCCGACCTAGCCGCAGCGGTGGAGGGAGTTTCCCCACCGAGCACACCGAGAGAGTGACTTGGAGTGGGGTCACTCGTCTCCAAACTCCCTTGGCTGCATTGCGGTTGATGGTTCACCGTTGGGGCGGTGGTGGCACACCTTCAATAGGGGTTGGCTCGATCGGGGTCCCCACTAGCCCGATTTCATCGCCATTTCCTTATCGCCTTCTTCCGAGTTAGGCTGGGAAGTGGTAAGAAGAACATCGGTGGCTATTTGTTTGAACCACTCCCATTGGATCGATTTCACCGTGTTCGGAGGACTCTCCTGGTCCCTCCATCGATCTTTGCTCGTGAAGGATTCTTGATTCACGCAATGCTTGCTGCATCCGCAATTTCTTCGTCGCGGCGAAAGATTCTCCGTTCCTCGTCACTTTCGGAGAAGACATCAAGGAGAGGATGGAAGTGTTACGTGGTGCCGAGATAGGCGATACTTGCCTTTTCTCGTGCTTCGCTTCTTCGCCTTGCTTTTCTCTCTCCTTGTCCTTGTAGATCTGCAGAATATTCATGCAATTGTCTTCATCTGTGAGCTGAGTACAAAGATAATCCAAGGAAATTTAGCGAGCCCTCTTCTTCTTCTATGAATTCAAAGTGCCGTTGGAACTGCCCTTGACTGCTCAACTTCCATTTTCTCCACTCACGCAGACGATTCTCGATGTTCGGGTAAGGTGGAGATAGGATCATTACATCACTATCTCGCTTGGGCTGGTTCTTCTTGAGTTTCAAATTGTGAGCTACAAAGTGTGTCTTCGGGTTGCCTCTGGCGATCACCTTCAAGAGACTTGGCCGTTTCATCAATTACATCCGGAGACTCTACTTCTCCGGTAGTCTCCTGGGATTTGTGCTAGCCGAGTAGCCGACTCACCGGTTTCTCCCGCTCGGATTGCCTTACAAGTCTTCTTCTTCGTCTCTTGGTTTGTACCGGAGGGATTTCTCGTTCGAGAGACGGTGTCCTCTCGAGTCTTGGGCACCGGGGCCTGTGCTTGTGTTTGTTTCGAGAGCCGCCGTCCTGGGTTTGTCGATCTCCTCTTTTTGACGATCGAGAGAAGGAATTTGTGAGTCCTTCTCGACCGCCTGCGAGGGCAGTGACGCGGCCGCTGGGCGGGTGACTCTGCGAGCAGGGTGCATGTTTGGTTTTCTTTCTTTGCAGACTTCTTGGTAGTTGTAGGGGCGACTTTCTTCTTGGTTGGAGAGGAAGCATTTTGTGTCTTCTGGTCACCGATTCCCCTCACCGGTGTCGCTCTCTTGGCGTATGCACGCTCGAGCACACGTGAGAGATTAGCTCAACATCCTCTTGTTAACATGGAAAGCTTTCCCATGTCTAAGAGGTACTCCTTTCACCTCCAATAGCCGGCCAATCACTAGGCCATATCCCAGGATCCTCCAAATGACCCATCTTCTTTGAAGGACTTGTTTCCCACGTTTTGGCGAGTCTGCTGTAGATAAACTCAGCCCATTTATCTTCTTTTTCTTTGATTATTGCAGCCATCACGGTCAATTTTGCCTTTGACAGTTGGTCAAAGCCGCCAAATTTGATGTCGATACACTTGGCAACAATGTCCAACAATTTGTGATAATCCTCCTTCAAATAGTCTCTTGTTTGTCATGAATATTATTTTGTCAAGAACATTGACTTGGCTATTTCTTTCCATGCGTCGCCCAAGTTTACATCAGCCTCTTTGATCTCGGATGCTCCCTCTCTGGTAGTAGAGCAATATTCACCAAATCCTTGGCGTGATAGTCACCGCTTCCCCGTGAATGATGACTTGATTCCTTCGTCGTGAATCTCGGCATTCACGTAGAATTGTGCGACCTCCTCCACATAGGTCATAGGATACTCCAGTGTTAGAAACGGTTTCGATCCTGCTTTCTAGTTTCTCCGCGATTTTCTTCACCAGGGTGTCGTCGGACCCTGCTTCACCATTAAAGTCGAAATCCACTATCGGCGAACCGGTGTGGATTTGTTTTCCCAACTTGGTAAAGTCATATGTTGGTGCCATTTCTCAGAATAATTTCAAGAAAAGTTCGAAATAGATTTGAAGTTTGATAGGGTTTCGAGAGTGTTTGCCTTTGCTTTTTGAGAGAGAGATTGAACAGTTTTTAGAAGTGTGAGAGAGAAAACGGACGAAAAATGGTTTAAATATGGTTTATGAAAGGGCGTGCAGACGGTTTTTGAATCGTGATCGAAATCAACGGCTTGATTTCGCGACGATATTGAGCGATTCATGTCTCGTATTTAATGCGGCAAAGATTTATATCCAATCATAAGCTTGGTGTGCGGCTTTATATGCAGACACATCATCATTATCTTTGACGTGTTCCTTAAAACATTCCCGCTTAGTCAAAACGATCGCTTTGCGTTTTTGTCATTTTGCTCATAAGTTATTCAAACATCTCTTAGCCGATTTAACTCGCTTCTCACATTTCTCTTAGTGACTCAAATTATCACCGACTTGGTATAGCCGACTTTTCCGACATAAATGATTTATTGAGCTAATTTTTGTTTTCAAATCTTTTTCACCTTCTTTTTCTGTTCCATTTCGTTTCTTTGACTCTTCTCGTGTCTCGACTTAGCTCAATTAACCCCAACTCATGTTTGAGTTCTTCAAATCTTGACTCACATAATGGTTTTGTGAAGATGTCACTAGTTGCTTATCGCTTGAGATATATTCCAAGATAATGTCCTTCTTTTCAACATGATCTCTTATGAAATGATATCCGACATCTATATGTTTTGTTCTTGAGTGCAACACAGATTTTGAGTGATTGCAATGGCACTTGTGTTATCACACATGATTGGAATTTCTTTTTCTTCAATTTCATAATCTCTCACTGTCTCATCCATAGAACTTGGGCAATAACATTTGCCCAGCCTATGTATTCTACCGCTCACCAGTAGAGTGGCTATTGAGTTTTGCTTCTTGCTAAACCAGAAATTAGTCTGTTTCCAAGCATTTGACATGTGCCGAAGTACTTTTCCTCGCCCCACTCGCATCCAAAGATAGTCGAGTCCGAATAGCCAATTAGCTTGAATCCACCTTCCTTTGGATACCATAGCCCTACTTCTTGGCTTCCTTTTAAGTATCTCAATATTCTCTTAATCTGCTCATATGGCTCTCTTTTGAGCAGATTGAAATCTTGCACATACACCTACAAAGAAAGGTGATGTCCGGCCCGCTAGCCGTGAGATAGAGCGGTGATCCAATAAGTGCTCAGATCTTGTTTGGTCTACAGTGCTTGCCATCTCGTCCATGTCCATTTTGATGATGTGTTCATTGGTATTTTTACTGTAAGACTTCTCCTCCATACCAAATTTCTTCATTAAATCTCTCGTGTATTTTGTTTGACTTACAAAGGTTCCATCCTTCAAATTGTTTCACTTGAAGTCCAAAGAAAATGTCACTCTCCCATCATGCTCATTTCAAATTTACTTTGCATGAGGTTTGAGAATTTTTCACACACTCTCTTTGTTAGTGGATCCAAAAATGATGTCATCCACATATATTTGAACAAGCAAAGATACTCTTCTTGTCTTGAATTCAAAAAGTGTTCTATCCACTTTTCCTTTAGTGAATCCATTTTCGCTTAGGAATTGTGACAGGTATCATACCATGCTCCGGGTGCCTGTTTCAATCCATACAGGCTTTCTTGAGTTTGTACACTTTGTCTCCAAGAGTCTTCTCGCTCAAATCCTGGAGGTTGTTCAACATACACTTCTTCTTCCAATAATCCATTCAGAATGCACTTTTTACATCCATTTGATATACAATGAAATTTTTGTGAGTCACGAGGCAAGAAACATCCTTATAGCTTCCAATCTTGCTACAGGAGCAAATATTTCATCAAAATCTATTCCTTCTTCTTGCAATATCCTTTGGCTACCGTCCTTGCTTTGTTTCTTACCACGTATCCTTCCTCGTTCATCTTATTTACGAATACCCATTTGGTTCCAATAACATTTTGATGTATGGGTCTTTGTACTAATTCCCATACTTTATTTCTCTCAAACTCGATTCAGACTCTTCTTGCATAGCTTGAATCCAATGTGTGTCATCCAATGCTTGTGACACATCTTTGGGCTCTATCTGCGAGATGAAGCATGTGAACATTGCTTCTTGTTGAGTTCTAGATCTTGTCTTGACACCTTCTCTCATGTCTCCAATGACAAGTTCTCGTGGATGGTCTCTCGGCCATCTTACGTCAAAGTTGAAGTAAGTTAGCCGGATTCGATCGACTTGCAGTAAATGTTGGGTCGGGTCTCTCTCGTGATCATTCAACAAGCAGATTTTCCAGCTGACTTTTGAGATTCAGCTATCTCATCTTCTTTCTCGAATTGATAATCCCCGCCTACTTGAGATAGGGACTCTTCTGTAAGGTTGGATGTTTCACTTATCACCGACTCTTCAATGTCTTCTCCATTTATGTTTGCTCATCGAATACTACATGAATGGATTCTTCAGAACCATAGTTCTTTTGTTGAGTATTCTGTAGGCTTTGCTTTCACCGAGTATCCTAAGAAGATACCCTCATCGCCTTTAGCATCAAAAGCCTTTAGGTTATCTTTGCCATTATTGTGGATGAAGCATTTACATCCAAATATCCTGAAATATGCAACATTTGGTTTTCTTCCATCCGGATCTCATAGGAGTCTTTGTCACCGCCTATTTATCATACATCTGTTTTGGGTGTAGCAGTCGTGTTGATTGCTTCACCCAAAACCTTTTTGGTAACCCCGCTCACTAACATGGTCCTTGCTTTGCTTCTTTGAGGGTTCTGCTTTCTTCTTTCTCGCAACTCCATTCTCACGTGGAGTCCTTGCGGTGATAGTTCATGACCAATACCATTCTCAACACAAGATCGAGTTATTATTCCATTGACAAACTCGGTTCCTCTATCGATCTTATTTTGATAATGGTTTGACTCTTCTCATTTTGTATCCTCTTCATCACCGTGGTAGCTTTTGTAGAGTTTCTTTCTTCTTGCACATGAATATTGTCCATGTATATCTTGAGTAGTCATCTACTACCACCAGGGTGTATTTCTTTCCACTTATGCTTGCTGGTTCCACTGGGCCAAATAGATCCATATGAAGGCGATGCAATATTCTTGTTGAGGATGGGCAAGTCTTTTCTTGAACGACGACTTGATTTGTTTTCCTTCGACATGCATCACATATACTCTCCTTCTTGTATACCGAGTCCGGAAGTCCTTCCACAAGATGACTTCTTGCTAGCTTATTAATCGTTTTGAAATTCGGATGACTCGGCTTTTTTGTGCCACAAACAACTTGATTCATTGTGCTCTTTGCTAGTAGAGACAGTCTTTGGGTGTTGCAGTTGACCAATCCACTACATACATATTTTTCTCGTCGCATCCTTGCAAAGACAACTTCATTAGATTCAACATTTTTGATTTGGCATATCCCCATGTTGAATCCAACATTGTAGCCCTTGTCGCAGAGTTGACTCATGCTTAGTAAATTGAAGTTTAGTCCTTCAACATATGCAACATCCGTGATTTCTAAACCATTCCTCCGGATGGATCCAATGCCTCTTATTTCACCAGGGCTTCATTTCCTCCAAATATGACTTTGGCTCCTTTGACTTCCTTGAATTTTGACAGATTTCTCTTATTTCCTGTCATATGTCCGGGAATGTACGCCGCTATCCATGTACCAGGTTCCTTGGCACTCACTGCTCCTTGAACCTCGCAATCAAGGAAATTAAGTTTTAGGTACCCATTCTTGTCCGGGTCCCGAGGGGTTAGAATTATAAGATGATCCAACCAACCTATAGCCAAATGATTTGACTCAAGAGGTTGCCATCTATCGCTTGCCATAATCATAATCAATCCTGGCAAATTGCTTGGGAATCTAGGTTCATACAAATTGCCTCTTTTGTCTCAGATGCCGCATATGTGTTTTAGCAACCGCCTTTCTTGGGTAATTGTGGTGTCTTTGAGTGTAGTGCCTAGGTGCATATGTGTCTTTGATGAAAGCTCTTATGCTTTTGGAATGGCCTTTGTTGAGTTCTAGGCCTTTGCCATTTGGGCTTGTATTCCATAAGTCTAGCCGATAGTTCACGTTATTCCAATCTTGGCTTGGATATTTTCTACCATTTCCATCATATGTATTTCTTTTATGAGTTTTAAGGGATTTTTGGTAGCTCGCTTCTTCTTTTACAGTAGTATTTTCGTTTGGAGTCTGTGAGGACTCAGTGAATCTCTTCTCACTTTGTCCTTTCAAAGACTCAACTCAACCAGTTTTTTTCCTTTTCCTTTGTAACCAAGGCCGCTTTGCTTAGTATTGTGCTTTGGATTGAAAGTGTGTGCATCATTTAGAGTTTTGGATTTTTCGGACTCTTCATGACTTGAAGATCCTTTTTCCAAAATTACTCTTGAGGTTTGACATGGCACAAAGGAATTAAATCCTAAGCTGTCTTGTCTCCACATTCTCTTTGACTCATAATAAGATCATCCAATGATTTAGATGCCTTAGTGAATGAGGCAATAACATTTTTGAGGTCATTCTCCTCTTTTCTATAGCGAGATTTCTGCTATTAATTTAGCATTTTCAAATTTTTAAACTCTTATTCTCATCGGCTATTTGACTTAGAGTACTCGGCTCCTTAGTCGGCTTTGAGTTTTGACTTTTGAGTAGGCTTTGTTTTCCTCATTCAATAGTGTGTGTGAGGTTTTGATATGCTCAAAGTCTTTCATCATTTTGCCTAATGAATCATAAAGATGAGTGGGTGATGAAGTGTGTGTGTCACGTCAGTCACTATCATCTACTAGTGTCCGAGCTTGTTGAGTTAGATTGTACCTCATCTTCTTGATCTTGTTCTTTGGCCATTAAGCGGATCAAGGCTTCTTCTTCGAGTCACTTGAGTAGTCGGCTTCACCGCTCTCCGAGTCACCGTCTCTCTTGACTTGGTCGTTTGTCTCGTGCTCTCTGCAGCCATCATTGCCTTTTTCTTTTCTTGTCTTCTTTCTCTCAAGACCTTTCTTTCTTCTTTCGTCTTGTTGACTACGAGGATATGAGCAATCAATGGCATAGTGACCTGGTTGTCTACAATTCCAACATAGATATTGACCTTTTGCTCGGCTCTTTCTATTCTTGAGTTGTCGATCCTTTGATACTCAACTTGTTGATGATCCACCTCTTGGTTGGCCTATCATCCCTTGATTTGGAGGGAGCCGAGTGTCTTCTCGGAGGATTCACCCTTTCCTCTCTTGTAGTTCTTGTTAAAGAACTTGTTAAATCTTTTAACCATTAGGGCTATTTCTTTCCGGGTCAATTGCCTCTTTGACTTGACTCTCCTTCCATCTTTGACAACTAGAGCAATTGTTTTGGGTACAAATGTCTCTTCCTCGGTCTTTCCTTCTCACCAAACTCATAGGCTTTGAGGTCCGAGAATAACTCATGGTTGGATGTCTTTGATAGGTCCATGGAATGTCTCGGTGCCATGACCTTCATCTCCCATTCACCGAAGACTTTTCGAGGATCTTCATACACATTTCCTTCTGTATATTCTTTTTCCAAGTGTAGACACTCATTTGTGATTTACAGAAATCGAGCATCTAGTTGATCCAGGTTTTCTCCCGAGATCATTTTAAAGTTCTCAAATTTTTGTACACCCACCGAAAGTTTGTTTTCTTTGATTTGCTCGAGCCTTCACAAATCAATGTCGGTTTGTCCCGATTTCCTTAGTGCTTTTTTGCAAGATTTCACTTTATTGAACATGGCTTTGTCCAAGGTTTTGTAGAGAATATCCTTGGCTACATTGTCCAGGTTGTATCTTTTTCTCATCATCATTTGTCCACTCGGTTCTTGGTTTTCAACCATGATCGTGCCGATCTTGCATCTTCTTCCCCTTCACCGCAACTCTTCGCATGCAATTTGTTTCACCTTTAATATTTGCAGAGGCCCATCTTCTATCACTATCCACATCTCATCATGTAATCTTTGATAGATGAGCACGCATACGAATTTTCCAATCATCAAATTCTTCAATAGTGAACATAGGAATGCGTGTTAGATTTGCTTCCATGATAATAATTTTTAATGAAAGAAAAGAGTTTTGAAAGTTTAAGTACTAAAGCGACTTTTGAAAAGTTTGGAGATCTAGTTCAAGAACCGGTCGGAGGGTTCAATGAACCAACCGCTCTCGATACCACTTGTAGGTCCCAAGGGGTGTAAGTGTAAGGTTTAGAAGGGGGGTTGAATAAACCTTACCAAATTTTCGATTTAGGCCTTTTAAATCTACGAGTTCTACACACTGTGTCTAGATGGACGATCGAATTAGTCACTCAAGAGAGTTAATCTCTCAACAGACTCGGTGAGTACATTAGTAGAGTAACTCACTGTTGGCTATAATTTGACTTAGTTTGTGGTTTTGTTTTCAAAGGAAGACTTAACACCCTTAAGTTTGTTTAAGCAAGTTTTTACGACTTGATTTAGTACTTATAGATTATCGGATGGATAGCAAATTTATCAAAGATATAAGCAATTAAAAGTGCGATATTTAAATGTCAGAAAGTAAATGACACAATAAAGTTTTTATAGAGGTTCAAGATGGGGTAATTCTTCTACTCCTCTCTTCTCCAACTCCTGGAGGAATCCACTAAGTAATGATCGGTTTACAAAGTGGTAACGATCCGGATACAAGTCTTGATCACAACAAATGACTTGATCCTTTGGGACTCGATCCGAGACGCCTTGATCACTCACCAAGGCTTCTCAGTGCGACTCGACTTTCTTCACAGGCGGTGCGCTTTGCTACTACACTCACTTGCTCAAGCACTTTGGATTTGATCACGAAGCCCTCCAAACGCTTAAGACTTGGTTCACCTTGAACCTTTCTACAATCCTTCTTGGAGTGTAGACCCTTTGTTTTCGTAGTTTCCTCTTCAACTGATTGAAGTTCTCTTTCCTTCACGGGTAAGTGTTGGATTGATGTTCTTCGAGATGTAGGCTTGAGGATTGAGAATATTTCAATTTTGATAAGCTTGTAAATCTCACGTGTGTGTCATCCACGCATCATCATTTTCTCAATCAAACTCCTCGGCCTTTTATAGTGAACTTTCAAAAATTTGCCCGTTGAAGAGATAGGCTCATTTTTGAAAATCACTTTGCGATCGTTGGTTTGCACTCCTTGGAATTGCCATTTCCTCGTATGAAATGTTTTATCACCTTTTCGAGTTCGACACGGTGTAGTGCTTCCCATTGGTTCATTTCTTTGCACGCTTCGGGACCGAGCACTCCAAGAAAGGTAGTATGAAGATATTACTTGTTTAAGTAAATCTCTTGATTTACGTGCAACAGATTCTTTTTCGATTATCTCGACTTGACCGCATTTCCTCGCTTTCCCCAGGTGACTTAGAGTCGCCTTCCAATCATTGGATGACTCTTCCGCACTTGACTTGAGACTTGAGCTTCTCTTGAGTTGACTTGACCGATGTTCCACTCACCGCATCTCACCGCTTCTTCATCGAGTTCTGTCATTTCTTCTTTGTTGTACTCACCGCCTCACAAAGCAGAGTTTTCCTTCAAGCCTTGATTGTCTTCTTGCAAGTTGGAGCGTAGGCGACTTAACTCGGCTTGGCGGCTCTAATTGTTACAATACATTTCAAAGCAAGAATTGGGAGCTAACTTTCTATTCTAAGTTTTACATGGCACTCATCAAAATCTAAACAATAAAATTCCTAACACATAGTTATATGTTCCCATTTCCATTCTCGGGATTTCAAGTGGTTTTAGCAAACCGGAGGGTCTTTGGTTCTCGGTTTTCACTTGTTGACAAGTCAAACATTTCTCCACAAAATTTCCAATATCTCTCTTCATACTTCTCCACCAAAATATTCCCTTTAAATCTTTGTACATCTTTGTACCCCAGGATGAGCCGTGTAATCACGCATAATGAGCTTCTTCAAGAATTTTCTTCCTAAGTTCCTCTTCTTTAGGAACACACAATCTCCCTTCATAAGTTAAAACACCTTCGTCATTAAAATAAACCCCTTAACACTCCTTTTTGGGCTCGTTCCTTCATTTTGTTCGAAATATATCTCGAGGTTGAGCTTCCTTAATTCTCTCCTTTAAAGTAGGTTGTACCACTAAAGATGTCAATATCGCTTCCGTATCTTTGGTGGTACAACTACCTCAATCCTCATTCGTGCAAAGTCATTCATTAGTTCTTCTTTGTTCAGTTATCAAACTCGACATTTCTCCTTTGGTTTTACGACTTAGAGGATCAAAGAACTACATTAGCTTTCCCAGGATAGTAGTTGATGGTGCGATCGTAATCTTTAACCAATTCTAGCTACCTCCTCTCGCCTCATGTTCAACTCTTTTCGAGTAAAATGATATTTTAAGCTTTTGTGGTCGGTGAAAATTTCGCACCTTCCTCCATACAAATAATGTCTCCAAATCTTTAAGGCGTGAACCACAACAACTAGCTCCAAATCATGTGTAGGGTAGTTCAATTCATGTGGCTTGATTGCCTTGAGGCGTAGGCAACCACCTTGCAATCTTTGCATCGGCCGACGCATCCTAATCCTTGTTTAGATACGTCACTATAAATGACAAATTCCTTAGAAGGGTCGAAATTGTCAAAATTGGTGCAGAGGTCAATCTGCTTTTTCAATTCTTGGAAACTTTCTTCGCATTTCTCCGTCCAAATGAATTTTTCTCCTTTTCTAGTCGATCGGGTCATGGGTCCAACTATTTTTGAAAATCCTTCGATAAATCTTCGATAATACCCTAAACCTAGAAAACTTGAACTTCACTTGCATTCTTAGGAGCCCTCCTCTCATTGATTGCTTTGACTTTAGTTGGATCTACTTCAATTAATTCCTTGAGTAGTAATCACATGCCCAAGAAATGCAACTCGATTAATCCAAAATTCGCACTTGTTAAACTTTGCATACAACTTTTCTCTGCGAAGTGTCTCCAACACTATCCTCAAATGTTCTTTATGTTGTTCCTCATTCTTACAATACACCAGTATGTCATCTATAAAGACTAAAATTAAATCAAAATCCTTCATCCCAATAACATATAAATCAGCTTCCAAATGTTTTCCCCCTATATCCAAATTTACACCTTTATCCATGGAGTCAGTAGTTATTGAGTTCCCGGAAGGTAAACTAACTTCAAGATATTCATCTACTTTAGCATTCTTATATCCAATTATGGCATGAAATTTAGCGGATATAAATGAGTGTGACGCACTTTTGATGTCAAAAAGTGCTAAAGCGGTATTCCCGATACGGTTAACATACCATCATCACACTGGTTAAGTGCTTCTCTTTGGTCAAAGCATACATCCGAGCACCGCCTCCACCACTTGGTTTGACCATTTATGTTTCCAACATCATTTAAAAGAGGACAATTAACGGTCATATGTCCTGGCTTACACTTAAAATATTTTCCTTGCCCAAATGGACATTCGCCATAATGGTTTTTCTTGCAATTAGGACATAGCGGCCTATTGTTTTGAGTATTTGGGGGGACATTCCCATCAGTCCTTGCATGCTTATTCTAATTTCCATTCTTAGTTTGTTTTGTCCCATCCCATTTCCGCTTTTCAGATACCATAATTGGTTTCTGACCATCGTCATCCTCAACCAGGCTTGCCTCTATTTCTTGTGCCCTTTTCACACTCTCAGAATATTCCAAGTCACCCCGAAAGGACACGATAATCTTTGGATAATTGCGATCGTAATCCCCTCCTAAACCTCAATGCTTTTTTATATCGGTATCAACCAAATGCGGCGCAAACCGACTCAATTGGTTGAATTCTCGTTCATACTCAGTCACAGTCTTGTTTCTTTGTTTGAAGTTCAGAAATTCCATCTCTTTCTGATCACGATACGATCGCGGGAAGAACTTGCCCATGACCACCTCCTTGAAATCATTCCAAGTCAATGCATCTCGTTCCTCTTCGGTTCTAGTTCTCCAATATCCTTCCCACCAATGATCAACATCCTCAATTAGCTGAAAGGTGGCACATGTGACTCTTTGCTCGTCAGTCCAATGAGTCGGAAAACTCTTTCTAAAGATTGGAACCATTCCTCCACAACAATTTGGACCATCACGTCCGTTGAATGTAGGTGGATGATAATGGCGAAATTGTTCCACAGATCCTCATGTTGTTATTATTGTTATTATTTTGCCCGCCTCGAGAAATTCGGCAAGTACATCGCCGAAGCGAGCATTGGCTTGATTTCAAAGATTAGCTTTTTTTTTCATTGTTGGCTTTATTACCATTCTCATTTGTACGGTTTCTGCTTCTACATGAGGAGCCATAATCCTACAAGTATACAAATGCTTAACTAATGTAATAATCGAATATCGAGTTTTACTACAAACATAATATAAGAAAATAATCGCAGACAAAATATTAGACTTTCATTCATAATATAACTTCAACCCTTTAACAAAGATTTAATTGGACTAATAGAAAAAAAATAAAGCAGTTTTTTAAACAACTCAAAAGTTTTGGCCCTCTTCCTCATTTCCATCCTCATTCGGATCCTCCTCTTCATCTTCTTTCATGGCCTCGATTAGACGGTCAATCAACTTTGTAAACAATCTTTTAGTGAATGCCCCATAGTCAATCTTGAGTGTGTAGTCTTGTCGTCATACTTCACTATGGTTCCACACAAATATTTAGCCTCATCCTTCCATTTGGGTGGCAGCGAATCAACCACCCTGCGTGTAGCACCATACTGACCGGGCACCACTCGAAATGCACATCATACCATTTACGATGCATTTTTACCACGTAGGTTCCTATGTTATCACCATCTTCAATTTTGTAGTTAAGGTAATTAGTTAGCTAGTTCGAGATATTGTTAACTCTCCAATCACGCACCCTTTTTCTAGCATTTGTCTTGGTGGCGACATCTATATTTGGTCATATTAGTTGAACATCAATAATTTTTTTATACAAGGCATGGTATAAAATTGCACGATTTACATATGTAAACATGTATAGCAAAATTGGTGGCATAATAAATAAAAATTAAATGACATGAAATAAAATGGCATAATAAATTCGTCACATACCTTGAGGTAGCCAGTGAGATATGACGGTGATGGATGACTCTAAATTATTTTGTCTAAAAAATACTTTTTTTTTACAAGTCTACGAAATCATAGACTGCTCGATACCATTGTTGTAACCCCCGATTTACAATATAAAATAGTCAGACTTTTATGGAAAACGCTATTATAAAAAAATGAGTTTCAAGAAAATAACTTAATAAAACTTAAACATTTAACTAATACTAGTCACTTTACAATTTAAATTTTATCAAAATATTCCAAAACATAAAATAAGAATTATTCAAATTCCAAAATTTAATTTGGTCTTCACCCATCATTGACGTATCTTCAGACTCCTTAATCAAAAGTTATAAAAATGAAGGGGTGAGCTTCCACTTGCTGCTCGAAGAGGGACCAACTTTTGTCAATACATAATAAATCATACAAGCATAAATATTTATAATAAAATATGTAATTCCTCTATAATTTTCCTCTCAGAATTTCCTCATACGATTGGTCGGTTAATAAATTTTAGTATGGCGGGCCTATTTACTTTTTGACTAGTTCCTCTGCATATCAAATATAAATGAAAATACTCATGAAACATTATATAAAGACAAAAATTAAAAATCCCTACCTCAATCGATATCTGTTAATCCTCGTAGAATATAAAAGTGATTATTCTAATCCTCGTGATTCTCGATTCCTACATATATAATAAAAATATAATTAATAAAATGATTTAAAATGTTGAAAAGATTTCGGGTTTAGGCTTGAAAAATGCTAATGATCAAGTTTTCACACCACTAAATTACCCCGCCCAATATTCTAAAAAAGAAAACCAAGCCCAATAACCAATCAAGCCCAATCAACTCCAACTCCTCAACACATTCCTCTGCACCCTCACGCCACCACCAACCCCCCAAATTCTCTCTCTCTCTCTCTCTCTCTCTCTCTCTCTCTCTCTCTCTCTCTCTTTCTCTTTTCTTTTTCTTTTCTCTTTTCTTTCCCTCACGCTACGCTATTTTCTTCTTTTTTCTTCTCTTTTTTTTTTTTTTCTTTCTTTCTTCTTTCTCACCCTCCACTCACGCCACCACTTACTCTCTCTGTCAACTCGTCCCATTGTTCACTTTGTGCCCGGTAAGACGAGCACACCTCCACACCGGCAAAGACCAACGGCGATGGAACGAAGACGTCGGCGGCCAAGCGGGATTTTGGGACGGGAGGGTTCGACAGGCAACGGCAGCTCGAGGTGAATGAGTTTGGGGCTTTGGTATTATATTTTGGGAAACGGAAGAAAACTCAAAAATCTCACCTTAATTCTTGAATTTTGAAGGCTGTGAAGAAAACAGAGGTGAGGTATGGGTTTATATAGGAAAATTTTTTATGTTTAATCTGATGAACTTCCTTGCAATTTAATTAGGAATTTATGATTTTACCTCTCTTCATCTCCTTTTCATTAAAATTAGGGCTTTTCAATTAAGTAATCGAAATTCTACATTTATCATGATTAATTATTGATTAAAATAATATAATAATAATAATAATAACAATAAAAACAGATTAATAAAAAAATTAAGGGTTAAAACCCCTAAATTGAATCTGCCCTAATTTCAAAATTAGGGATTTGAATCCCCAATTGTGAACCCTAATTTAAAAATTTACCCCCAATTTTATAGATATTACACTTTAAAACAATAAACAAATGATTTTTTGCAATTGGAAAAAAGGCTCTGCAGTTGCATTTATACCCATGGCCCACTCTTGCAATCTAGCTCACTCAATTTTTTGGGAGCGTGCAGTGAACACATTTGTTCACCTCTTGGAGTGAAGTGCACGCTCCAGCTAGAAAACTTTGGGTGGCTTTTTCATTATTGTTGTTGAACCAAGTTCAACATATTGAACTTATAACTTGAACTTAAAATTATGAACTATCCCACAATGATAATATCCAAGTTCAAGTTTTGAACCACCCCATTGTGGGCGCTCTTAGTATAGGTAGTTGAAAATCAAAATGGATTGGGTGCAAATGCTTTTCTTTAATGTACTATGTTATGTGATATTACACATAATAAGTTTCTATTTATTGTGAAGAATATAGACTCACGCGCATTTGTAATGTGAAATGTGAAAACATGCTGAATAATTTTTAATGTTCTTATGTTGGTGGAATAATAGGGTGACACTATTTGCTCCCAAGATTTGATTAATACACCCCACTCCCAATATTTACAAAAATGTCATAAGTTAAAAAGACTATGATATACTTAATAAAATAAAGGAGTGTAAATACACCCCTTTAATCTCTAAATACACCACATCTCTTTTTTAAACATGCAATATTCTTTTTTCTTTCATCCTCTCTCATTAGTCTTCTCTCTACAAAATCTTCCAAAAAAAAAAGATAAATTCAAAAACCTAAATTCGCTGCAAATATGGACCCGAATGAATTCATCGACACCAATAATGTAAGAATTTTAATACTTTATTAGTTTAAGTATCATATTTTTCCTATTTTTCATGTTTTTTCCGTATAAAATTTTGACTGGATCGTGCACCGTACGCACAAATTTCGCCATGGCACGATAGTACCAATTTTCTACATGGCATGATCATAAAAATGAGGCACAATCGTGCCATGAATTTAAATAAGGCACGATCGTGCCATGTATTTAAATAAAGCACGATCGTGCCATGTATTAAAATTGGGCACGATCGTGCCATGTTTTATTTTTTGTTTAAATTTTTTTTTTGATTAATTTGTTTAATATTTTGACAGGAATCAAGTATGAACCCCATATAGTATAGTGTTGTTTGTCTAACCAATAATGAGACAAATGAAGTCCAAGACTTAAGTATTGTTACGGATTACACAGACGTTTTCACAACTTACGAAATTTTCTCATCTCATAAGAAGTTATTTGGATGGGTGCGGAAGCGAGGGAATGAACATGGCATAGTAATAGTAATAAGTAGGTCAGATAGTGGTGTTGGTAAGAGCAGACCTCGTATGTTGTTGGCTTATGAACGTAGTGGAAAATACTTGTGAATATAGTGGAAAATACCGTGAATATAGTGGAAAATCAACTATTTATAAAATTTCAAAGATCCTTTAATACACTACAATATAAGTATTAGTAGTAGCAAATCATAGTTAAAGCAAATCATAGGCAAGGAGAAATTTTAAGTGATTAACTCTACTAGAACAAAACGACCATATCTCACATTATTTTTCAAAGTCATATCAAAGGCACGATAGAGTGCCTCATTTTTCAAAAAACAATACATTCGTGCCTTATTTTTGGCAAGGCACGACAGATTGTGCCCATTTTTTGAAAAAAATCGTGCCTTATTTTTGGCAAGGCATGATAGTATGCCATATTTTATCAAGGCACGATAGTGTGTCTTATTTTCCCAAAAAAATCCATTTGTGCCTTATTTTTGGCAAGGCACGACAAAGTATGCTCATTTAAAAAAATATTGTCGTATGACAGGGTGCTCATTTTTTTAAAACAAATAATGTTGTGTCTTAAGGCACGACAAAGTGCTCATTTTCAAAACGCCCTTCGTCCCCTGAAAAAAACGGCCCATTCGTGCCTCTACGAAACTATCCAAAATCATTCAATTTTTCAACACCAATTTCAACTAAATACCCATTTTCAACAACAATTCGATGAGCTCAACCCCTAAAGCATTCAAGAAAAAAAAATACCCAATATTTGGACAAAATTAGACTATAATATTGCAAAATATTGAAAATTAAAAAAAAAAAAAAAAAAAAAAAAAACTTACATCTCCTTGCGGTTCGGCCGCCGGTGATGCCTCCTCCACCCTTTCTTCTACCCTTCCTCCTTGTAAAGTATGTCAACATCTTTTTGGGAGAGATTGGGGTGTGAGAAGAGAAAAATGAGAGTGGGGTGTAGGAATTTAGGGGGTGTATGTTAAGTTAGGGTTTTTTGTTTGGAGGGTAAAATTAGAAATATAGGTGTGATGTATTTAGTAATTAGATGAGTTTATAAAATAGGAATGGGGTGTATGTAGAAATGTGGTATATTGTTAAAATATTGTGGTGCAAATAGCGCCACCGAGAAAAATAAACTTGGATTTCCTTCCAGTTGCATATAGCGGATCCAAGAAAATGAGAAATGGATTCGAATTTAGAAAGGCCACTACTTATGGGCCTTATTGATAAGGGCTACGAGATCCAAAGAACTGATCAATTAGCCCAATAAGTAAACAACTTCTAAAATAGATGGGCTACAATGGACCATGAAGATAACCGCATCAGAAAATTTATGCGAGACTAAGCTACGATTGGACATAATTTCATTTTGGAAAATTTCTTTCTAATATAGAATATAATAGTGTGAAAAATTGGGAAGAATAAGAAGTTTTTGGAAAATGTGAATAGATATGAGATGAGAATGTAATCATAAGATAATATGACATAATATAATAGAATAATAATTCAATATGATTGGTAGTTAAAAATATGAGTGAGAGAGAATAGTGAAATTAATTGGAAAATGTGTAAAAATAATTCGATTTGAAAAGTGGGTAGATGTGATTGGTGTAAAAAAAATGAGAAAAAATAAAAGTGAGTGAACAGTGTACTTATTGAAAATTTTGGTAGATAATTAATTACATTGCTGGGTAAAGAAAATTCTCTAGCGGGACAAAATTGAATTGTTTTTGTATCCAAACACAACTTAACTAATTTTGACACATCCAATTACCCTAAAAGGCATATATAGTTTAATCAGGCTCATCATTTATAATAAATCCTTTATATCAAATACGATGATGCTTTGTCAATTAAATTATTATCAAGATTATTAATTTTACTCAATTAACTATTTCTGGATATAATTAGAATGTGATGACATAATAAATCTCTCTTCTATGAAAAAATAACTAAATTGCCGTTGTAGAGCATCAGGGGCGTAGCTAGCTAGTTTGGTTAGCCCTAGCCCAAATTTTTATTTCCTCTAGCCCAACTTTTTTTCCCTTAAAAAATTCTATAATTTTTTTCCTAGAAAAATGGGATAAAAAATTTGGAGTTTGCCGACAATCGAGAGACCCCCTTGGATTCGCCCATATAGAGAAGTACTACTGTAATTAGTATACAGATAAAAATGAAAAAGGAAAAAACTTATACTATTGTTGTTCTTTTGTCAAATGCATTAAAAAATTATAGCTCAGCTCGTTTTCAAGGGCCTATATTGTCTTAGTTCATTCATAACTAAAAATATAAAATTTGATATTTGATTATGGAAATTGGAAAGAAATAAATTTTTGCGAGTGCTTTTTGTAGGAAATAAGGCAAACCCCACTTATATAGGATCTATGATGCACTAATACTTACCGATATGGGTACGATACGACATGAGTACGAAAAATACGTCTTATTTTGAAATTATAATTAGGGCTGCAAACGAGCGGGCCGAACCGAACATGACCAGTTCGAGTTCGGCTGTTTATATTTTGGATAGGTTCGAGCTCGGCTCGAGTTCGATCATGCTTTTATGTTTGAGTTCGAGCTCGGCTCATTTGAAAAATATTTAGTTCGCGAATAGTTCGAGTTCGGCTCGTAAAAAGCTCGTTTAAAGTGTTCGATGAGCTTAGCTCGAGTTCGGTTCATAAAAAGGCTCATTTAAGTATTAACGATCTTATAACGAGCTCGGCTCGTAAAGGCTCGAATCCGAGCTCGTCAAAGAAAACACGAGTTCGTTAAATATTAAGCTCGAGTTCGAGTTCAAATTCAAGCTCGAGTTTAAGTTCGAGTTCGAGTTCGAATTCGAGCTCGAGTTTGAGTTCGAGTTCGAGTTCGAGTTCGTTAAAAACCTCAAGTAATAATATAAAAAAGTGAGGGATTTTGGTCCGCAACAATTAAAGCTGGAGGAGTCATCAAATTGCTTACAACAGGCCAATCTACTCAAGCAAATAATTAAACATGAAGTAACAATATAATGTCAAGATTTCATGTTCAAAGGCTCAAAGCAAATCTTAAGTAATTGATTTCAAGAAGCTATATAAAACTCAAGATACAATCATTTCATGGACAAATCTGAAGTTAATCTCAAGAGATTTAACCATAGCAGGAATCACATTCCAAATGGACATATTCTCTAAGAAGTTAATGATTATAACTTTGTCTCTCAGAATAGATACTAAATCACCCCATCCGGAAAGGTATAATTTACTGCACAAAATGATTTGTTTAGATATGATCATGGTTTTGAAAAACGTAAATGGGAACTGAGGCGTTTTTCCCCCATGAAGCGAGGCGTAAGCACTCGAGCGGGTTCAAGCGTAAGCCTCATCATGAAAGCTTAAAATTAAAATTCATATATACCAAAACAATCTTAGAGTTTTTCCCAAAATACACAACATAAATAGACAAAATAGAAGTAAATATAGGTCCATTACTTAATAGGATTCTAATTTCTAAAGTTTTTTAAGCCATTCATTCACTACTGTTGTTATCACTATCATTAGGATCATCTAGGTCATCATCATCATCATCATCAAGAAGTCTGGATTCTAGAATATCGTCTTCATCACTGTCAACTTCAATCCATTCGTCTTCTTCATCCCTTAGTCGCAATGGTCTCTTCCCTTTCCCTTTCTCTATAAAGTTAGAAAAGGAGAATAAATTAAAACATTTCTTTGTAGCTAAATAACTTAAAACATAGAGTTTATACAATTAGGAAGTACCTTGCGTAAAAAAAAAAAAAAAAAACTAGGAAGTACCTCTTTGTGAAAAAGTTCGCTTTCTAATAGATTGACCTTGTTTTTGAGTAGATCTTTCTATTTTTTCTCCTTCAGAATTGTTCAGATTTTCGTTAGTGTTTGCATCTGATTGAACATCCCCAGCAATCCATTCATCATCTGATGGTATTGTCTCAATGATTAAAGGATCTTCATCTTCTTTAAGAGTTCTTAGTCTTACATGCCGATCTTTGAGCTTCTTGTTATACATGACATAAACCAAATTGTTCAACCTTGATGCAGTGAGACGGTTTCTTCTTTTGGTATGTACTTGATTGAAAGTACTCCAATTGCGTTCACATGCAGAAGATGAACAAGTGAGACTTAGCACTCTAATAGCAAAGTGGGTTAATTCCGGAGTCCCGTCGCCAAATTGAGTCCACCAATCAACTACATTAAAATGTAGAAACAAAAGTACAACTTTAAGTTTGTTTCAACTCATTCTTAAGTATAACCTACATTGTCACTACAAAAGGAGTATAACTAGATAATGTAAAATGTTCCATACCCGAGACCTTTTTTTTTACATGTTGACTTTGCAAGTTCAAGACCAAAAATTCTTCTTGTTCACGAAGTCATCTAGTCAAGATTTGCATCTTCCTTTCTTTTGGGTTGGATATGAGTCTCTCCATACAGTTGTACAATCCTCTTTTAACTTCAACATGAGTTGAAAAGTTTTCATCATATTAAAATTGAGGATTCAAATAATATGCAGTAGCATGCAGGTCACAGTGCATCTGAAACTCCCATTTCTCATCTATAATATCCCAAATCTCTTTGTAGGATTTCTTTATTACCCAAATTTTTGCACTCTGCTTTTCTTTGTGTCCATGGCTCCATAAATAAATCCCATTCTTGGCACTTTCTCACCATCAACTAACCTCAAGACCTTAACTAAAGGATTTGTGGTCTTTAAAGCATATGCAACACTAGGCCAGAAAATATTATCTTTTAGTAAAATCTTTTTAACTTATTTTCCATCAGGTTTGTTAGCCCATGATGAACTCACCCATTCTTCTGAGGTAAACATAGATTGTAGTGGGTTTTTTAGTTCATAAATCCTTTGCAAAGTCAAGTAAGTCGTGGTAAATCTGGTAGCACCCGCCAAGTAGTTCCTTCTTCACATTTTTTCTCATCAATTGAAGGGGCTTGTATCCTCTCGCCATAGAACCAATAGACCGACACATGTTAACAAATGACGAGATTCCACTACATTGAAAGGTATTGCATTTTCAAAAAGAACTCCGTCAACATCCAATGACACTTTTTGTCTCATTTCTTTAACAACATTTTTCGTCATTTTTAAAGTTTTTTTGCTTGCCTCGTCCTCATCACCAACATTTGTAACAAATATATCCTTTGGTCCTCTTATTCCTCGCATGGAACCTTCACCTTTATCATTTTGCTTCCCAAAATAAGAACCTAGGTCAACCATGTCATCAAATTGTTGGTGGGCTAATTGTTTTTGCATGATTCCCGATTTCATGTAGTCTCCAATCTCTTTTTAACTTCATCGGAACATTTGGATATGCTATAACATTTTTTCGGTACATGCTAAATTTTCCTTCATCCGTTTGACCCCTCCTTTAACAACTTTCTTGCAAAAGTTGCATTCAATATAAAGGTAGTCTTTTCTTCTCACCACCGCTTCCTCAACTTCAAATCCCATATTTCCAAGTCGGATCTTTTTTCTGCTTTTTCTCATTCTACAAACAAGCTTAAGAACAATTTTTACTAAGAAAATGTTGAAAAAACAGAGAGATAACTCAACAAAAAAACTCAATTTACTATAAAATTTTATTGATTAGAAATAAAACTAAAGTTTACTACAAATATAATCGAATGATGCTATTCTCTCTTGGATCAATATATTTCTTTTGTTTGTTGGTTGTATCAAAATTTAGAAAAAGTTGAAAACAGAGGAGTTATTGAACAAAAAAACTTAATTTACTATAAAATTTGATTGATCGAAATAAAACTAAAGTTTACTACAAAATTTTGTTTAGCTAATAATTGAATGATGATATTCTTTCTTGGATCAAAATATTTCTTTGTTTGTTGGTTGTACTTGTATCGCGATTTAGAAAAGATTGAAAAACAGTTATTCTTTGCCTTTTGTTGTGTTAGTATATTTAGTTTCTTTATTTGGTTATTGCTTATCATTTCTCTTACATATTATGGACCTTAAAAATTAGAGCAAAAAAGAAGACACTAAGGCCTAAAAAAACAAAGCCAAGCAAGATTGATTTAGGAAGGTAAAGCTTTGAAAAGGAAAAAATAAAACATACTGCAGTCGCAAGTCAGTTTTCTGCTCTTCAAAGAAAACGAGAAGAGGTTGTTTTCCTTCTTATTGCCTATGCTTGAGAAGCACTCTTTTTTTCTTTCCTTAAAGAATCGGTTTTTTCTTAATTTATTGTAGTAGAACAAAGTGGTTTTCACTTTTCAAAGATAAAAGAAAAGCTAAAGCACCAAAGATAAAAGAAAAGCCAAAGAAATGTACTGCTTTTCTACCAAAGGCGCACGCCTCACTAAATATAATATTTTAATGCACCTCGAATCTTTAAATATGCGCCTCGATTCGGCGCGCGCTCGAGGCGTGCGCGCCTGGGCGATTTTCAATACCATGGATATGATGACATGTCATCAAACAAGTTTCACATATATCCGAGGTCAATTATGTTCGTCGCCTCCCTCAATTTCCTTTTGGTCTTCACCGCCATTAATTCGTCCGAAATCTGTTGATTTTCCAAGTAATACCTCAATCTACAAAAGAAGCACAAATGCAAAAAGCACTCTTTATTGAAAGGAAAAATCATGCCAAAACAAATAGACAAGTTATTCTAAAGAAAATATATCACAAATATCGATTGTCTTTGTGGACATAAACAAATAGCTTCCGAAAGTATATATTTGTCACCACATTAAAAACAAAAAAATAAATCATACTCATGGCATTGTATAATGACAGTAAAAAGCAAGAACCTCCACAACCCTTAGTTTCCCCTGCAATCAAGGGGTATCGGTGAAGTTGAAAATAGCAAGAAAAATCTTTTCGCAAACACTTCATGCAAAATAAAATCAGCATTTTTAGCAAAGAAATTGACTTTGACATCATGAAAAAGCTTGGTAAGAAATTGAATTGCTCAAGTATGAAATACAAAAGCTTTGGATGACCATTAGCAAACTCATTTTAGAAATCAATCAAACTCAAACAATTTATTATATTAATATCGAGGCCACAGAAATCTAATCGAGGTTAAATGCCTTTAACAAGCAAAACCCATATCCCTTTTTATGATAAGAAGATTTATGCCCATTTAGTACATCCTAAATTATTAACTTTTCCAAAAACTCGCCTACCCATTTATCTAGTCACTTTTAATGGGGTTCAAAAATAATACTTTGAACATTAATTCCAGCTTCAATACTTAAATGGAAAAATTGATCCAATTTGCTTACCCTTTATTGGCAAAAGCCCATCATACAAAATGGACAAGTGGAGCAATCAAACCTTTCAAAATGGGAAATTCATCATAAAAATTTCCACCTAATTTCTTAAGCAAGCCCTATTCTAATACCGTATGCTCGTGAAATGAAAATCAAATCCGAAAATCACAAGTTTATAGAAAGAAAATCCCTAAAATCATAAAAATAATCATCCAAATAAATATCTAGTGTCATTGGTTCAAGACTTGAGATTAAAGGACTGAAAATAGAATCTGAAGTTTAATATGCAATTAATTTGTCCTTTATCACTCACAGTTCGAAGACGAAGCAATGCCGAGCAAGACGAGCGGCGGCAGGGTCAAAGCGATGGTGAGCCGTGAGGAAGCGATGTTGGCGGCACTAAGAGATCGTGTTATCTTGGTGGGCGGGTCTAGGGTTTGAAAAATGTCATTTGTTTGTTCTTAGCCTTCTAGATTGTGTTAGTCCGCTTCTTCTTTTCCTTGTTTTGTTTTTTTAACTTTCTTTTCTGAAAACGTGTTTAACTTTTGATTTGCTTTTGTTAATGACGTTTTTTTTTGTTAAACCATGTTAATTTTAGGGGTTAGTTTTAGGGTTTAATTTAGGGATTAGTTTAGGGGTTAATTTAGGGGTCGATCTAGGGATTGATTTAGGGGTTAGTCTATCTTAATAATCGCGACTAGAGTCAGGACTTTTATCGTTTATCTTTCTACATTGAATATCGTGAGACAACGATTAATCGACTATTAAGATAGAGATGTTTATATTATTTGTTTTTATTACATGTTTAATGATTGCATTTAATTAATTGCAATATACGTTAATGAAAAAATAAATTCATATAAGTCGGTCATAAAATGGGGTCGAGATTAAAATTATCCTCGAGAATGAACCCACAACACTATATACTGATAATTGGCTAGTCAAAGGAAAAAAAAAAAGAAATTAATAAATTAAATATTATGATTTAGCTTCACAATACAATATTAATTACTCCATTCGTCCCAATTATATAGTCCAATATTCATTTTTGGGATGACTCAAATATATAGTCCATTTTCCCTATTTAATAGTAAATTTCCACTATTTTACTATTATAACCCTATTTAATATGTATTTTATAATTCACACTATTCATTAAGTGAGGCAAATCAAATAATTTTTTTACATATTTGTAATTTCCAATATTTTTCTTAATTGTGTGAAAAGTCCAATTGGACTATATGATTGAGACGGTGGGAGTATTACTTAAATCATTAAAATTAACATTTAAAATCTTTTTCTTTTTTTCTTGCTCATTTTCTACATTTTTATACATATAATATAATATTTAAGCTTGAAAAGATAACTAATTTAAAAATAGTGTAGGTATAATCCTTGATTTTTAGATTATTTTTCTTTTAAATTTGTTACCTTCTAAATTCAAAATTATGTTATTAATTCAAATAAGATAATATCTTCTACAAAAAAAAATATAGATTTTGAACTAATAGAATCATTTGGTTTATTAGATAGTTATTGATATTTGAAAATTTACATACTCTTTTAAACATTTGTAATATGCTTATGATTTTATGATAAATACTGGTTGATGATCACATTAATTACTAAGTCTAAATTTATAATTATTACTGGGTAAGTCTCGTGTGATATACGAAATTTTGTTGGTTTGTTTAGGCACTTCTTAGTTCTCTAAACTATTTTCTTAATATTTTAATTTTTAACAAAACCAAATAATTTTAAAATATCCAAAACCAACACTTTTATAAGTACACCTCATTATTATATATGTGGTTCTATATAGACTGTATTATTTTATATTATACTATTGGATTCGTTTGATTTTGATTTTGTAAGTTTGATTAATATTTTGTCTATCCCTAATCCTTAGATATATAGTTTGTTACAAGGAAAAATATTATTTTACAAATGAGTTTGAGTATAGACTCACGAGCCTATAATTCACGAGCCTATAAACGAACATGTTCGTGAGCTTAATTATCGAACTGAGCTCGAACACAAGCTAACGAGCCTATAAACGAACACATTCACGAGCTCAATTAACGAACCGAACTCGAGCCTAGGCTCGCGAGCCTGTAAATGAACCGAACTCGAGCCTAGACTCACGAGCCTGTAAACGAACCGAACTCGAGCCTAAACTCGCGAGCCTGTAAACGAGCCGAACTCGAGCCAGGGATCGCGAGCCTCTAAATGAACCGAACACGAGCCTAGGCTCGCGAGCCTGTAAACGAACCGAACTCGAGCCTAAGCTCGCGAGCCTGTAAACGAACATGTTCGCGAACTTTCGAGTCGAATACCTGTAGGCTCGAGTTCGGCTCGTTTAAAAATTCGAGCTCGAGTTCGAGGCTCGAGTTCGGCTCGTTAAGCTTGACGAACGATCTCGAACGAATATTTTGTCGAACATAGACCCGAATAGCTCGCGAGCGGCTTGGTTCATTTGCATCCCTAATTATAATAGTAGTGGTACGGTATATATATATATATACACATAAAATTATTTTCATGACCGGATATATTAATTGCTCTTAATTATACACGTGTTATTTATATAGTATATTGAAACATCACATGTCTTTAACTAAGAGGGTATTTGGTTAAATATTTTTAAAAGATTATAAGCTACTACATCTTATAAGATATTTTTAGAGCTTACAAAACTTTAGATCTTATTTTAAAATAAGTAATTGAAGTTTTTGAATAAAATAAGATGAAAGAGTGCATTTATAATGAATTTTTGTAATTAAAAATGATCAAAGTGAATTAAGATCTTATTTTGAAAATAATGTGTGATTCTCCACTTTTTTTAGAAAGAGTTTATAAGCTGCTAATTAACATCTTGTTTTGGAAATTTATAATATATATTTAAAAATTGTACTAAACACTTTTAGAGAACTTATAATATATATTTAAAAATTGTACTAAACACTTTTAGTTATTAGATGTTTTAAAGAACTTATAATATTGGCCAAAACACCCTAACTCTTGTGATTTATTACTTTAATTAATTAATCAACACTTGTGCTTGGATCCGACTTTTTAGTTGGGAAGACGAGTGAAATTGTTTTAATAATGCATTTTACACATGCTTGATCTAAAGAGACATAATTAATGGACACTTGTCAACTCTCAGTCCTACGGCATTCAAGCACAAATATAAAATTAATTTCGAACGACTATTTTGATTCCTATTACATTCATGACCAAGTTGTTTGTACCACCATTACATTTATATTACGTATTAATTCATTATCAAATTCTAACAAAATAATTTCAACGAAATAAAAAATAGTGAGAATTTTTAAAGTTCCAACGGAAATTTCAATGGTATATTATATCGTTGGAAAATTCCAACGATAAACAAGACTGTTAATATAAACTGTTGAAATTTAAATTTCAACGAAAATTCTAACACCACAACAAACTGTTGGGAAACTCCAACAGTAATAAAATCATTGGATATAATATTGGAATTTTAAAAATTCCAACAGAAATTCCATCACTAAAATATACCATTGAAAAATTATAACAAAAATTCCAACAGTAAACAAAATATTGGAATTAATTGTTGGAATTTCCACTGGAGTTTTAAAATTCCAAGGGAAATTCTAATGGTACAACAAGTTGTTGGAAAATTCCAATACCGTTGGAAAATTTCAATAGGGATTAAAAGATTTGATAGTATTATTCATATCGATAAAATATATATTCTCTTCTGGAGTCGATCATATTGAAACAACATAGTTAAATGTGTTTGACTTGGGACAAATTGATGATGGGTGACCTACTGTGAAGTTAAAGATATTAGATAATGAGATAAAATGATTGAATATTTCAACAAATATATATCATTAGAAGTACCATTGGATTAAATTCCAATGATATAACTCGATTGGAATAACTTGAGTCAATGATTATATATATTCGAATGGTATAACTCTGTTGGAACTAGTGTTGGAGAAAACGTTGGAGTTTTTTTTCCAACGGTTGTATATTCCAATGGATAAATACCGTTGGAATATTTTACTATTGGAATTTTGCCATTCCAATGGCTATTTTACCAACAATACATTTTGTGTTGGAATTTCCGTCGGAATCGATAATTCCAACGGCAATTGTTCAAATTCCAACAGATTTTTTCCGTTGGAATTTTCTTGTTTTCTTGTAGTGTTTGATGAGGTGTTATTATTCATATTTTTAAATTTCAATCCTATAATTTCAATTTTCAACCTTAAATTTACATGAGCTTAATTTATCATTTTATCCTCATTGTTCTTATCAATTCATTTAAATTACACTAATCGAACCCATCACTACCAGACACCAGTTGTATTCACTTAACATAGTACTATTTTTATATATTGTCAATGTAATGGGACCCAAACCTACATTAGAAATATTTTTCTCAATTTACCCTTAAAATGCATATTTTCCAATCAGCACTAATGCCTAAATATATTTTGTTCCAAATCAATATTTATAATTCATTAAGGATATATTGAGTATTTTAACATAGTCTTTAATATGTATGCTTTTTCATAAATCGACACTTATTTTGAATAGAAGAAAGTATAAAATTTTAATAATAGCCATGAAAAAGAAAAACAATCAAAGGTTTCCTATTGCCTGATGCATAATGCTCCCTATATACTTTCTCGATGGTAGATTTGGTGAAGTGAATCAGACGGTTTTGTCAATACTTGACCTAGTAAAGTGTAATTATTGTTTCCTTAACCTATAATTTATGTACATGTGTCTCAGTCACTATCGTTAACAATTCATTGTTATTAATTCAATAAAACAAAAACACACACAAAAAACACACGTCAATCAATGTAACGCTCTCGTAATTATATATGCTCTGCAGGTCTAGCATCAAAAGAAATTACAATACAATTTTTAAAGTGCCAAATGTCATTTGTTGTGAGTTTAATTAATTATTTATTGGTGGGCGGCCATATCATGTCAAATAATAGAAGATATATATGCAACATTGTCCTTGTGGCCTTCTCCATCGGGCGAGCCAATTATTAAGCAAAATTCACATGCATCATTAATCGCCCTACTCAAATTAAAGGTTTATTTTGCAACTTTATTTACAAAGTTTAATTAATCAGATCCCCCCTCCATATTTTAAGTTATGGGATACATGATAAATATTTTTAAATTATCTTTGCAATAAGAAAATGATTTTTTACTAATTATTAATGCTTAGTGGCGGTGCAAGTAGAGTTGCAATTCCGACCGTGTTCGGATTCTAGGGTCGGATTGAGGCACTTAGTCACATCAAATATGCCAGCTTATCACGACTCGTTTAATTATTAATTATCAATGCTTAGTGGCCGATGCAAGTAAGGTTCGGATTCACGGGTTGGGTTGAGACATCGTAATGACAACAAACACGCAACTCCAACACGACTGTTTAATTAATTATGTCGGATTAGTCAACACGAACACGATCTGTTTAATCATAGATAATCCGAACATGACACAAAATTACCCGCATATTTTTTGACACGAATCACCCATCTATTTATTGGGCAATTAAGATCATCTATTGCATTTAGTGTTTCATCTTCTATTTTAATGGTATTAATACATGTCACGTGTACATGATGACGTTATTTTTGTACACTTCTTATTTGCACAATTCATGGATTGTTTAATATATATAATATTAAATTTTGGTTTATTTGCGTTTTAGTCAAGGTTTCTTTTATTCAAGAAATTAAGATCTTAAAGGAGCTATTTAAAACGAAATAATATGGTACTATATTGAGCTTTTTTGTTGAGTCTAAAATTTATGACAAAATAGTACACCTGTGTACTATATATAAATCTATAATTTACAATCTTTTTAATTCCTTTCGACATTTCAGCTCCCCTAGACTCAATTGAAATTGAATTTTGTGGACCTAACAAGAATCTTTCCCCCTCATAAGTTAGAAACGATACGGCGTTTCATAATATTGTCCCATTAAACCAGAATTATTGACCTTTTAATTACATATATATGATATTAAAGTATAATTCTTTAAGCACAATTAATATGTACTAACCTCCAAACGTTGAGTGTTCCATAGACAAATCATGTGTGGCTTTAATTAGTAGAGTTAATTGAGCATCTTTTGTTCACAAGCTGGTGAGTGTAAAACTTTACACCCGTGAATATTTTAACACATTCCAACTTTAATCACTTAATCATAAATTATAGAATTCTAGAAATATATATTTCTTTCTATCCACGTATTCAAGGTATATAATATAATCATTTTCTAGAGATATGATAAATTACATTCAATACAAATATCAAAAATAAATTTAATATAATCAACAATCCCAAATCAAATTACAAATCTACCACTTTTGTTGAATTTCTAAAAATCCTTTTTCTTGAAAAATATGTCTCTAAAAAGATGCACTCCATCCGTGATGACCCTTTACTGCTTTGTCACTAGAGGCTTTGTAGAGGAGGTGATCAATCGATCGTCGGATGTGTCTCTCTACAAGTAGGGTTACGAAATGAAATAGATGTCACATACTACATACAGAAATCCTCCTCCATCTATTATCGATCGGATTCAAACCTCCACGGCTCCACGCTACATATGCCAACGAAACTGTTATCACATCACCTCTTTTCCAATTGAATTATCTTTCGGAGCTTGAAAAATATGTCTCTCTAGGTTTAGTGATCATTATTGGTTTACCAGTAACCTACTACATGTGAAAGCATATATATGAGCTTCATATATTTATGCCGCTCTTGAAAACACCCATTGCTCTCTCTTCCTCTCAAGATTTTTCGTAACACTTTTCTTACACCCCCAAAATTCCAATGTTGTGTCATTTCCAACTCCTCCCCAACAGAAAACCCAAAAACGCTTCTCCAAGAAACACGCCTACTTCAGTTCCACTTCTGTTTTTCAAATGCTCACAGCTCTTAATAATCCTTCTCTTCCAAGTCTACGTTCTACGTTTCATTTTCCAATATTATTCACCACCGCCTTTAAAACCAAAAACGTGCGAGCATGGTTTTGTATACGTATACGAACTCCCCCCAATGTTCAACAAAGAGTTGCTAGACCAATGTCGCGATTTAGACCCATGGCACTCCCGTTGCGACGCGATTTCAAACGACGGGCTCGGCCCGAGAGCCGCCGGCGAAATTTCCGGCGTGCCGGAAAATCTATCTCCGGCGTGGTACTGGACGGACATGTTTTCCGGCGAGGTCATTTACCACGCGCGAATATTGAAGCACACGTGTCGGACTATGGAGCCGGGATCCGCTACGGCGTTCTACATACCGTTTTACGCTGGGGTTGCGGTAGCCAAATATTTGTTCACAAATTACACCGCTAGAGAGCGGGATTGGCATTCCGAGAGGCTGTTAAGTTGGGTCAAGGATCAGCCACCGTGGAGGAGATCCAACGGCTCAGATCACTTCATCATGCTGGGGAGAATGACGTGGGATTTTCGACGGTCTAGAGATGAGGACTGGGGGTCCAGATTCATACACATGCCCCTGATGAAAAATATCCTACGGCTCGCGGTTGAGAGAGATCCTTGGGATGCGTTAGAGATCGGTGTACCGTACCCCACTGGATTCCACCCAAAGTCAAAATTGGAACTTGACCAACATTAAATTTCGTTCGGTTCACTGTAATAGAACGAGTTTGTTCACATTCGTTGGAGGCAAACGTAATGTGAGAGGTGATTTTAGGACAATACTACAGAGTCACTGTTATAACGAGTCAGGTTCGTGTCGGGTTGTCGATTGCTCGGGAACTCGGTGCTACGATGGCACGTCGGAGATTCTCGAGGCGTTCTTGGACTCGGATTTTTGTTTGCAGCCTAGGGGTGATGCTTATACTAGAAGGTCAACCTTTGACTGCATGTTGGCCGGTTCGATCCCGGTTTTTTTCTGGAAAAGGAGTATTTATCATCAGTACGAGTGGTTCTTGGACGATGAACCGGATAAATTCTCGGTTTTTATAGATAGGAAGGATGTGAGGAATGGGACGTCGATAAGAAAAGTATTAGAAGGGTATAGTAGAGACGAGGTGAGAAAAATGAGGGAAAAAATAATTAATTTTATACCAAATTTTGTGTATAGTTTGATGCCTAGTGATGATGATTTGGGGAGTGGTTATAAAGATGCTTTTGAAATTGCTATTGATGGAGTGTTAAGGAGGATGAAGGAGCAAAATGGGATGAAAATTAATCAAATGTTAAATTAGTGATATTTTTGAGGGACTAATTGATCATTGGTGGCATTAGGTTGTTGCAATGTCTAAAGTGATTAGCATCAAAGGGGGAAAGTGATTACCATCAAAGGACACAATTTCAAAAGTGATTATCATTCATTGAGCACAAAGATAGAGGTAACAATAGCTGCTTTGACAAAGTAAGATTAGTACTTTAAATTTTTTTTTGTATTTCAAAAGTTCTTGTTTTGTATATAGCACAATTATATTACATTTTGCAATAAAGGGATCATTTCATATATATAATATATTGCGAGTCATATCGCCACATTTTGATGGTCAAGTCACAAAGGAAGGGGCAAAAAGTATTTTGCGTGATCTAGAAAATATTTGAATTCAATTTGACAAGTAAAAGCACCCTTTGTCAAAAAAAGAAAAAAGGAAAAATGTAGAAGGACCCTTCCCTTAGTTCAGATTTTAATTATTTAAAATTGAAGTAGAATCAAAAATTTGCGCATTTGTCCCACTTTCTGGAAAATATACCACTGTTTACGCTTCATTCACTTTTGTATTCCTTTTTTTTAATTTTTTAATCTCTTGCATAATTTTTGGTTATTTTAATATTTTTTTCAATTTTTTATGTTTCTATATTGCTTTATATGTTATTTTTGTTTGTTTTGATGTTCTTTATATTTGTTTCTTGGTTGTTTTGTTGTGTTATTGTTTCAATATTTCAATACAACTTTTACTTATTTTTTACGGTTTTTTTTGTCCATGTGTTGTTTTATATATTATTTATGTTACTTTTGGGTTGTTTTTATAATTTTTGTAATGTTGTTTCGATGTTTCTTTGTTGTTTAGATATAGTTTTCAAGGCCTCATTGCAATGTTTACCTATTTTTATTTTTTTCTTTATTTGTGTGGTGTTTTATATTGTTTATGTTGTTTATGGGTTGTTTATCTTTGTTTTTAATGTTATGATGTTTATTTCTTGTTTCAATGTAGTTTTTCATGTTTCAATGCGATTTTACCTATTTTTAAGCTATTTTTGTTCACGTGGTGTTTTCTATATCGTTTCAGTTGTTTTTTGGGTTATATATATACATGTCAATGTTGTTCTGTTGTTTCTTAGTTGTTTCTTTTTTTCATGTTTTTAATGCATTGGAACAAATCTTGAATTGTGTTTTTATATTCATGTGGTGTTTTTATATTATTTTCAATGTATTTTTTCCAATATGTATTATTTTATGTGTATAATCTTTGATTTAAGATTTTGAGTATAAAATTAATTATTTAATCATTTAATGGGAGAGAAGTAGTTTTCTCACTGGAATTTTATTATATGAAACATGTTTGAAACAATCATGAAACAACGTAAAAAAATCCAAAAAATTGGCAGGAACGTAAAAATGTCCAAACAAGACGGAAGCGCAAAAAAATCAGGAAAAGACCCGGAAGCATAAATATGTGTTATTTTTTTCCGGATGTGGGGTAATTATGTCCATATTCCAATAAACTTTCCCAAGTATGTCCACAGTTGAGAGAACTTTGGGCTTTTAAACCGATCAAAAAAAAAGAACTTTGGGCTATTAAGTTACTGGGTCATAGGAATCGGAGCTAGATCTGGTATAATTGGGTTGAATTCTAAACTTGATTGGGCCTTATCCAGCACTGATTCCTCATTATAAAATGGCGAGAATTTTGACAACTACCATCTAACTGAAAACACACATTAAAAAATTTAACTCAAAAAAAAAAAAAAACACACACACACATTAATATTATACGACATAATAAAATTTTAATAAGTAACCCACTCAAAAATAAGGCAAAAGGCTGGGGTAATCTTCAATAGACAAAAACACTTAAAAGCATAATAACTTAGGTGATGAGTTAAAATTATACAATGGTTACTATTTTGAATGAATACTTGCTGCTTGAATTATATCTTAATATTTTTTTTTATATGATAAGCCCAAAATTGAAACGATAATTCATTATACGTGGCATTTAAATTGGCATAATGAGGTGATTTTTAAGTTTTTGAGTGTGTCTTTGAAATATTTAGATGTGATGAAGTAAAATTGAAAACCATAAATAATTCCTAATGATTGTTGCTACAACTTAAATATTTGACTATATTCTACTCTATCTTCCTATTATTTTTATTTTTTGTTCTTACAAAAATCCATAATTTCTCATCAAAATGTTACGTTTGTGCACATGCTTCATTGCTTTTTAGTTTTCATACAATTTTCTCACTCATTATCAATAGCAATAAAAGAAATTCACAAAACTTGTTCGCGAAATAGTGAGAAGTGATAAATATTTTCATATTTTCTTAAATTTGATGTATCAGTTTTTAGTGCATGACTGAAATATTCTATGACACGGGACGAGATAATTAGAAGACAAATCATTTTTAAGATAAAGAAAACTTTTATGGCTGATGGGAAATTATAATTCAATAACCGAACAAATGTACTTAAAGGAAGTAAAAACCTAATCAAGTCCGAAATCGAAAATAAACAAAAATTAAATAAATCAGAAAACTTAAATGGCCAAAAATATGTCTAAACGAATGAATTTTGGGGCTTGAACACCTTGTCAAGAAAAAACGTTTCTTAATAGAAATTTAATGATAATTCGAAAAGTAACGCCCTCTGCAATTTTACTGGTTTACATTTCTTATTTCGATCCATTGCAGCCCAATACTCATCCACAAATCCTTTCATGTTAATCTAGAATGTAATAAAATAAATCTTTCATTATTAAATTGTTAGAGCAAGCTCAAATTACTAGAACATCGCCTCCAAATGTTAGATTATGCAATCTATACAAGAATTTATACAAGAGACCCCATGAAATTAATTGAAGAAAAACGATAAAATTGTACACATCAAATTGAAGGACAATAGGGTCACTTAGAAGTGGTCCCTTATTATATGAGTAGACTTTAATCAGAGGAAGAGCGCTATCTGAATCTGTTGTCCCTTAAAGGCCCATTTCAAGGGCCACGGCCCAGTACAGATTTGCCTAGTTCGTTACACACAAAAATTAAAATTAATTTTAGATAAAGCAACACTTAAATAAAATATCTAGAAATATCCATAAACTAATACCCACTCATAAAATAAGACTATCTTTTATTTGTAAATTTTGAGATTTTAACCTTACTACTAGTATATCATTAGTGCGGTGCACATAGTATAATATATTAAAATTTTAACTTTACTACTAGTATATCGCTATGTGCACCGACGTATTGAATAGTTTTAATATTAATAAGTTGATCATTGTAAGAATTTGAATAAGGTGGGATATTATGGGTATCTCAAGACTCAGACTCGTCCCGTTGTAAAATTTGACACGTCTTGACTCGAACAAAATAATGTAAGATTTATTAGATAATAATTATTACAAAATTTCATGTTAAATATTCAACTATAAATCAAAATTTCAGAAAAGGAGAAAAAATTGTTCATATAATTTAGAAAATTGATAATAAAAAAAATTGATTATATATTTGAAGCAAGTTTATACATCCATTAGAAATACTTGTTGAGTTGTTTAAAAATATAAAATTATATGTTCACTTAATAATTTTCCATAACTAAATTAAATTAGATCAATTGAGATATAATTAAAATTTATACCAACAAATTACTATATATATATATGTTAATTTAATAAATAAAATCAAAGTGTTACTTGATTTGTCAATACCAATATAATTCTAGTGAAATCATGATTATTTGAAAAAACGATCTAGCAAAACAGATGAATAATAATATTTTTTATTTGAGATAAACAAATAGATATAACTAGATAATAAAACAAATAAATAGAATTTTTATGTGATTAGTATTTACTTATTTATATTCAAAAAAGCATTTACATGTTCATTTCTAAAAAATTCATATATATGTATATCTATTTTGTTTCTAAAATAACTATGCAATGCAAATTTAAGTATATATAAGTCTCATTTATTAATATTTAAAATTTGATATATTTTGTGTTAGTCTTGTGTTCTATATTATATTTATTTAATTTCATTCTCCATATTTGTATTGTCCTATTTGGATCGTGTAGCATATTGTTTGATATTTTCATATTTGATCATTATCAGATATTTGCTATACATATCTAGAAAGAATTATGATTTTTCATAAGAAATTAACAAAATAAATATTGTTTTTTGTGATAAAAAAATATGAAATTTGTAAATGTTAAATTCAAATTCACAGTATGTTTAAAATATGTTTTCACGAAATTTCAATTTACTCATTTAATAAATTTTAATTATTTAAATTAAGAAAGTACAAAAGCTGCATTTTATCTACCTTAATCACCAGAATTTACACAAATTATACTAAGGTGAAAAATATATTTACTTTGAAAAATAAAAAATTACAATTTGTCAAATTTGGGAAGAATGATGTATTATGTCACTTAAGATTTTATATTTCATTTATTTAAATAGTCTTGGATTTTATTTCGTAAATTGAAAACTCTTCAAATAATTTGAGATGTTATTAGATTATTTGTATTTATTCAACGATTTATATTTTTATTATAGCAACTTCTAGATTTATTTTAGTATTGTTTAGATTTTATGAAATGATTTTAAGATTTATAAAGATTTATTTGGTAATTTTAAGTCTTTATTTTATAATTTTATTTATTTAAAAATTTGTGAATTCTCAGATAATTTTGGATTATTAAATATTTTTTAGATTTTATATGCTTGTTTTTGAAATTCTTTGATTTATTTTTTTATTTTAAGTTTTTAGTTTTTATTTAGTCAGTCTTATCAAAAAAATTATATTACTTGTGAAGCATTATATTCATTAAATATTTTTTATTAGAAAAATCATTATTTTAAGTTAAGAAAGTATAAAGTAGTTGTTCTAATAATTTTACCTTAATAATTAGAGTTTACCCAAATGATGGTTTAATTGACTGAAAATAAGAAATTATAATTTTGTAAATTTGAAAAGTATAATCTAGTTGTAAAAATAATATTACATTAATTATTAAAACCTACCCAAAATGTCAATCTCGAGTAGCTTGATATATTTGTATATATTTTTATTCTTTTTTACTAATCGAATCTAGTTCGAGATGAGCTTTACGTTTTATCGAATGAAAAATATGTTAAAGCTTGATTCATTATGGTAACGAATCGAATTCAAACGAGTAGTTAATTGTTAAAGAGCTAAGCTCCTTTTCATGTTAGCCACATAAGTCAGAATATCATATGCTAGGAAAGAAGGATTAAGCGAGAAATAAGTCACTTTCACTAGAACCTATTATCCTTAAGCTTGAACACATTATTATGAAGAAAAAGAAAATCCCACTGCGGGCATGGAGTGATAGAAGTTTTGAGAGTTGAAGAGAAGGTCATGGTAACGATCGATCACGAATTAAATATAGAGTAGTTTGGTTCATTTTAAATCCTAATACATAACTTTTTTGATTGTGATATATATCCTATTTTAAGTTGTTCTTTTTTAAAAAGAAATATCACATTTATATGTTGGGATAAACGTGACAATTAGTCATTACCCCAAGGCCTTATGTTGCATTTGTTGACTAGTCAACTATTAGTTTTCGTTTACAAATCTAAATGTGACACCTATTAGTTGAACTGTATAACTTCACGAAACTCCCAGCGTTGTACTTTTCATTCCCGTGAATTGCGTAATGCATAATAAAATATAAAATTATAGGCAGAAAGGACGCCTTAAATTGGGTATATTTTTACTTTCTTCAGTTTGAAAAGAAAAACGATTAAAGAAAAGAAGCAAAATATAAAATATTAATTGGTATATAAGACAGTGAATGATCATGTTGCCAAAAGTTTATTTTATAAAACGAACCTGAAATATGACCAAGTTTACTGTTTTTCTTCCTTGGGTTTGAACTTTGAATCACTTTCTGTCGTGTCCAAAGATATTTGCGACGTCATAGTTCCTATTTCACTATTCCTATTCTAATGGATACATATTATTCATTCAAGGTTCAGACTGCTTTTGTTGGACGTGATCCTTTGATTTATCTCCTATACAAATGATTATCATTTGTATAAGAACTATTATATTAATTTTAAAACATAATTAAACCTAAATTGTGAGTTTTTAATATTATAAATTTTATATACATGTCAATCATGGTTACAATAAAGTAAGAGATAAAATACCATTTTGTAATAGCGGATCAATCGATCTTGTTTCGGATGTGATTTTATGTTCCAAAAAGATTTTTCGTTTTCTATTCCAATGTATATATTTTATTTTCGTCCCATAAGGGTTTTTCATCGCTCTATTCCATTATACTGATTATTGTTACGTGTATAAAAACCATTATAATAAATTTAAAACATAAATCAAACTTAAATTATCGAGTTTTTAACATGATAGTTTTTATACATGTGATAAATCATCTCAATGATAATCATCCGAGATCGCATGACCGACATCGAGTTGGATATTATTAATTTTTATTAGCAATTACGATGAAAATTCAGCATATGAAAAGCATAAGTAATCATATACGACGAACTAGTAGATGTATGAGTAAAGTACGAAAACCGAATAAATATTTAGAGCGCGCTGCTCTATCCCGGTCGTCAACAATGTGACTAGTTGTCCCAACCCGACCGTCCACCTTACGATGTTAGTCCTATCCCAACCCGACATAGAGTAGAAGATGAAATATCGTCCATAAACAAAACATCTCATCCGATCACACACAAGTTTTTGTTTACTCTTAAAATCTTCTCAAAGTAATCGTAATTCGTAAAGCAAATTACCTCACCAACTTTTGCCTAAAAATCTTACATTATGAATTCAACTCCTCTTTACTTTACTTTATTAAAGCAAATTACCATTACACAAAATTTACCAGTATTCCTCCTATTAGATCTTTATATTCACAAAACCGTCGGCACCATCCCCTGCATCCAATTCAATTCCCCCACCATTAATGAATTCAAATGAAAATAAAAAGCACCCCACGTTGTCCCCTGTCGGTCTGTAAAACTCCATTGCCACATCTTCTTCTTCCTCCTTTCTTTTCCTCTGGTAACCATTTTCAGTTATTTCTCAATAAATTCAGTTATGAACTCACCAGAGACCCAAACTCAGAAAAAACCTCCCAAAACCATTAATCTCGTGAAAAACACTCTGGATTTAGCGCAAATTTACGTTTCTGCACACCCTCGTTTATTTCTGTTCATCCTTTTCTTTTTAATCCAAGCTCTCGTCATTTCCGTCGTCACTCGCAATTCGCCGCCCTGTTTTCCCGACAAAGACGTCGTCGTTTCCGATCACACGGAAGAATGCCTCTCCGGCAAAGTGTACGTCTACGATCTCCCGTCCATGTTCAACGAGGATTTATTACTGCACAATTGCACAGATTTAAACCCCTGGAACTGGCAATGCGGCGTCGTTTCCAATCACGGCTACGGCGGCCCCGCCGCCGAGCTCCGCTCCTTCCTGCCGGAGAATCTCTCGAAATCGTGGTACCGGACGAACCAATTTGCTTTGGAGCTAATATTTCACGAGCGTATTTTAAAGCACAAATGTAGAACCCTAGAGCCAGAATCTGCTGCGGCGTTCTACATCCCGTTCTACGCTGGACTCGCGGTGGGAAAGTACTTATGGACGAACGACACCTCCAAACGCGACTGGCATTGCGAGATGATGCTGACGTGGGTCAAGAATCAGAAATACTGGAAGAGATCAAACGGCTCTGATCATTTCATCACGATAGGCCGAATCACATGGGATTTCCGTCGGCTAACCGACCCGGGAAAAATCTGGGGCTCCACTTTCCTAAACATGCCCGAGATGCAAAAAGTGACCCGCTTCATCATAGAAAAGGCCCCCGGGGACGCACACGATGTCAGTGTACCTTACCCCACCGGATTCCACCCCAAGACGCGAGAAGAAACCCTAAATCAATGGCAAAACTACGCGCGTGACTACAATCGCTCCACCCTCTTCACTTTCATCGGGGCGACCCGGAACTGGGTCAACCACGATTTCCGCGGGCTATTACTGAGTTACTGCAAAAACGAATCGGATCTTTGTCGGGTCGACGACTGCGCTTCGGGTCGGTGCTCCACCGACTCGTCGGTGATACTGAAAGCCCTTTTGGGGTCCGAGTTTTGCTTGCAGCCTAGAGGGGACAGTTTCACCCGGCGGTCGGTTTTCGACTGCATGGTGGCCGGTTCGGTGCCGGTTTTTTTGGAAGAGGACGGCTTACGATCAGTACGAGTGGTTCTTGCCGGGTGAGCCGGAGAGCTACTCGGTTTATATAGACCATGAGGAGGTGAGAAATGGGAGCCGTACGATAAAGGAGGTTTTGATGAGGTATGGGAAAGAGGAGATTAGGAGGAAGAGGGAGAAAGTGATTGAGACTATTCCGAGGATTATTTATGGGATGTCTAATGGAGGTTTTGGGGATGCTTTTGATGTTGCTTTTGATGGGGTTTTGGAGAGGATTAAGGAGGATAAAGAATGGTCTGATTGATTTCTTGTGATGAGGGAAGAAGAAGGGCTACTATTTGAATTTTGCTGGTTTTTTTTTTTAGTTGCAGGAGTTTTGAGAAACTAATAGAATGTTGAAAAACAAAAGAAATTTGCAGAGATTAAAAACTGCAGATTACAACTTTTTTTTCCAGTTTGGTATAATAGAGAGACGGGTTTAATATTTTCATTTTGATATATATGATAACATTTTCACTCTCAATAGAAATTGTGTATAATGAGTGTTCCAGAATCAAGCGAACCTTTGTTAAAAATCTCCGCCACGCGCTGAGCTGCTTTATCCGTCTACGTTTTATTTTTGATGAGGCCTCGTCTAACCTCGTCTATGTTCTACCTAACTCGTCAAAAGCTCCGCCTGCGCTTGCGCCTAACTGTTATCCGACTAACGCTTTTTAAAACACCGAGCCACCATAGTCCGTAAGAGGTATCAAACGAGCCAGTGGTGCAAAGAAAAAATCGGGCCGGATCGAGTCAAACCATACCAACCCACTATTTTTGGAGCCCAATCCACGGAAATACAAAGGAGAATCGGACCAGTCAATTTTTTTGGGCCTAATGGACCGGACCAAAAAAGTCCGACTCATTTGGGGCCTAAAAAATGTATCCCAACCTTGCCACTTTACTAGCCGGGCCAAAATTGAAAGTTCATCACTGTGGGGTGGTTTGGTACGATTTGCAAATTTCAAATATTCAGAACCGTACCGAAATTCAGATATAAAAATTGATATCTAAAATTGTACCGTAGATAAAAGATATCATATAATAACAATTATAAATCAAATCATTTATAAACATTTTTTTTGGCTAATTGTGATAATGCTGGAACTTAAGTAATTAAATAATTGAATAAACAATAATTGAAGGACGAATTTACCTCTCATCACATGTATTATCAACACTTTAAATATATTATTTAGAATAAAACAAAATCCAAAATAGAACTATGTCCCACTCAATTATTTATCGTGTTTGGAACCAAAATCCATTCACATAATCCAACGACTTCGATTCAACTCAAGTCAACCTCACCCATTTCTTTATTACATCTCTAACCAATTAAATTCCATGTTGCAATTTGCAAGCTTTCCCCCCCCCCCCCCCCCTCTCACTGTCACTTAATTTTACTGTAGTATGCTCACTCTTTGATCCTCCACCAAACATTACCCATGGAAGAAATCTTTCAATCCCACAAAATAATTTCCTATTTTTCATTCCTCTTCCATTTTTCTTCTCTTTTCTTTCCTTCCGCATCTTACACTTTACCCGATCTCTATTTCATCAACTGTGGGTCATCTTCTAATCCCATAGTCACCGGCCGGACTTTCACCGGCGACGAAAAACCCGCCGGAAAATTCGTATTATCCTCAGGCGGAAGCAAACCAGTTCAAAACCTCAGCTTACCAGCTATCTCGCTCTATCAAAGCGCAAGAGTTTTCAGAAAATCGTCTTGGTATGAATTTAATGTAGACCAAACAGGCCCTTATGTGGTACGCTTCCATTTTTACCCCTTTTCCTCCCTGGGAAACCTCTCCGACGCTCGTTTCAGCGTTTCAGCTTCTGGGTTTCCGCTTTTGTCCAATTTCACGTTGGTAAAATACAATCTTGTTGGTAATTTTCCACTCATTCAGGAATTCTTGATTAATGTTCCTTCGGGGAAATTGAGGATTGAATTTGTGCCTTTTAAGGATCATTATTTTGCTTTTGTTAATGCAATTGAAGTATTTCTTGCCCCACCTGACTTTATCCCTGATTTTGCCCCTCATGTAACTTCAGAAGGAAATGATGAGGATTATAATGGGGTTTTGAATGGTCCATTGCACGTAATTCATAGGATTAATGTTGGAGGGCCAAATATTATGCCTAATAATGATTCCTTGTTGAGATATTGGATACCAGATGATAATTATTTGTTCATAAAAAACTCTGCTAGAAATAGTGAAGTTTATGGTGGCAAGCCTAATTATCAGGCTCCAGGGGCCACTGAATTTGATGCCCCTGATTTTGTATACAGAACAGCAAAAGAAATGAACATTGATAACAACAGTGGATCAGGATCACTAAGCAATTTCAATATCTCGTGGCGTTTTGATGTGAAGAAAGGAGCCGATCATCTCGTTCGGGTTCATTTCTGTGACATTGTTAGTCGAACGACGAATGAGTTCTTGAGGTTCAATCTCTATATTTATAGTGAGTTCAGTTTAGAGATATATCCTTATGGTGTTATTTCTCAACCGGCAGCTCCTTTTTACAGAGATTTTGTGGTTAGTGCAGATGATTCTGGTTTTATGAACATTAGCGTCGGGCCTAAAAGGCGTTTACGCGATCAAACGGCTTTTCTGAATGGTGTAGAGATTATGGAGCTCATTAGAGATCACATAGGTTCGGCTTCATCAGGAGATAGTGATTCGAAAAGAAAGCATTTGCTTGTCATTATTGGTTGTGTTGTTGGTGGTGTGATTTTAGCTCTGGTTATCGTAATTGTGTTTGTGCTTGGTTTGAAAAGGAGAAAATCGAAGCCGGTTGAGGATTTTGATTTTCCATTGGCTCCTGTTCAAGGAGGGAGTTCGTATAGTAGGACGACGGTTAGAACCGCGAGTGGCTCTCCGCTCGCGGATTTACATCTCGGTTTAAAGGTACCTTTCTCGAAATCCTCTATGCCACGAAAAGATTCAATGCGAAATTGATGATTGGCGAGGAGGTTTTGGGAAAGTCTACAAGGGAATGCTGAAAAACGGTGCGAAAGTCGCGGTGAAAAGAAGCGAACCGCACGGGCAGGGCCTCCCGAATTCCAAACGGAGATTATGGTCTTGTCCAAAATCCGACACCACCATCTCGTTTCGTTGATCGGATATTGCGGCGAACGGGATGAGATGATACTCGTTTACGAGTATATGGAGAAGGGACTTTAAGAGAACATTTGTACTTCTCGCACGGAGAATCTAGGGAATCAATTTCGCGGTCCGAATTGTCGTGGGACGAAAGGCTTGGTTTGCATTGGCGCGGCGAAAGGGATTCACTATCTTCACACTGGTTCGACCGGGGCGATTATCCATCGCGATATCAAGTCGACCAACATTTTGCTCGACGAGCATTTAAATCGCTAAAGTAGCTGATTTCGGGCTTTCTAGGTCCGGCCTGTTCGAAGAAACTCATGTGAGTACCGATGTTAAAGGCAGCTTCGGCTATCTGGACCCTGAGTACTTCAAATGCTTACAGCTAACTCAAAAATCGGACGTGTACTCGTTCGGAGTTGTACTTCTTGAAGTACTCTGTGCACGCCCTGTGATCGACCATTTGCTTCCTCGGGAGCAAGTTAACTTGGCTGATTGGGGAGTGTCGTGTCAACGAAAGGGCGAGTTAGAGAAAATCATCGATCATTTGCTCGTGGGGAGAATTAATCCCAACTCGTTGAGGAAATTCGGTGAGACGGTAGAGAAGTGCTTGCAAGAAAACGGAGCTGACAGGCCGAATATGGTTGATGTTTTGTGGGACTTAGAATACTGTCTGCAGCTTCAAAACATGGTTGTGCCGAGAGAACCGTACGAAGACAGCACGACGGATGTCGCCTGGGGTTTACGATGCGGTTGTTCGGCGGTTGCCGTCTGATAGTGTTGACATTGGTGAAGATGAATTGCGTAATGATTCGTACAGTTTCTCGGATGTGAGTCAAGTTAATGCTGGTGAGGTGTTTTCTCAGTTGAACCTTGATGAAGCTAGATGATTATTAATGCCTGGGATTTCTTGTTTTTGTCTGTTTTAGGCTATTATTGTTACCTAGTGTTTTATGTGTAATTTTGTGGAAAGAATTGATTCGGGTTTTGTTAAGGTTTAAGGAATATGTTGTCATTTCTTTTAGCTTTGAAGTTCAAATGTGACAATATACGAGTTTTTTTTAGTAAGTTGGGAGGGGAGGGAATAAATTTCAAAGAAATCGAAAGATGTCTGGTTCGAAGGCGGTCAATACTGCTTATAAAGGGTGAAGCGTCTACCACTTGAAATTTCTGAAATTCGTGATAAATTACAAGGTTTTTACCAACTTCAGATTATGAAAAACCCAATTAAGACAAAAACATTTGCAAATGACCAAATGATAGCGTTTATATTCCCAATTTGATAAAGAACACTGGAGATGATAAAAGAAATGCAACAAACTACTGCATCACAACAATAATCTTAGAATTGATTACAAAAAGTCAAAAACTATAATTATTAAGCAAAAAACATCAATTATCATCAAAAATTACAAATATCCCCTGAAATTTGTATTTGTCTATCAAGTACTCCCACCAAATGTTGCAATTTGTAAAATAGAAACGAATATCAATGGATTATTGTAATTAAAAAAGTAAAGTTTTTCGCTCCATTTTTTATTATCTTTTGTGTGTGTGTGTGTGTGTGGGGCAATGACAGAAAAAGCTGAGTTACACCATCTTCTTCACTTGTGGCCACTGCCTTTGCCGCTGGGGCGGAAGTTTGCGTAAACACGCGCTGCATATCGTTGAAATCGCGACCTAATTGCGTGTCGCTAGACGCGCCATTGGCACGTTTGATCATGGAAATAGCATTATTTGCAGCGGAGGTGGTTGTTGCACGAAGAGATCTTGATTCTACAAATATACTTGGATTTATGGAGATAATAATTAGCATTATCAAAAAAAGTAATAATACTAAGCTAGAGATTTTCATGGTTGGTTTGTTATGATTCATAGTGCAGCTTCAGTGTTTTATGGAATGTAGATTGATTGTTAAATTTATAGAATTTGAACATGGTATATGTAATGCCTAAGTTAAGTCATCTTTATACAAGGATTGGTTTGGTTGGCTGAGGACGGTGATTGGGTCTTCTTTATGGGACCTGTTTGTTTGCCTATGGAATTTTTAAAAATTTCAGGTCTAGTGTAAGAAACTTTCACATTTGGGCCGTGCTGCTCACCCCCCCCGGCGACATTGGACTGTGCTGTTTAAGTTATAATGTTACTTGTTAGTGCTGAAATTAGTAATTATTACAATATATTAAACTTTGTTTTTTCCCCTCAAAGGGGAAAATGGATGTCCTACAAATGAAGAGAATGAGATTCAAACCTACTTTTGCTTGCTTGTCAATAACACGTCATTTTACCACTTGGCTTATATCCGAATCGATATATTAAACTTTGCTTTTCCTTTATTGAGACAAACTTTCATGGATGGAAGTTCTAAAACTCCGAGGTATTTACTTCAAAAAAAAAAAGAAAAAGAAACTCGAGGTATTTGGTTCGAATTTTATCAAATTTGTGAATATTTCCGACCTTTTCTAATTGTAGGTAGTTAGAGCATCTCTAAGAGAGTGCTCTCTATTCAATTTGGAGCAAAAATTTGCTCTAACACTAAGCCATTTGAAGATGTGAACAGTTTTGTTGGAAATTTGGTCTTGAGAAATGGGTGTTGACCCGATTTTGACCAAATAATTAAGTAGTTTCCATTTGTGATAAATGGAATTAAATTATTTGTAAAAATTCTACTAAGAGAGTAGATGAGAATATCATTTGGAATTTCTCAAAACCGATTCCGGGTGAATGAGAAATTAATGCTAGAAATTAGCCATTCAATACAAATAAATGATATGGAAAATGGAAAATGTGGGGAAGGAGAAATGCTCCATCTCACATAGGAAAAAGGAGGCAAAGTTGCACACTTAATATATCCCAAGTTGGACATATGAGTTTGGGCCCTTGGGCGCACCCAAGTTTTTAAAGGGGTGAAGACCTACATCTTTGTGGGTTTGGTCCAAAACACACGCCACCACTGCCCATTCGTCCCGGTCGTGGGTTTGGGCTTCTATCTTTTCGGACAAAAACCTTTAAAATTAAATGTTTAATTAATTTTTATAATTAATCAAATAGATTTAATTAATTTTAAGTAATTAATTAAATAAGTTCAACCTGGGAAAGCTTCGGCCTGCGACGTGCGGGAGCACGACACCCCAACACAAAGGTTCGAAGTAGCACATGGTGGAGCACACGGCCCGTGCGGTCGGTCGTGCTCCTGTCGAGACTTTGCTTTGCCCCGCGCAGCGGCGCGCACGACCCATCGCTCCCGAACATGTGCGTCTATTCGGTGAAAATGTGCCTTTTCGAGCCTACTGACGCGATTTTCCGTGCGGGCACTTCAATGCCTATATTATTGAAGCCCCTGCAGATGAATTTACTGAGGCGAAAAATACTCGGATAATAATCGATCATTCCGCATACAAAGCATATTGATCATTCCTCCTTTGTAGCTTGAAAGTTTAAACACTTGTGTTGTTCGTGTGTTTCGAGTTTGCAAGTCTTTAAACTCGAGGCGTAAAAAGTCGTTGTATCTTTGTTAGGAAATCTATTGTTTAGATTTTGATGAATGCCATGTAAAACTTAGAATAGGAAGTTGGCACACCCCATTCTTGTTGTAAAATGCATTGTAATAAATAGAAGTTAGTCAAAATGAGTTAAGTCGGCCTACGCCCAAACATGCAAGAGGACAACTGGAGTCTAGAAGGAAGACTCATTGCGAGACGACCAAGTATGGCAAAGAAGAGTAGACGGAACTCTCTTGAAGAAGCGGATGAGATGCGGTGAGTGGAGTATCGGTCAAGTCAACTCAAGAAAAGCCAGTCTCAGTTGAGTGAGCGAAGAGTCATCCATGATTGGAAGTGACTCTAAGTCACCTGGGAAAGCAAGGAAATGCGGTCAGTCGAGATAATGAAAAGATCCGTTGCCGAGTAAATCAAGAGAATTACCTAAACAAGTAATATCTCCATACCACCTTTCTCAAGTGCTCGAGTCCCGAGGAGCGTGCAAAAGGAACAAACCAATGGGAAGCACTACACCGTGTCGAAACTACGAAAAGGTGAATAACAATTCATACGAGGAAATGGCAATTCCAAGGACGCAACAAGATAAGCCAACGACGCAAGTGACTTTCAAAAATAAGCCTATCTCTTCAACGGGCGATTTTTGAAAGATCACTATAAAAGACCGAGAAATGACTTTGAAAAAAAAAAAAAGAAAGGACTAGAGACTGAACCAAAAATGTTCAAGCAATTATTAGAAAATCAAAATATTCTCAATCCTCAAGCTTACACTACGAAGAACATCAATCCAACACTCACCTATGAAGGAAAGATAACTTCAATCGGTTGAAGAGGAAAATCTTTGAAAAATCAAGGGGTCTACATTCCACGAAGGATTGTAGGAAGGTTCAGTCGAACCAAGTCTTGAGCTTTTGGAGGGCTTCGTGATCAAATCCAAAGAGCTTGAGCAAATGAGTAGTAGTAGTAAAGCGCCCTGAAGAAGAAGGCTGAGTCGTCGAGAGAAGCCACCGAGTGATCAAGGCGTCTCAGGGAGGCGAGTCTAAGGATCAAGTCACCGTGTGTGATCAAGACTTGTATCCGGATTACCCACTTTGTATCTTGATCAATACCTAGTGGATTCCTCCGGGAGTTGGAGAAGAGAGGAGTAGAAGAATTACCCCATCTTGAACCTCTATAAAAATTCATTGTGTCATTTACATTTCAAAGACTTCAATTCCTGCATCTTAATTGTTTAAATCTGTGATAAATTTGCTATCCACTTGATAATTTCTAAGTACTAAACCAAGCACTAAATCCTTGCTTAACCAAACTTAAGGGTGTTAAGTCTTCCAAAAAAACAAACCACGATTGAGTTAATTTAGACCCAATAGCTGAGTTATTCCATCAACGGCTCGATTGAGTCTGTTGAGAGACTAACTCTTGATTAACTAAATTGGTCATCACCAAGGACACAACTGCGTAGTATCAACTATGAATATTTAAAAGGACTAAATCGAAAATTTGGTAAGGTTTATTTAACCCCCTTCTAAACCTTACACTTACACCCCTTGGGACCTACAATCTTAGTGGCGGCGCCGAACCATAAGCACTCGGTATACGGGCGTTTTCATCTTGCGGAGACAGAATCTAATTCGCCTCGATCGAAACCATCTGGCACTATATCCCGTCATTTTTCTTCACATACGAAACCTTCCACGGATATATTTTACTCGACAATTGCAAGATGAAAAATTCTATTTTTGTTGAAGATGATGGCATCGATTCGATATCTTTCACACCTATGGCTGCCGCTCCGCTCACGGCGAAAAAAAGCCACCCAAGTTCTTCTCTTGACTTCATACATTGGCAATAGAAGATGTTGTTCTACCTCACAAACCGAAGAATCGCTGTGGATGCTTGGCATAACAACGATTTTATATGTCGCAACTACGTCTTGAACGGGCTAGACGACACTCTCTACTAATGTCTATAAAGACGTTCAAGATGTCCAAAACTGTGGGAGTCCTTGGAGAAAAAGTGCAAGGCGGAAGATGCCGCACAAAGAAATTTATTGTCGGCAAATTCCTGAAGTACAAGATGGTTGACACCAAGACGGTGATCGCCAAGTTCGAGAGATTCAAATCATCCTTCACGACTTAGTGTCTAAAGGGATGATTTTGAATGAATCCTTTCAAGTGGTTGCAATTATCGAAAAGTTGCCGCCATTGTGGAAGGACTTCAAAAACTACCTCAAGCACAAGCGTAAAGAGATGGGGCTTGAGTATCTAATTGTTCGGCTTCGTATCGAAGAAGACAACCGAATCGAGATGTGAAATCCGGCAAGTCTGGATTGGAGGCTAATGTTAATCTTGCGAGAATCGAGCACTAGCAAGAAACGCAAGCACTCAGGGAAGAAAAAGGAAAAGCCAAAAGTTCAAGGGAAATTGCTACAATTGTGGCAAACCGAACCACATGGCGAAGGATTGCCGACACCGAAAAAGGGCAATCAAGGTGGCAACCAACAAGCGAATGTGACGGAGGACAAGTCGGTTCCAATAGACTTGTCGGCTTCGATCTCTCGCCGTTGTGTTTGAAGCCAATATGGTGGATAACCCAGTCTTTGGATAGATACGGGGCTACTCGTCACATTTATGCCGATAAGGAGATGTTCTCCTCTTACACTCCGATTAATGGAAGGAAGTTGTTCATGGGGAACTCTTCGACTTCCAACATCGTTGGCTCGGAAAGGTGGTGCTCAAGATGACTTCCGGAAGGAGCTTATGCTTGTAGATGTCTTTGCATGTCCCGGACATCCGCAAGAACTTGGTTTCCGGTCCTTTGCTTAGCAAGGCCGGTTTTTAGACTAGTGTTTGAGTCCACAAGTTTGTAATGACCAAGAATGGTCTATTTTTATATAAAGGTTACCTTGATAAGGGCCTGTTTAAAAAGTCCGTAATGTTTGTTTTCCGCCAAGAGGAAGAGTAAAAACGTTACTTACGTTTACTTATTGGATTGTTCTAATTTATGGCATGATCGATTAGGCCACGTAAACTTCAACACAATTAAAGGTTAGTGAATCGGAATTAATACCTACGTTTAAAACCGATTCACAAGACAAATGCGAAATTTGTGTTGAAGCAAAATTAACAAAGCACCGTTTCATTCAATGAACGAAAAGTACCAAACCACTCGAGTTAATTCATACGGATGTGTGTGATTTAAAACTTGTGCAAACTCGAGGTGGGAAAAAGTACTTCATAAAGTTTATAGACGATTGCACAAGATATTGCTATGTGTATCTCTTGAAAAGCAAAGATGAAGCTTTAGTAGCTTTTAAGACTTATAAGAATGAAGTTGAAAATCAGCTTAATTTGAAAATTAAGATGATTCGAAGTGATAGAGAGGACAAAGATGTTGCTCCGTTTGAGGAATTTTGCTCGGAAGCGGGTATATTCATCAAACGATCGCACCTTACTCACCTCAATCAATGGAGTTGCGAACATAAAAATCGTACTCTTAAGGAGATGATGAATGCGATGTTGATAACTTCAAACACCCCAAAACTTGTGGGGAAGCCATACTTTCGACAAACTACATTCTTAATAAGATCCCACACAAAGGTAAAAACAAAACTCCATATGAGTTATCGAAGAGACATAAACCGTCATATAAATACCTCAAAGTGTGGGGGTGTAACTAAAGTCGAAGTACTGCCGAAACAAGTTAGAATCGGTCCGAAGACGATCGATTGTGCTTTCATTGGATATGCTAACAATAGTAGTGCATATCACTTTTTAGTGCACAAGTCGATTATTCTATATAAATGAAGGTATGATCATTGAATCAAGGAATGTTGTATTCTTTCGAGAATATCTTTCCGAACAAAGAACGGAAAGAAGAAAGTTTGAGTAAACGGACTTATGATCTTTGCAAGGTTACCTCAAAGTGATGATGAAGAGGAACTAAGACGCCTTGATAAAAGGACAAAAGTAGCTAAGTCTTTTGGTCCTGATTTTCTAACTTATATGTTAGAAAATGAACCCCGAACTATTCAAGAAGCCTTGTCAGTCCAAGCTCCTCTATGGAAAGAAGCTATCAATAATGAGATAGATTCCATCATGCAAAATCATACTCGGGAGTTGGTTGATCTCCCACCGGGTTGCAAACATTTGGGATGCAAGTGGATCCTTAAAAGGAAGTATAAAGCGGATGGATCTATCGACAAGTATAAAGCCGGTTGGTAGCTAAAGGGTTTAGACAAAAGGAGGGATATGACTTCTTTGATACATATTCTCTGTCACAGGATTACGTCCATTCGTGTTCTCATTGCTATTGCAGCTTTGGATAACCTTGAGATACATCAAATGGACGTTAAAACCGCTTTCTTGAATGGTGATCTTGAAGAGGAGATCTATATGGAACAACCCAAAGTGCGTTGCACCGATCGAGAAGCGAAAGGTGTGTAAACTTGTTAAGTCACTTTATGGACTAAAACAAGCACCTAAGCAATGGCATGAAAAGTTTGACTTCGATTATGAAGTCAAATGATTTCAAGATCAACGAATGTGACAAATGTGTCTACACATTAAAGGTACTACAAATGATTACGTCATAGTATGCCTTTATGTGGATGATATGTTGGTCATGGGTAGTAGTCATGATTTAATCATGAATACTAAGAACATGTTGAAGAAGAACTTTGACATGAAGGATATGGGATTATCGATGTCATATTAGGGATTAAAATCTCTAGGCCTTGAGATGGAATTGTCTTGTCACGATCTCATTATGTCGGAAGCATACTCGGAAGGTTTAATGCTTTTGATAGCGCTCCGACTAAGACACCTGTAGATCTAAGTCTACACTTGGCCAAGAATAGAGGCAGGCGTTTCTCTGTGGAATATGCAAGGGTAATGTGATCGATGTACTTAACGAATTGTACACGTCCGGACATTGCATATTCGATGAGTAAACTAAGTAGATTCACAAGTAACCCGATGCGGATCACTGGAAAGTCGTGACGAGGGTATTTAGATATTTAAAGTATACCATGAACTATGGAATACTTTATACGAGATATCGAATAGTATTAGAAGGATCTTGTGATGCCAAATGGATATCGGACATCAAAGACTCAAGTCCACAAGTGGATTTGTTTTCACAATAGGTGGAGGAGCGGTGTCGTAGAAGTCTTCTAAGCGACGTGCATAGCTCGATCCACTATGGAATCGAGTTCATTGCTTTGGATAAAGCTAGAAAAGAAGCGAGAATGGCTTAGAAACTTCTTAGAGGATATTCCTTATTGAATAAGCACGTGCTCTTGTTATGATACACTCACGGTAGTCAATCGAATCGAAAGGGCACAAAGCGATGTATAATAGTAAGTCTAGACATATCGTCGGACACAATACCATTAGGCAGTTGATTTCGAATGGGGTTATTTCGGTTGACTACGTGAAGTCAAAGGAAAACCTTGCGGATCCGCTACGAAAGGCATAAATCGAGATCAATTGTATAAACTGTTAAGGGGAATGGGTTTAAAATCCACAACTTAAAGAATGTTCATAAGCGGTAACCCAACTTAAATAATGTTCATAAGCGGTAACTCCAACCTTGGTTCAATGGGACAACTAAGTTATGAATGTTCACATGAACACTTGGAAAATGTGTTAGCTCATTCTCGATACATCCAAGTGTATGTAAACCTGCTTGAATGTGGTGAGGTTAAGTTTAAGACTTTTAATGATTCCTATACTGAAAAAGGTGGAGTATTGCAGGATACTCTTCAATAGGAGATCACCTATATAAGTGAGAAGTAATGGCGCTTCAAAAGAAACACTTATGAATCTAAGATATGGTCCAGGGGCGAAATGGACACAACGTGAGAACAAGTGTTAGAGTTGTTATTGTGTAAATCTTGTTGTCTTGGTTTACACAAACTTTGAGTAGTTCAAGACATCGCGTCATCACTAAATTTAGTAAATCCGATAGTATTTTACTAAGGAAGGTTCAAAGCCACAAGCTACCTATTCGATGCAATAACGATTCGGCGAGACTTTCAAGCGAATCTGCGTACACGCTTGCATTAATTTCATTCATGTCGGGATTGTTGGAAATTTGGTCTTAAGAAATGGGTGTTGACCGATTTTGACCAAATAATTAAGTGGTTTCCATTTATGATAAATGAAATTAAATTATTTGTAAAAATTCTACCAAGAGAGTAGATGAAAATATCATTTGGAATTTCTCAAAATCGATTCCGGGTGAATGAGAAATTAATGCTTAGAAGTTAGCCACTTAATAAAAATAAATGGTATATATGGAAAATGAAAAATGTGGGGAAGGAGAAATGATCCATCCCACATAGAAAAAAGGAGGCAAAGTTGCACACTTAATATATCCCAAGTTGGACATATGGGTTTGGGCTCTTGAGGGCACCCAAGTTTTTAAAGGGGTGAGGACCTACATGCTTGTGGGTTTGGTTCAAAACACGCGTCTGCCGCTGTCTCCGCCGCCGCCACGGCCGTGCTGCCCGGTCGTGGGTCGTGGGCACACCTGGGCTTCTATTATTTTTGGACCAAAACCTTTAAAATTAAATGTTTAATTAATTTTTGTAATTAATTAAATAGATTTAATTAATTTTCATAATTAATTAAATGAGTTCAACCTGGGAAAACTTCGGCCCAGCGCACGGGCCGGAAAGACGGCCCGTCTTGGTCGGGTCGTGCTCCCCGCCGCAAAGGTTTGAAGTAGCATACGGTGAGCACGGCCCGTGTGGCCGGGTCGTGCTCCTGTCGAGACTTTGCGCCCCAGCGCGGGCGGGCGCACGGCCACTGCTCCGGGTCATGCGCTCACGAACAGTGCGTGCATTCGAAAATGTGTCTTTTTGAGCCTACAGATGCGATTTTTCCGTGCGGGCACTTCAATGCCTATATTATTGAAGCCCCTGTGATGAATTTACTGACGAAAAATACTCGGATAATAACCGATCATTCTGCATACAAAGCATATTGATCATTCCTACTTTGTAGCTTGAAAGTCTAAACACTTGTGTTGTTATTTGTGTTTCGAGTTTTCAAGTCTTTCAGAAACTTCGAAACGTAAAAAGTCGTTGTATCTTAGAGGCGAGCGCCGAAACCGTAAGCACTCGATTATCCCCGCCATTTTTCTTCACATACGAAACCTTCCACCGGATATATTTTACCGACAAGTTTTGCACCGAAATAACACACCTCTATAGTTGCGCTAAACTTGTTCTTTTTAGTTTTAAATTAAGAATTTTAGTGTATGGAAATATGCACTAAAATCGAATAATAAAAAATATTTCTTTTTGGTGTAGAATTTATTACAAAATATTGAAGATTGAGTGTAAATTTTGCACTAAAATAATACTGAAATATGCACTAAAATTGTGCATGCGGTGAAATGGTCTTAGTGATATATAGTTGTTATGGGTAAATTATTTACTGGTGTTGTTGATTCTCGCTAATTCGATATTTAAGGAATAATTATAAAAGCCACCCACAAGGGTTAACCTCTTTATAAAAAAAAAAAAAATCAAGTTATCTTATAAAATTACAAATACTCCTTAACGTATTACAATAAATTACATGTGTAAACGGGGCAAAAGAGAGGTAATTTAAGGTTTGGGCAAATGTGGTAAGAGCATGAACATTGGTAGTCAATTTGGAATTTTTTTGCTGCAATTGCTTCCACATTTTGGCCGGTTGAAATTTCAGCTATTGTTTTGTTTTGGTGAATATATTTATCATACATGTCTGGTTTTCCAGGAAAATATCACTTTTGCGTTTTGTTGAATAAAACTGTAAGAAAAGAAAAGAAAAAAAAAGAAAAGCATTATGTGATAAGGGCGAAAAAAGGAACAAACATCCTGCTTTGTTTGGTTTCATGTTCCGAATGACAAATTAAAATTCTCAAACCAATATATGGATATACATTAACAAAATTAATTTATTTTAAAAATATTTTAGGGTGACGCTATTAACACCCCTCAAACCTATCAATGTACCTTTTTTTTTAAGACACCTCATCTTCTTTTTAAAAATCATCTATATACTTTATGCACCCCCTTACCCTTTCCCAATTTACCCTTCCCCAATTAAAAACCTAATAATATTTTGAAACTTTATTTATAGAATAATGACAAGCCAAACATTAATTTCAAGAGAAGAAAAACGTGAACTTCTATCAAGAATGTGTAAGCCATGGATAGAAACATTGGTGAGCATCATAAAATTGTCACTTACGACTGCAAATAGTTGATCATTTTTTTTATAAGCAATGAGTTTCTTTGACAATCTCCCAGCCCCAAATCTTTTTAAAGAATTAATATTCTAGAAACAAACTTGCAAAATGTATCAACCACAACTATGGAACAATGAGACAGTTATTATTATTTTTTTTGGCCTTATCTGAGAGTGTAGAAATTAATTTTTGCCTACGCCACTCTCCACCCACCCCCGCATCAATGTCTACTTGCAAAACATCGAAGAAGAAAAACAAGAAATTTAAAAAGAACAAAGAAAAAGTGAAAATTAAAGACATTACTGAAGAAAAAAGAAGAACGAAGACAGATAAATAAAAAAGAATGAATAAAAACAAAGAAAAATCTCAATTTCAATAGAGTTTATGATGCTCCATTATGTGTCTATCCTAGGTTACAAATTATTGATGGACATCCTTTTCTTTTGTCTTGAAGTTAATTTTTTACTTTTTGATTATTCTATAAATAAAGTTTTATAAATTAGAAGGAGGGTGTATTAAGTAAATATATTAATTTTAAAAATAGGATGAGGTGTATTAAGAAGGAGGGTGTATTGATAAGTTTTAGGGGTGTCAATAGCAGTCCCCGATATTTTATTTTCAACTCATCACACACATCACACGTTCCCTTTTTTCATAATCCAACCTACCATGTGTTATTTCCAAATATTTACATCACATTCTTTTCAATATACAACTAGATGAGGCTCCCGTGCGAAATGCGATCCATTGGGCAAGAGCTGATCGATTGGGGCAAGGAGAAAATTCGAGTCGGGTCAGGACAAAATTCCATTTGGTAGCTATTTTTGAGACCCAACCCGTGAAAAATACACATGAAATGACAGGATCATGTAGATTTTCGAGCCACATAGGTGCAATCTTTTCGGGCATCCAAAATTACAGTCCTGCCGCTCGGGTCGAGCCCATTTTGACACATTTAATAATTAGATATTTGTATTCTTATCAATTCGTACTTAATAGGCAGTAATGATGGTGATCAGCGCTACAAAACGTTGCTTCATCAATAATGGATAAGTTGTATTATTTCCGTATATATAGATTTGAATGTGACATAAATATTGGACACGTTAAGATACGCTGACTTATTATAGATATATAAATATTACAATATAATCAACATATATAATTTTCAAATATATTAACTCATTAATATATTTTATATATCAGCACACTCCGTACATATTTTTTCTAGTTTGAAATAATACTATATTATTTTTTTTATCATTGATTATGAATAAATTCTTATCAATTTGATAGTTGTAAACAAAAGAGATAAAGTTATGTAGCCAATAATGCTGATTCATTTTTATATTTTTGCTTAGATCTTTTGGAATTTATTTAATACAATATTTAATACTGATAAATCATATATAAATTAGATTGTTAATGCATACCAAAATTAAAATGGACAAAATTAATTATAAATTACAATAATATAAGTCAACAAACTATTTTTTCCTTTTTTTTCTTCTAAATTTTCCAATTTTAGATTTATAGTATTTAATACTAATTAGACATATCTAAATTAAAATGTCAATGCATACCATAATTAAGATAAACAAAATTAATGATATAATTACAAAGATATTGGACATATATGTCTATTTTCTTTTTTATTTTTTATTAAAAAATATCTTATTTTATTTTTAGCAAGTGCAAAAAGGCGGGAAATATATTTGAAAAAAAACAGATTTGTAAATATATATATATATATATATATATATATAAGAACAAATAGGGCATAAGACAGAAGGAGCACTGATGGGTAAGAAGAAAATAGGGTAGAAGAAAGAAAGGGAACTGAATTTTATTTTATTTCTGCTTAAGAAGAAACTTATAGTACATTATTTTATATAGGAATTGGACTCCTTGTTTGCTGATTCCAATCTCCATAAATCAAGGAGATTTGGACAATAAGTTCTTGATCCTAATCTCTTTAAATCAATGAGATATGGAAAATAAGTTTCCTGATTCTCATCTCCTTAAATCAAGAAATGGAAAATAACAGTAATAAAAATAAAAATACTACTAATCAGCCTATGAAACTGACACTCCTCCTCAAGTTGGAGAATAGATATTGATCATGTCCAACTTGCTTACAAAATGCTCAAAGTTCTGTCTATGTAGTCCTTTAGTGAAACCATCTGCAATTTGTTGACTCGAAGGCATGAATGGTATGTAAATAACTCCGTTATCAAGATTTTTTCCTTGATAAAGTATCGGTCAATCTCGACATGATTGGTTCTATCATGTTGAACGGGATTGTTTGCAATACTGATAGCTACCTTGTTATCACATAATAGCTTCATAGGCAAGTCCACAGGTCTCCCAAGCTCCTTCAAGACCCTCTTTAACTATAAAATCTCACACTTTTTGGGCCATTGCTCTATACTTTGCCTCAGCGCTGCTCCTCACAACTACACTTTGTTTTTTGCTTCTCCAAGTTACTAAATTTCCCCATAAGAAGGTACAATATCCAGAGGTAGATCTTACATCGAATGCACTCCAACCCAGTTTGCATTAGTATAGACTTCGATTCCACGCTGCTCATTCTTCTTAAAAACCAATCCTTTCCCAGGAGTAGCTTTTAAATACCTCAGAATCCGATAGACAACTTTCATGTATTCTTCATAAGGAACATGTATAAACTGGCTCACCAGACTGACAACAAACAAAATATCTAGTCGAGTGTGAGAAAGGTAAATCAACTTCCCCACCAAACGTTGATAACGACTAGTATTTACTGGAACACTTCTCCTACCTCTCCTAATTTTGAGTTAAACTCAATAGGAGTATCTATTGGTTTGCATCAAGTCATTCCAGTTTCTTCAAGAAGATCTAAAATGTATTTCCGCTGAGAATCCACTATACCTTTTTTTGAACGTGCAATCTCCATTCCCAAGAAATATCTCAATTGACCAAGATCTTTGATTTCAAACTCAAATGATAATCTTTTCTTCAACTCTTCCATTCTTTCAACATCATCATCTGTTAGGATAATATCATCCACATATACAATTAAAATTGCTATCTTACCCTTAGTTGATGTCTTCATAAACAATGTGTGGTCTGATTGTCCCTGTAGGAATTCTTGCTCTTTGATGAATCTTGTAAACCTCTCAAACCAGACTCTGGGAGACTGTTTGAGCCTATACAATGACTTTCTCAATCTGTAAATTTTTCCTCAAACTTTTCAGAAAACCCGGGGGGAGCTCCCATATACACTTCTTCTTCTAAATCCCTATTCAAAAATGTGTTTTCAAATCAAGTTGATGTAGACCCCAATCCAAGTTAACAACAAGAGAGACAAGGACTCTAACGGTGTTCAACTTTGCAACAGGAGAGAACGTCTCAGAGTAGTCAATGTCGTAAGTCTGTGTGAAACCTTTAGCAACTAACCAAGCCTTGTACCTTTCAAGTGAGCCATCAGACTTGTATTTCACTGTAAAGACCCATTTATAACCAACTGGGGTCTTTCCTCTTGGGAGATCAACAATTCCCAGGTTTTGTTCTTCTCCAAAGCTCTCATCTCCTCAAAGACTGCATCTCTCCACTCAGGAACTTGTAGAGCCCCATGTATATCTTTTGGAGTAGAAATAGATGATAGTTCTGATGTAAATGCTCTAAAAGAGGGAGATAGACTCTGATATGATATGAAATTATACAGAGGATATTTTGTGCATGACCTAGTACCTTTGCTAAGAAAGCAATTGGCAAATCTACGATTTATCCGACTTTCTAATGATGACTCGGGGATGTGACATGTGATCATGACTCGAATTGACTGGACTTACACACCGATTGATCTTCATTCTCTGGATTTGCCTCTAGTTCAGATTCTTGGTTGCTCTTTGGGTTGATGGCTCTACTTTCTCGTCCTGGATATTTCCTCTCATAGATTTGTCCTTTAAAATTGATTCCACTTTGCTTAGAAAACATATTTTCTCTTTCCGAGTGTCATCCTGTACTGGCATATTCAAAGGAACTATATCCATACCCCTTTAATTATTTGAGACATCTTTATTCAAAACATGTTTTTCAGTATGAGTATGATCAGGTGAATGAGTTTCAGATACCATTTATTTGGATTCATTGTTTTTATTTACATAATCAATTTCAGTAATAGGAGAAGATAGGCTTTCATGAATTAGCTAATTAAAGTTTGAAACTTCACTTGATGTCTCCCTTGAAGATGAGTGTTTTGGAAAAAAGGTTTGTGCTCAAAAAACGTAACTTCCATGGAGACAAATATTTTTTTAGAATTTGGATCAAAACATTTGTGCCCTTTTTGAGTAGAAGGATAACCAACAAAAACACATTTTATTGCCCGACAACCAAATACTTTAAGGGGGAGATCATTTGAGAGCTGAGAAGAAGGAAAACATCTCTTAAGTTTATCTATAGGGTTTGAAATTTCAAAACTTTGGAAGGCATCCTATTGATCAATAGGTAGCTGCAAGGATAGCCTCACCCCATAGATACTTTGGAAAAAAAAGTTGAAAACACTAAAGATCGAGCAACTTCTAGAAGATGTTTATTCTTTCTTTCGGCAACTCCATTCTATTATGGAGTGTCAGTACACGAACTTTGATGAATAATTCCTTTTTCAAGAAAGAAATTTCCTACGATCTTGTTAAAATATTTTTTACCGTTATCACTCCTGAAAATTTGAATCTGTGTTTGAAACTGTGTTTGAATCATATTATAAAAAATTTTGAACACAGTTTCTACGCCAGATTTCTCTCGCAGTAAAAATACCCAAGTGACTCGTGTATGATCATCAATAAAAATAATGAACCATTCCTTTCTTCTTGTAGTTGTAATGCGTGAAGGCCCCCAAACGTCACTATGAATCATAGTGAATGGTTTTGAGGCCTTATAGGGTTGAACAGAAAAAGAGGATCGATGATGTTTTGCAAATTCACAAATCTCACACTGAAATAAAGATGGATTCTTATATATAAAAAACTTTGGAAATGAATGTCTCATATAATAAAAGTTTGGATGTCCTAAACGAAAATGTCATAACATTATTTCACTCGTACTGAGAATAGAAATAGAATTAAGACAAGTACCATGACATTGGCTACTTGAGTCATATCTGTTATAAAAAAAGTAGAGCCCACCAACTTGCTTAGCATTGCCAATCATCTTCCCCGTAGTCAAATCCTGAAAAAGGCAATTAGATGAGGAAAACATTGCTTGACAATTTTGATCAGTTGCAAATTTGCTGCTGACAACAGATTACAAGACATTTTAGGGACATGGAGGATATCGTGAAGTACAAGACTAGGTGAAATAGCAATAGAGCCTTTCCGAGCAACAACCGAGAAGGTTTCATCTGCTATCTTAACCTTTTTGATTCCCTGCACATGGACTATACGAGGAAAAACGTTTAGAACACCTAGTCATATGATCTGTAGCCCCAGAATCAACTATCCAAGAGACATTTGACTCGACATTAAGACACGTGGAGACTAGGTGATTACCTTTCTTAGCCAAAAAACATGAAATATTAGAATTAATGGAGTTATGAAATTGAAGAATTTTCCAGATTTGCTCTATTTGTTCCTTCATGAAGGGTTGCATTCCCTGAGAGGATTCCTTCTCTGAATTGGTGACTTTAGCTTGGAAACTACAATTTTCTCCAGTTAAATATCCAAGTTTTCCTATGCAATCGATGACATATTTGACAGATTGAGCATTGGTCTGGTGGGCGTCTTTACTTTTGTCGTCTCTAGTTTGGCCAATCAGTGCCCGCCTATAGTCCAATTAGGGTTTGGAAAATAGAGCATAAGCTCAGGTACCATGTAAGAAGAAATAGGGCATAACACATAGAGGAAAAAACACTAAACCCCCCAAACTATGCGATTTTTTACACTTTACCATCTAAACTAATTTCTTTTACACTTTACCATACAAACTATACAAGTTTTGCACTTTGCCCTATAGTGGTCATCGCCGGCGGAATATTCTCCGAATATTCCGGCACGTGTCCTCTACGTGAGGGCAAAACCGTCTTTTCCTAAAATTCAAACAGAAGTAGTTGTACTTTACCATCTAAACTTTGTTAGGAATTTCACTTTAATATCTGAACTTTGCGCAATTTTCACTTTGCCATATCAATTTAAGAAAATTAAAAAACAATTACGTGTATATACATTTATTTATCTTGTTTAATACATAAAATAAACACAAAAATAAGTTTAAACCATAATGTGAGAGTTTAATTATCGTATATATTACTTTTTTTTGCATTATAATTTATTTTTTACATATTAAAATTCAAAATACTAAATAGATATTATAATTATGATTCAATATTTATTTTCTTTTATTTATTTATTTATTTTTTTGGCAAAATTTTGATTTTCCAAGGTATCGGCCGAAATACAAAAAAAAATATGGTAAAAGTTTGAGCTGAACTGATTATTTTGGTACTATATTCAACACATGATGTGTACCGAATTTTCTGTTCAATTATGATTTTTTGTTCGTTCACCAAATACCTATTGAGTTTAACCTCTACTTGTAAGAGTTCTAGAGCAATGTCGTGTGGTAATCGACCAAAGTTGTCTTAGAAGAAAAGTTAGCCCGCCTTGGCGCCGCGTAGGCGATTTTCAGCCAAAATAATGTTTTTGGCCGATTTGGGCAAAATCGGATCGGCCTAGGGGCGCCTAGCGCCTAGTCGGTGCCTAGGTGGCCGCCTAGGCCGATTTTTACAACACTACTTTAGCACTATAATCATGTTTTGAATATGCAATCAAGAATTGGACTAAGAACTAAAAGTACATATCTAAAACATCACATTATAAAATTGGGGTGAAATCAATATAAAAATTTCTAAACCTTAGAATAATTCAAAGATGTCTAAACCACCAAAAACAAATCGTTATCAATGATTTATACTCACCTTAATCATAAACCTAAACCCTAAAATAATAACATTGATATTATATTTTTCTAAGGTAAATATTAATTAAAATTTCCCTTTGCGAATAAAAACAAAAAAAAAAGATAAATAAATGTAAACACACATAATATTTTTAATTTTCTTAAATTTACATGACAAAGTGAAAATTGTGCAAAGTTCAGATGGCAAAATCAAATTTTCAACAAAGTTCATATGGTAAAGTGTAACTACTTCTATTTGAATTTTAGAAAAAGACTGTTTTGCCATCACGTGGAGGGCACGTGTTGGAATATTCAGAGAATATTCTACCGGCGATGACCACTATATGGCAAAGTACAAAACTTGTATAGGTTGTATGGTCAAGTGTAAAGAAAATTAGTTCATATAGTAAAGTGCAAAAAACCGCATAGTTCGGGGGGTTTAATGTTTTTTCCTCTAACACATAAAGAGAACTATTGTGTAAGAAGAAAAAATAGGCGAGAAAAAATAAAGGAACTCGAATTTTATTTTATTTCTGCTTAAGAAGAAACATTATAGTACATCAATTTATATAGGAATTGGACTCCTTGTTTGCTGATTCCAATCTCCTTAAATCAAGGAGAATTGGACAATAAGTTTATGGTCCTAATCTCCTTAAATCAATGAGATTTTGAAAATAAGTTTCCTGATTCTCATCTCCTTAAATCAAGAAGATATGGAAAATAACAGTAATAAAAATAAAAATACTACTAATCAGCCTATAAATCTGACAAGATATTATAAACTATTAAAATAAATATAAATTATCAAAATCTATAAATATATATCTATATATATAATAAACAAGCTACTTTTAAATAGTAGGCTACAATTTTTCCGCCTAAACTCAACGCCTAAAAATAGGAATAACAACTTTGCTATAATTTTTTTTCAGTTTGTTAAATTGATGTTGGTATATTACGCGACTTCTGCATAAATTGATATTACATTGACTTTCGAATCAACATAATATGGAATGTTTGAAATTATGATTTGCAAAAAATCTTCTTCAATTACGAGAATTTTTTTTATGTCCAGATTCTTCACTTTTTTAATGAATTTTCTGGCGAATGATGGAAAGTCAATGTTTATTTATGTAAACCGTGATTATCCTAAATCAGATTTGATCCAAAAAAATATAATCACAGTTTTTTGATTTGTTTTATTTATGACAGACGAATAACCTAATTAAGAAAAATAAAGGAGAAAGGCAAAGCTGAGATAAAATTGGAATCTATAATTATTGATATCTTACAAAGAAAAGGAAAAAAAATCTCGTATCCATTAAATCTACTACATAATATGACAATCATTGCTATAATCGAATTTAAACATGATGCTGCAAATCAGATTGCAAAATTTGGCTATAATTAATAATCATAGTTTCTTTAATTATTTACTCTCGCAGGCTATAAATAATCGTGCAACTTTCATTCCAAATTCACCATTCTTCGAGCTCTCCTGCAAAAAAATATTGTTGTTGTTGCTTTGCTGATAATATACAAGAAAAAAATGGCACCATGGCTATCTTTTATCAAAGATCTTAACATGAGGAAATCGAATTCGAATTGGGCTATGAAACTACGCCTGGTGCGTATGTACGAAAAGCCGGCTTTCAATAACAAGATGACTATAAATAGTCTGGAATGTGTGTTCCACGACTATGAGGTACTTTTTTGAAATTTTTAAGTTTATTATTAAAACACTTTTCTTAATAAAAACTAATTTTTTGTGAATTATTTTATGCAGGGTGGTCGAGTACATTGTAGCATAAGAAAAGTGAATATCGCCCAGTTCAAACGTATTCTGGCCGAGGGCAACTTATATGCTATAAAGGATTTTGCTGTTTCTAATAACACAGACAAATATAAAGCATCAACAACAAAACACAAAATCATTTTTCATGGCAAGACCAATGTTGTGGAAGTTTATGATGAAACATTTCCAAGACTAATATTTAATTTTCGGTATTTTGTGGACCTATCTAATGTTGAAACTGTTGATGAAAGCGAGCTTTTCGGTAGGATGTTGTTTCTTCAAGTATGGAATTCTGATTTGTGCTTTTGAAGTTATTAAATTTTGATTTTAATATTTTTTGCAGATATCATCGGGAGAGTTGTTGCCATGCAGAATGCCCAGAAAAAGGAATTTGGTTGCAAAATTACTCGTTTCATGGAAATAACATTAGAAGATTTGGAGAAAATAGTTTGAAAATATCAATTTTTTTTTCTTCAATTACCATTTACTAATTATTAAAATCAATATTTTTATACATAAATAACCGCATTTCATGTACGTTGTGGGAGGAGTACGTTGATTTAATCTTGCCATATCTGGAAAATCATACTTTTGAACCCATCATTGTTATTCTGCAAATGTGTCGGGCTAAAGTTTTTAGAGGTAAATGTTGCTTTTTTCGATATTCTTTTTTCGAAAATTCTGCAAATTTTATATAAACTGATTATTGTTCTTCAAAAATTCAGATGAGGTTAAAGTTTCCAACAACTTTTATATTACGAAGATGATCAAGAGATTGAGGAATTTCAATCGAGGTTTTACTCTATTTTATAATTTATATATTTAAATATTTATAGTTACCAAGATTAATTTTATTATCAAATTGTTTAAGAGGTTTCAAAGTTTTTTGCAGGATGGGTACCATGAGCAACCCAACGAATTCAATTAGTCATGTTTCTTATCCAATCGTTATGTCAATTGATGAAGATTTGGCTTCTGGTGATTCACCTTTTCGTTTAATTGATCATCTTTATACAAATGAAGAGGTAATTTATTTTAATTGATTTACTTATTATTCTATTTTTTATAGTTGATAATAAATTTATTTTATTGAAATTAATATAGGTGGGCGACTTTTGGATTAGTGCCACAATTGTTAATGTTATTGGGGATTGGTGGTATTTGGCCCGCAAGCGATGCCCTAAGAAACTCACAAAAACCGGGGTAAAATTCTACTGTGAACGTTGTGATAAGTTCTACCAAAATAGAAATTTCAGGTAATCAATAGTATAAATTTTTAGGTATATAAGACCAAAAATTGTAACTAACTCATTTCCCAATTCCTAATTAAAGGTACCGAATTCAGTTAGAGGTTGGTGATGACACTGCAAATATCCAACTTTTAGTTTGGGGACGAGAGATTGTGAGACATTAATTGGTACACCATGTTCAGTTTTGAAACGGCAATTGGTTTGAGGTATATATTATCTTATTAAACTCGATTTTGTTGCAAAGGCATTTAATTTTACTTTAAATCACAATAATAATTTTAAAACATTTTGTAATAAAATTAGAGAGAAGGTGAAGATTTGCGGATGAGGTGGCAAACTTTGACCGATAGGAAGGTTACTGCTTCAAGTGTGCAAGTAAGTACGATCGTGATCAATAATTTTGCTAGTCATTTTTTTCTCTGTGATGAGATTGACTACGGACATTAATTTGCTGAAAAAATATGCTACATTTTCATTGAAAGCCAGGTATATTACTTTGGTTAGTTTTTATATAAATTAACTATAACTTCAGTGAATGATATCTTATTTTATTTTTTATTACAGGAGTCTGATTTCATGTCCAACCTTCACGGAGAGGAACAAGATTTTGACAAGGTAAATAACTTAAATTTTAATTATTTTAAATGAATTCTGTATAGAATATGTTTCAAAATTATTGTAATTTCATTCAATAGTCATCAAATTCGGGCGACGAAGTGAGTACCCCAGATAAAATGAAAAAGAAGATTGATGCAGTTGAAGAAAAAGTCTCCCTTAAAAGAATGTTGTTCGAAGAATCTACCTCCAAAAGCAAGAAGCTCAAGAAGGAGATTAAGTTGGAAGATGAATCTAAGATTTAGATTGTTCGTGGGATAGATTTCTACTGAATGAGAGATTTTTGTTGAATTAAAACTCTTCTTTTTCCGGTTTTTTCTTGGATTTGGGAATTATTTCCCTTTTGAAGACTATCATTGGTTTGGGATGTTTTTCCTAATTGAATATTTTGATCTTTTTTAATCTTTATTATTTGTTATTTTGGGGTTTTTCATTGTTTTTTTTATCTTTTCTTATTCAGCTTTTGTACGTTTGTAGCTAATTTTTTATATTCAATCATCTAAATTGATTATCAGTTTCTAACGGATTTTTCTGCTTAATATATGTTTTTTTCCTTCATTTCCTTTTCAGGATTGTTCGTATTGGTTGTGGTTTAAAAATTTGAAGATATGGAACATGTTTTGCAGCCTCGGTTCATTCTGTTTGAAGAATCACTCGAAGTATCGGAAGATTGAAGATGTGGACTTTTTGTGGGAGGAGTTATCATATATAACGAGATAGATAGTTGTTAGGAAACAACATTGTGGGAAAATAGAGACATTTACAGTGTTTTTTTGTTTTCATTTTTATTTCCATTTGAACGATATGTTTTTTTTTTGTTTTGTTTTAATGAATAATAATTCTAATATTTTAGTAAAATTTTATTTATTTTTATGTATTTTTATTAAAAATATGTATTTCTTTTGTCTTCATTATTAAATTTTTATATTTAGTTCAGTTTTTTTATTTATTTTTTATATGGAATTTTGACTTTTCTGTGTTACAGGATTTTTCTTGTGTAGCTGGCTTCAAGACTTGAGGATATGGGGAATTTTAAGCTTGGATGATATAGGCACAATACAACAGTTATAGAATGACGTAAAAGAATCGTGTACAAATTATTGTAGATTAGAATACAACAAATTGTCAAGGGATTCCATGTGTATTTTTATTGATACATTTGTCTACAGAGTTGTAAATTTTTTGTTGATGAATAAAATCTTTGAATTTATTAAATTACTTTTATCTTTATGCTTTCGTTATCTTTCATCTTTAATGTCAAAAACTTATATGTCACATTAAAAATTTATACTTAAATCTGAGAAAAGGTTTAAAATATATTAAGATTATATGATATTAATTGAACAAAAATAATTCAGTTTTGACAAGTTGATTATTGAAAAATATTTATTTACTATTTAGTTACTGTATTTTAGTTTTGACAAGTTAATTATATGATATGATAAATTTTTAAAAATTATTAATTTACTGCATATATAAGTTTATTTGATAAAAGTATTAATTTTAGTTTCTTTTTATAAGGACAATATGTATTAAAATTATTTATTTTACTTCATATATTCTTTTATTTTAAGAAGATTATTTCTACAGACCTCTAAATCTATTAAACAATTAATTATGCAAACATATAAGATTATGATGCAATATATATTACCATTGGGATATATATTTTAAAAAATATTAGTTGATAAAATACATATCTAATGAATAAAAAGATCTCCCTCGCACCAACAGGATTCCAATACACTCTTGGTGTACGGTCAAGCGGTTTTTTAGCTCGGGATCACCAAATTAAATTAAATAATATAAAAACAGAAAAATAATCAAAAAAAGTGCAGCCAATTTTCGTCAAAAATATATTATAATTTATATATCCCAATGGTATTTCAATTTACATACAGATGTAAAACAGATCGAATAATGTTAGAAATTCTAACATTATCTACACAATTAATGAGTCGATAGGGTGCGAAAAGTGCGAGAATCAGATAAAAATTGCATGGTAGGATAAACGCATATTGTCAATCAAATTTAAAAACTATATTACCATATAGATGCACGGATTATATTTTTACACAGAGCTAAAAATATTTCAACACACATGATTCTAGTGGATCCCAAGAGGTGGGCCTTGGAAAGTTTTAATATAAGCAGGAGGAATTCGCAGATCTTCCAAGTAAGATCTGAATCCCCATAAAATAAAATAAAATCTTAAAAATAATACCTTAATATATTTTACCATAATACACCAAATCAAGATCTCTCTCTCTCTCTCTCTCTCTCTCTCTCTATATATATATATATATATATATATATATATATATCAATTGACACCATTTAAGTTCTGTCGAAATTTTGATTGATAGGCATACATATATCATAAAACCAGTTACCAAGACGATCAACCACAGAATCTGACCCAACGACAAGAAGAATAGCACAAGCATTCAAACAAAAACAGGATTCATATTCAAGGAAGAAACACTTACGAATGAATGAAAAGGTTTGGCGAAAAAAAGCGATTTTGTGCAGTAAATGAAAGATGGCGGATGAAAGTTTGCAAGGTACTAAATACTTCTAAACCACATAATCTGACTCAATCATACTGATGTTTTTTTTTGTTATATTTTTTTTTATCAATATGCAATGTGTTGAGTATATGTATTATAACCTTTTGTCCAGAAACCATATTGTGTCCTGTATTTCGAAAGTGATTATGTGCAACTTTTGTAATTCATGTCTTTGCCAATTTTATCAGACATGCATAACAAAATACAATGGTTATAAACTTAACATTTTAGAGATTGTTCAAAATTATATCAAACGTAATAGTCAAAACAATATACTTATCTTTAGGGTTTTGATATGTTGTAATTTGCCAAGGTCAGATTTTACCTATCATTTCACATATTGCCTGCAAATACTCTTTTGTTTAAATCATAATTGTTGATGATATAATGAATATAATAAGAATTTTCATATATCAAACTAACAGTCTCTTAGTACATAACCTACCAGAAATAAAATGTAGAGAGTATCCTTTGGGCGTGTGTATCATCCAACTCTTAGTGCATTGTATAACCCAAACAAAATGTAGATAACTTAAAAGCTTCAACACTTTTCTGTTGGTGCATTTATCACAAATTGCATTATCAAATTTTCAAACATAATAACTATTGAAAAGCCCAAACACCAACAGGATTCCACTACACTTTTAGTGTAGGGTCAAGAGGTGTTTTGACTTAAGTTATTCTTTGTATAGGGATTCTTTGTATAGGAATTAAGAGGGAAAAAAATCAAAACAACCAAGAACAATGTTGAATATGCAGTAGTTGGAAAATACAATAGACCTCTAAAAATGACCTGATTTTTTAAGTATATTATTAAACCAGAATACATGATTTTTCAAAATTTTATAACAATATTCTAACTACATAAACAAAATATAGACATATATTGATATGCTTCTGGACATAAATTTTTTTTTTACAAAAAAATTATTTAATAAAACAATAAGAGTAAAGATGATTGGAAAAAATTATCTGGAATGGTTCGAGAGAATATTATTTTCGATGTTGTTGTAAGTCAACAAAAAAAACCCGCAAAATTAAAAATAAAACTGTTAGTTCATTATAACATCAAGAAAAGTAAATTAAATCTAAATTTGAATAAAACTCACCACTAAATTTTCGAAGTGCATAAATCTGAAAAATGGCTGGAAAAATCAAAAATAAAACATTTTCAGATATATAGCGAAAATAGCCAAGAAAACCATCGAATCTATTCTTGACTTGAACAAAACATTCAGATTTATTCACACAAAAAAATGGGGTGGGTTTGCAATTTTTTAAAAGAAAAATGGCCTGAAAAAGCTTACGTTTTGAAAATTTTCAGAGATATCGCGAAAATAGCCAAGAAACCCATCATATCTATAATTTACATGAACAAATCGTTCGTTATTTTGTTCACAAAATACATAAATCCGGTTGACTGCAATTTTTGTAAAGAAAAATGAAATCTCCAATAACCAGCAAAACATTTTCAGAGAGAGATCGGTCATAGCCAAGTACCCCATTTCTGGAGAAATTTAAACCCCAGATCGAGCAAATTAAAATACCGAACTCGAACAAGAAATTGAAACATCTAGAATTTTTTTAACAAATCATTCAGATTTGTTCAAAATTTAGAAAAATCCGACCGGTGTGTAGAGAAATTTCGAGAGACAGAGAAGAGATGAGTGGTAAGACCCTACATCGAGAGTATTACGGAACTCGAACAAAATAACCTAACCATCTATCATTTTTGTGAACAAATCATTCGGATTTGTTCAAAGATTAGAGAAATGGGAACCCTAGATCGAGAAATATAAACCCTAGAACGAGAATATTACCGAACTCGAACAACATAACCGAACGATATATCATTTTTGTGAACAAATCCTTCGGATTTGTTCAAAGTTTAGAGAAATGGGTTTGGTTTGTGATTTGCGATTGAGAGAAAATAGATGAATCTGGTAACAAATTTTTTTAACAAAATTTCGAGTGAGAGAGAACAGAGAATTTGTGTGAGAGAGAAGAGAGATGCACCGACTCAGTGGGTTTGGAAACCCTAGATGAATGGATTGTTTCTTTCATCACTTTTGGCTTATTCTCAGCCGTTCAAAATGACACGTGTCTAAATCGTGTCTTTTGATATCAGGTTAGATCAGGTGGGAATGTTCTAGAAAATGGGCTGGACTTGAGAGGTTGTATTTTTGAAATGGGCTTTAAATTGGATCTTTTATATGAAAGTGGGTTTATTTGATTTTTTTTGGGCCTAAAATAGATATGTGATTTATTTTTTAATTGGTTAAAATAAATTTCGAAAATTATGGTTTATTATATATTTGTGTTATTTCAAATTTTAAAAAAAATATCTGGAAGTACCAAAATAGATAAAAACAAATATGTTCTTTAAAAAATATGCATCACATAATAACGGTTAATTAATTAAAATGAGAAAAATTATAAATTATTTTTATAGATATAAAACACTGATTTATAAAAGTAATAATAATATTGAATCAGTATTTTTGGAATTAATCTAAGCTTCTATTTTTTCATTTAAATGCGTTTATGTCATTAATAAATTTTATTTATTACATATAAATTTATGTTGTTTTCAAATTTAGTAAATATAAAATTATGCCAAAGAAATTGTATAAAAAATTTATTGTGGAATTAAATTTGGTATCGTGGTGTTATATTTTCATGTGGCCTATTTATCTTTTAAGGGTTGTGAAATTATTTTCTCATTTTGCTATTTTATGTGATCTTAATTAATATTTATTATATACATTAGCTAGGAATTCAGTATTATCATTCTTATAAATCATATTTATATTTGTTTATACATTTTGTTTTTGTATATTTTTTATAATTTTTGTTCCTGCAGAAAACCAGTCAATATCAGTGTGTTCCAATTCGAGATCCTTTGAGAAACAAGTTTCACAGTTGACTTCGAGCCGGATTCTGTACACATTTTCGAGCAATCCTCTTAGTGACATCGCAAATGGTATATTAATTATATAATAAAAATTCTTTCCTGTTAATTTATTTATTTATTTATTTAATACATATGATTTACATTTTGTTCATTGCAGTTTCTAGGACAGCAATTGAGTCTCAAAAGGATAGTCGTAATGTTAGAAGTAGATTTAATAATATATCTGTGGTGTCCTCGGACATGGGTTCTACAACAACAGAGATAATTGATCTTGATTGTGATGATCATAATCAAACTGGTTTAGGTGAACGAAATACTAATATAGATGATAACATTGTCACTGATGCGAACCAATCTCAATTACTTGATACTATTATGTCAACATCTAATGGTTAGTATATATTGTTTTAATATATTAATTAGATATAAATATATTACATGTAAAGATAGAAATTAAATTACATTATTTGTTTCAATTGCAGAATATTGGGATGTCGGTGATGCACAATGCACGTGTCAATTTTGTGGTGCATTATTTTGGTACGATGAAAGGCTAAGATCATATTCAAAATCAAAAAACCCTCAGTATTCACTGTGTTGTTGTCATGGAATTGTTCAACTACCTTCAATCAAACAACCGCCTATTGTACTTCAAAATTTATTGTTTGGAGATAGTGACAAGAGTAAACACTTTCAAGAGAACATAATGTCGTACAATAATATATACAGTTTCACTTCAATGGGGGCAAAGATCGACACCCATATAAATAAGGGTCAAGGTCCTCCAATTTTTCGCATGCATGGCCAAAATTATCATCTAATTGGTAGTTTGTTGCCCTCTGATGGTTTGACTCCAAAATTTGCCCAGATGTATATATATGACACTGAAAATGAAATATCAAATAGATTGAATTGTGTCAGTTTTGTTTATTTTTAATTATTATTTTAACACAATTTATGACATTTATGCGATTGATGATGAGATTAATTTATTTTACCTTATACGTTTTTGTAGGCAAGGAAGTGAAATTAATAACTTGTACGAAGACATAGTTGAAAATTTAAAAAAAATGTTGGATGAAAATAATGTATTGGTGAAGACTTTTAGAATGGCAAAAGAGAAAATTCAACTAGCTAGAAACTCAGATGTTAAACTGTGTCTAATTGGAAAAACAATTACTGATGCGAGGAGATACAATCTGCCATCGAGTTCTGAAGTTGATGCGTTGATTGTCGGTGATTTTGATCAAGCTTTAGGGGACAGAGATATAGTGGTCGAAACAAAAGTAGGCCATCTGAAATGCATAAACGAATTGAATGCTTCCTATTTAGCATTGCAATATCCTTTGTTATTACCTTATGGCGAAGATGGTTTCAGAGAAGACATACCTTTTTCGGAACTCAATAAAACAAGTCAAACTGGAAGAAAGAGGATAAGTGTTAGAAAATTCTTTGCGTATCGATTGCACGACAGGTTACAAGAATCCTCTATTATTTTGTCGTCCCGTCGATTGCTTCAATAATTTGTTGTGGATGCTTATACGATGGTAGAATCATCAAGGTTGAAGTATATCCGCTTGCATCAGAGTAAATTGCGATGCGACATGTACAAGGGGCTGTTGGATGCTGTGTTGCATGGAGACATTGATCCCAGTACTCAGGGAAAACGTGTTATATTACCTTCCAGTTTAACAGGAGGTGCACGCTTCATGATACAAAATTATCAGGATGCAATAGCAATTTGTCGTTGGGCGGGTTATCCTAATTTATTTATAACATTCACCTCCTATCCCAAATGGCCAGAGATCATTCGTTTTCTCGGAAAAAAAAACTAAATCCAGAGGACCGGCCCGATATAGTTTGCAGAATCTTTAAAGTAAAACTTGATGCTTTAATCAAAGATTTGTTACAAAATGAAATTTTTGGGAAAGTAATAGCAGGTTGTGAATAATTTAAAGTATTTTGTCTATATATTATTAACTATAGTTTAATTTATTTTTACTCATTATTTCATTTTTTATTAATTATTTTTTGTTTTTAATTACAGTTATATACACGATAGAGTTTCGTAAACGTACGCCTCATGCTCATATATCGCTATTTCTCGGCAAAAGAAGACAAGTATCCAACTCCAAACGATATTGATCGAATCATATCAGCGGAAATACCCGATGAAGCCACAGGTCCCTGTTATTATGCTGCAGTCAGAGATTTCATGATCCATGGGCCATATGGTGAAGTTAGGAAAAACTCGCCTTGCATGGTGGAAGGTCCGTGGGCCAAACATTTTCCCAAGAAATTTGTTGATTCTACTACTATTGATGACGAAAGGTATCCACATTATAAACGTAGAGACAATGGAAGAATTGTTGAAAAAAATGGTGTCCCTCTTGACAATAGATATGTTGTTCCCCATAATCGTCTATTGTTACTAAAGTATGGGGCTCACATTAATGTTGAATGGTGTAATCAATCAAGATCGATTAAGTATTTGTTCAAATATGTGAATAAGGGTCATGATCGTGTAACTGCATCATTCTATAAGAGTACTGGTGAAGAAAAATCGGGTAAATTTGTCGACGAGGTCAGCATGTACTATGATTGTAGATATGTTTCGTCGTGTGAGGTTGCATGGAGATTGTTGGGCTTTGAACTTCAATATAAATACCCTCCTGTTGAACGTTTGAGTTTTCATCTAGAGAATGAACAAACGTTATTTTTCATGATTCTGAACGAATAGATGACGTTCTTAGGAGGAATAGTGTTAAGGAGAGCATGTTTTTGGTATGGATGGAAGCCAATAAAATATACCCTGAAGCTAGAGAGCTAACTTATGCTGAAGCCCCCACGAAGTTTACATGGAAACCAAAAATAAGAAAGTAGGTGCATAGACAATGTGGAAAATCTATAGGTCGAGTCTTTTATGTCCCTCCTGGTGCTGGTGATATGTATTATTTGAGGTGTCTTATTAATGTCGTTCGTGGTGCTACGTGTCACGATGATTTTAAAAGGATCAATGGTGTTCAACACTCTTCGTATCGTGAAGCTTGCTATACTTTAGGTTTGTTGGAAGACGATAAAGAGTATATTGATGGCATCATCGAAGCAAGTCACTGGGCATCTGCAGAGAATCTTAGGGGTCTATTTGTATCTATGTTGTCATCGGATAGCTTGAGCGTGCCAGACAAAGTATGGGATAAATGTTGGGAATATCTTTCGGATGATATTTTGTATAAACAACGTCTGCTTCTACAGCATTAAGGTATTACATTAAGAAAATTTATTTTAATTTACATGTATTTTAAAATATAGTTTTGTCTTTGATATTTTTTTATTATGTAATACTCTAACGATCACATTTCATTTTTTTTATTTGATAGAGCTCACTCTGACTGAGAATGAAATCAAGAATCTAGCTCGCGCGTAAATCAAAAATTATTGCGGAGTCACGGGAGGAGTCTACGTCAATTTAACTCGATGCCATTCCAGGATTTTGACAGTATTGAAAATAATCAGAATAGATTGATATATGATAAGTTGAGATATGATTGTAAAGCATTGTCTATTGAACACGCCAATCTTCTTTCAAAAATGATCGATGAACAAAGACCACGTGTATTCAAAAATAATTCGTGTTGTGGAATCCAATGAAGGAGGTATGTTCTTTGTGTATGGTTATGGAGGTACGGGTAAGACTTATCTGTGGAGGGCTTTATCTTACCGGCTTGAGATCTAAAGGAAACATTGTGTTGAACGTGGCATCGAGTGGTATAGCATCTCTTCTCTTGCCTGGAAAGACGTCACATTCTCGATTTGTTATTCCCTTGAATCCACATGAAGGATCAACTTGCAATATCGCCAAGGTAGTCCGCTGCCGAATTGATTGTTCGTTGTAAACTCATAACTGGGATGAAGCCCCAATGATGAACAAATATCGTTTTGAGGCGATTGACACAACATTACGAGATATTATGCGGCTTGAGAACCCGGATAATCATGTATCCCATTTGGAGGAAAACAATCATGTTTGGTGGAGACTTGATGATATCGCATGTTGTACCGGAGTCGACATGATATTGTTAATGCAACGATAAATGCATCTCATTTGTGGAAGAATTATACCGCTTAAAGCTAACTAAGAACATGCGTCTTCAAAGTATCCATCAAAATGATGATTATCTTGATTTGGTTAAATTTTCGGAATGGATAGCCAAGATTGGAGATGGAACTATTGGAGAAGAAGAAGATAGTGGTGCCACCGTTGATATTTACAAGATATTTTGCTCGAAAGTTCGATGATTCAATTGAAACTATTGTTAAAGATACATACCCAATGTTTAGAGATGCCATAGACAATCCCAGTTACTTGAAGGACAGAACGATTCTGGCACCTACGCTCGATGTTGTCGAGTCCATTAATCAGTACATGACTTCTTTGAACTCCTCGGAAAGACATACATTTTTGAGTTCTGATAGCACATGCAAATCGGACGCCAATGTAGATTTCTTGCATGATCTTCACACGCCAAAATTTATAAATGGAATAAAATGTTCCGACATTCCTAATCATGAATTACATTTGAAGGTTGGGACTCCGGTTATGCTATTGAGGAACATAGACCATTCGATTAGATTGTGTAATGGTACAAGATTGGTTATAGCGAGACTTGGGAAGGGTGTACTTGAATCTAAGATTTTAGCTGGTGCCAACACGGGTGATAAGGTGTTGATTCCAAGAATGACGTTAACTCCATGCGACCCCAGAATACCCTTCAAGTTTCATCGGAGATAGTTTTCTCTCGATCGTTTAAATGCGCTATGACTATAAACAAGAGCCAAGGACAATCGTTGTCTAATGTGTCAGTATTTGAAAATTCCGATTTTCGATCGTAGGTTAATTATATGTTGCTATTTCTAGAGTCACCAATCGCCAGGGGTTTGAAAATTTTAGTTTGCGGCGACGATAAATCCAAAAACAAACAGACAAAAAATATTGTGTACAAAAAAGTATTCCAAAATTTATAATAGTAAATATCTTTTTATATATTTTAACCTTTCTTCTGTCCTTTATATCTCAAACAAATCTAATTCAGACCCAACGACGCATCGCACGGGTCGCATACTAGTATATGTATATAATAACAAACATGTTTTCAATTTTATTTTCCCGCATAAACGCACTAGCTAAAAACCATTTTTGATAATTTTTTTAATAAAAAAATTGGCTGACAATATACTAAAAAATGTAGTAACTATCATATATCATTAACTTTTCATATCCACCCATTTTGGTAAGATTATTAATCAAATTTAGGAAATTCTATTTCGTATCAAATATTGTATATATACTAATCATACAATTTATACCAGATTTCATCATGATCCTAAAATACAAGACAAAAGCTTGAGTTAGACTGTCTAACATGTCTTTTTCGTTACACGGATCCAACCCGGTCCAGTTTTTTTGTAATTTCATGCACCGATGAAATTTTAGTAATATTTTGGGGTGGTATCATAGGATATACAGACCGATGGAATTTTTGTAATATTAAGGGCCATTAAAAGTATTAGTTTTCCCCTGAAAAGTATTAGTAGTACTTCTGAAAAGAATTAGTAATCTCCTTGAACAATATTTTTAGTAGTCCTCATGAAAAATATTGATTTTTTGCCTCAAATGTATTAGTAATCCACCTAAATATATTAATTGTTCCCTTAAAAAGTATTATGCAATGACGTATTATTAGACAACCCTCAAAAATATTAGTTTTTCCCTTAGAAAGTATTAGCAATCCCGTGGAAAAGTATTAGTAATCCTCTGGAAAAATATTAGTAACCCCTTCAATAGTTTTTTTAGTAATTCTCATGATAAGTATTGATTTTTCCAGCAAAAGTATTAGTATTCCCCCTAAAACATATTAATACTCTTGTTGAAAAGTATTAGATTTTTTGATTGAAGGTATTTTAGTAATTTCTCCTGAAAAGTATTAGTAGTCCTCCCAAAAAGTATTAGTATCCCTTTCAAAAAGTATTTGTAACGGCCAACGTATATTATTGTTTTGGTGTCAATGGTTGTGTGGGCCAATAGGCGGATTGACCGCGTACCGGGTATTTGGATCCGTCTAACGGATTAGATCCATTAGATGGTCTAACAGGAAACTAATCCAAAATACAATTGTAATCATTTAATTTTAGTTATTAGATATTGACTTTCCATTTAATTAATATTAATCAATATATATTGTCTTCCTTATTCGAATAATTAATAAAAAATGTAAATTGAGTGAATTGTAGAGTTGTAAAAGAATCGAATCGAATATTTAGAATATTCGATTCGAATTCGACTAATAAATGAATATTCATATTCATATTCGTTTATTATTCGAATTAAAAAATAGATTCGTATTCGATTCGACCAATATATTTGATTCGATTCGAATATTTGTATTCGAAATTTTGTAATTGTTTCATATAGTTTTTTCTTCAAATTATGATTAATTTACAATATAAATTAAAATCTAAATAATATAAAACTTATCAATGAAATACTATATTATAATAAAATTAAAATAGTAATTATGAAATATATATAAATGTCATTTACTATATATTATATATATGTGTGTGTGTTTTTATTAATGATATATTGTAACGCCCCAATTTTTTCTTTAGTGCATTTTTATTTTTTAGCGTTACTAAAATTTTAAGAAAATACGTGTAATTTTTTTTATTAAATAGATAAATGAAAAGTTTAGCGGAAGCGGTAATGAGGAAACCTTAAGTCTTAAGAAATAATTTTAGAGTATTTGCCAAAAATTAAAAATCCAATTAAAAATACTTTGAAACAAATTAAAAAAAATGTACATCACAATTGTTCAAAATTTAAAATAAATTCATAGTTCTTGAAATTCAAACAATTAAAAGTGAAATCATCGGCTATTCCCCCACATCTGCAACGCATCCGTCCATATGATCTGAAAAGAATTTGAATTTAGGGGGGTGAGTAATCACATACTCAGTAGGGATAAAGATTGTCCAAGCTAAATACGAAAAGTGCACAATTACATAAATTAACACATAACCTTTCCCGTTGGCATAAGCCGAATAACACATAACCTTTCCCGTTGGCATAAGCCAGATAGCACATAACCTTTCCCGTAGGCACGAATGCCATATTTTCCTTTCCCGTGTACGAGGCCAAAAATTTTCCTTTACCGTGGCACGAATGCCATATTTTTCCTTTCCTCGTGCACGTGGCCAAAAATTTTGCTTTCCGTGACACGAATGCCATATTTTCCTTTCCCCTGCACGTGGCCAAAAATTTTCTTTTCCCGCGGTACGAATGCCATATTTTTCCTTTCCGTGGCACGTGGCAAAAATTTTCCTTTCCCATGGCACAAATGTCATATTTTCCTTTCCTCAAGTGACGAGGCAAAAATTTTCCTTTCCCATTTCATAGCATACATTATAATGAAAACATGTAATTCATAAAAATTAATCATATCATATAACATATTAAAAGCATATAATTCACATAATTATGCATATCATGTAATACATCGAAAGCATATAATTCACATAATTATGCATATCATTTAACCATTTAAAATGCGTAATTCATATAATTGAACAGTTTAAACATTTAACAAGGATATAAAATATACACATAAAATGTGATAAAAATCCCTACCTCGGCCAAAGAAATAATATAGGTGCACAAATTGCTTGAATGTAAAAGTTCTAATTATTCGGTTCTTCGTCACCTACAATATAAATTTAACATGATTTAGGCTAGAGATTAAGTAGTAAGTTCCAATTGAAATGATTATATTTATAAAATAGTCTAGGACTTTTAGTATGTAATAATTGACTAAAAATATAAGTTTGGATGTCAAATTGAAACAAGTTAAAAAGTAAATTTTAGTTTTTGGACTAAATTGAAAACTTGTAGGGTCAAATTAAAAATCCAGAAAGTCTAAATAAGTTATAGAGAATTAATTTGAAAATCTAAAAATTTTAAATAAAAATCTGGACTGAATTGAAACTTGTTTGGGACTAAAATAGAAAAATTTCAGAAATATTGATTTACGATAGGACTTAATCGAAACATCAGTGGTCCGAACTGAAAAATTCAAAAATTATCATTTGGGAATTTGGGTTAAATTGAAAACCTCTATATTGCAACTAGGTCCAAATCTAAATCAAATTCTCAAAAACAAACCCCATTCCTAAAACCCATAAATCAACCCACACTTTACACACACCAAATACCACACGCACACACACGCACACACACTTTACACACAATACACTACTCACGCACACAAATCACACTCACGCACACACAAATGAAACACACACACACACACAAACACCCAGCAACACACACACACATCCTCTGTTATACATACACACACACATCGTCTCACACACACACAGATGCGCACACATACCCACACACAAAACGGACAACCCGTCCCGCAATTTCTATAGCTTTTGTTCGTCCATTCCTCCCCTTTTATCTTCGGCGGCGGCAAAAACCCTCCGGTGCATCGAACTTAATTCGAGATGCGCATATATACACACAACTACAAACTGTTCTCAATTTGCATATTTGTTTTGAATGTTTTGCAAATAATGAAAAATGAAGATGAGTAAAACCGAGAGAAATTTTAGTACTCTTACTGTACCTAAGAGAATTTGGGAGTTAAGAGTTGAAGGAGGTAGGAACTTGGAGGAAAGTGTTAGGAAAATTTGAGGTTTTGGAAAATATTGTTGAATATGGGAGAGATTTTTATTTTTATTTTTACAACTTTACTTGCTGGAAAGATGGGAGAAAGTGGTGTAAAGTTGGGGATAATTGAAAGCTTTATTTCAAAAGGCGAAAATGCATGTGAATAAAGTTAAATGTCCAAAAGTGGCACTAAAAATTAGCCCACAAATTAATAATAAAATATAAATATAAATATATATATATATATTTAATGATTAAAAAATAAGGTTAAGGTAATTAAATTTCGGGTGTTACATTCTACCTCTCTTAATAAAAATTTCGTCCTCGAAATTTTCAAGCTTACTCATTGATGGAATAACTCGGGATAATGAGTTCAAATCTCAGTTTCATGCTCCCACATTGCTTTTTTTTTCCACTCGAATCTTATCCTGGGGTGATGTCTCTATTTCCCAACTTGTGTATCTTCTTGGTAAGGATAGCCACCAAATTTTTTCTTTGTAAGCTACATCCCCAACTCGCTCTAATATTTCGAATGGTGCAATAAACCTAAGTCTCAGTTTTTTTTTTTTTTTGCCAATTCTTACTATTCCTTTGGCCGGTGTAACCTTTAAGAAAACTTTCTCTCCTGTTTTCAAACTGTAGGTCTTTCATTATGTAATCTCCATAGATTTCTCAGTCGCCTTGGACTATTTTTATTCCATCTCGACTTTCTCAAAACCTTGACCATCACCGACTAGCTCAGACCTAACACTTTTTCTCACCAACTTCGTCCCAATAAATAAGGGATCTACACTTTATGTTGTACAGGGCTTCATAAGAGGCCATTCCGATAGTTGGCTGGTAGTTGTTATGGTAAGGGAATTCCTCAAGAGGCAAGTATTTCTCCCAATTATCATCAAAATACAAAATGCAATCCCTCAGTATATTTTTCTAAGATTTGAATGATTCTTTCACATTTCCTGTCTGATACGTCATTAACTTTACTAGGATGATAATGGATCTTATAATCACAATCTTTCACAAGTTCTAACCATCTCATTTGAATCTCATGTTCAGCTCTTTTCGTGTGTGAAGATATACTTCTAAATCTTGTGATCATTGTAAATTTCACATTTTTTTTTGAACATTGACGCCATATCTTTAAGGCGTGCATGACTATTGTCAACTCAAAGTCATGTGTAGGGTAATTGAGCTTATGACGTTTCAGTTGTCTTGAAATGTAGGCAACCACTTTACCATTATGGCATCAAGATACACCATAATCCTTATTTCGATGCATCACTGTATATAACAAAACCCTCTATAGTTTTTGGAATTGTTAAAACCGATGTTGAGACTAGACGTCGTTTGAGTTCTGAAAACTCTGCTCGCACCTTTTACACTACAAGAAATTAGAGAAAATATGACGATAAAATTCGTCATATAAATGTCATTTTTCGTGACGAAAGTTTTTAGGTGATGAAATTTGAGCGTCATAATGATCGTCACCGTAGCCCCGTGGTAAGGGTGCTTCGAAATATTGTGTCTACCTAGGGCTGCAAATGAACCAAGCCGCTCGTGAGCTATTCGGAGCTCGATTCGGTAAAAGCTCGTTCGAGTTCGTTTTATGAGGCTCATTAAAATAAACGAACCAAACTCAAACTTAGAGATATTCGGTTCGTTAGATCATGAACATGCTCGTTAGTAAACTCGTGAATAGGCTCGATACTAAGCTCGTATAAATTAAACTGATAATTTGATTTTAATTTTAATTTTTCATATTTTTACTTAAGATAGTATAAAAATATTTCAATAAACTTATTTTTTTGAATAAAATTATAAGTTTTAATAAATATATTATGAATTTTAAATATAAGTATTTTTTTATAATAAATTGAAGAATAATTTAATTTCTAATTAATATTAATTAAGCTCGTTTAGGCTCGATTAAGCTCGAAAAAGTTCGTGAGCCATCAATATGTTCGATAAATTCAGTTCGAGTTCGACTCGATAATAAACGAGCCAAACTCAAACACTCAAAAGTTCGGCTCGGTTCAGTTTGATTGCAGTCTTATGTCTACCCTATACTTGAAAATCACTATTCGTTCCTATGTTTTAGAAGGTCTCATGTGAGAAAAAAAATGGGCCATCTATATTTGAGCTTATTTGAGCTCCGTTCATTAACATAACAAACCAAGCTTGAACATATTTCTATTTGATAAGAATATAAAGCTCGACTTGACTCGATTTTGTTGGGACATTTTTGCTAATTTGATCTTCACTTTCTAACTTAAACACGAATCTGACTTGTTTAATTATACATGCCAAAACCTTAAACCCGCATTATTTCACAGTAACACGGACCGATCCGTTTATGTATAATAAAATTATTTTTATGCATTTAATAATTTCAACTAAATAAATTTATTTTTAAAAATAATAATTACTACAAGTCTACAACACACTATTCAATTAAAAAAAATACATCACAGTTCCTAACATTAAAAAAAATTAACATATACATAATAACATCACACACTTATAATATTTTGAGGATAAATAACCCATGAAGTTTGGACACATACCAATTAATTTCGTGTTATGTTCGTATTGGATTTACATGTCGGGTCCGAAATTGACACCGTAATTCTATTATACGGATAATTATAATATGTCTACTAAATATTTTACTTCAAAATACGGAGTATTTAAGCGCGCTTCAAAATATAGTGTCTACCATATACTGATAAACAACCAAGCTACTCGATACTCAATTCGAGACTGATCGTTAAAAACTCGTTTGAGGTCCGTTCGTTAACATAACGAACCAAGTTTGAACATATTTTTCTATTTGATAAGATATAAAGCTCGGCTCGAGTTTGACTCGATTAATTAAAAAAAATATCTGTAAAAATATCAAGCTACTCGAGCTCATTTCGTTCAGCTCAATTAAAGCTCGTTTGAGTTTGATTCGATTAATAATCAAACCAAACTCAAGTACAATTTTAAAAGTTCAATTATAATCCAAACAAGCTTGAAAAATATTAATATAAAACACAATATATTAATTTTTATATTTTCTAAATATAAGAATAAATAGTATAATTTACATTAAATACAAATCATATTAAAACAAGCCATATTAACATTTTCGAACATTAAAATTTGAACACAAACGTGTTATGAGAAAGAGCACACAAAAAAGAAAAGCCAAAAAAGAAGCTTTTCGTACTGCAAAAGTTTGAACACCAGACATGTAAGGAGAAAACACACCCAATCCACTACCACTAGGCTAATCAACATTTTTTCTATGAGCTAGCGTTAACCTAATTTTATTAAACCATTAGTGTAATTAATGAGCTATTTGTCTCTCCAGAACGAAACATCTCCTTCACAAATTGATGTGTTTGCTGCTAATCAATACGTCTCTGTCTCTCTCTCCAACCATCCATCACGACCACTTCAAAGAGTTCCCGAAATTATCACCTCGGTGTCCACCAAAAAATTCTACTTGGACGCCAATCACTCGTCAATCATTTGCTTACCAAGTTTTCTTGAAGGTAAATCCGATTTTGATTTGGTTAATCACTAAAATATGTGGTATTGTCGTTTATGTCCTATGAGTTCAATTTTAATGTCTCACTACTTCATTTTCAATATCCCATGATTCAATTTTTTTTTTGGAATTATATAGAAGATACAACTTGATTGCACACCAAGTGTTTGTGATAATGTTCAACCCAAGTTCAATGAATTGCTTGGTATGGTTGATTGGCCCTTTTTTGTAGTTCCCTTGCTTGACTGCTTTCTATGCTTTCTGATGTTCATCTGCTTTGTGTCATTAGGTTTCATTTGAGAAGAAGAAAGAAGAATTGTTTGAGAGGGTATGTATCACTATCTTGTGTTTGCTATGTCTGAAATTGTCCTCTGCACCCTTTGACGTGTTATGTTTGTTCAGATAAGTGTTCCTGCATTGAAATGGAATTTTATCCCTACTACAAGAAAGTAAAACATATCCTCGTCCATATTGTACAGCATGACATCATCTCAAGAATCTAGTGTGAAGAAGTAGACTAAGAAAGCTCTAGTCAAAAATCAATATAATTCTCAAATAGTCTCTTAGATAAAATGGTCTACTGCAGTGACAAATATACTTAATTATTTTCGTGATGCCACGCCGTATGCCTACATCTTGAAAGGTGTTGTCGGTTTATGCGATGCAGAACGACATCTAAAACCAGGTATTTTTATACACACATTAGACAAAGAAACCGGATTAAATACAATTCAGGGTCAAATACTTACTCATCCTTACAGTACTAGATGGAATCGACATCTGAAGCTAGAGCTTCTCTCTCTAGTTAATGGGGTCCTCTGATATAGCATATTGTATCCTTCATGCTTCAGAGCTGCATATACGTCTGCAGGAGTCTTAACATCGGTGAAGTTCACCGTAGATACAAGTGGAAGGTGATTTAGCATTCTTGATGTGCTTTTTGACGAATTACTATTTTGGGTGATCTGATTTTGAATCAGATTGATTTAGGATTTATAACTTTTTGAAAATGAAATGCTGATTTGTAGTTGTTATTTTGGTTATGTAGAGCTGATAATGCTTGATATTCAAGTGACATTGTCTGCACTATTTGATAAAGCCCACTTTTGAATTAAACTCCCGCCTTATCCAGCATGTTCAAGCAATATGTCAAAAAACATTTATTTGCTTTTCAACCAGAAGGCCAAATTATGCTAATTTTGAATCCATTCTGGTTTAACTCTTGACTCTGTCTCATGCTTAAGTACTATACATATTTTACTTATTTTTATTAAAATATTCACATTAACACTTGGTTATTGACTAATTACATTTTTATTCCTTAAATGGTCCGGAAGTTCTCTCGAATTTTTATTAAGAACCTTGTATTTTACTTTAATATTAATTGTTCTCCCATCAATTGATTTACTTAGGTCCTGGAACAACTGCTCTGTTGGTTCCGCATATTTTCATTTGTGTCCCACCACGTTGTTTGTGTTGTTGTTCCTAAAGCTGTTGAACTCACAAAGACAGCAGGTGATACTTTGCAGCCTATTGAATTTCCAAATAAATAAGGATTGTTGTTATTATAAATTTTCTTCTTCAAGTGCATGAATCCACAAGAAAAGATATTTTATAGTTTCCATGTTTTCATTTTATAATATTTATAATATAGAAGTTGTGTTTGTTTTAGCCTGCATTTTGAATACTTAATTCATCATAATCCACTAACCAATTTGAGGGAGCTACTTAGAACTTGTAGAAAGTTTTAAAAAAACATAAGCTACTTAGCTGTATAGCTAAAATACCCCTAAGGTTTTGGTTAACTACAAATAAAACCAAAAGGTTTTTGAAAATATATTATAAAAACAACTCTCGAGGTTTGATTCTGGATTACATTGTACCTTCTTCATAAGAACATATATTCAATAACCCCTTCTACATTTGTAAAAATATTACAATTACCCCCTTACATTTAACACGAATCGAACCTTAAGCGTTTCTTTTGTAATTTCAAATATTTAAGTCTTTTTAGAACTAACCCAAATAGGGATGACAATGGGGCCAGTGTCGGTCTTAATGTGTGGACCTGTTTGCACATGATACATGGTCTTAAGAGTAAGTTTCCTTGATTACTTAGCACTTTACTGTTTAATCACATTTTTTCCAGTACAATGCCAATTACTATCCATAATATTAATCCATGTTTTGTCCTTGTTGCTCTTTGTTTCGCTTCATGAAGCCTTATGAAAAAGAAGCCAATGGAGAATTAAAATTGAATCTGCAGCTTTTTCAAATTAGGCATGGGCAAATGAACCAACAATAAGCAAACTTATCTTTAGTTGTTTTCCCTTGTTATATCTCGATTTTCTTGAATCACTAAATGTTCTCATTTAGCAATAATCGAGGGACCTTGTTGATCTAAGGTTTGCGTTTGTGGGATCAGTCTGTGTCAAATTATTGTTCTTGAAATTGCAATTTCATGGTTAATTATATGCTTGATTTCTATGTGAAGATCTATGCTAGATTTGAAAATATCTTGTTCCTATGCTAGATTATTTATGAGTACAAGCTCAGGAGTAATATTAATCACCATGCTCGTGAAATCAGAAGACTAAAAGCTTACCTCGGGTAACAATTTTGACGAGCAGTTGTTTGATTGCATGTATTTACAATAATTATCTCATGCCCTATCAAGTGTGTGTGTGTGTGTTATATGGGATCAGTGTTAATCTTTTTTAGATTTTCTTGTAGGTTGATTTATGAAGAAAAATCTAAACTACCAAGTGGCGTGATGCTATTTTGAAGCAACCAAGTAATCTTGTATTGATAACCTAGTGTGTTGTATTGAAAGGATCTTATATATTGTATTATAGAACATGATGATCCGCTTTGTTATTAAATGCTCGACTTAATATTGCAATTGAATATATTGTTGATATATGATATTTAGTGGTTATGTCGTATTGATGATACATGGTATTTTGACTTAATTATTGTTGTATTGTTGTTGTTACACTGGGACGATGCATTATTTTATAATTGTATATATAGGTGTTGGATTGTAGGGCGCATATTGTAAATTTGAAAAGAAAAAAAAAACTAAGTTTTACATCAATTGTCGTAGCAACCGATGTAAATCTTTAAAAAATACGTTTTATAATTATAATATTTCTAGAAATATCAATGGGGCTTTTGAAATGTGTTTTACTTATGAAGGGGGAAAATGTAAGATGAAATCAAACCTGAAGACGATTTTTGTGATTTAAAAAACCTCTAGGTTTTTCGTAATTAGCTCTAACTTCAGTGTTTTTTTCAATTAGCTAGAACCTCAGGGTATTTTTTTGTAACTATCCCATATTATTATTAATAATATTTTTAAATTTGAAATCTGCCTCCACGTGATTGAGGAGGTAAGTATTTTCTGTTTCATAGATGTGTGTTTGTTTATAATCAATTATACACTTTCTACTATCTTTTCCTACCATTCACTTTTTAAAAATCTGCTTCTCTTTCATCACAAGAAGAGAAAGAAAAGAGTTATTCCTATTTTTTTTGTGTATTATGGTGAGAGTTTTTTTTTTAATAAATTATGACAGTTCGGGGAATATATATTTATAGTAGCTAGCCATGTAGGTTTTCAGTTTCTATTACGCAAAATATTATTACTTATCTTTTGCAAAAAAAAAAATGGACAACATATTTTGCCCCAAAATAAATTGGCAAGAAATTTATATTCATCGCCACTAAATATGACGTTCGTTGACAAAATAATGGTGTCGATTTTTTAAATTATTAATGACAAAAACGATGATGTAATGAAAGGAAATATTTTGGGACACTAAATGTCATCACCAACTATGTTCAATTTGTTATTGAATGATTCTCCTCCTCAATTTTGGTGCGAAATTCTACCTTAGTCAATTACAATGACAAATTTTATTTAACCGTCATGAAATATGAACATTGGTGACGACATATAAGTTCAATAGTGACAAAACTAAATAGTATCATAAAAGTATACTTGTCATTGACAAAAGAAATTCGTCACTATTAATTATCAAATTATGACAAATTGTTGATGAATAGTTTGTCACAAAATAAAATGGTGACAAATTCATATTCATCGTCACTAAATATAGATTTTGTTGACGAAATAATGGTGTCACTATTTGTTTGAACTAATTAATGACAATATATTATGTTGTCCTGAAAGAAAATATTTCGTGACACCAAATGTCGTCACCAATTATAATCAATTTGTCACGAAAAGTTTTCCCACCAAATTTTGGTGCGAAATTTTACGGTCTAGAAATAACTGTGACGGATTTTAGTTAACCGTCATTAAATATGAACAATAGTGACGACATATAAGATCAATAGTGACGAAAATAAATGGTATCATAAAAGATTACTTTTCATTGACAAAAATAAATTTCGTCATTGTTAATTAACCAATTATGACAATAATTTATGCGTCGTGAAAAAATTCGTCATAAAATGTGTGATTTCCTATAGTGTTAGTCCAAATAAATTTCTACATTTTCCATGTGAGTCGGCTCATTGGGTCTGCTAATCTTTGAAAATCTTTCGTTAAACCTTCGGTAATATCCAACAAGACCTAAGAAATACACACTTCATTGGCGTTCGTAGGAGCCAACCCTTTTTCCACAGCTTTAACAATTGTTGGCGTTGACTTCAGTACTTTTCAATGTAATACATGTCCCAAAAAGAAACTACTTGTCTAGCCAAAACTCACACTGCTTGAATTTGACATACAAATTCTCTTTACGGAGAGTCTCCAACACTATGATGATGTATTTCTCATATTGTTAGATATTATTTGAGTATACCAATATATCATCTATGAATATAATCACAAAATAGATCCAAGTACGGATGGAAAACCCAACTCATCAAATCCATAAATATTGTCGGAGTATTACTAAGTTCGAAGGGAATCATTGTCAACTCATAGTGCCAATATCAGGTCTTAAAAACTGTATTGGGTATATCTTCTTCCTTAACCTTCATTTAATGATATCCAGGATTTCGCTTCAATCTTAAAAAATACACTTGCCCCATTCAATTGATCAAAAAGATCCTCAATCCTTGGCAAAGGATATTTGTTCCTTACGGTGAGCTTATTCAACTCTCTGTAGTCTGTACACATTCTCATTGTCCCGTCTTTCTTCTTTACAAATAAAACTAGCGCTCCCCAAGGCGACACGCTCGGTCGGATGAAGCCAATATCCAGAAGTTCTTGCAGCTGAACTTTTAGTTACTGACGCTCCTTGGGTGCCATTCTATATGGTGCTTTCGATCTGAGGGCGATTCTCCTAAATCAAATCAATTGTGAACTCTACTGATCGAATTGGAAGTACTCCCGACAAATCTTCTGGAAAGACATCAGCGTACTCATGTACAACTGGGACTTTATAAGGGTTTTCTCGGCAACCGGAGTGGCCATCACATTCACCAGATACCCCTGACAATTTCCTTTCTTCAATATCTTGACTGTTTTCATTGTTGATATCATTTGGGGCATACCACTTACTCTCGCTCTGAAAAATGTGAATTCATCTCCGTTTAAGGGTCGCAAAATTATTTCTCTCTCATGACATTTTATGTTAGCCTTGTACTTATTCAACCAGTCTGTTCCTAAGATGATATCAAAATCCTTCATCCTAATCAAATGCAAATCCGCTTCTAAACCATTCTCGTCAAAATCCAACTCCACATTATTAATCACCAAATCAGTATTTATTGTTTATTCTGGATGTGTGGCTCATTTCTAGTGTGTCGCTAACAGTGTAATTCACGGGTTGGATTTTAGCTCAAAAATCAAAATAAATAAAAGAATGCATAATATCAATATCAAATAAATAGCGCTAGAGTAGGTGTATTGCCGACATCCCATAGACCCTGGTTCTAGTGTTTTTAAATGTGCGGTCAATCTAAAGTCAAAAATTGACCATATTAGTCATTCAACTCTATAACATATTATAAAGAAAATACATGTTTTTCTATGGTTCATTATGAATCGCTATTTTACGTTGTTCTCTATGTCTAAAGTGACATACAAGAAATTTAAAATCATGCAATGAATCAAAGAACACATTCGTAAGTTCTAACAAGTCACATAAAAGTTCACATAAACTTTCATAATTCACATAGCATATCATACTTTCCCAATTTCCAATGATGCGAAAATTAAATAAATGTTACCTGGTTGGACGGAGCGTGATGGAGAGGAATAGCAAATTTTAATTTTTTTTTTAGGAAAGAAAAAAAAATTAAAAATTGCAAGTCTACATGAAAGTAGACCTGCTCTGATACCATACTGTAACGCTCCAATTTTTTCTTTAGTGCATTTTTATTTTTTAGCGTTACTAAAATTTTAAGAAAATACGTGTAATTTTTTTTTATTAAATAGATAAATGAAAAGTTTAGCGGAAGCGGTAATGAGGAAACCTTAAGTCTTAAGAAATAATTTTAGAGTATTTGCCAAAAATTAAAAATCCAATTAAAAATACTTTGAAACAAATTAAAAAAAATGTACATCACAATTGTTCAAAATTTAAAGTAAATTCATAGTTCTTGAAATTCAAACAATTAAAAGTGAAATCATCGGCTATTCCTCACATCTCGCAACGCATCCGTCCATATGATCTCGCAAAGAATTTGAATTTAGGGGGTGAGTAATCACATACTCGAGAGGGATAAAGATTGTCCAAGCTAAATACGAAAAGTGCACAATTACATAAATTAACACATAACCTTTCCGTTGGCATAAGTTCGAATAACACATAACCTTTCCGTTGGCATAAGCCGATAGCACATAACCTTTCCCGTAGGCACGAATGCCATATTTTCCTTTCCCGTGGCACGAGACCAAAAATTTTCCTTTACCGTGGCATGAATGCCATATTTTTCCTTTCCCGTGGCACGTGGCCAAAAATTTTCCTTTCCCGTGGCACGAATGCCATATTTCCCTTTCCCATGGCACGTGGCCAAAAATTTCTTTCCCGTGGTACGAATGCCATATTTTTCCTTTCCCGTGGCACGTGGCCAAAAATTTTCCTTTCCCATGACACAAATGCCATATTTTCCTTTCCCGTAGCACGAGGCCAAAAATTTTCCTTTCCCGTTTCATAGCATACATTATAATTAAAACATGTAATTCATAAAAATTAATCATATCATATAGCATATTAAAAGCATATAATTCACATAATTATGCATATCATGTAATACATCGAAAGCATATAATTCACATAATTATGCATATCATTTAACCATTTAAAATACGTAATTCATATAATTGAACAGTTTAAACATTTAACAAGGACAATAAAATATACACATAAAATGTGATAAAAATCCCTACCTCAAAAGCAAATAATATAGGTGCACAAATTGCTTGAATGTAAAAGTCCTAATTGTTCGGTTCTTCGTCACCTACAATATAAATTTAACATGATTTAGGCTAGATATTAAGTAGTAAGTTCCAATTGAAATGATTATATTTATAAAATAGTCTAGGACTTTTAGTATGCAATAATTGACTAAAAATATAAGTTTGGATGTCAAATTGAAACAAGTTAAAAAGTAAATTTTAGTTTTTGGACTAAATTGAAAACTTATAGGGTCAAATTAAAAATCCAGAAAGTCTAAATAAGTTATAGAGAATTAATTTGAAAATCTAAAAATTTTAAATAAAATTCTGGACTGAATTGAAACTTGTTTGGGACTAAAATAGGAAATTTTCAGAAATATTGATTTACGATAGGACTTAATCGAAACATCAGTGGTCCAAACTGAAAAATTCAAAAATTATCATTTGGGAATTTGGGTTAAATTGAAAACCTCTATATTGCAACTGGGTCCAAATCAAAATCAAATTCTCAAAAATAAACCCCATTCCTAAAACCCATAAATCAACCCACACTTTACACACACCAAATACCACACGCACACACACGCACACACACTTTACACACAATACACTACTCACGCACACAAATCACACTCACGCACACACAAATGAAACACACACACACACAAACACCCAACAACACACACACACACATCCTCTGTTATACATACACACACACATCGTCTCACACACACACACAGATGCGCACACATACCCACACACAAAACGGACAACCCGTCCCGCAATTTCTATAGCTTTTGTTCGTCCATTCCTCCCCTTTTATCTTCGGCGGCGGCAAAAACCCTCCGGTGCATCGAACTTAATTCGAGATGCGCATATATACACACAACTACAAACTGTTCTCAATTTGCATATTTGTTTTGAATGTTTTGCAAATAATGAAAAATGAAGATGAGTAAAACCGAGAGAAATTTTAGCACTCTTAATGTACCTAAGAGAATTTGGGAGTTAAGAGTTGAAGGAGGTAGGAACTTGGAGGAAAGTGTTAGGAAAATTTGAGGTTTTGGAAAATATTGTTGAATATGGGAAATATTTTTATTTTTATTTTTACAACTTTACTTGCTGGAAAGATGGGAGAAAGTGGTGTAAAGTTGGGGATAATTGAAATCTTTATTTCAAAAGGCAAAAATGCATGTGAATAAAGTTAAATGTCCAAAAGTGGCACTAAAAATTAGCCCACAAATTGATAATAAAATATAAATATAAATATATATATATATATTAATGATTAAAAAATAAGGTTAAGGTAATTAAATTTCGGGTGTTACATATATAATATAAATATATATTATTCAAATATTTGTTGAATATTCGAATCGAATATTATGTTATTCTTATTCGAGTTCGAAAAGAATACGAATTGAAAATTATATTCTTATTTGAATTGCGAATCGAATAAAGAATATGATTCTTTTACATCCCTAGTAATTTTTGGCCAAATAACACACACACACACACACACACATATATATATATATATATATATATATATATAGAGAGAGAGAGAGAGAGAGAGAGAGAGAGAGAGATAATATATATATATATAACAATAAACCTATTTACAAATTTATTTTCCCGCCTAAAAGTACTTGTTAATTGTTATAAATTCAACTGTATTTTATAAATTTTATCTTTAATGTGAGATGATCCTGTTTTTGAAAACAAAAGGATTTATCTTTCCTTCCATTTTAATTACAAAGAAAAAATTAAACATGTTTGACTTTTTAATTTTGATATTCATACTAAAGTCAAGGTGAAAACATGATTATAATCACAAATAAATAAAAATCATTTTTCCACACTAGTGCATTCCAATTTTTTTTGTAAAGCATTATTTAATTCTCTGAAACAATTCTAACAAAGTTCTAATCAATTCAGATAAATATGATTTACATTGACAATAGAGCTGCAAAAAAAAAAATCTTAACATGCAATAATCAATATCTCAATAAATTGTAATTATTATATGTAATCAAAATTAAATGATAGAAACCCGATTATAAGAGGGAATCAACCAGCAATGCTGTGCAAATTTAAGTAAATCACTAAAATGCGGAACATCTTTTTTTTTTTGCTGCAATAAAAATTATTCCAAAATAATTACAATATATATGCGGGAAGGATCTCTCTACCACCGATAAAGCTTAACATGTTATTATTTATGCTATTGATAAGGGTAAAATATGGTTTCGGGTTGACCTGTATGGATTGGGCCGATTTGCTAAGTCCTAAGCATTGGGTCGATCTGCTAATCCCTAAGTATTGGGCCGATTTGCTAAGCCTTAAGTAATGGGCCGATCTGCTAATCCCTATGTATGGGGCCGATCTGCTAAGCCCTAAGCATTGGGCTAATCTGCTAAGCCCTAAGTATTGGGCCGATCTGTTAAGCCCTAAGTATGGGGGTTGATCTGCTAAGCTCTAAGCATTAGACCGATCTGCTAAGCCCTAGGTAGGGGGCTGATCCACTAAGCCCTAAGAATTGGGTCGATCTATTAAGCCCAAGGCAATGGACTTATCTGCTGATCTTTAAACATTAGACCGATCTTCAAGCTCAGGGATGGTTGGACTCGGTAAGTCATGATGTATTGGACCGATCTGTTGGGAACCATGTATTTAGTCAATCTATTAAGATCTACTCAATGAGCTGATCTACTGAGGCTTTTGGTTTGAAATACGTTAGCTCGTTTGGGCGGGTTTATTATAGCTCGACTCCATGAGTAAGGATGCTCAAGACGTATATAAGATAAAGATTAGACAAGAACACTAGTGTGCTGGTCTGAGGTGCTAGAGATCAGCTCAAGTCCTAAACCTTTAAGAGGCAAATTAGGGTTTTAGAAGATCTGGTCCTATCCTAATCATGATTATGTTACCAAATCGTAACAGAATCCCGGATTTTACGGAAACCCTAATCCGGGCTAAGCTATAAAAGCCCAAGTCCAGGTTCATTCTTGACCTAATCATATTTTTACTTTCACATTATATTTTTGCCTCTTGCTTCTCTTCCAAGTTGCTGACTTAAGCATCGGAGAGGGTATGCCGGAGCACCCCTCCGGCCCCCCATTTGTGCAGGTTTCACGATGGAGTTTGGCTGGAAGGCTATTTTGTAGAAGATGAGTATTTTGAGAGCAACCAATTATATACAAATCGATATATACAAGAATGATGTCTAACCCACCGTCAGTATAGCTTAATGTATATGTTGTTTATGTTACATATAAATCTATGTTTATGAGAATGATCTTCCACTCACCGTCAATAAATTTTAATGTGTTAAATATTTATTATGTTCAAATCTATATTATACGAAAGTAATCTCATGTCCACCGTCAACACAACTTATCTATTATTGATGATGCAACATTTTTGTAGGACTGATCACCATCATTATGGCTATTAAGTACATGTTAATATGAATACAAAAGCTTGATTATTAGAGGTGTCAAAATTGGCACAATATGATGGCCGAGCCGATGAAAAAACATGTCTGAGCTGTAATTTGGAGACCCTAAAAATATCGTGCTTATTTGACCCAGCCCAATAGGCCTAAAAAGTTTGTCGACACAATCAGCCTGGTCATTTCATGTGAATTTTTCATGGGGTGGATCGTGTTGATCTCAAAATAGCAGCTATACAGAATTTTAGCCCGAGCCAATGATTTTCCTCTTTTAGCCCAGTGGGCCAGTCTGGGCCGAACCATTTGACAGCTCTACTTGTTATTATAATAGCGTGTGCATCGCACATGGGCCTCATCTAGTTAACACTAAATTCACAAAGTATTCATAAATGGGAAATCAATATATTATAATGTATCGGAAAATAACTCTTCCAATTTAATTCTATTTTAATAGTTTTATAAATAATCGCGCATTGCAAAATTAATGGCATAATTTATAATTAAAAAAATCATATATCCCTGCTTCTAAAACGAATTTCGATGTCATTTAATTAGAAAAAGGATTGCATGGTTACCGCAATATATTTTTAATTGTAATAATTAACATAAATCATTAACTCTCTCGCTTTCAATTTTGGTATGAATGTCATTCTAATTTAGGAATTGCTATTTGATAATTAAATGTTGTGTCGATATACTTGGAAAGATTTGGATCATATTTCAACCAAAATGGTACAATTGTCCGCATTTACTTTAAATTATCAAACATTGACTTTCTATTTTATTTGGCCAGCCCATTAGGCCCAAAAAGTCGGGCCGACCTAATAACCTAATCATTCCATTTTAATAAGGTGAAACTGTATTACTAGGGTACAGTGACACTTTTGTAATATTTGGACGACATATTACATCTCTAGGGCGTGGTGGTATTTTTAAAATATTATGTGATGGCAAAGTATCAATTTAAACTCAAAAAGTATCACTTTTTACTCTTAAAGTTATGTGATGGCAAAGTATCACTTTAGACTCAAAAAGTATCACTTCTTACTCTTAAAGTATATGTTTTTAATGTTTTTTTTTTTGCAGTGTCAACTTTGAATTATTTTGTGGTGCATTATACCACTTTAGATTTAAAATGTTTCACTTTTTATTAAAATATCACTTTTACTATGAAAAATATACATTTTCAAAGTAAGAAAACTGATTATTTACTTGTAAAGTTATATACAATCTTATTCAAAAGTATCATTTTTATTAAACAAATTATCTCTTTTACTCTAAAAAGTATATATTTTCAAAGTAACAAAAAATTACATTTTTTTAAGGTATAGGCACAAGGCCGTAAAATAAAATAAAAGAGAAAAAAGTGCTGATCACACGGCCGATCAACTAGCTTAACAGTGGGGGCTTCATTAAAACCTTCAAGGTAAAACCCACCCTTGTGGAAAAAACCCTTGGGAGAAAAATAGTACCCTGAAATAAATGTCTAAAAGGATCCATAGAATACAATAACCATAAGCCGATTACATAGTTGGAACAAAAGAAAAATCTAAAGCCGAAGACCAAAAACGTCCATAAACATGCGTACCGTGTATCGATAGTCCACTCTCATGGATTCTCAAAGCTCTTCACTATAAGAGTCATCATCATCTACCTCATCAGCCCAAGATTTAGAGGCAATCAGATCCAATGCTTGTAATGGCTTTAATTTGCACTCACCGAAGCAACTCTTACGGCTTCCCTGGAGACATTAATGCCAAAAATTTTCAGCTTCCGTCTGACATCACGCAATTTGATAATTGTCTGCTCTTCCAGAGTTTGGTTCTTGGATGTGGGGTGCTACCGACTGAACTCCGTCGTGTATTCATCATAGTCCCAACCGGAATTTGAGATAAGAATTAGAAGGTGAGGTATCCATCTCCACATAGTTGGACTGGATCACCAACTTAGTGGTTAAAATATCATGTTCCGAACAAGTATGTGTGTGTGATCCATGCAGGAATCTTTCCCCTTCATGGAAAGAACGAAAGTGATGGCGGACTGCACTGTATCAACAATTGGAACCTGTTTATTAGATAAAGCCAAGTGATTATTCAAGTTATCAATGCTCGACTCAATATTGAAGGTCTGGTTATCCATAAACTGATAAACAACCAGAGGTAATTTCAAAATTTGCACCGAGTCTTCTGAATCCTCTACTACACCGTCATGCAACTGGCTTAGAGTGGCAATTTTTTTTTGAGTCATCAACTGTACAGAGGGTGGCGCAAAGCAGTCAGGTGCCATTTGTGAGTAGGAAATTCTCCGAGCAACCTTAGTTGGTGATGTCCCCTAGAAGGCCTAGTTGGACGACCCCTTGGTTGGCATGATGGGAAGGAGACGGAGCTTTATGGGCATGTCTGGAGCGACTGCGACCCTGAACAACCGTATTGGAGACCTTACAACAAGAACACAAAGAGTGAACAATTATCTCACAGTGTCTACAATATTCTGGAATCCGTTCGTATTAAAAAAAATAAAGCTTGAATGACCCGTATGTTCAATGATTATTTTCTCACATAAATGCAAAGATAATTCCACCTCGTCAAGAACCCGAGCGTAGTGACCCATCATACCATTCAGTGTGTTAGTGTCAATTTTCAATGCGACCCAACACACACATAATACCCATAAAATGTCCGGGTGTCAATATTCCCAACTAAGCCCATGAATGTGCACCCGAACCTAAGCAACATTGTATTTAACATTTTTCGAATCAAAGTCAAACGTTCACTTTGGAGTCAAAATGAACCCGAGGACAATGACCAAATTTGCTTATTCCAAGCTTCATCTCGATCCAATAGATTATCAAAATATAAGTTGTGATAACTCTTATCAAGAGATATGGGAAAATTCGAAGACAAACCCCACAAAGATTTAAGTTTCTCATATAAATTAATCACAGTAAACAATTTAGAACCCTTATGGTATATAGTGCGACCAGGGCCGTGCCTAGCAATTTTTCGGCCTGAGTCAAACTTTTAAATGGGCCTTTTTTTACTAATTTAAATAAAACAAAAACTAATATTAAAAAATAAGCTTTCTATAATGTACAAAATTAGTTAAATAATATGGCAATCATGTTCAAAATAATTATTAAAATACAACTCATCTCACAGTTTGGCAACAAAAGTATTAATCAAGTCTGTATAATCAAGCTGCTCAATAATTCCTTTCTCAATTGATAACATAGCTAACCCATTTAATTTCTCTTGTGACATGGTTGATCGGAGAAAAGTTTTAATGAACTTCAACTTTGAGAAACTTCTTTCTGCACTTGCTACAGTAACTGGTATTGTCAAAAAAAATCTTATAAGCATTTGGAAAACAACCATCCATTTTCTTCAAATAATCCACCATTCCAATTGCAGATTTCGTTTTTCTTGGTAAAGCGCACTTCAAAAATGATAACTCTGAAAATAAATCACTACCATCAATGTCAGAGCAACCATTCTATGTCAGAGAATTTTGAAGATTTTTGCAAGACCTCAACAAGCTTTCATCATCAACATGTTGCAACTTCTCCAAATTGAACAAAAAACCAAAAATTTCCTCATACGTTTTAAACTGTGCAAATCGAGTTTCTATAGAACAACGAGCTTGATCGATTATAAATAGAAAATAGTTAACTCTGAAAGAATCCTCTGCTGATTGTGATACTTCTTCACTATTGCTTTCATCAAACCATTTTTTTTCTTCGAATATTACGTTTTTCTCAAAATACAGCTTCGATGCCTATCTTACTTTCCATTTCTTTAGCCTCATTCATGGACTTATGAAAACCATCTTCTCGATATTCTTCAAGAATGAAATAATTCCTTGCAGCAGAGTGATAGCAACATCAATATCCATATCCTCGGATTGTAGAAATTTACCACTGTGTTGATTGCATATAATAACTTAGGGATAATTTCATAATAGGGTCCAAATTTAAGAAAACCTATCACTTCAAGACCCAAAATTTCAACCTTCTCAAATCAAGATCCAATTTTTATTTTTCTCTCAAATTAGGTCCTCTCTCAAATTTTGGGTTCTCACTTCAAGACCCAAAATTTCAATCTTCTCAAATTAAGACCCGGTTTTTATTTTTTTTTCTCAAATTGGGCCCTTCCCCAAAATTTTCGGTTCTCACTTCAGGTTTTAAAATTCAATTAAAAGAGAAATAATAATGTAATCTATCACGCCAGCCACAAAAAATATTTTTCTTTCTCTTTCATTTTTTGCTCATCCTTTTTTTCATAATCGATACTTGTTTTAAACTCTAAAATTCAATCATATTTGCCTATCTTATTTTTTTTTAATAACCGAAAAATATTTTACTACTTTTTCATTCATAATTTGGATATCTTATTTTTTTTAGTAACCGACAAATATTATAATAATTATTTTTTTCATCTTGTTACATACATTTAGATGTACAAATCTCGGTATCTGCACGTTAAACAAAATTGATAATACAGTATGAAGTAGGAAAAAAAGAATGAGCGAAAAAAGCGAAAAGAGGAAGAAAAATATTTTTGTGACTGACGTGATAGATTACACTAATATTTCTCTTTTTGTTAAATTCTAAAACCTAGAGTGAGAACGGGTTATTTAGGGGAGGGCCCAATTTGATAAAAAAATAAAAATTGGGTCTTGATTTGAGAATGTTGAAATTTTAGGTCTTATAGTGATAGATTTTCTTAAATTTGGACCCTATTATGAAATTCTCCCTAACTTATACCAAATTACTACACCGAGCAAGAACTCAAAATTCTCGAATTCATATAATGACAATGATTCAGCTTCACTCTTTGTCTTTGAATCTTCAGTATCATGTGTCAAGTCAAGTAAAGCATCTCTTATTTGCACAATTTGTTTTTTTATAGCTTTGACACTCTCAACATGACTTGAAATTGGAAGAAGAAATTAAATTGTGGAGCACGTCTTTATTGTGGAAGATACATACTTGTTCCACTTCTCCCTCAAATTCTTTATTTTCTTCTCTATTTCTCTCTTTTTCTCTTTTTCTCTTTTTTTCTCTCTTTTTCTCTTCTTCTTTTTCCCTCTTTCTTCCCTTTGTTTTCTAACCCGTGTCCAGTCCTCGTCTATCTTCAATCTATCTTCAGTCTTTTATGATATGCATTTAATTGGGCTTAATTTGCTCTTTTTATTTGGGCTTTTGGGTTGCTTTTTTTTGTTTGGGCTTTTAAAACTTAAATCTCCCTACTAAGATATTACCAGGCATGTATATATATATATATATGTATTAATTTATAAAATAATTGGGCCCCTAATTTTATAAACTTTTTTTGGGCCTGAGTCCATGGCCTCATTTGACTCATGGTAGGCACGGACCTGAGTTTAACTAATTAAAGACTGCTCACAAAGTTTATGACGGGAATCATATCCTCATGGATCTTTAACGTAAAGATATTATCTTTACGAACTGGGTGTATAACCTGTCTGGGTTGGAAAGGAGTCGTGGGAACGTGACATGTTTGGACTGGTTGTAGGTGCTGACTAGTTTGGAGATGAGTCTTGGGAACATTGCTCGCAAGAACATGGTGATATGAGTCAACTGGACCACCAACATTATTTTATACCGTTGTACGTACGTGGAGGATGTACCGCAGTAAAGATTGAAATGTAATGTGTACTACGGTACGCATAGCCTGTACCACAGTACAATTGTCATTACCTAGACTAGGGTTTTTGCGAGATGCTTGTTTTTCCGATGGAGGGCAGCTTGGGCAGCGGCTGAGCGTCCATAACTGGAGGAGACTGCAAAACTGGAAGAATCTTTGTGGAATCACTATTTATGGATAATTCACCATTGACGTGGTTGGTTGGAAGGAGTACGAACATTTGACGTGGGAAACAAAAAAAGAGAGTGTATGAAACGAAATAGAAGAGGAGATTTCTAGGAACAAGAAATCATCGATCTCCATGACGACGAACAACCCAACAAGGGCTTCACCAGAGGGAAGAAAATCGTGCGGCCAAAGTCTGTTAAATCCAGTTCTTAATCATTGAGAAAATATTTCATTTTACTAATATACATAATGCGTACTATTAGATCTAACGATTGTTATTGATTTTGAAACAAGTAACAAAATTACATTAGTAGTTCTCCTTGACATAGTATCACTTTATACTCGAAAAATATCACTTTTTATTAAAAATGTATCACTTTTACTTTGAAAATTATATATTTTCAAAGTAACAAAACTGGTTATTTACTTACAAAATTATATATGGTCTTGTTCAAAAGTATGAGAGACCTACTCCCTACAATTTTAGAAAGATGAAAATATTTCACATGTATATCTTAGAATTGCTGATATGACCTTCAAATACGAAATGTCTTGTCTCATTTTTTGTGTATTTTTAAGGAGAAGTGGTGATTTTTGCCAAATGGAAATTTCAGAAAGGATCAACTTTGTCGCACATCTATAGGTACATGATTTAGGAAGGTAAATCAGATGTACCTGACCTAGGGACCCACAAAGTGAGGTGAAGTGTTTTCCACGAAGTGACCTGGCCAAGGATCCCCAAAAAGCGAGGTAAGGTACTTTGTTCGAGGGTACCTTAAACAGAACGCACGTTAGGCTAGCCGGGATGGCTCCCAGCTAAGGCCCTCCGATGCCTAAGTCAGAATCAGGTAGTTGAGATACTTAGAAAGCTAAAGAGCGAGGTAATTTAGAATAATGACAAGTTACCTTTTACCTTGATTTTCGTGTCGTATTTATAATACTGTTCACCGTGCAATACGGATCATCGTACACGTGGCACCCGATCGACGGTGAGCAGCTCACGGGCGACCCGACCCAGACTTTTGGGTCGGGGCCCATATAAAAAAAGTCGCAGATCCTGGAGGCATCTTGGTAATTTCCAGCGAGGCGAGGTCAAAATGGTGATTTCGACCTAGGCGAGGCTATAATGGTAATTTCCATATCATTTATTCCCCCAGCTACTTTAGTAATTTATTGCTAAAGTGACTCGATCCAGCCCCTGGAATTCAAAGCGATGCGAAATCTAAGCCCTTGAATTTGAAAGGATTTTTCCATCCCAGCCGTTGAATTTGAATAAACTTTCAATCGAGACCGTTGATTTTCCCGCCCTTCTCTATATATATAAGATGCCCTTTTCAAAGCATTCACTTTTCACACCTTTTACCTTGGACCACCTCACTGCTCAAGTTCGCCACGACCTAGGATCTTTGACCTCGCTGTTTATCCATCTCGTTTGACTTAGAGGTAGGTTCTCTCTCTCTCTCTCTCTATTTTTAAATTTTTCTTAATCTCTTATGGCAACCCCTCCTCCTTCTACACGACCCTCCAGTTCGCGGTCAAACTCTGGTTCGTCTTCGAACTCAGGGTTGTCCAATTCTAGCTCGCCTTCGGGCTCTTTCTCTACTTCTACTAGCGGGGCGACCCATATCCCCTCCTCTCAAAATAGGGTATCCTGCAAGGCTACCCCTTCTGACGACCTAGAACACGTCGCCCCCTGGGCTTTACTTAGGTCCCGAGTTTCTGTTCATGATTTAGACACCATTAGAAAAAACTTTTTCATTCCCTCTTCGTATTGAATTATAATTCCTACTGCTAGTGATAGGATAGATAAGCCTCCACCTCGCTGCTTAGTTTTTCACCCCGCTAGCCTCGATGCGGGTCTTAGATTTCCTTCGTCTCACCCCGTTGCTGACATTCTGAGAGGACTCGATGTTTGCCCCGCTCAACTTGTCCCAAACTCTTACCATCACATCGTAGGTTTTATTATCTTAATGAAGCACTTCGGCGAGGCCGCCTCGCTTTCTCACTTTTGCGAGTTATATGCCATTAACTCTTCTACCACCACCACTAACTCCGGGTTCTTTTATATTTTGCCTAGGACTAACTGAAAGTTTTTACATCGTGTTCCCTCCTCGGTGTGGCCTTGGAAAGATAGGTTCATATTTATTCGAGCCCCCATTGAAAATCCCTGGGACTTGTCTTCGGATTGGAAGTTGAGTCGGCCTCGCCTTCGAGGCTTACCTCCTATTTCTTGGGGGCCGACTTTGTGTCTAGGTTAACCCAGAATTGGTATGAGGCTTGTGACCTCATTACCAAAGACGTTCTATCCCTAGTCGGCCTTAGCCCTGCTCCTCGCCACGAAACTCTAACACTTGGTAATTTATTTCTTCTATTTTCTCGGCTCACTTATCATTCTTATGTTGACGCTATTGTTTATTTATGTAGATATGGCGATCCGAGCTGCCGTGTTTGACAAGGCCCTCGCCAAAAACAAAGAGACTTTGCTGGCTCGCAAGCGAGCTCGCCAAGATGTTGCTGCCTCGGAGCTACCACTAGGTATAGTCGTAGCTTCAGCCCCCACCGTCACGATAGCCGTTGACCCCGTCCCCAAGGGGCCCTCAAAGAAATCTGGCAAGGCCTCGGGTAGCAAGCCGAGGGAGGAGAAAAGGAAGGCGGTTGCCGAAGGCTCTCCCCAGAAAAAGACGAAAACTCGCAAAGCTAGGAGCCCACCTGACTCCATGGATGTTTCCCCTGGTATGCGAGCTCATGACAAAAGTGGGCCCACCGATGTGAACCTTTCTACAGTAGACCGGATGATGATGTGGCTAAACCGAAGTGAATCTCATCTCCAGGCCCAGCGACTTGCGGCTCGCGAGAAAGCTCCTGAACTTATGCCTCGAGCTCGCGAGCTCTCCATGCCTCGCATTGTTCCCAACTAGAATATCAGTTCACGGAGCTCAGTCCTCGAGACAAACCCTGGGGGGGATTCTTTTGAGTTGTATAACTACACTACTCTTCCTGCCGACCAATTCGACTTGATGACCACTGAATTTACTCGCCTTGAAGAGTTGGCCGCCCATGGTGTCATGTCGGTATGTGGGTTCCTTTGACTTGTATAATTACACAAACTTTGTTGCCTCATTTTTTTTACCTTGCTTTGTTGTCCCTTACTTCACGTTTTCTTTTTGTAGCTCTTGCCTTGCTGCATCAAATGGCCCTTCATGGTGCCGATTGGAAGCACCAAAACGAAGTGTACGTCAATCAGCTGAGCGAGGTTCATGCAAAGCTCCGAACTGCTGAAGCGGACAAGACAAAAGCCATCGAGGAGGCTCGAGCCGAGCTTCTCAATGAGGTGGATGACCTGAAGACCCAGCTCACTTCATCCCAAAACAAGCTTAATATTCAGGAAAAGCTTCACACAAAGGAGGTGGCAGAGTCATTCGAGAGAGGTCGGAAGCGAGGTTTCGAAGAATATCCCTCCTTTGAAGAGTACAAGGCTTTGCTAGCCTCATCTCGCCTCGCAGGAGTTTAGTCTTTCCTAAAGTCTTCCTCGTGCGAAAAACTCGTGGCCGAACGAGCCGTGGTATAACTTTTCGATGGTTTTGAGCGATGCCACGAGCAATGGATTAAAAAGGGCGTCTTCAAGGCTGATTTCGACCCCGAAAAACTGGACCCTTTTGAGAAGGACGAGCCAAAGGCAGACGTCGCTGAAGGTCAAAGCGAGGTTGGCACCTCAAATGATGTAGAGATCATTGATGAAGTCGAGGAGATCGATGAGTTCACCGAAGTCGTTAAGCCTTTTCTAGCACCTTAGGGACTTTATTTGTGTAAATTTGCTAAGTACTAGACTTAATGTATTCTTATTTTTGGTAACAGTCTCATCACCTTGCAATGTAATCTAATCTTCACTTTACTTTTGTTTACTATTTCACATGTTATTACGTGTTACTTTGGTGTGTTGCCTTTCGCTTGTTTGTGTTGCATGTATTTTGCCTCGCTTCGCTTTTCTATACCCCCCTTTTTTTGGGTGAACCTAAATCTCCTGACCCCTAGTCTTCTTCGCGGGGCTAAGTCCCTTGGATAGCCTAGGTCCCTTGCTTGGGACCATTGTAGGTTGTCTGTCTAGGCGATTTCTTAGCCTAAGTTCCTTTGCGAGCCTAGGTCTCTGAGCGAGCCTAGGTCCCTTGGACCATTGTAGACTTTGCATTCCTAGGTAGTTTCTTAGCCTAGGTTCATTTGCGAACCTAGGTCTTTGGGTGAGCCTAGGTCCCTTGCTTGGGACCATTGTGGGCTTTGCTAGCCTAAAAGGGAACTTATGACCTAGATTCCTCGTGGGATCGTCTTGGGCCTGCTAGCCTTTTAGGGGGCTTATCTTGCGAGCCTAGGTCCCTTGGTTGGGACCATTATGGGATTTGCCAGCCTAAAAGGGAGCTTATGGCCTAGATCCCTTGTGGGATCGTCTTGGGCCTGCTAGCCTTTTAAGGGGCTTATCTTGCGAGCCTAGGTCCCTTGGTTGGGATCATTATGGGCTTTGCCAGCCTAAAAATGAGCTTATGGCCTAGATCCCTCGTGGGATCGTCTTGGGCCTGCTAGCCTTTTAAGGGGCTTATCTTGCGAGCCTAGGTCCCTTGGTTGGGACCATTGTGGGCTTTGCCAGCCTAAAAGGGAGCTTATGGCCTAGATCCCTCGTGGGATCGTCTTGGGCCTGCTAACCTTTTAGGGGGCTTATCTTGAGGGCCTACGAATCTTGAATGGTTCGCTTTCGACCATGAAATACTAAGCAGATATGTTTGCGAAAAGGTAAACATTGCAAGTGATATCTCACGTTCTTTCATTGAAGAGAGCTTTTAACATAAGTCTTTAGTGCTTCCAAATTAAGCTAAGTACATAAAATAGATTAGTTATACAAGTCAAGTATAGAACCTCCTTAAGTTATGAATGTTCCAAGGCCTCGGGAGCTCCTTTCCTTGCATGTTTTCGAGTCTGTATGTTCCCCTCTTCAGTACCTCGATCACTTTGAAGGGTCCTTCCAATTTGCCTCCAGCTTCCCAATATGTTTGAAAACTTCCATTTTTTTGAGCACTAGATCCCCTACCTGAAAGCTTCGCTCTTGAACCCTCTTGTTGTATGCATTTTTCATCCTTCCCTTAGCAGCTTGGATCTGAATGAACGCTTTGTCTCACTTTTCTTCAATGATCTCGAGCTCGAGTTCTCTAGCGTCACTATTGCTCTCGGGATCGTAGCAAGCGGCCCAAAGTGAAGTTTCTCCAATTTCAACCGGCACAATCGCTTCCGACCCATACACTAAGCTGAAGGGCGTCTCACCTGTCGAAGTCTGTGGGGTCGTTCGGTATGCCCAAAGAACTCCAGGTAGCTCATCCACCCAATATGACTTCGCTTCATCTAGCCTCGTGTTTAAGTGTTGTAGTATAATTCTATTTGCAACCTCAGTCTGCCCATTTGCTTGAGGGTTCCCCACAGCTGTGAAATTTTGCTTGACTTTATATTTTTCACACCATTCACTGACCTTCTTTCCTTGGAATTGAGTGCCATTATCTGATATTAAAACTCTGGGCGCCCCGTACCTACATGCAATATTTTTCCACAAAAAATTCATGACCTCGGTTTCTATTATCCTAGCCACTGCCTGGGCCTCAATCCACTTAGAAAAATACTCTACTGCCACAATGATGAATTTCTTCTGAGCTCTAGCCACTGGAAATGGACCCAAGATATCGATTCCCCATTGATCAAAAGGACAAGCAATGGGGATCGTTTCCAACTGGGTCGCCGGCTGATGAGTTAGGTTCGCATGGAACTGACACTTCGCACACTTTTTGACAAACTCCATTGCATCTTTTGCTAAAGTCGGCCAAAAGTAACCTTGCCGTATCACCTTCTGGGCAAGCGCCTTGCCTCCTGAATGGTTACCACAGTTGCCCTCATGAATTTCTCTCATTACATACATCACCCTTTCTGGTCCAAGGCACTTTAGCAATGGTCCTCCTATTGATCTTTTATACATCTCATTGTTTATCATTTGAAAACGAGATGCTCTAACTTGGAACCTTCTAGCTTTTATTGGATCCGACGGTAAAATTCCCTTTTCTAGGAAATTTTTCAACTCTTCCATCCAATCGATCGGGGTGTTGATTGGACAAACTAGTGCCTCGCTTGGATACTGCTCGACGGGACCTTCCTCCGCTAGCAAGTCCAGCTACGTCGCCACCAGCACGATCACTTTCCTCGAGATGTTCCCATTTGTAGCACTCGCGAAGCGAGCTAAAGCATGAACTTGCTCATTTTCATTTCTTGGGATCTGCTGAGCTGAAAAAAATTGAACTTTTCCATCAACCGCTTCGCTTTCTCCAAATAGTTAGCCATGGATCAATCATTGGCTTCAAACGAACCTTCAACCTGCATTGCTACCAACTGAGAGTCGGTGTAGGCTATCAACCTCTTCACATTGCACTTCTGCGCTATTTTTAAACCTGCCAATAGAGCTTCATATGCAGCCTCATTGTTTGTCACCTCGAATTCGAGGCGAAGTGCCACTTCGACCTCGAAAGAATTAGGTTTATGCAACAAAATCCCGGTTTCACCTTCTGTAGCTACCGTCGACCCATCCACATGAAATAGCCACGTCACTTCCTCTTTTTGAATTTTAATTTCCAACCCACTTGCCCCGTTAACGAAGTTGGCCAGAATTTGAGCTTTCACCGCCGTTTTGCTTTGGTACTTAATATCAAATTCCCCCAATTCAACGGACTATTTCACTAAGCGGCCTGATAGCTCCAGTTTTTGTAACACTTGTCTCGACTGTTGATTTGTGAGGACAATAATTTGATGAGATTGGAAGTAAGGTCGCAACTTCCTGGCTGATACTACCAAGGCTAGAGCTACCTTTTCAGTCTCTAGGTACCTCTCTTAGGCTCCTTGTAACAACTTGCTCACGTAGTAAATTGGGCGATGAACTCCCTCTTCGTCTCTTGCCAATACCAAGCTCACAGCTCGCTTCGAGACGGTTAGGTATAAAAATAGAGCCTCTCTTTTTTTGGGTTTGGACAATAGAGGTGGAGACATAAGGTACCTTTTCAAATCCTCGAACGTCTTCTCACATTCCTCCGTCCATTGAATCTTCATGTTTCTCAAAGTGTTGAAAAAAGGGAGGTTGCGATCAGCTGACCTCGAAATGAACCTGTTCAACGAGGCGATCTTTCTCGTAAGTTGTTGTACTTCATTGAACGTTCTAGGTGAACTCATTTCCATTATAGCTTTTATCTTCTACGGGTTCGCTTCGATCCCCCTCTCATGCACCATGAAGCCCAAAAATTTTCCACCCCGCACTCCGAAGGTGCACTTCGTCGGATTCAATTTCATACCATAGGCTCGCATTATTTTGAATGCCTCTCTCAAATGCTTAAGGTGATCCTTTTCCTTCACACTTTTTACCAACATGTCATCAACATACACCTCCATTGATTTGCCAATTTTCTCTCTAAACATGAGGTTGACTAACCTCTGATAAGTAGCTCCCGCATTCATTAGCCCAAAAGGCATTGCCATGTAACAATAAACTCCGTTCTCCATCACAAACGAGGTCTTATCTCTGTCTTCCTCCGCCATAAAAATTTGGTGATATCCTTGATAAGCATCCATCATGCTAAGCAAGGCACATCCTGCTGTGGAATCTAACAAAAGGTCGATGCAAGGGAGGGGGTAAGGATCCTTGGGGCATGCCTTATTCAGATCTGTGAAGTCTGTGCACATCCTCCATTTATTATTAGCCTTGGGCACTACAACTACATTTGACAACCATTCTGTGAACTGAATCTCCACAACATATCCCGCTTCCAATAGTTTGTTCACCTCATTTTCTATAATTTTGTTTCTTTCACTTCCAAAGCTTCGCTTTTTCTGTTTCATTGGCCTCGCTAACAGGTCCACATTCAGTCGGTGAACCATCACTTCGGGGTATATGTCTTGGAAATCGGAAGGTTTCCAGGCGAAGATATCCATGTTCTTCTTAAGAAATTGAATCATCATCACTTCTAGCTTCGAGTCCATTTGGGACCCTATTTTGGTGAACTTATCCGGGTCGCCTGGCTCGAGCTCAATCACTTTGTATTGCTCCGCTGGCTCGACCCTATACTCCGCCATTGTCCTAGATTTTTTAACCTTCTCCTTTTCTTTTTTACTCAACCCAACTTCTTCCTCACGCGTTATTTGCCTTATGGTTCTCACTTATCTCCCTTCCTTTTTCTTTTTTAGGGAAACGTTATAGCATTCTCTAGCCGTCTTCTGATCACCTCGCACTTCGCCTATCCCTTCTCTGTAGGGAACTTCATCTTCAAATGGTAGGTGGATACCACGGCTTGGAACTGATTTAGTTCGGGTCGCCCCATGATCACATTATAAGCAAATGGGGCGTCTACCACCAGGTACTTGATCATGATTATCTTTCGGCATAGCGCTTCGCCTAGCGAGGTGGGGAGATCAATGGTTCCTAGAGAAACCACTTCGCTTCCTCCAAACCCCATCAGCGGAGTGTCAACTAGATGTAAGGCAGTTACATCCAATTCCATCTTTCTCAACACATGCATAAATAATATGTCCGTCGAGCTCCCATTATCCACCAAGACTTTTTGTACAGCAAAGTTGGCGATATCCATCGTGATCATCATCGGGTCGTTCTGACCTGCCTCGACCCCCGTGAGGTCATGACCATCAAACGTAATAAGGCTAGAGTTTTGGACACTCATGATCCTCAGCCTCCTCTTAGAATCGTGGGTGAGGTTACACGCATACTTCCTTCTCGCGCTTTGCGAGTCACCTCCGCTAGGACCTCCTGCTATCATATGTATAACTCCTCTATGAGGCAAGTTATCTCCTTCCTGATTTTGCCTAGGCCTAGAATGTTCTCTTGGACGCTCTTGCCTATGTCCGGCCTCATGGCGACCTCTCGACCGGCTTCGTGACTTGCGAGCTGGTGATCTGCGCCTAGGGTCCCGATTAGGTCCTCCACCTCGTTCATCTTTCAAAACAAAATTTTGTAGGTAACCTTGCTGAATGAGCCTTTCAATTTCATCTCGCAATTGGATACAGTCCTCGGTATCGTGGCCATGGTCCTTGTGAAAGCGACAATATTTGTCCATATTTCTTCGACCCGAGGTTGTCTTCATCTTTTTTGACCACCTCAGCATATCAGTTCGCTCTATGGCCATTAGGGCATGACTTTGGGGCACATTCAACAGAGTGTACCTATTGTGCCTCGCTGTCCTAGGGCGATCTTGATCTGGACCACAGTCTAAGCCTCTCTTGGCCCTAAACTGAAGCCTCTCTCTAAGATCCCTCCCTTCCCATGGAACCTGAGCCACTTGGGACCGCTCCTGATCTTTCAGAGCATTCATCTCATCCTCTTGTATGTACTTTTGGGTCACCTCCATTAGTTGTTCCTTATCAATATGTGGTTCACGGGCGAGTGCTGATGCTAAAGATCCTTTTTGCAATCCAAGGATAATGATATTAGTCATCATATCGATCTGCATATCTTGCACCTCCAACGCTTCATCATTGAACCTATTTATAAACTCCCTGAGTGACTCTCTCACCCCTTGCCTTATAGTGAATAAATGCGAAGCGGACCTTCAAGCTCGCTTTTGGCTTGCGAACTTATACAGGAACTTTCGAGCCAACTATTCATAAGAAACCACAGTTCCCCTAGGCAATCCCATGAACCACTCATGTGCCTTGCCTATTAGCGTGGTGATGAATATTCTAGCATTCATGGCATCAGATTTCCCATACAATTGCATCACGTGGTCGAAAGCAGTGAGATGTTCCTTAGGGTCCCTATTCCCATCATATTTCGGGAGATCAAGAAGCTTGAAGTTCGGCGTGACCACCTCGGCTAGGATCTCGGGAGAAAATGGAGATCCCCTTTTCTGCAAAGCGGATGTTACAGCTCCCCTCCACTTCAAATCATCTAGCTATCAAGTAACATGCTCGATTTGCTCACTCAGTTCATTTATGTCCCCAAGCTTGTTAATTGGTTCGCCTGCGACCTCCACTGGTCGCCTCGTTGGTGGCCTGACCGCTTGGCTAGCCACCTCTTCCAAGTCATCTGGTACTTCATTTCACTTTTCCACATTTCCCTCTTTCAATGGGGGATCTTGAGGAGGTGCCTCCATAGACTTCTTGCCCTTTCTCTCCATATCCTCCAACATTTTCTCCAGCATTTTCTCAAAGTCGCTAGCTTTCATGTGAATCATTGGCTCCTCCTCCCGAACCAAAGAGGGTCCCCCGAAGTGAAGCGAATGAATTGGCAATGTTTCTCGGGGAGGCTCCTCCCTGACCCTCTGAGGTGTTTTCGATGCGTGCTTAGGAGTTTCCAACGTCTTCCCTATTGTTTCCTCCATCTTTAGCTATACCTCTTTCCCACAGACGACGCCAACTGATTTAGGAAGGTAAATCAGATGTACCTGACCTAGGGACCCACAAAGTGGGGTGAAGTGTTTTCCACGAAGTGACCTGGCCAAGGATCCCCAAAAAGCGAGGTAAGATACTTTGTTCGAGGGTACCTAAAACAGAACGCACGTTAGGCTAGCCGGAATGGCTCCCAGCTAAGGCACTCCGATGCCTAAGTCAGAATCAGGTAGTTGAGGCACTTAGAAAGCTAAAGAGCGAGGTAATTTAGAATAATGACAAGTTACCTTTTACCTTGATTTTCGTGTCGTATTTATAGTACTGTTCACCGTGTAATGCGGATCATCGTACACGTGGCACCCGATCGATGGTGAGCAGCTCACGGACGACCCGACCCGGACTTTCGGGTCGGGACCCATATAAAAAGCCGTGGATCCTGGGGACATCTTGGTAATTTCCAGCAAGACGAGGTCAATATGGTGATTTCGACCTAGACGAGGCTATAATGGTAATTCCATATCAGTACATGAGTAAAATTGTAATATTCTCTGTAATAAATAATGTTACAATATAATTTGCAATAGAAAATATTATCAATTTCGTACGGTAGCTAGGCACAACTTGTGTGTCAGGTGAGATTTTCTATTTCATATTATGTTCTAATACACTAGATAAATGTTACGTGTATAATTGTGACATTATTTTATACACGTGACATCCGTCCAACATAGTTGGATTACAAGATGGAATATGAATTTGATGCTCCTTTTTAGGGTAGATCACTCAAAGTCAATGGTGTAGATGAAATCCTCCCGAGAAGGAAGCCTCCAAGTCTTCCTTTTCGGAAGCTGGAAAATTCTTCGACCGAGAACTTGCCTGCACACATGCGTAAATGTTATAGGGCCCCGAGGGTTGTCCCAGGGAGGCCCCTCCGGCGCTCAAGTCAGCACTATGAACGAGGTAATAATTAAGACAATAATTGAATACGGAATTAAATGCGAGGCAAAATTATCAGAATGTGTGAATGTACTTACAGTTGAATAGGATGAACCTTTTTATACCTGAGAGATGGGTTATGTGGGCCGTATAAGAGAAACCGGCCTTGGGCTAGTCCGCGTATGAGAAATCGGCTTATGGGCCAGTCCCGAACTCCTTTGGCCGAGTTATTTTATTAAGAGTCCATTGGACAATTAATACTTAATTAATATATAAACCGAATTATTATATATTAAATAATTAAATATCGTTTTTGCCATGATAAAATTAAATGGAAGAAAGAATTCCCTATGATTGTCCAGTCGTGGTCTAGTGGCTTGAGTTCCAAGCTTGCAATTGCACTCGTGGAAAATTGACCATTAAAAAAAATAATACACCACCATGCACTAGAAATAGTACTCAGTTGAAATTGAAATTTAAAAGTTGAATTCAAACAGATACGTAGTCATGGTCCCAAATATAGACTTGCATGAAGATTGGAGAAATATTCGCCAATATTACACATGCAGCCTTTAGAACTCAAGAAACTAATGCCACCCAACTTAGACTCGCAATCTCTTATTTATTTATTTGTTTTTTTTTTTTTCAAAAATCAAGAACCTCCCATGCAAGTTCCCTCTAAAATAATCTCTCTATTCTAAGTTCTACTTCTGACGTCGGTTTGAATAGCCTAAAATCAAACAGCCTCCATCATATCCCCGGTCAATAAATCTTATAGTATAAATAATACATTTCGATAAGCCGTTTAATACACAAAAAAAACAATCTTTACATTTCTATAGCTCCCTCTCTAATTTTTTTCCTCACTCGAAATTAAAACGTTTAAAGTTATTATTATTATATATGTCGAGGAAATGAAAACCATTGATTTGATCTTGATCATTTTTCTGATGCTTAGCTCGGTTTTCTTCGCGACAGAGGCTCGTCGGCTTAACGGTTCGAAAATTCACGGATTTTCGATAGGCGCCAAATCAAGGCTGGGCCGTCCGGGTGAAGGACACAAATACGTAAATGTTGAGACGCTCGGAGGGATTAAAGAGTCTCGGTCCGAGCCCCGTGAAGGACACAAGTACACAAATGCTAAAACACTCGGAGGGATTAAGGAGTCCAGTCCGAGCCCCTGAAGGACACAAGTACAATAATACTAAAACACTCGGAGGAATCAAGGATTCGGGTCCAAGTCCTGGGGCTGGACACTAGGTTTCGACAATGATTCTTTAGCAGGAAACTAGATTTATATATATATATATATATATATAGTTGATATCTTCATTTTTTACCATACATATGTAGGGGTAATTATTTCATCAATTCTTTTATTTTTGGAGGTATGGGATTTTGGGGACAACCTTAATCAGATTATTTTGTTGATCTGACGCATTGGGCAGTGGGATATGTATTCTCAAATGAGATTATATTGTTTATTATTCTTTGTAGTCATTCTCTTTTTATCATGGAGTTGTATGCAAATATGACTTCACATTCTAAGAAATGTGTAAATTAATGCAAAAAAAAAAAATGTTCAATAAAGAACATTTTCTATTGCAATATTATCATTTTGTGTTGAATAAATACCTCTTTAGATTTTCTATTGCTAGTTACATTCGAGTTAATCATATCTAGCTAGAGAGATTGGACTCACCCATGCACCCTAATGCCATGTAACAGAGCCAAGGTTGTTCTAGTCCAATAATATCGGACCCGTGGGATCATTTAGGCCCACTAAAAACTTTAATGTAGCACCAAGCACGAAACCAATATACACCAAACACTCAATGGTATGTTTGTTTACAATCCCCATAAGCATTTCCTCAGCTCATTTCCGTAATTACCAACCAAACATATATTACGCTTCTCAATGCGTTTCTATACTTAATATACATGTTTTTCAATACATCACGTTAAACTCCTTTTCCCCAAAACTTCCCTCAATCAACCCAATCACTAAACAAAATATTTTGATTTAAAATAAAAAAAAAACATTTAGAGTTGTCGGAATATTTTGATTTAGAAACAACACTTAGAGTTGTCGAAATCTTTTGATTTGAAAAAAACACTTAGAGCTGTCAATGGGGTGGGTGGCCCTCCCATGCCTAGCCCGATGAGCCAAGTGAAAAAAATTAGGTTAGATCAAGGGCTAAAATTTCATCGAGCTATATATTTTGTGGCGAGGCCAACCTAACAAATGTATATTTCAGTGGATCATTCGGGCTTATCGTGCTTGAGACCATTAAAAATAAATGCACCTCATATTGATCAATAACATTTAGCTAGGCAATATAGTTGAACATAAGATTAATAGATGCATGAAGAATTGAAATAATAATGGTCTCCCATAATATATTTGAGCAAATATTCGTATTTTATTTAAAATATAAAAACATGGAAAAAATCTATATTTATTTTCTTCTTCTCATCTAAAATCAACTTCCAAACATTGTCTTACCTGTTTCTTTTTTTTTTTTTTTTTTTTGCATGAACTAAAGTCTCATCAATTCATATTTCACATAATTCCATAAAATATGGTATGAATATCATTTTTTATCTATAAATTTGTTTTTGCGTACTTTTTATCTATAATAAATAATAAATTATATATTAGGCTAATCACTCAATTTTTCATGCAATTCCTATTAAATTCTACGACAATACTTATTTAAAGAGAATTTAGTTGCCTTCTAACGATCTAGATAACTTTAGTTCGATCCTTTGATCTTATTCAAAATCATAAGTTTTATTTGCTAACTCGATTAGCATAAAAAGGAAACCAATTCTAGTTTATTTAATTATTTACATATGACTACACTGTTCACATTACAAAATTTAAATATGATTAATATTTAATTTATAAACCATAACCTATCAAAATAAATAAGGGTTAATTACAAAAGTCCCTTATGTTTGATCCAATTACAAAAAACCCAACTAAATTTCAAATTTACAAAAATACCCCCTAGATTTTATTTTGTCAACATTTATCCTTTTCATAAGCAAAAATATTTCAAAATCTCCCCTCATATTTATAAAAATATTATAATTAACCCCTTAAATTTAACACTTAATAAAACCTCAAGAGTATTTTTTGTTATTTAAAAATTTATCTTAGTTTTTTCGTAATTATGTCAAATCTCAAGGATATTTTTTGTAATTATCCCAATAAATAATTATAAACCATAAAGATCACAGACCCGTCGGGTTTTATCCGGGTCTGGGCACAGACTATCAGTATCGCCTTATCGGCATATATATAAGATTTGTTCCGCCCGTTACAAATTTGAAACCGGCAAAGAAGAGGAAACATGCGTCTGCATACCTATTTTGCCGAGGAATTGCAGAGTGTTGTTCCTTGAGTCTGTATTGTTCGTACATAGGAAAGAGAAATAACTTTTCCGAGAGTATCTTTGGGGAAGAAGACAAAATTCGAGGAAAGAAAATGAGCAGTTCGAAAGGAGAGTCGGGGAGCGACGGCGAAAATTCCTCCGGCGACGCGACGGAATCCGACTCTAAGAGCCTATTCTCTGAAGGGGAGAAGGTTCTTGCCTATCATGGCCCCCGCATCTACGAAGCCAAGGCATGCCCTAATATCGGTTTTGTTCTTAGGGTTTTGGATTTTGGTTAACTGAAATACTTCATGGGTTTTTTATATGATTTAATTTCATTTTTCTTATACCGACTTTAGTGAACTTCCATGGTTTTTTTTTTCCTTTCTTTTTTAAATGATTTGACCGTTGTCAATCAGTGTGATGGCAAACTGAATCTCAAATGTGAATTGAATATTTATATTTTGTTAATTCCAGCGTTTGTGATTTATGAGTATGGAATAGATGTTGCGAGTTTTTTTATGACGTTATTGCCTTATTGATTTTGTGCTTGGATGTATTTTCCCATGCTATGGATGACTATTTTGTTTGAATGTTTTACGGTATGAATCACTTCTGGAGAGAAAAGTGAATAGGGGCCGCCATATCTTACTAGAAGATATTTGTCATTGTGCATGTAAATATAATGAATCCATGATCTGAAGATTTATATTTAAGTATGTTGGTTCATCTCCGTATGTGCCTGCACGCGTGTTCGTATATCCGTCACATCAGAGGCGGAGCCTCGTTATGCCTGCACTGGGCTAGAGCCCACCCCAAAATTTTCAAAAACTATATTTTTAGTATTATAATTTTTACAATATTTTAAATTAGCCCACCCCAAATTTAATGTAAAACCCAATTCCAACCCAAAATCTGAACTCAAGTTAAAAATCAAGAAGGAAGAGTGTAAAACTTTTGTGTTATCATGAGATTGAAGTTATATTTAATATATTTGTGATTTTTAGACTATTTTTGTGATCTTTATTTATCATTTGTACAATTATTATGTCATTATTTTTAAATTGTACTTAACTATTTGTATTGATAATTTATTAGAATATGTATCTAGGTATCAAAAATATTAAGGAAATCATATGTTTTATTATTAGTTAATGGCCTAACAGTCCAAACTAAATTAATTTTAACAATTTTGCTTATTGTGTCTCTCGTGTTATACCATGTTTCTCGTGATTTTAGTGTATCGTGTTGTGTTTAAATTTTAGGCTCAATAAGGTTATTGTGTTGTGTTCAGACTTGAATTTATCCTGTCGAGATGTTGTTTATGGAGACAACACAAACTATTTGCCACCCCTAAATGTCATCATCAAGAATGAAATTAAAAGGTTATCTATTTTATAAACTCGTTTATATTTAGTTATTGGCTTCTGGTTATTTTGTGTCAAGAAAATAAATAATATTAAGAATAGAATGTCAATGTGATTGGTAATATAAAAATACCACCTTATTTTTCTCCTATTAAGTAGTTTCTACTTTTATTGAGAAATAATGTAGTTTTGTAATACTTTATTATATATATAATTTTTGTTCTATATATATATAGAGAGACAGATAATTTTGTTAATGAAATTTTTACTTCTTAGCCCACCCTACTACTAATTCCTGGATCCGCCACTGCGTCACATGTGTCTTGTTTCAGGCCAATATTGCGTGAAATATTGTATGAGAATTGATATTTTTGTTTCCTATAGCACCGTCATGTATCAGTGATGAGTGTAGAATATGTGTTCGAGTTACTTTCTGGGTTTCTTTGTCTTAGTGTTGAATGCATGTCCCATGCTACATGTAAGCATATTGTTTGAGCGCACCTGGGATATGAACCACTTCTATATGGGAAAGAGAATGAGACTTGCGTATCTAACTGAAGTATTTGTGTGGATGCACTGTAGATGTATCCATGACCTGGATATTTATATATGTGTATGCATGTTCATCTCCATTTCTGCCAGGACACGTGTTTATATGTCTGGTCATTTGTATTGTTTCTGGCCTATATTGATTTCCAAATTATATATGCATTAATGATTGTGATACTTAGATGTGTATTTGTGATGTCTAATGTGGAAGGCTATTATAGATTTTATTAGTTTTAACCTTAAGCTAATGCCATTATGCTATGTACTTCTGGGGGCACAAGTCAATACAGTTTTCTGCTCTTCTTACTCCATATAGTTTTACCGTCCAAATGTTCTGAATTTATCCCTTTGAGAAAACTCATTTTTTTCGGCATTTGGCAACAAGTCATCAAAGGTTCACTGTCAAATCTGGGATGGGAAATTGGAACTAAGAAACTCAGTGTAAGCATGAATTCTAGAAAGAGACCGTTTGCTTATTTGCAGTTTTAAAACTTTCATTTTATCCGCTTCTATTTGAGGGTATTCAGTCCTCTGTACAGAGTATCATGGCTCATCACAATTTAATGATTGTCTTAGCTTCCTATCACATTCGCATGTTCAAAATTTTGGAGAGCTACTCTTTGAGGCACCTAAATTAACTGAATTTTGTAGACATTTTGACTTTAGGTTAATTTGGTAAGTTAGATGGAATTCTTAAATTCATGTAGGTGCTCCTGCCAAGATCTTGCATGAATGGTTTGCATCTCTTAATTGGAGTAACCCTGAAATTTGATTTATGTATCTTCTTCCTGCTGTTAATTATTAATCATGTATGAGGATCATTATTGAGGATCTCAATTTGTTTTAGCGTTTATGTACCATTTATTGCTAGATATTTTTAGGCCATATTTACTTCATATATTTCTTTGTTCAAAATAGTATTTTTTGATTACTTTCTTTTTGGTGTATTTAAGGTCCAAAAAGCAGAGTTCCGGAAGAATGAATGGAGATATTTTGTCCATTACCTTGTAAGTTAATAACCTACTTTTTTTATTCTTTGGTCACTCTAGACCATTTGATTTGTGTATAACATTACCTGGTATCACGTGTTTGTGACTTTCTTTATGATGCTTTTTCCTTGTCTTCTATCCGGCCAATTAATATCTTGTTGTCCTGGCCTAATCTGTAAAATGACTTGTAGTGCTTTCTTTTTGTCATGGCATACACTGATCAATTCTGTATTTTTTCAGGGTTGGAATAAAAAGTGAGTATACTGGTGCAACACATTAAATGTTTTTTAGTTTCGAAGCGGATGAGAAAATAGGGGCAACACTACGCCCCTCTTGTTCTTGGTTTCTTTTTGTTTGTCAAACATCAAGGTCCAATCTCATTCTCCTTTTTGTTATATATATCTCCTTTCTTAGGCTTTATAGTCTACATGACAAACAATCAGGTGCAAGCTTTCATACTCTCTAGAAAGTGTTCAAAAACAACTTAGCTGTATGCCTTTTGGATCATAAGTTTCATTTATGCATATGAGAGATGATATGCACCAATTGGTCAGGGTGAAGTAAGAGAAGATTCCGACAGAGGAAAGTTAGAGATGTGATGAGTAGCATTTAGCACTAAGAACAAAAATCTAAGGTTGAACTGAAGAAACAAGCAGATAATTTTTCTATCCAATTTCTGTAAGGAAAGAATTGAGTAGATTCTGAAGATGGATTATTGAGAAAGAACTTGGTGACAAATTCTTGAGGAAGTTACACTGATCATGTGTTTAGGTTCTTCATGAACTTGGGCGCAACAACTTAAACTGAGGAAAGATTCATGAAGGGAAGTCCCAGAACTGGTTTCGTGAGTGAATAATACGTGAAACATTTTTTTCTCTACAGATTTTTGAGTTGTTTCTGAGCCGCGCCATATGCTTCTTTTACGTACCTATGAAACCTATTTTGTTATGAATGACATGATGTTATTGTGGAAATATAGTCAAGCATTTGAAGTTTACCATTGCTAGGTGATACATTAGGCTGAAATCATCATTTTATATTGATAGAAAAATTTCAACTGTGTAGGCTCTTTTTGTCATTATGATATTTTCTGGTAAGATAAGAAGAAATCATGCGCAAAATTACTCAAGTTGGTAACTAACTTGGTATTTGAAAGTCAGCAAATATGTGCACTTTTCGGTTGATAAGGTATATGATCAACTGTTCTGACATGAAAGAGTATTTCATACAAGTTAAAGTGTCTTTTGCAAATTACTAGGTCACTAGATAGTTTATTTCTGAGGTACTGAATCCAAAGTTCGGTATTGTACTAATGTGGTGATTATGATGACCTCCACTCAGGCCTTGCATAGTTTCATTTTCCCCATTCTTAGATTTTTACTATTCCAAAATCCGAAATCTTGTATGTTTCATCTGTTGTCACTTGTCAATGAAAATGCCTATTTTAATTTCTCCTTTTCCACATAAAATAACATCAACAACCTATAATTTCAATTTTCAACCCTATACATAACTTAATCTATCACTTGTCAATCATTATTGCCATCATTTCATTCAAATTATATCAGTGGGAACAATCACTACCAATTATATCTATGTAGATGTCACTATTTTCTTATTATATTTATCTAATGAGACCAACTACCTACAAATCTTTCAATAAATGTTTAGATTTAAATTAATATTGAAAGTGGACTCCACCACAACTTCAAATTATTATACGCATTCTATTTTGAAAATAGTACCACAACAAACCAAAATCATTTTATTTTTTCACGTACTTTTGTGTTTAAATTCCCGTCAAAACTACTCGACGAAACATATATCCATTTCCAAACATATATAAGATTACATTTAAGGTATCATTCTTGTATTCTTTAGGCATCAAACACATGAAATTGCTTGCATATCTCACATTACTCTATATTCTGAATAATTTCATTACACATGGAGCTGAGATGCTTGCTAGAGGTTATAGTGCCCAGATCTAAAAGTTCTCTGCCAAGTTTAGGTTAATTTTTGAATCATTGGTTAAGAGAGTATTGAGTTAGTCATGTGTCTTATAGTGAAACAGGATTTCTGTTGCTCATTTAGATGCTTTGTGTTTAGGAAAAGGAGAAGCAAATGAAAAGATGGTCTTCAAAAGTATGGGGAATGGCTACTTGTATTTTCGCACTGGATATCTAAATTGTGTCACAACGTACTCGTGTTCTCAATTAGTTTCATGTTGTTGAAAAGGTAAAAATATTGTGTTGGCTTGTGTTGCATACGTGTGGACAAGTAGCCATATTTAGTTAGCTCACTTGTGTGCTGTGCAAAATCTAAATTGTATTTCCGTAGTGCGTTTAAGTTGTAGGCTGATATTCACTGAAAGCAATATTTGATGTCTCATGCACATTGAATCCTCTGAGAGGTTTTCATGTGCCAGAGGTTCGTCTTGGTGCACTGAGTTTTTCTTTTTGGTGCGTTGGTTGGTTCTTCTAGCTACCTGGTTACCTCCAAACTGTGTTAGTACTTCCAGCAAAAATATGGTTTAAGCTGCTTCTTATCCCATATCTTTTCCTACCTCTTAATAATTTCACATTTGTGATGGGAAATCCTGTCTGCAAACAGACTATAATATAGATCTGTAATAGTTCCCCAATCCATATCAAACAGACCTTTCTTTCTTAGGTTTCAGAATGCTGAAGAAACCTTTACTTCTTTTATTCCGGTAAAAATTAGATTTGTTTTGCCAAAGGGCAAGCCAGATCAAGAGTGTAATAAAAGATACTATGATGATCCGTAGTGATTTTCAATTTTATAATCAAATCTTGTACTGCTAAAGTTCTCTAGTAAAGAATAAGGTGGTGGTTATTTTAGTATTATACAGAATCACTGACTAAAGCCTTATATCTTGCCAATTAGTTGGGATGAATGGGTAGGCATGGATCGCTTGATGAAAAATACTCAAGAGAATAAATTGAAGCAACAGGCCCTTGATAAGAAAGCTGGTGTGGACAAGAATACTAAATCAGGGCGTTCAGCACAAACAAAGCCAAAAAGTTCAGCTGGTATGTCTGTTTGTCTTTGGTCAGATAACTCCGTATGATCATGTTCTTGTAGTAGCATAGTTGTTATTGGTCTTGTGGATTTTGCAGATGCCAAAGTGGATAAAGAGGAGACAAAGAACGTGGGTATGCGGTTTTCTAGTTTCTATATTTTCTGTATTTTTCCACTTGCCATCTTCATATCATTTGAGAAGGCTGATTGCTTATACTAACTAGCCAGTTACTGCTCTTACCATCTTTGTATTGTCCTTTTATATTTTTTCTTTGTTTTGACACAACTGCATTTAATGTGGTTAGTCTTCTTCTAACTATCAAAAGTGGGACCACTAATCTAGCAAATTCAAGGTATTCAATCATGTGGTTTTTGATGGGTCATCTTAACATTGAAATAAAACAGAATATTGTCTTGGTGCCTTGTTGAGTTGGCTAGATTAGATTGCCAGCTCTGTACTGCATTCAGTCATAGTAGGTGTAGTCACCCTCTTGATTGAATGATAAAATTTTTGGCAGTCTTTTTGTTATTTTCTAATAATCATGTACTCTAGACAAACCTATTTCTCTTCATGATTTTGTAGTTGCAAAGGGGAAGAAAAGAAAGGCTGATTCAGGCATTGAGGTTTGTTCTGACTGTAGTTGACATATTTTCGGTTTTGTTTCAAGGTGACTTTATCCACACACATATATATATGCACATGCATATGCTGTTTTCAGCTTCGTCTATTTTTTTCATGCATAGTTTTTTTCTGCCTGCCTCCTTACCAGTCAATATAAACTTAATGTAAGAGAGAGGCTTAGATTTTGGATGTGCTTTCATATTATAGGTTTTCTCCCCATCATCACTTTAAGATCTGCATAATGTGATAAGACTTGCAGAGAAATTATATCAATGTAATATTATATCTCCAACTGTTGGAAATTGATACTTCTTGTCCTCTCTCTAGGGCTAAATTTTCTGAACATGGTTATGCTACTCTGCATTTACAGCTGCAGCAGCAGCGTAATTTAGTGTAGAGTTCATAGTATTTCAGCTTCATCCTAATTGCAAATTTTTGCCATCCTCTTTTCAAGTGTTAAGTTTTTTAGGTGCTGTTCATCAGAATTTTGAATATTGGAGATACTTTCAAATACAAAAATTTGTTAAGGTTATTTTTGTAATGATGGCCCTAGCTTTGGTCTTTGCATTGTTAGGACAATCCAGCAACAGAAAAATTCATCAAGATCCAAATTCCGCCAAATTTGAAGAAGCAATTAGTCGATGATTGGGAGTTTGTCACTCAGCAGAACAAGGTACATGTATTTGTTAGCTATAGACACCCTCCTCTCTGAAAGGAAAAAATTAAAGAAAAAGTTTATGAAAGAAAAAGTTGAAGCACGCTTTCCATTTGCCTGGTAGTTGAAGAAGATTAGTTATTTCAACAACGCCAATTTGATTATTCTTTGTTTGGACTGAGTTTAAAATGTACAATTGCAATATTAAGAATAAGAATGAAAGAATGGTGTTTTTTTAAGTTGAATGTTTGTTTCCCAAATTGAAATGATTTTCTTTATTGTGGGTTTACCAGCTACTTGAATGAATCTGGACTCTGGTGCCACAGGGTCCCTGGACTCTGGTGCCACAGGGTCCATGCCCGCAGACAAGATTGCGTGCTTGGGCAAATTTTTTTTTTCTTTTTTGATTGTGTGTGTTATCCTGGTAAGTTTATTCAACTTAAATTTGGGTGGAAAAGTATTTCTGCACTATCACTCATTCCTGTCCTATGATAAGATTTCATCATGTTACTTAAAATTTGTCGTGCAAGACATAAGGCACCATTGTTCATCTCTCTCTTGCAATATGAATTGCAATGCTGTTGTTGGTCTTAATGTAAACATGCCTTTAACGTGGACTCATATTGTCAACAGAGACGGGCTTTCTCCTTGGGCTTTCCATCCGCGTCGCACTCATGGACTTCCCACCTCTAGAAGTAGGTTTCATGCATTTCCCACACTCGAACCCAGGACCTCTAGACTTAAGTACTGAGTTCTAAGAGTGTGAGGAAATGCACGAAACCCACTTCTAAAGGTGGAAAGTCCATGAATGCGATGCGGATGGAAAGCCCAAGGAAAAAGCCCGTTTGGGATAGCCCCTGGTCGTTACACATATATTAGCAACGATCTATCATTTTTTTCCGTCTTTAGCATAAGAGTGTCACTCGGGCATCATGAACTTGAGACTTTTGTGTGATGAGTTTTGTCTCTGGACCTCTGTTATCTAATTTCCATCAAGCTTTCATGTATTAAGTACAGTTTTGGGTTTGTTTGCAGGTACTTTTTAGAGGGATTGTGATGGCTGTTCAATTGTCTGTGTTTCCTGGTTTTTGGGTTTAATTGTAATATCTGTGCTATATTACAACTAAAACAGTACATTTAAAGGTTCCTTTTCTTGCAGCTTGTGAAACTCCCAAGATCTCCAAGTGTTGATGATATATTAACTAAATATCTTGAATACAGATCCAAGAAGGATGGAAAGTGAGTTTCTTATCTGCCACGTTTTTGTGGATTCCAAAATCTTTGTGGTGTATATTGTAATTAGTCGTGGTCTTTGAAATATGTGTGAGCTCTTTTAGAACTCTAGTTTTTTATGTCATAAAGTCCTGTAGTTTCCAGACAGATGATTGAGCAAAAACTTTAGTACTTATTATATAGTATTTGTTTATTTTTCTGGTGGGGTGGTGTTGACAAATAACACCATGAAGATGGAAGCTGATGGCATTCTATCCATTAGCCTAGAGGCATTGAATTACAGATAGATGCAAGGCCAATTTTTCAAATTTTGGTTTTCATTGCTTTATTTCTTGTCAAAAATTACCGAGGAAGTCCAGGAAAAGGAAAACCCAAACTGGATTTTGGAATGGCTAGTAATATCTTTTCTAAAAATGTCACTTTTAGTCCCTTGATTGGCTCTTCCCCTATTCACTAGTAATTTGACTTTTCTGTCCTCATTGGCACCTGGTAAATATCGGTCTTCGAGTACTTCACTGTGTATATAGTGATGCTGGGGATGAACCATATTCTCATATGCTACTGGCATTACATATCCAATTTGAGTTGAGAGAATGTGTTTTTTGAAGGTTCAATCTTAGGAGAAGTTGGTGTTAACTGGTTAATGATCATTGATGATGTTTTCCAATTGATACAGGATGATTGATGCAGTTGGAGAAATTTTGAATGGGATACGATGTTATTTTGACAAAGCATTACCGACTATTCTTTTGTACAAAAAGGAGCGCCAACAGTATCGAGAAGCAATTCAAGATAATATTTCTCCATCAAGTATATACGGAGCTGAACATTTGTTGCGCCTCTTTGGTATGCTTATCTTTTGTTTTAATTTGAGCAAATTGTGTTATTCATGGACAACTGTGATTTTTAGAATTTTATTCCATGTCGTGTTATGTAATCTGTATATTTTTTCATGAATATAATAGGAAAAGTTAACTATGCTTTGAAGATTCGCTTTTTTGAAAACATGCTCTATCCTTTCATTTTGGTATCAGCTTTGGAAATTGTCATTATTGGTAGTCCTATTATTTGCAGTGAAGTTACCGGAATTGTTGGCATATGTGAAAGTCGAAGAGGAGACTTTGCTTCGAATGCAGCAGAAATTACTCGAGTTTCTCAAGTATAAGCTTTTTGATCTTTTTACTTAATTTCATGTTGCCTATTGCTCTGGTTCGGTTATTAGATATTTATCCATGCAGAAAAGTAATCTAATATGCTTTGCTTTTGCTATAATTCCCAATGAGACCGCGATACTGCCAAATTGTGGTGAATGCTGTAAGATGGTTTTTGACGATTTACCTATTGAAACAGTGAGCTATTATTACCTCACTATCATACTTGCTAACAAATTTATTTGCTATGCACCATACTGCCATTTCAGTCTACACCGATTATAGAGGGAGTGTTTGCAATCACTAAAAAGTTGTTCTCTGCTTTTGGCTAAAAAAATCACTTCTTAGTGTTTGCAAATGCCAACTTCTGCTTCTGATTTTACTTCAATTAATCAGAATCTAAAATCAGGGAGATGAGTGCTTTAGGTTTCTGATTCTGCTTCTGGTTTCACTTTTACAAACAAATAAGCACTTTTACAACTTTTTCACCAAACACTATCAACATCTGCAAACACTAGCAACTTCTGATTCTCAACTACTTTTACTTTTGCTACAATGAATCACTTCTTCTAAAAGCAAAAGTTTTTGCACACTCTGAGAACAACAATGTTTCAATCTGTTCTTTCCTCTCTGAACGACATTTAATTTACCAATGTCTTACCGTATTACCTGGGGTTTATGTTTAATGTAGGTTTCTGCAAAATAACGAGAGCACTTTCTTCCTTTTCTTCATACGACGGCCCTAAAGTTACAGAAGGAAGTGGCAAGGGTAAGGATTAATCGACTCAATTGATTTGCATGCCTGTTGTAATTGTAGCTTTTATATTTGGTCTAGCAGAAAAGCATTAGTATAGTTGCTGGATAAGCTAGTGTGTTTGTGTTTTTATAGGCTCTTTAATAAAGAGCTATTTGTTGCTGTAACCATATATTCCTTCCTTTCTTCTTCCTTCCGCACTTTGCATATGTTCTAGGCAACCATGATTCTTAACTTTGTGTTAATACTGCCTAAAATTTGTAACAATTTACTCTGTTTTTGCATTCTTATAGAAAATTTCAACAATCGACTCTCTTGTGCATGTTTTTTAATTTGATAATTTTCAGCATTGGTTGGAATGGTTCATGCTGCATCTGTGTAATTAAGATATTACAGGAGAAAATTTTAGATGTCATAATAGGGCTCGTTTAGGATGGTATTTCATCTCCTATACCACCGCATGGATTGTTGTCATGTGTTCAAGATTTACCATATTAATTTTCGAGCATAAATTATGGTATTTTGCGATGAAATACCATTTTGCGATAGAAGATCATCCCGTAGAAACGTGTCTCACTGAATGTCAGAATCCATTTTTATGAGGTAATATAAAAGGCAATGGCGCTGCATCAAAAGGAAGTCTCTTTTTGGCACTTTATTTGTGAGATGTTTTTCTTTTTCATTCAAAGTTGAAATTTCAAAAGGTAATGAATTTCAAACCGTTGGTTCTATTTTGATCCACATAATATTGACGTGACATAAAATGAAATATCTTTTGTTATGAAGGTTGTTGAAATATGAAGATGAGCATGCAATATTAAGGATCGGTTTTATTTCCTTTAAAGATTCTATTTGTATATGTTTTTTATTGAAAATTTACCTTTATATTGAATTGTGTAAAAATGGAGAATTTGTTTGGATATTATGTAAAAGTGTTTTAGTTACAAAATAATAGTTAAAGGCACATTATTTAATTTATGTCTCATGGAGTTATATTAAAGATTTTTGTTTAATTTATTGTCAATCCTTTTTTTTTCTCATTTATGGTTCCTAGATCGGTTGTTGTAAAGATCTTCGTTCCCTTCTTTTTCTTTTTCTTTTTCTTTTTTTGGTTTTGTTCAGTTTAGCTGAGAGGACATGGTGAATTGTGAATAGATTTGTTTGAATTCTCATCAGTTATAACTAAAGAAAATATTTCAATGAATCTCTTTTTCTCCATGACAATTTTGATCAGGTATGGTGGAATATAGAGAATTGTTTGGTATTTTTTTAAGGGTTAAAGTAAATTAACTAATGCTCCATTTGATGAATTTGAAGCTAAAGAATTCAAATCCAAAAATAACAAGTTCATTGAGATTATTTGGATAACGTTATTCTATATTAGGTTTCAAATTCTTAGAAGCTATTTTTCTAGTTTATTTAGAGGATTTTATTTTTTTTTAAATTTGGAATTATTTGAAATTTTTCCCCCAAATTCAAATTCTCCCAACAAATGCAAACCTAAAACTTTTTACTGAAAACTCTTAATGAACTTGGTTAATGGTTAGTCCAGCCATTGATGCAGAATTCTGTAAAGAAAAGCCCAAAAGAATTGGAAAATAACAGCAAATATTGGGCTCGTGTATTCCCATTTTTCCAACAGCTATTTTCAGTTTTACACTATTCATAAATATACAAAGATATTTCAAAAAAATAAATAAATATACAAAGATATTTCTTTGATTTATTTCTACGGAAAATAATCAAATTCTAAATCCATATTCTCTCTGAAAAATTCACTATTTACACATTCCCAAAATTCAAAACTTATTCGACTCAAATATATTCCTATATATTGTCATTCAATTTTGGCCAAATAGAACAAAAATCGGATTTCAAATTGGAATTGGAATCGAAGTCAACGATTCCCAATCAACTGTTGACTGAACCCAATTCCAAAATCGAACCAAAATTGTGTAGGCTAGTTCCTCGGTGTCAAAAATCATGGAATCGCGGTTCAACCGGAGTAGAATCATCTCATTAAAACTATCGGTTTCAAGGTTAAAACCAATGTTTTTAAAAAAAATTACAGAAAATATGTTAAAAAAATATTAAATATTTATTATGATGTTATATTCGCAAATGAATGAGACACATCTTAAACCAAGTGTTGTAAGTGAGCTACGTGACTTTGATTCCTCTATACCATAAATAGATATATAGGCAACTTAATGCTATTATTAATATCTAGTTTGAACTTAATATTATTATGAGTATTAAGTCCAATTACTTTTCTATTTTTTTAGTGAAATTGATAAATTATTTTCTTAACAAAATTCAAAAAATTAACAAAAAAAAAAAAAAAAAAGGTTCTGGTTAAACTGAAAATGTGGAGGAACCAAGTTCCTCATTTAGAAAGAACTTAACCGATTCAGTTCCATAACCGTGGCCACCCCCGATTCAATCACATCCACACCATCTCATCACCTTCCCAACTATTACAACTCAATAAATCAACTCTATATACTAAATGAAAAACAAATATGACACATGTCATCGTCTTATTATTCTCGACATGTGTCAACTCAACTCATTATCCCAATTCCATATGGAGGCTTCATATTTATCCATATGGCAACCCTATATTATATATTTTTCATATTTTCTATATATAATCAAAAAGATAACAAATATCAAAAAAATCAAGGATTTTATCTATACAATCTATTTTTTCGTAAGTCAAAGATTCTATTTAATACAGTTTGTTATAATCTAAAAGATAAATAATAGTAGAAAATCAAAGCTTCTATCTGCACAATCTAAAGAATCTATCTAATAATCTAAAAAGTAAACTACTCTAAAATATAGAAGATATAATTATTCGATACTTTTGATTAATAAAATTAGCACAATTAACTAAGTGATTTTTAAACGCCAAAAAATAAATATCAATCATTGAAATATAAAATTAATTTGTGAAAAATTAATGTGAAAACGACTCAGATACAATGTTAATTCGAATAAAAAATTATATTATTTTGAAAAGCCAAAATTAAAAAATTAAAAAAAAAAAGAAACAGCTCAAATTCAATAAAATTAGCACAAATCCCGTGTAACACACGGATATTTTTCTAGTATATTTATAAAAGAAATATTTTGAAATACCACCAAACATATTTTCGATTTCTAACAGTTGATTTTGTTGTTTGTTGCATAAAATTAGTTATTAAAAATATTCAATCAAACATATTCTCAATCTTTACACTAAAATCAATACAATTCAAAAATCTGAATAATAATGAAAATATAAAATCTCAACCACCACACCACCATAGAAATCAAGCAACTAGAACGAGGATGTTCTCCTGCGAAAGTGGTAATGCCTTATTAAGACATCTACTTTATTCCAACTTATTAAATCAATGTCTCCCTTGTGCGGTAATTGATCTTGTGACCTGGGACCCGACTAGTTAAGCGTAATCTGCGCTTCACATCCTCCACTGCCTCTGGGACAAGACATTAAGGCGCCTTAAGAGCGCCGGGGATGTGGTTCATCATTTATTAAATCAATGTCTCAATCTAAACCACCAAAAAAGAGAAGATTCTCCAATTAAATTCCATGCATTCATTTCATTTTCACTCATCAAAAGATATATATTTTTCACTTCCCTTGCAGCCTTTTCATTTAATCACTCATCACCATTCAGCAAAGGCTAGCAAGAAGGAACCAGTTAAAATATGTACTTTCAGTTTCAGATCAATAAAAAAGATGCTGCTCCATATTTATATGAGCTTTAATTGTGCCCACTGACAGATCTAACCACCTAACCTTATTTATTTAAAGATCCAGAATCTGTATATATTATCCAGAATTACTTTTCTCCATCACTTATCAAACTGTTGGAATTTGTTTTTTTTTTTTAATATATTGTATTATACAATTTGAGAGTTGTCCGGCCCGGCCCAGAGGCCAGCCCGAGTAGCTCGATATTTTTACTTGGACTAGGCTACATTTTTACTCCCCAAAAAAATCGAGTCTAATTGGCCCGACCCATTAGGCTCGAAAAATAGGGTCTGTCCGATTAGCCCGATTTTTATAGTGTAATTTCATGGGTTGGTGGGCTCAATTTTAGTGACTCGCTTACAAGGGTGAATTCGAATTCTACGACTTCATCGAATCGAATGGGATTTTTATAATCTCAATTCGAAATTTGATCATAATTGGATTAATTTTGAATCGAATTTAATCGAATTGAATTGTCGCTTTTTTAATCGAATTTGAGTCAATCCAAAAATCCAAATTTGTCGATAGGTCGGACATGATAGTGTTTCGGACCCATATTTTCGATCCAAAATCCAAATAAAATTTCAATTTTAGTTTTAACGAAAGAATTATATAATGAAACAAAAGCATAACCAAACCACATAAATTATCAAATCTATATTGTCACTTTAATGATATTACAAAAACTAAAAACAAAATACTTTTAAAGTGAAATCTATTAAAATCAAAAACATATTGTTCTTTTTTTTTAGATATAAACATATCTTTTAAATGTAAAAACATCATATGATAATTCAAAAACTACACAAAAATGCTTTGAGACCTTTGAAATGAGATTGAACTGAAGTCAAGCTATGATCAATGCTATAATTCTACTTTGCAATAATTTTATTATAATAATTTTATTATAGTATACATATGAAATTAAATGTTATTTATACATCAACTAATTATATTATTTTTATTCGCATATGTGATTAAGATCTCGTATAATGTTTAGAATATATAATATATAAATTAAATTTGGATTCTAATTGAGTTTGAATCATTACATGAATTCAATTGAAATACAAATACGAACCGATATTCAAATCGAATTTATTTGAATTTTACCTCGAATCGGGATTTTCGAATAGAATTTGAAAAACTTCCCCAATTCGTTATTCAATTCGAGTTGATTCAAAATTCGATTCGAGTTGAGATTTGAATTCGAGCCGAATCGAATTTCGAATTGATTCAAAAAATGAACACCCATGTCGCTTTCTTGTTTAGTCCGGCCGGACTGATTTTTACTCTTGTGATAAATGGGCGCTTACTTGGAGCATTTTGATAGCTCTACAATTTGGATCCCATCGATCTTTGTTATTATTTTTTTATAACTCACTTCCAACTTACGTCCCACTATGTTTGATGACAACAATTTTTGGTGGAGTATGTTGACGTCAACCGTGTCCTCCCGATAAATAGAACTAGTATGCTCGATCCCCCAAATCTAATCCTAATTGATCTCCTCCCAAATCGTGTAGGGATGCTTTATTAAGTGTGAATTCCCACCATTCTTCACTAGCTCGCATATGCTCCGGGGCATTTTGATAGTGTGTGGGTTTGAATCCACAACCTCCAACCCACAATAGATATAATAAGTCCATTATGGTGGCGATTTGGGCTAAGCCACGTGGTTATCGGCCTTTATTATTGGTCACGCAGTGCATTTTGATTCGGCATATAATAGAACGAGCTAATGGTTGGATATTGGGGCTTGTTATAGGCATTGATGGGTCATTGCTCGGCGGGCTTGGAGGTATTGATAAGCCCATATTTGAAGCCCGACTTCTAGAAGTCTCTTAGATGAGTTCGGGATCGGAACTATCCGTGCGAAGAAGGTGATATTCATTAAGTTCACGACGAATTCATCGGTATTATCACCGGAGATTTTTGGGTCGTACCACATTTAGTTCTCATTTACTGTTGCTTCGTTTTATACAAAGAAATTTGAGCCAGAAAATGTGTCCACTAGGAAAGTGAATTTGATGGCTTAGCCACTGGCCACCACAAAGCAATTGTGGGATGGAGGTCGGGGTTCAAATCCTGCTCCATCAAATTGTTTGTGGGGTGGAGGTCGGGGTTCATATCCCTACTCCATCAAATTGCTCCCCGGGCATATGCGGTAGTGAAGATTTGGTGGGAACTCATCTTGAATAGCATCCGTGTGGGTTCGATTCGGGAGAGATCGTTATTAGTAGATTGGGGGTCGAACATAATTGTTCTCTTTACCTGGGAGGAGGATCTCGGTTGTCGTCGTGACCCGTCAGAGTAACACCGCCAGTCGTGCATATCCGTGGTTTACCTTGGCGGCATCAATGAGGAGCGAGTATTGTCCTCACGATAAATGTGACGGGTTCGTGGCGCAGGCTTTATAAAAAAAAAAATAATAAGAAAGTGAATTTGAGGGATAAGAATAATCAGAATCGCACTTTCAGCCTGTCAACCAATGGCAAATAACTATATGAACGGTATATTTTATCTTTCAGCCTGTCAACCAATGTCAAATAGCTATAATAATAATAATAATAATAATAATAATAATAATAATAATAATAATAATATAATTGCCTAATAAAAAAGAAAATGAATGCTCATTAGCATAAGTGTTTAGGAAATTTAATTTTCTTTTTTTTGGTCACCTTTTGGTGCATGTTTTTCCCATAAATTAAAATAACGGAAAACAAAAAAAAAAAAGCCCTAGCTTCATAATCATCCCTCAACTCTTCTACCCATCTCATTTTTTTCTCTGTACAATACTAAATAATTTATTTCTTTTTGGCCATTTATTTCCATCTTGGATGAGGCTCACGTCCGGATGGCATCTTCTTGCAAAATGGTATTTCATTTTCTATTCTATCAAGACGGATAATTGTGGCGTGTATAAAAATTACCATATGAAAAACCTGCAATTTAGGCATGATTTATGCTTCAAATTAATATGATAAACTTTTATACACGCGTGTGATCATTCTCATGCGGTGGAATAGAAGATGAAACACTATTTTCGCGATAAAATCCATCCTGCTCACGTCAGGTCTTGAAGAGGAAGACTTTCTCCCTATGTTGAACTTTCTCTATATTACATTACCTTATTTTGGAATGCACTGGAAATTTCAGGTAGACCTGGATTTTTAAATTTTAACAGTTTATCGACTAAACAAGAAATTAACAAAGATCGTTTTGCTCCCTCATATCACCACTGAATTTTCCTTGACCCTAAAGTGAATAATTAAAATCAATCCTGCTAATTTTCGACGCGCTTCACAGTAGCATTCCTAAATCCCTCATTAACATTAGCTTGCTGAATGCAAATCCCCATCTTCTGATGATACTCTTGCCGGTGTTGCTGCTGCTCTATCCCCACCATATAATTCCTCACCTCCACCTTTATCATCTCCTGCATCACCGCCATCAACTCCGCACCAAACGGCATCAAACCCTTCTCTCGCTGCAGCACCTCCACCGCCGGCGCCGTAAGCAATCGAATAGGATTAGTTTTCAACTGAGTTGACTCAGTCTTGTGACTGGTTGACTCCGTTGACTCCACGCCGGGAGCGAAAGGCTTAGCCCCGTCGGAGGGTCATTCTCCGACGACGCCGTTTCGATCTGTGGCGGCAAAACGACGCCGGATCTCGCCATCGGTTTATAAACACGCGAAACCGACATCACCGGTAAACTCGAATCACTTACATCAGATCCGGAAGGGCTACCCGGATTCAAGTAAAGACCCGATACCTGTATACCCGACCCGGCGCTAGCATTTGTCATTTGAATTTATATTTTTGTTCCCTAACAGTTTCATATCAAAGTTTCATCACAATATTGCTTATCAGCCATCCTTGCATTTTTGCTTTTGTATTACTTCACAAAAGTAAAAATAAAATGTCCATAATATTTTTTATAGTTATCAGTGGATTAGACATAACAAATAGAACTTATAATATCAACCGCAGTAGCATTAATAGAATTGCTATAATTCTTTTCAGAGAAAGAAACCTTTCATTATTGATAAATAAAAAGAATATTGTAATATCCTTTTTTCATATCTTTTTTTTAAGAGAGCGCCTATCAGCTTTGACTAGAGAGCGGGAGAGAGGAAGCCAGGCTGGAGAGCATTTCACTTTTCGTGTGAGAGTGATTTATCAGAGAATTTTTAATCATTTAATTATTATTATTTTCCTTCCTGAAATAAATAAGAAAACAGATTTAAAAAAATAACGGCCGCACGGAAATACTGACGTGGCACAAAACGACAATCCTGGTCGCCGAATCGGAGGACGAATCCTCTGCAATCCTGTCAGTCCAGCCTGTAAGCTTTTTAACAACTCTCCTTGCAAATATCATTCTTTTTTTTTTTAACCGGGATTAGCCGGTGAGTCGGTTACCAAAATTTTTGAATAAAGAGGGCGTAACTGTTGTTTTATATTAAAGCTTACCTGTACGGATTCGGGTAATCCCTCGTCCACTCGCACGCTTTTCGGAGAGCGAATAACGCTTTCCTACTACCTTCCTAGTTCCTTCTCACCCGTTTATACCTTTTAATGATAATTACAGTAATTAATTTCTGAAAAAGTGAAAATGTTTTAGTGTTTTTCTATTTTTTAGATTATGTTGTATGATTAAGAGGTCCTCAATTTAAATTTTCTTGTTTAAAAATAAGTATTATAGCATTTTCTAAATAATTCAACATAATCCCTTCCATTTAAAATAAATGACTTTTTGTTTCCAAAAATAAAATGACCAATAAGGAAAAAGACACATTAAGAATTATGTTAAGAAATCGCAAGATACATAGTGTACCCTTAATTAATCATAAATATTAAATATTGGTTTCGAACAAAATAAATTTGGATATTAGTGGTAGTTGAAATATATTAATTATATACGAATCAATTCAAATATTCGTATTCAAAATTCTAACATATTTTTATTGGATTATTTAAAAATTATATATCTAGAATAATATATATTTTCTTAGTAGGAAGAGGATGCCAAGTCACCGTTAAGTGGTTCAACCGGTCGGACCGGCTCAACCATCGATTTTGCCTATTTTAATAAAACTAATTATATTTTTAATTATAAAATATAAAATATTAATGTAATATATTCTATATAAGAGAAGTTATATATATAAAATCTTTTAAATTTTATTATGTAACCTATATTACAATGGTTTGTCCAAATTTAGAATAATTTTATTTATTAGAATTCTTGTTTGGACTAGTCAAAATATAAATAATTGATTTGAATCATAACATAATTAGTTGATTTTAATTATGACATATTAAATATTATGTTTATAATTTTAATTTTTATAAAACAAAAGTCGAAAAAAACAATGAAAAGACAAAAATAGTGAAAATCTGGCTTCACCGGTTTTGAACCTAATTGACCAGTTTTGACAAATTACGCGTGGTTCTGACTAGTATAACCACAAAAATAGTATTTATGATCTTACCGTACCAGACTGACTTCCAGTATTTGGTATTACCGGTTCAACTGACTAGTATGATCCTATATTTAAAACGCTTAGTATAAATAAGGGATGCTCATTTTGAACTAAGCAAAAGTTGAAAAGAATCAAGAAAATGCATTTCGTTCCTACTAAGAAAATATTTATTCTAAATATATAATTTCTAAATAACCCAACAACATAGATAAATTAGAATTTTGAATACGAATATTCGAATTGATTCGTATATATTCAAATATATTTCAAATACGAGTAAAAAGGGAGTATGTGCCATTGCAACTGGCGCCTAATGTTAATTGCAGATTTTCATTGGACTGAAACCAACACATACTAAAAAAAAAAAAATTGGGAAAATTTCTTTTTTATAGTTGGCGCGAGTAGCTATTCCGCCTCTCTTGTATTTGGCGCCAACACTTATATAGGCAACTCCCCCAATTTTCATCATATGTCAATAATTTGATACCATTTTTGTCATATTTCACCAATTTGCCCTAGGGATGGCAATGGGCGGGGCGGCACGACCCGCCACGGGTCACACAGCGGGTTACCCCGTGATTTTTTTATCTTATATTTATAATTTTATAATATAATTTTTTGTATTATATATACATATTATTTATAAAATTTGTCATAATATAAGTTAATATAATATTAAATACATAAAAATATATTATATTATATAATAAACATGTAAAAATATACATTAAATATATTAAAAAATAAAAACATAGCATGGAGCGGAGGTGATACTTAGACCTACCCCGCCACAAAGTCACGGGCGAGGCAGACGGTGCTTGTTGGATCGGATCATTTTGCTATCCCTAATTTGCTCTAGTTCCTTCCACCAATACTTATATGTTAGCCGCCAAAAGTTAGGGGTGGCAATTAAGTCGTGTTCGGGTTCGCGGGTCGTGTTGAGATATGATAATTACACAAATTTGCCCAACCCGAACACGACCCGTTTAATTATTCGTCGACGAGGTCAACCCGAACACGAATTGCTTATTACACGGGTAACCCGAACACGACCAAATGACCTGTATATATTTTAACCTTGAATAGATCTTTTATTTATATTGATAAAATGAGAATTTTGGGTTATTTATATATAGAATATTTAAAAATATTAAAAATAATACTGAATTTTCTTATTTAAACGGGTTTAGTGGGTCATTTCAGGTCAACCCGAAACCGACCCATTTATTATTTGGGTTAAATGGGCCTGACACGATTATGACCCGAATAATAAATGGGCCAACCCTAACCCACTTATATCGTGTTAGGTTCAGGTCGTGTTTTCGTTTCGTGTCAGAGATTGTCACCCCTACCAAAAGTACTTAGGAATTAAATAATAAAAATTTAACGAAGATTGCATAATATGTGGTGTAACTGTAAAGTATCAACTTTCCAATGCAGGTTGGTGTTAGGGGTGATCACGTGCGGTTTTCACGGTTTTTTACGTTATATCCAAACCGAATTGCCATGTGCGGTTTTTCTATTTAAAAAATTAAATTGCGGTTTTATAAAGTAAAATCGAAAGTGCGGTTTTAAACGGTTGCGGCGGTGGCGGGCGGTTTTGCGGTTTTTAATCGATATACGATAAAAGTAATTTGTAGTAATGATAAAAGAGTTATTACAATTTGCATTAAAATCGACAAAGTATAGCTATGTTACATAACCTTAAAGTCTAACATCCACCAAATAAAATAAAATGCTAACTTAAATTACATATACATAAAACCACGTCAATTCCTTTTCCATCTATAATATTTAAATTATTCACCCTAATGACTTGACTAATTTTAATTTAATTGGCATCCATTACAGCTAATCTAAATAATTATTATGTCATACCCCAAACTTTGTATTAAGCTAATAATTAACATATTTTGTATTAAACAAATAATCGTTAATACTGTTAGGATTTTGTTATCATAATCATCAAAATTAAATTGCAAGAAAAATCAAACTCACGTATTAATTCTTGGCCTTGCTTCGCGGAATAGAAAAGAAAAATTCCAGGCGCCAATAAACTCTCTGTAGTTGTTGTTGTAGGTAATGGCTTAGTAATCGCTTCAATCCTTAAAGCCTTAGTCATTGACTTGAGTGAAATGATGAGAAAGATTGTAAATTTGTAGTTTTGTAGAGAGAATATTTTCAAGATCCGAAAGATGAAGAAAGACGGAAGAAATGAGTTGAAAATGATTAAATCGAGAGAGTTCGATTAGGGACTTATCGGTTAGGGTTAGGTTTGTTGAGAAATGTTAATTACATAATTATCCTTATTAACCATTGTATATGCGGTCGGTTTGGGCATCGAAACAAGCAAATTGCACCGCCAAGGTGCGGTTTTTCATTAAAATTTTCAATCGCGGTTTTAGGGATAATTCGATTTTAACGGTGTGGTGCGGCGCGGTGCGGGGCGGTGCGGGCGGTTATTTTAAATTTGTGATCACCCCTAGTTGGTGTAATCTTTTCTCGTCGAGATTCACGTTATCTTTATGAAATGAGGGTTTTCGGGGTTTGGTCCATGCCACCCACTTGGGTGTGTAAGTCAGCGCTACGATAATCTGAGGGGGTGAATAGATTATCTCCATCTTTTCGATATCGCCCTCTTTTTAAAACCGAATGCTCAAATACAATAATAAATGTGCGGAATATAAACAACACACATCGATTTAAAGAGGTTCAACCCACCTAGGGCCTAATCCTCTACCACCCCAAGATATCCTGGGATGGATTTCAAAGAAAAAGAATTTTATTAATTACCAAAATTAATACAAATTCAACTTACAACACCTTGAAGAGCACCACACTCTTCTTCAACAACACCTTTGGAGATTACCACAATCTCCCTTTGAAGATTACCACAATCTTCCGTCTTAAAGAGCACCGAACTCTCCAACACCACCTTTGGAGATTACCACAATCTCCCTTTGAAGATTACCACAATCTTCCTTCAACGACACCTTTGAAGATCACCACAATCTTCAATCTTGAAGAATACCAAATTCTTCAACACCTCAAGAGCACCACACTCTTGAAATACCTATCACCTAGATCACCCAAGTGTATTCTTACCACAAGAATACTCACAAGGATATCTTGTGTTTGGTTGATGAATTACAATCAAGATTACACTTTGAAAAATATTACAACTCAAAAGTGCAAGTGTAATCAAGAATTGAAAGCCTAGACCTCAAATTTGTGCAAGTGAAAGTGCTAAGGCTAATACAACAAGATATATGAAAGTGTTTGCTTTGTTTGCTCTTTTTGCTTTTATGGAGTGTTGTATCTTGTTGTTTGAATGAAGCCTCAATTTATAGGAGAGGTCTTGGCTTTGATTTCCGTGACATTGGCTCCTCCTCGGGGAGTGATTTCTTTAAAAAGAAACCATTTAAAATCATCAATATAGTCATTAGAAATCAATCCCACAAAATAGGGAAAAGTCATGCAAAACGCAACGGATAGTTTCTTTGTCAAACATGGGGTTCGACGGTCGCAAGCAGAGATAAGATTGAAATTGAATTCTCGCGAATTTTTACACAGGGGACCCACCGGTCGAAGGGGGTGCGACCGGTCGCCTCTCACCGTGACCGGTTGCCGCTTGACGTTTTTACGAAACAGAGAAGTCGGAACAAAATCCAACTTGCGGTACAAAAGGTCGCCCGGCCGGCGACCGTCGACCACACCGGTCGCCCACCTGGTCGACCGGCCGCTTAATGCCTTTTTTTTTTCTTACGTCCCATTTTCTGTTTCAAAACTCAACTTAGGTACGGGTTGCCCTATAGGGCGACCTGGTCGAGCTGAAACAAAAGTGTTGTCCAATTTTAAATCGAATATTAACTTCAAGAAATACTCCAAAAATAGTAAAAACATTTTAGAACGATCGGAAGTATTGGGACAACATTTAGGGACATTGTTTTGGTATAAAAACTCATTTGAACAAAATCATCAAAATCATGATAAAAACATTTATCTAACAAACTCCCCTTTTTGATGATTACAAACCAAAACAATTTTCAAGAGGACGATTTCAAAAACAAAATAATTTTCCTGGTTTATGAGTAAACTATCCGTTTAACAACATTTTACAAAAGCTCCCCTATCAACAAGCATATTAAGAAGAAATATTGCATAAGCTAGAAGCACAAGCTTTTACAAAATAAACACTAACTCCATGAGCTTAGAAGCTCCCCCACACAGACATCGTTAAAACATATATAGTCCATACTACAACTAATGGACTAAGAAACATATACAACCACAATATACCAAGAGTGGACAAAATATGATCCACAACTTATGACTTTCAATAGCCACAACATGACTTTCAATAGCCGCAACTTATAGCTTCTTTTCATTAAGCTTTTCTTAGCTTCTTTGAGCTAAAGAGCTTATAACCTATTTCTCCCCTTTGGAATCATCAAAAGAATGTTAGCACGATAGATACATCATATATTCATATCAAAGAGCACAACTAAACCGATGTATCGAGCTATTTGAGCATTGAAGCTTATAAACCAAATAGGAGGGAAAAGTCGAATCATACGACTTGTAGAGAGTTTATGAAAACTCATTTGATAAGCAAAACATGATCTCTATAAATGTATAAGACTTTTGAAATCGAGAGAATCATGTAGGTGATGAATTTTTCATTGAAACGTTTTATCGAACACTTGTGGGCGTCAAAAATAGAAAAAGTTATATATAGCCCTTGTAAATGAAATCAAGCCAAGTTTTTCATCACCAAATACAATATAACAAATATCATTCATCAACAATCAATAAGCTCATCACAAACATATATGAATTACATCAAGAAAAATACATATAAGCCACAAACTCAGGGTTCAACCCATTGAGCTAAAGATAGTGAAATTCTTACCATTCAATCGGTAAAGTTGAGCAATGATGATGATAACCGAGCTAGATAATCCCCAAAATATAAAATGTATGCAATAAAACAAATTTGGAGTGAAATTTGTGTGCGATTTGCGAAGGGGACGAAAAATGGACATAATAAGCCAAAATGGCGAAGTCCTGAAACGAACTATTTTTAGCCAAAAAAATCATCCGAGCGACCGGTCCAGGCATGGGCGACCGTCGGCGACAGGGGCGACCGGTCGGCCTTGCCCCAGTCAGCCCAGATGGTTCTTTTTCGTTTTTGAAAATCCGGTTTGATCCAAAAATCCGATTTTTCGCTAAGTTTTAAAACGTGCAAAATGCAAACGTAGACCTCATTCAATATACATTATGTCATAATCAAGCTCGAAATGAGGTAAAATACTCGGCGGTTAACGATCAAAAGTCCGAGTTATCCTTGAGACGGAATTAAACACATCTCAAGTTTTTGTTAAAAATCACAATCCCTTAAAAATATATCGAATCTCAATATGTTTAGTTCGATTATGACGAACCAAATTTTGAATACGAATAACCGTATAATAGATACCAAACTTGTTATCCCGAAAAAAATAAGAACGTTTTAAATCTTAAGTCATAAGAAGAAGTGCCTTTCAAATATTTGAAAATTTCTTTTAATGGCACTTTAATGAGATTTGTTGGGATAGTTTTTGAAGTCGAGCATATAGACATAAGGTATATGGAATGTCGAGTCTATAGGAATAATACAAGAAGACATACCTCGAATTTGTTTGTCAACCGACATGCCTTTCTCAACCTTTGTCAATCTCTTCATTGATAGCCATAGAGGTTGGAATGATTCTTCCTTCTTCAATGCCTAACTCCTTCAAGTTCTTTTGAAATGTAACCATCTACTTGGCATTGAATGATTTGAAGTCCAAGCAAGAAATCATGCTCATTTCAAGTACACCTTGCATCAACTTAGAGAACCATATCTTGCACAAATATTCATTAGTAGCACCAAAAATATTCTCATAAATATGCACAAGTTTAAACAATATTGCCCTTTTTACAAACAAAGAGAGTAGTATCAACTTTACCTTTTGTAAAATCATTTAGCAAAAATAGCTAAGTCTATCATACCATACACGGGTACTTGTTTTAAACCATACAAGGCCTTAAAAACAATCATTTGGCCTGGAAAAATTTTAAACCCCTGAGGTTGTTTTACATAGACTTCTTCTTGAATAAAACCATTTAGAAATTTGGATTTAACATCCATTTGGTAAAACTTGAAATTTTCTTAAAACAAGAATGTGCAAGTAAAATGCAAATAGCTACAAAATGTGCTTTATGAGTGCAAATGTTACATCAAAATCGATTACCTTCTTCTTGAAAATACCTTGAGCTACTAACCTCGCCTTAGTTCGACCAATGTTGCCTTGGTCATCGAGTTTGTTCCGGAATACCCTTTTTATCTTCTTCATCACTATCATCATAGGGTATCCAATTGATCTAAGGTGTTCATAATAGAACATTTACATCCAAATATTTGGAGTACTTCATTTCTCATCTACACAACTTAACAAACTCATTAATGGCATCGCTTATATAAGCAAGAAAAAATAGCCCAAGTGTAAAAACATGCCTCAATCACAAAATATCTTGCATAGTAGAAATAGACACTATATATAGAGACCATGAAGCAAGAAACACATACTATGCTTTTAGAATATCATCAAGAGTCTAATAAATCATGCAAGTTCAAATAAGCTTAAGAAAGCTATAAAAGGTCTCTTTTGAAATTTGCAAATCCGATATCATATAGTTGAGACCTTATTTAAAAGAAGTATTTGAACAAGAGTTGACAAAGCAAATATGTGCAATCAAATATCGAATAGTGCCTTTCAAAAAATCTAAAAATCCTCTTAATGGCACTTGTATGAAACACTATGAAAAAAACAAGCACATAGGCATATACGGCAATACACAAGTAAACGTGCCGATAATTTATGCCTTTTCTTTGACAAATAATGATGAAAATGGCCATTTGTGAAAATATGTAGATCTACACAATTCTTAAAACAAATCTAGCACAAATCATAATGATAGAAGTGTAGGCTAAGAGATATCACAAGTAAGCTCATGCCATAAAAATCCATAAGAGATGATCATACACTTTAGTCTACAAAAATGCACAAGAGTTTTAAAAACATCATATAAGGTCTTCTTTTTCAAAAATTTTAAAAATACAAATAAGTTTTGAAGACCTTAATTTAAAATTTAAATACATGAAAACTCATTTGCAATATAGGCACAAATAAAAACATGCATACTAACTAGATAAAATGCATATTTTAAATGGGGAGATACGGTTTACCAATTACGCCCGTTTCCATGGGTTGTCAGTGCGTTCCCATTGTTGATGATATCTTCCCCGAGAAGTCACTTTGTTGATGATGGCTTCTTTGATTGCTCCATTTCAAGGTTTGTTACCTTCCCATTGTTGATGGTCTCTTCTTCTTTGAAAATCATCTTGTTGATGATGTCATGCCATTTCAAGGATTGTACTCTTCCCATTTTTGATTGTATCCTCTTCTTGGAAATTGGCTTTGTGAAAAATGTTTTCTCTTCTTTGATCAAATGACACGGTCATTTGATGTCTTCTTAGCGGTATGAATTTTCTTGATCATTATTTCACGGTACCTAATATGACATTGTTTTATGGTACCCTCATGTGTTTGGGTCCTTTGTGATTAGTCTTGAGACTTTTAGGTCTCCAACAATAATTAGAGCTATTTCTAAAGACGACAAGTATTTACCGTATGACCCTTTTACCGCAATAAAAGCATGTAATAATTCTAGGAGCATAATGACCAACGTCTTAGAGACTTGATCTTTTTCATGTGATTGACGCCTTAGGCTTATGATCAAGTTCTAGTTTCGAATTATCACAACAATCAACAATATTGGTTATTCTATCGGTACTCAAGTTGGATTTAGATAAATCATTTTTCAAGCAATTTATATCCTCAACAAGAGTACTATTTTTCTTTCTCAAGGTTTCTAACCTTGTCAAGAGTGGTGGTGTGAGCACATGATAGTGATTCATAGGAAGTAAATAAACTATCCTTATCATTTTTCAAAACAATGAATTCCTTTTTCAAATTTTTGTATTTAACAAGTAAGTTTTGGAATTCATCTTGTAGCTCATCATAATCATTTTGTAAATCACTATATTCATTTTTCAATTCATGGTCATAAGAAGTAGAGGTTTAGAACTTACCTCGTTTTCTTCTTCGATGCCCATGAGGCATTGTTCAACTTGTTCATCATGGGAGGTTGTAGAAGGCTTATCCCATGTTTGTTGGATTTGATGTTGTATCCATTTGTGAAGTAGATGCTTTTGAGTTGCTCCTTTCATTTGCATATACTTCATAGATGGCTTCTAATTTTTGCCATACTTCATGTGCCGATTGAATACCTACAACATGATCAAATTCCAAAGTGGTAAGTGAACAAAGTAAAATATTAAGAGCTTTACCATTTAAAGAGATGATTTTCTTCTCTTCATCATTGAGCTTTTGAAGCCTTTTGAGGTGTGTGGTGTATCTTTCATCGGAATGGATTCTCCATTAATGACGGTGTTCCAAATGTCGAACCCGCAACCTTGTAAGTAGCATTCCATTCTTTCTTTCCAAAATATAAAATTTTTGGAATCAAACCGAGGTGGCTTGGTGGTGGAGGTGCTTGGAAAGGTGAGCTTCGTTAAGTAGCCGACGATCGTTTCTCTTCACTCGCAATGTGAAACGAGCTTGCCAAAGAGTTTGGCTCGATACCACTTGTAAGTCAGCGCTACGATAATCTAGAGGGGGGTGAATAGATTATCTCCATCTTTTCGATATCGCCCTCTTTTTAAAACCGAATGCTCAAATACAATAATAAAGGTGCGGAATATAAACAACACACGTCGATTTAAAGAGTTCAACCCACCTAAGGCCTAATCTCTACCACCTACCACCCCAAAGATATCCTGGATGGATTTCAAAAGAAAAAGAATTTTATTAATTACCAAAATTAATACAAATTCAACTTACAACACCTTGAAGAGCACCACACTCTTCTTCAACAACACCTTTGGAGATTACCACAATCTCCTTTGAAGATTACCACAATCTTCCGTCTTAAAGAGCACCGAACTCTCCAACACCACCTTTGGAGATTACCACAATCTCCTTTGAAGATTACCACAATCTTCCTTCAACGCACCCTTTGAAGATCACCACAATCTTCAATCTTGAAGAATACCAAATTCTTCAACACCTCAAGAGCACCACACTCTTGAAATACCTATCACCTAGATCACCCAGTGTATTCTTACCACAAGAATACTCACAAGGATATCTTGTGTTTGGTTGATGAATTACAATCAAGATTACACTTTGAAAAATATTACAACTCAAAAGTGCAAGTGTAATCAAGAATTGAAAGCTAGACCTCAAATTTGTGCAAGTGAAAGTCTAAGGCTAATACAACAAGATATATGAAAGTGTTTGCTTTGTTTGCTCTTTGCTTTTATGGAGTGTTGTATCTTGTTGTTTGAATGAAGCCTCAATTTATAGGAGAGGTCTTGGCTTTGATTTCCGGACATCGCTCCTCCTCGGGAGTGATTTCTTTACAAAAGAAACCATTTAAAATCATCAATATAGTCTGTTAGAAATCAATCCCACAAAATAGGGAAAAGGCTATGCAAAACGCATAGCGGATAGTTTCTTTGTCAAACATGGGGTTCGACCGGTCGCGCGAGAGATAAGATTGAAATTGAATTTCGCGAATTTTTACACAGGGGGGACGGTCGAAGGGGGTGCGGCCGGTCTCCTCACTGTGACCGGTTGCCCTTGCGTTTTTAAAGCGAGAAGTGCGGAACAAAAATCCAACTTGCGGTGCAGTGTCGCCGCCACGGTCGGCCAGGTCGACCACACCGTCCGCCCACACGGTCGGCCGTCTCGCTTTTTTTTTCTTACGTCCCATTTTCTTTCAAAACTCAACTTAGGTACGGGTTGCCTATAGAGCGGCCAGGTCGAAACTGAAACAAAAGTGTTGTCAATTTTAAATCGAATATTAACTTCAAGAAATACTCCAAAAAATAGTAAAAACATTTTTAGAACGATCGGAAGTATTGGGACAACATTTAGGGACATTGTTTTGGTATAAAAACTCATTTGAACAAAATCATCAAAATCATGATAAAAACATTTATCTAACGGTGGTGGCACCAGTGGGTGGATCTATCCTTAATTCACACATACACACACACACCCACATGGGTGTGTGTAAAATCAGGGTAGATCCACCCGGCCCAGGTGCCACCCCAGTGGGTGGCATGGACTACAACGGTTTTGATTAAGCGAGAGAGGTTATAAATTTTCATAATTTTGAACAAAAATGAGAAATTTGTGGACCTTTTCTTTAAAAAGATAAGTAATTGGTCTACTAACATCCATCCATGACATAAAAATTTAGAAAGTAAGATGACACAAATCTTTTTTAAAGTAAAGGAATTTAATGAGAAAAATATTCAAAGACGAGACTAAAAGGCTAAAATTGGGTAAAAAGAAGACAACATTCATGGATATTAGATAGGCCTGCCAATCAGCTCGAGTTTTGAGTTTTGTGTTCGCAGGTTGTATTATGATACGAGTATTACACGTTTTACATAAATTGAAGCACAACACTTTTAATTATTCATATCAAAATAAAAGACACAAACACGACTTATTTATGACATGAGAACTCGACACAATACGAAATACATTTATAATTTAGAATTTGACATGAAAAATTCAAAAAGAAAAAGAGAAAAGCTAGAATTACAAATAAAATATATTAAATTACTGAAAAATGCATTCGATAATTTGTTCAACGTCATATAATCAACTAAAACATCACAAAATTTGGAAATAACATGTTCGTTATACAGCCAAATGAGTTAAACACTACAAAAAAAAAAAACCAGTTTGCCTACAGAAAAATCTGTAGGTAAGTTTTAAGAAAAGTACTGTAAATTGTAGGTAAAATTATTGTAGGTAAAAAAAATTACCTACAGAATATAAAACTGTTAGTAAATACCTATAGAAAATCTGTAGGTAAATTGAAAAACTGTCGGTAATCTGTCGGTAATTTGGGGAAAAATTTAATGAGAAAATCATTTTCTATCGGTAAATTCTATCGGTAAACTGGATCTTTTTTTTTTTTGTAGTGAAATAGGTTAATAATGCTAACGCGCGGATCGACCTGACGTGACTTATTTTTTTTCCAGTGTTTGACCTGAAGCCACAAAGAATTATATTTATACTTGCTAAATTCGCATTGAATTCGATCAAATTATCAAGTTGCCTCAGAAATGGACGCCCTAATATTATATGACACATTTCATAAACGGAGAAAACGGAAAGTACGTGGAAAAGGACAGAGAGGAGAAAGCGGGATATGGGAAATCGCAGGACACAGCTGTCCATCGTACAATTTCATTGTTTATTTGAACCGGATTTTATCCTCCAACGGCTCAACCGTTATTACATGTGCAAAAGAGCACATTATCACGTGCACAAGACCGTATTGAAGGAGACACACGTGGGTATTGCGTCCTCTGTTGCAGCAGAATCCTTCATTACAATGTTAAAACTTATCCACACCTTATCCTCCCATCCATATTCCATATCTAGTCCCCAGAATACAATATATTGGAGTTTTATTCTTTAATGACTCGGGATAATCTCCCGTAGCCTCCGTAGTAAAAATCTCCATCTAACTCCAAATTAGTTCTCGCCCAGACTACACTTCTCTTATCTCAAGCGTTTTTTTTTTTTTTCTCGATTAGCCCTCACCTAACTTGCAAAGACTCGCTTGGGTTAAACGCCTGTAAACCTCGCCACCCAACATCATTCTCATCATTGAATCATTTATATAATTTCATTGAATATTTTATATGATTTTCCTTCCTTCCTTCCTTTCTTTCATTTTTAAAAAATCACAAATTCATATGCTATTTTGTTAATCATAATGTAACATTACAAGTTAAATTTATCGATTTTCAACATTACAAGTTAATCATTAGCTAAAAAAGATTACATATATAATTTATCGATTTTCAAATAAGTCGAATTCCAGTCACTATATTATTTAAATTTTGTTATTTTTGATGCATGAAAACAAAAATTTGAGCATTATGTGAATAAGACAATTTTTTTTTTGGGTTTTTTACCAAATTAAATAAGTTTGAAATTGAATTTAAATAAAATTAGAAATATTGTTTCAGCTCATTTAAGCACCTCAAAATAGCCAAAAACTAGAAAATGCAGTAGGTTAGGTTTTCCCTATGGGATGAGATCTCATATTCCACTTTCTCTGTTCCATTTCATATTCCATATATTGGATGAAAAATGTGTACAATTATGACATCATCTTGTGCACGTGTCATTCATCTGTTGCAATGGAATAGGAAGTTGAACAGGAAATCTCAATCTTTCCGTATACCCAAGATTTGGCCCGCTAAAGTTTTTACACGAGTCTGTAATTTATTTGAATTTGAGATTTGCTGATAGTTTAAATTCGTATTAATGAGCATTGTTGATGTTAGGTATCGACCCTCTTGTCAAACCCCGAACGCCATATATAGCCGAATAGTTACAATAATCTAACGAATAGAACTATTACAAAATATAGCCTATGGGATTAGAGATCAGGGATTATAATCCGATTAAACAAAAGTGACAAATTACAAGTTAATGCTTTGCAACGCGAAGGCAACCAGGAATGCACTTTCCATATTCAAAACGAAGCAAAGCAAAAAGGAACAGAAACTGAAATAACTACTGATTATACCAAAACCATTGGTATCACCAACCAGGATAAATAGGTTTGAACACACGGACCAGGCATCAAGGTTGGGCAAATCGGACCTTGCACACGAGAAACCCAGGCAAGTCGGCATCGAGGAGATGGATAGAGGCTCAGATCGCTGAAAAACCGATCCCCAAACCGTCACTAGCAAGCCAAGGCACGAACCAAGGTTGGCCACAGTATAACCCCATCCCAATCGCCATTAGAGAACACCCACCGAAAACCCGATTCGGAAACCCCACAAAGAGATGACCCAAAAACAGACCTCACCCAAACCCTAGGAAAATGACAGAGAATCAAACAAACACACGCAGATATGCACGAATTGAACACTCACCATATTTCATTCACAAAGAATCGATTGAGATAGCACCAAAAATATTAGAGAAGAAAAAGAGCAGACTGAAGAGTGAGAGAGAGAAGAGTCTTAGTTGAGTTTTGGAATCGAGTTAAAGGGCTACCTGTTAGGGTTTGGTGAGGTGCTTTAAGAAGTCAGATAAAGGGTGGAGATTAAAATTCTAAAATGGACAATCATGATAAAAGAACAAAGGATCCGCGGTTTTTCACACGGGTTCCACACGACCCGGATCCAGTGGTGACAACAAGTCTTATTTGGGGATTTTTACATCCAGTTTGTGACACATTTTACATCGGTTTTTCAACCAATGTAGAAACCAGCGTAGTCAAAAGGGGTCTTTTTTTACATCGGTCAGGAAGAAATCGATCAGCTCTGTGACGCGATGGGATTGAACTACAAGTCGTGGATCTCGGGATTAGTGCCGCTGGTGGTGGGCGGAGATATGGGCTCTATGGCGGACTCTGTCCAAAAGGTGGCGCTGGTGACTTCGACGGATTTAAATAGAAGAAGATATCCAAATTGAATACAATGTTTTAAGGCTAAGGCAAAGTGAACCGATAATACATGAATACTAGGTGAAGAGGGGGTTGGCAAAAGGGTTAAGGCTAAGGCAAAATTTGAAAAGGTTTTAACTAAAAAATTATCTACATCGTTTGTTATACGAACCGTTGTAGATATACTAATATCTACATCGGTTCGTATAACAACCGATGTAGTAAAAAAAAACTTATATTTCTACATCGGTTCAGTTTAACAACCGATGTAGATAAAAAATCTCATTATTCTACATCGGTTCGTCTCAACAACCAATGTAATCATCTCAAAATATTTACAATTTTGCCACTGGATTTTGTTTTACATCGATTCATTAGTGAATCGATGTAAAGGCCTGATGTAAAATCCACTTTTTGTGGTAGTCTAAGGAGCATTAACAATAATTTATGCTCGTATCAAGGAGCTTTGATAGTTTATAATCGTATTAAGGAGCATTATTGACACTTTATGCTCGTATCAACGAGGAAGGAAAATTGAAATTGTGACGATATCGCATGCATCTGCTTCACTTATAAGATTGACTTTCATCATCTTTGATTTCATGTTGTAACGACTCAATTTTATTAAATTAAAGTACTTTAAAAAAATATTATTAAAAAACACAGATTTATAAATTAAAGTGATCCCAATAATTATAAAAATGTTGATTTAGAATTTTTAATTCTTAAAAAATATAATGATAATAATAATAATAATAATAATAATAATAATAATAATAATAATAATAATAATTCCAAATTAAATATCCAAAAATTATTCCAAGCATAAATCAGAAAAAAAATTAAAAGACATAAATCCAAAATTTAGTTCGATCATAATTATTTAAAATCTAAATATAACATGATTTATTCCACCATCCACAACATCATATCTTCATAGGATTCCTCAACCTTTGAAAGTCATGATAATAATAGGGGTGAGCTTCATCTCATTTCGAGGGGATATATCTGTCAATATTTAATATAACATGAAAATCATTCACACAATTACAACAATAAATTCATTCATTTCCTCTTTTTTCTCACGAGTGGCGATTCGCGCATATAGCATTGCGGGTTCACCCCAAGATACGTTTGATCCCTGACTCTTTTCATAGTCCCTAGCTTATATGAATTTATTGCCTCTTGACATATATTGCAATCAATGAAGTATAATCATGAAACATTAAATAAAGACAAATAATATAGAAATCCCTATCTTAATAATCAAAGATATTCGATGTAGAAAAATAAACAATAAAAGTCCAAGTCATCGACCCTTCGTTTTCTACGTTAAATATATATGATTAATATGTGATTTTAATAAATCATAGTAATTAATGAAATAATTTGTAAAAATAAATATTGAAAGAAGCTTGTGAATTGGGAATTATATATATATATATATATATATATATATATATATATATATATATAGGATTTGGTTCAAAAGAGACCATCCTCTATGTGAGGCAGTGTGGACTCATCTCACCCATTGATCTTAAAAAATGAAGGGATGTGATTTATTCAGTTTTTGTTTTTTTTTGCTTTCCATTTTTTCTCGTTGATTTAAGGGTAATGCAGCAATTTTGTAATCTAAAGTAGTGGTCCCAAATGGGATTTTTACTCGTAAGTTTGACTTTTTAAAATCGTTTTTATGGGTGAAATTGATCTTGGCGAATTTTGTGGTGGAATTTAAGGAACCTATTTTCCTTCCAAATATTTTTATTTTACAACATAGTCGAGTTCTTCTCTTGCATAATTAGACATCAAATAATGCATAGTTAGTTATTTTGTTGCACTTTTTTATGAAAATAAGACATAATTGAATATAACGTCTTTGCATATGTAGTTATACTACACCGCATAAATCGGTTCAATATAATCTATATTTAGTTATGAAAATGGGATGTTGCTTTTGGAAATTATAAAAATGTGATGTTACATAATGTCTTTGCATATTTAGTTATTCCACAATGCATAGATAGTTTCTAGATAATACATAGTTAGTTGATTTTGTTGCATAGTTTATGACGCCTTGCATAGTTAGATATCTTGTACTACATATTAATTTTTTTTTTACGTTGCATAGATAGTTTTGGATAATGCATATTTAGTTGAGTTTTGTTGCATCTTATAGTAATTTATGCACGTGTTCCCAACGTATTTTTGCACCATATCCAACGGAAATTTATAGGCATACGAACATCTTCTTCTTCATTGCATTTTTACGGTTTTAATATTTGAATTTTACAAACCGGTTTGAGTTCTCCATCAAAGCTTAATCCTTCATTGTTTGCTATTACGAATATTCTATAATTGTTGAAGCTTCTTCCTATGGATTTGACGTCATATTCTCACACCAATTTTTTTACGTGCTTTCGTTTTTGCGGTCTGGCTATGGAGATGAACCGATTTTCTCGGACTTGTATAATGGTGATTTCTCGAATGATTGATAGTGTGGGAGAGAAAGCGAGAATATGCGCGTGATTAGATATAATTTCATGTGTGTTTATGTTTTTGTTATTTTACTATATTACCCTTATGTTGATTAAATAAACCATTAATGTTATGTTTATGTGTTTAATCTCACCCATTGATTAATAGTGAGGGATGGTTGAGATTAGTCCATTGTGTCTCACCTAGAGACATGGTCTCACTCGATCCTCCCTATATATATATATACATATACATATGAAACTTGAATAATAAGTAGAGAAAATATCATACCTTATAATTATTTGAAATTTGGTGTAAAATTTGAGTATGAAATTACACATATTTATAGTAATTAACATTAACCCCTAATTACTCTAAAATAACCCCTAAACTCACCCCCTAAACTCAACCCTAAACTAACCCCTAACATAACCTCTATACTAATCTCTAATTTAAATATTAAATAAATATATGGGTTATCACATTCTACTCTCCTTAAATATAATTTCGTCCTCGAAATTCGATATCTTACCTAGAGTTGGAAAAAAAAACTTGGGTACTTGACACGAATCTCCTCTTCACGCTTCCAAATAGCTTTCTTTCTGCCAAGACTTCTCCACTGTACTTTGATCAAAGTAATATCTTTATTTCTTAAATGGTGAATCTTGAGTTCCAAAATAGTCTATGGTGCTTCCTCGTAAGTTACCTAATTGTTGATTGTTAGATCCTTATAATTCACGATGTGACTTGGATCGTGAATTTACTTTCTTAGCATAGAGACGTGAAAAATATTGTGCACATTTGATAGACTCGGTGGTAATTCTAGCTGATAACTAAATCTCCAACTCGTGTAAGGATTTCTAATGGTCCGATATATCTCAGTTTCAACTTTTCTTTTTAGCCAAATAGAATAACACCTTTAATAAGAGTTACTTTCAGAAATATTTTTTCTCCTTCATCAAATTATATATGTTTTCTCCCATTTATCGGCATACACTTTGTCTATCTTAAGCCATATTGATTCAATCTTGTACCATAGCTATTGTTTCAACAATTTGCCGAATTAATTCAGGCCCCCAAAATTTTCTTTCAACAACTTCGTTCCAATATAATGGCGGTCTCCATTTTCTTCTATACAACGCCTCGTATGGAGCCATCCCAATAGTCACTTGATAACAGTTGTTATAAGCGAATTCTATTATGGGTAATAATATTTCCCAATTACTTAGCACACATGCTCTCAACAATCTTCCAATATTTGTATAGTCCTTTCAACTGCCCATCCGTCTTTTGCGGGTGATAAGCGTACTAAAGTTTAGCTTTGTTCCCAAGGCACTTTATAGACTTTTCCAAAATTTAGAAATAAAATGCGTATCTCTATCTGAAACAATTGACACGGGAACTCCATGAAATCTCAATATCTGCTCAATGTAAATTTGTGCATATCGCTCCATACTGAACGTCATCTTAATAGGTAAGAAATGTGCTGACTTTGTTAATCGATCTAATATAACCCATATGGCCTTATTTTCCTTGATTGATGATGGAAGCCCTACCACAAAATCCACAGTTATGTGATCTCATTTCCATTATGGAACATCAAGTGATTTGAGTAAACCAAATGGTCTTTGGTGTTCGGCTTTAACTTGCTGACAAGCCAAACATTTTCCCACAAAAGTTCCAATATCTCTTTTCATACTTAGCCACCAAAATAACTCTCTTATCAACTACTCTTGCTCCGTGAGCAAACAAGTCACTCACCCTTGGTCTCACAGTTTAAATCGTAGTTAGGGTAAATCTTATGTTCAATACAACCAAATTCTTAAATAAGGAAACCTTACATGCTCAAAACGTAATTTCTGAAAAATCCTACATTCAAATCTCATTAGGAAAATCCATCTCAAATCCAAATTTGTTTCTGTATTGAATATATTAACCCTTAGTAGGAGAACTTTTCATCAAATAACTAACCTTATTGGTTGTCAACTCACAACTACAATAATCAAACATTATTGAGAAAATCTTATATTTCAATATGCCTAAATACTCAAACCGTAATTAGGAAAAATCATTCACTCAGATACACGGGATAACCCTATATTTAAATAACTCAAATCCTTATCCTTTAAGGGAAAATCTCACATACAATGACTCAAATCTTATAGGAAAAAATCTTGTGTTCCATATCTTAAACCTTATAGGAAAAATGGTACATTCAATAACTCAAACCTTATAGAGTAAACCATATACTCAAACATTAATCAAGAAAAACACTATAATCAGTAGTTAGGCTATAACTGGGTAAACCTTATCACCTTCATTTGGGAATAAGCATATAACACAGTAATCAACCAACTCAGCAATAACAATCTAACTTACACCAACACATAAATCATTATAAGCTTTAGGCGACAAGCCTCGCAATTAAACATGAAAATGAATAGCAATACCTTATCACAAATTCTATCTGAAGCTAATTATATCACTTGTCTCTTTTAACTTGGATTGTAGTAAAGTCCTTTCTAAGCCTCCATCAAAACAAACCTAGACTTGAGCTTTGTATCGTAGGGTTAGTAAAAACTTAATCAATACACTGTAGGACTAAAATCAAGGGATTATCTTTTTGCATCTATCGACTTAAATTTACCAGATATTTCTCATAATCGAAATCAAGACTTGCAATCATAAAGAAGATCAAAATCTTATTAATATATAATAATTCTCTGACAATCATAATTCATGCTTAAAAATAAAAATCACCTACCAAAAGTTAACTAAATAATAATAATTAGAGACTAACTTAAGGCTAATGTCGATTAACATATCATCTTCTACTACGTATAACTTATCTCACTGTTCATCTCCATCAATAATAATGGGTTTACTAATCAATTTATGAAGTTCCCGGACACTAAGTCTCCTAATACTCTGAATCTTCCTCAAGTTTCGCCTCTTGGGTTTTGTTTTTCTCCCTCAAGTATCATCAAAATATTGGCATGAGCACCAGAACCATCACCTCAAAGTTGTTGGTAAATTCTATAAACCTCAATAGCACATTCTTGTTAACATAAGGTCTCAAACTAATCATCTTCCTAATAATCCAAATCAAATAAGTATTGGTCATCTAGGTTCATGTGATCAAGCCCATACGATTTTATCATAAAATTTCTTTAATATAAAATATGGTAATAAATGTACTTGTCATGAATTTTCTTTAATACAATAATGCTTTTATTTAAAACAAATGATGACAAGAATTGATAAATGTACTTCTAAAACATGATAATATAAAATGATACTTCATAAATAAATGGACTAACATGACATAATAAATTGCATACCTTGAAAAATCGGGCGAGATATGATAGAGGTGGATGTTATTAGACTATTTTCTTTTAAAATTTGAAAAGAAACTTTTGTTTTTCCAAGTCTACAGAATCGTAGACCTGCTCTGATACCACTTGTAACGACTCAATTTTATTAAATTAAAGTACTTTAAAAAAATATTATTAAGAAAACACAGATTTATAAATTAAAGTGATCCCAATAATTATAAAAAGGTTGATTTAGAATTTTTAATTCTTGAAAAAAATATAATGATAATAATATTAATAATAATAATAATAATAATAATAATAATTCCAAATTAAATATCCAAAAAATATTCCAAGCATAAATCAGAAAAAAAAATTAAAAGACATAAATCCAAAATTTAGTTCGATCATAATTATTTAAAATCTAAATATAACATGATTTATTTCACCATCCACAACATCATATCTTGATCGGATTCCTCAACCTCAAAGTCATGATAATGATAGGGAGTGAGCTTCATCTCGCTCGAAGGGATATATATGTCAATATTTAATATAACATTAAAAGCATTCACATAATTACAACAATAAATTCATTCATTTCCTCTTTTTTTCCTCCTCGATCGCGGTTCACGTGCATATAGCATTGCGGATTCACCCCGAAGATACGTTTGATCCCTGGACCCTTTTCATAGTTCTAGCTTATATGAATTTATTTCCTCTTTACATATATTGCAATCAATGAAGTATAATCATGAAACATTAAATAAAGACAAATAATATAGAAATCCCTACCTTAATAATCAAATATATTCGATGTAGAAAAATGAATAATAGAAGTCCAAGTCCTCGACCGCCGTTTCCTACGTTAAATATATATGATTAATATGTGATTTTAATAAATCATACTAATTAATGAAATAATTTGTAAAAATAAATATTGAAAGAAGCTTGTGAATTGGGAATTATATATATATATATACATATATACATATGAAACTTGAATAATAAGTAGAGAAAATATCATACCTTATAATTATTTGAAATCGGTGTAAAATTTGAGTATGAAATTATACATATTTATAGCAATTAATATTAACCCTAATTACTCTAAAATAACCCCTAAACTCACCCCTAAACTAACCCCTAATATAACCTCTATATTAACCTCTAATTTAAATATTAAATAAATATATGGGTTATCACACATGTTTTCCCCAATTTGAGCATAGTTTGATTAAAGACATGGAACTTCACTTTCATTTGATCCTTTGAATGAAATTTTGGCGAAGACATGAATGTCGTCTCCCTTTGCCCACCCCCATTCGAATGGAATTTGAATAGAGATATGGAACATCATCTTTGTTGCTCAATTTGAATAGAACTTGAGTGTAGACCTAGAACGCAACCTCCAGTTGGCCCCTTCGAATGGAATTTGAGTGGAGACATTAAACACCATCTTCATTGCTCTATTTGCATGAAATTTGAATGAAGATATGGAACATCATCTGCGTTTTTGCACTTTGCCCCTCAAAAAATTAATTGGTGACTTGATGCAAGAAATTTGAGATTTGTGAAAAGGGATGTATCCTACATATCCATTTTAACTAGGAACTTAATTGACAAAGAGAAACAGATGAGAGGCAGAGATTGTCTCACTGAGCGTGTCAGACTTTGTAACACAACTTTCGTTGTCTTCAAAAATTACAAACAATATAAATTGTACGAAAAATTTTTAATTGAATCATAAGATGTAAATGAGTACAATCTTTGTGTTCCTCTGATGCTTCTACTACTCAAAAATGATATATTTTGGGATTTGAAGCTTGAAAGGTAACATCGTCAATTTTATATCCTCTAAACTTGATTTCTTTTTTCTTCATAACGTTCTTTCAAGGATTAAACAACTCAATCACAAATTAAAACATTATTACTACAAGAACTTTGACTTTTGATTTGAAAACTTGTTGATAGAAACCCTTAGATTTACTCTAAGGATTATTGGGCTTCCAACATCGTTAATTCGAAGTTTTATCACTTTAATATCGAATTAAACAATATTATGTAAAATGTCCGCGGTGAATGCCTTGATATTCGTCTTAAACACCTTAATTCTCTTTGAATTTGAAAAATCTAAGTCAAAAGAAATTTATCTACAACCTTCTTGTGTGGCCTTTTATCTCCACAAATTGTATTTATGTTTAGATGACCCTCATTTATAATTGTGAAATAGGTGCTTTTACCATAATTGTTCGGTGAAGCTATGAGATTTGGTTGACCTCCATGATTTGATTGTTATTTACTGTCTTAATCAAAAACTGTAATCTCGTTTAACGAAAAGATGGTATTCGGTTCCATAATTTGAAATTGCAATTTTATCTCAAAAATATTATAATCTGACATATAGTAGTATTTCAATATAATATATACATATATCAATTTATAATAGACACAAATTTTCCATATCTACATTTCATTATCCAGGAATATGCAGTGATAATTTGATAAGATATTTGGTAAGACCACCCTTTCTCTTTCGGTAATTAAATATATTAAGACCAGACAAATCCAGGGCTAACGTAAGATTAAATAATGCACTGTACTGTTGCGGGTGAGTTGTAAGTACGGTAATGACTCACAACTCATGCACGTGATAGCGAAGGTTCAATGAGATTTCTTCAATTTTCTAATGTAATCATATTATTAAAATCCCGCATTATTTGACTTTGCTACACAAAATTCCAGACTGTTATATACCCATCTTTTTCAATCATTTAAATGGGCGGTTTATTGTTCTCAATTATTACTGCATTTTTCAACAAGACGTCGCCTATGAAAACAAATTAAAAGTCATGCCTAGTCCCGACCCTGGTCCACAGGCTGATTGGAAAATGAAAATACATCAGTTAATAATTTTATTTTTCAAACGAAAAGATGGTAATGTATATATGTTGTTGGAAAGCTGGTTGATGTATATCGAAATGGCTACGGAAATTTGAGCAGAGAAACGGTATATTAACGAAATGTCAAGGCAAGAGTTAGACTATTTCACTTTAAGACAAGATTGTCCGTTCATGGTGCATACGGAATACGACAATCGTCTCTCAAGATACAACGACAACTTTCTTGCGACAATTGCATTACAATTTGCAAGAACGACGAACACTATGATGTTTTTTGAACTCCCTTTTTAGACATATGCTGATAGAATGACAAAGTTTTGAGATGTGCAGATTTAAGAATGAGTTATGGGGGACTCCTATTTATAGAACTTCGGGTGCCCCTTTAGACTGGGTGCAACACCCGATTCGGACCGACCAAGACTATCAGATCGCGTATTCTGATCAACAACCACGGTCTGATGGTCTAGATCGCATCCTTACGAAGGTACATATCTGTTGTACGCTGGCCCACACCTTTGAAAACGATCGTGTCGGTCATGTGCCACTGTCGTGAACAAACCCATCCAATCAGCACCATTGCGTGCCACATGTTGTCATCCGGATGACTCCGCCAAGTCACTACTACCTGAGTTGCACTGCCACGTCACCGAGCCACCGGACCGAACCCTGGTTCGAGTTTTCAAAACTTTAAGACTCTTCGCGACGATGCATACGTGCGCTCTAAAGCGCCCAATGCGACGTGTGTGGACTCGACTCCGGCTCGGATGGTGCTTCGCACCCTCCTCGATTCTCTTTAAGCTAGCCAAAGGCTAGTCAAAATTGACTTGGTCCACTAAGGTGAACCATAAGGAGCTCTACATGAATACTCCCTATTATTGGTTAAACTCTATATAAACAAGTTAAACATTTGAAATGTTTCCCATGTGGGATATGTCTTCCCATCACATTCCCACCCTTTAATATTTCTATACATAAAAGAAATTTAAGTGACTTGCTTTAATCATGAATTTCTCATTCACCCGATATTGGTTTTGAGAAATTCAAAATGCTAAATTTATCTACCCGCGGTCTGAGATAATTACGTTTATCTCACTTATTTTTATAACAAATAAATGAACCCGCTTAAATAATTGGTCAAAATTGGGTCAAAATCCAATTTCCATAAACCAATTATATATATATATATATATATATATATATATATATATAGGGAGATCCAATAAGACCACATTTTATGGTGAGCGGTATGGACTAATCTCAACCCTCCCCCATTTACATTAAAGGCTAGAAATAATTTGGGATAGTAATACATTAACCATTTAATTAAATCCCGAGAAAGAGTAAACTTGTCAAAACAAACATGTGGGGATTGTCCAAATATGGAATCGATTATTGGGAGAGAGAGAATCATGTGGGGAGAGAGAAAATCGTCTTTGGGAGAGAGAAAAATCACGCATGTGCTCTGCCATGCGATATCTTTAATAAATTTATCATATATTTCTTTGTATACTTAACATTATTTTATCTTGAATATTTAACATAATTTTCTTTGCATATTAAAATGGTCAAACAAAAATATATGGGGATCGTGAATTAAGGAATCAATTATATATATATATACATATATATATATATATATATATATATATATATATATATATAGAGAGAGAGAGAGAGAGAGAGAGAGATGGATGGAAAGAATCATGTATATATATATATATAGGTATAGGATCATATGTGGCAAGGGTCTTACTATGTGGCGTGGACAAATCTAAGCCATTAATGTTTAATCCTAAGGCTAAGTTTTTTCGAATTTTTTATTTTTTTATATTGAATATTGCCCATTTAAGGGCACAATTGTCATTTTATTAGCAAAATCATACGGCGGTTTGGTAACTCTCCATAACACCCCCTTTTTGGGGATTTCATTCAATCTCTTCCCTACTTTTTGCATTCCTATTTTCACTCAAAATCAAAACTCCTTTTTTCTTCTCTTTCTTCTTCATTCTTCTCTCGTCCATTTCTTCCATTTTTCTTCATTTTATAGCTCGGCCGCCGAGATTCATCCGTGTTGTATCGGTTTCGAAGATTGCCAGGGGTTCTTCGACATAAAAATTAAAACACCCTTGGTATTATTGGTAAAGGTTAGAGGCATTGTTCGATTTTTTCATTTTCTTTGTTGTAGATTTTGGTAAAAGGGTTTATCCCTTAATTTTTTTCTTTTCCGTTGAAACGTGCTCATGTCTTTTACGGTTTTTTTGTGATACTGCATAAGTAGAGCACACCAATTTTTTTTGAAGTACTAGGAGTTTGATCTTAGATTTTTACTGAGACTCCTCTTTCTTTCTTTTCTTTATGGAATTATATTTGTGCGAAAAAGTGCAGATTTTGTACATATATATTTTGGTATAAAATTAGGTAAAAACGATGTATATTTAGTTAATGGAATGTGTAATGTTTATGTTATTGATATGGGATGGTGTAAGTTTAGATGTACGGTGGATCTCGAGTGTGCAACTGCATGTTTGTGGTTTGTTTTTGTAGATTTTGTTGATTCTGTTATTTTAGTAGGAAAATGAGTTTGGTTCTTTTTGGGGGAATCATTCATTGTTTATTTGGTATACATTTATGTAAAAATGATATACCTTTTATTACTTTTAGTATATAGCTAAATTCTTTTGTGATATTTTTTGTCCAATGTACGCATTAGGAAAAAACACAAAGACAGAGGATATATGTATATCTTTGCTCATGAAATCCATAATGAAAAAGAGTGTCGAAATAATATTATTTTGGTATACAATTAAATATCATACAATGCTAAATTAGGTTTATTTTGTGTATTTTTGGGTGAATCGGCCCTTATTATTTTTGTATACATTTTTCTTAGACATGATATTATTTTTCGTATACAATTAGAGTTCATACGATTAGGCCATTAGTTTAGTTGGTGTATTTTTTTGATATATTGTGCTTGAGTTCCGCATCTTTAATATAGTTCATGTTTCTCAATACCAGGTTTTTAATTTTCAATGGCAAGAGGAAACATGAAAAGACACTGCATCTTGGGGCGAACGAGGGTGCGCGTAATGTTAACAAGAGGTCCAAAACGCCAAATCTGCTTTGAAGTCGTCGATGCCCAAACCAAGAAATAGCTTATATTTTTTGGCCTATTTTGTTTTATTGTACCCGTGGAAATGAATTGATGAAAAATTAGCTATAACTTGGTATAGATTTAGTAAATATTTGGTATACAATTAGTTCAATTGTTTTTATTTTAATTGTGGATATGAATTGATGAAAACTTAGCTATAGATTGGTATACAGTTAGACAATTGTTGGTATATAGTTAGTTTTTATACGACACACAAATGCATTTTTTTACCCGTTTCCTTTTTTTGGTTGACTTGTTTGATGATAACTTGTTTTTTTTTTCGGCAATTTTGTTTTATGTGTTTTCAGTTGGATCTATTCTCTCGATTTTTGCAAGCACGTGGGTGTTATCAGGCTACGCGTAATGTTGAAAAATCGCATATTTGTATACCAAATGAATCAAATGTACATACAAAATAATTTTCAAAATATACAATATTGTCAATATTAGTATACAATATTCTCAATTAAACATCTAGCAATGCACTACTGAATCCTTACATTATCACCAAATATTGGACAAGTTTACACCAAAATATGATTTTAGGGTACCGTAATGGAATTATATTTATACCATATTTTTATGATTATAAAGCACCAAAGTATGCACATGTATACACCAAAATATGCTACCAATGTACAATATTGTCAATATTTGTATACCAATTTAAGTACCAATATTTAGTCTCAAATAAACATCCAAACACATCATATTTTATGTTATATTAGCACCAAAATATACATATCTATACACGAAATAATGCGTCCAGAGCACAATATTATAAATATTTGTATACCAAAATACGCATATCTCCATGTCGACCACCTTCTTTGTTATTCAAAAATGGCGGATAAGATTGTTTCTATGATTTTTTTGCAGATTTCTTTTTTTCCTGTTGTTTTTAATCAATGAAGGGTGAGAGAAAAATTCTGAATCCGCTATTTTTGCTCCTGAATCAGCGTTTCTGTTATGGAAAGCTGATAATCAATATATCCCTTAATTATAGGTATGTAATTATGGTATTATTTTACTCCATTTTTATAGTTCTGGATTTGCCCTTTTTACATATAAAATAAATATAAAATGGTGTATTTTTAGGCCTAATCTGAACCATTGATTGATTAGGATGGATGGATGGGATCTGTCCACACTGCCACATGGTAAGAGATCGCACATGAGATCCTATCCCTATATATATATATATATATATATATATATATATATAGAGAGAGAGAGAGAGAGAGAGAGAGAGAGAGAGAGAATCATGCTCATTAATATGTGGGGACCGTGAATTAAGTAAATCCGTTTATAGAGAGGTAGAAAATCACGCTCATTATTGTGCCATATATTTAAGACTATTATATTGTATATTTAACATATTTGTCTTTGCGTATTACAATTGTCAAACAAAAACATGTGGGGACCGTGAATTAAGGAATCAATTAACAAGATTATTCTGGGCAGACCAATAATTATGGTATACCAAGTAACAATAAATAAAAAATTAACAACTAATAGACACAAATCGATTAACTAAATTATTATACAGTAAACTATGTCTAACTATACAATAAATTAGGCTATGTATATAGTATACTATGTCTAACTGTACAACAAAATCAGACCACCTATACAGTAAAACCATGTCTAACTATACAATAAAATCAGACTACCTATACAGTAAACTATGTCTAACTATACAATAAAATCAGACTATGTATACAAATGACCCTCGACGCCGTTTCACTTTTTTTCTACCTCTTTTAGCCATGATTAACAAAACAACAGCTTGGTCTCAACCTCACGGTCATTACTTTCAGCAAGAATTTTCAAAACCTCTTCGGTGAGCTTCTAACTCTGTTGTGGATCAATTTTCTAGCCATAAGCCTCTGAGATATTTCTTTGAAGCCAATATGCATCAATATCATGTACATTCAAGGTCATCCCCTCATTAGCTTTCTGCTCGTCATCATCATCAATCCCACCGCCCATCCGCAAAGCCCCTAACCATCCACTTCAAATCATCATCTTCCTCTTCATCCTCAGGTACTATATCCAGATCGCTCTCTTCCTCTTCCTCTTCATTCTCATCAAACTCAACAACAACACCAACATCATCATCAAGACCATCATCTCCATTTACAGCAGCATCATCGGCATCACCACCATCTTGATAATCAGTTATGAGCCTCCCAATGGATACTAGCTAATTTGTGGGAGAGATGAACGGATTTGGGGGAATTTGGGGGGAGTTACTAATTGGGGGTGAAAACTACTAATAAGAAAATGACCAACCTGCCATTATTTAATTTAAAATAAAAAAAGACCACTAAATCAGCCAAATCTCAACCATCTAAGACTTTGAATCAATGGACATGATTAGTCCACACTGTCTCACTCTAATAATGTGGTCTCATTTGATCATATTCATATATATGTTGGGAATGGATTCTGAAACGATGAAAGTAATTGCACTACAGATAAAAATGTTTAAAATATATTTTTTGAAAAGTTAAAAAACACCATTTTATGTGATGCATTAAAAATGTGTGTTTTAGTAGAGAATATTATTTAATTAAAAATAATTCATCTATATTTGATTTTGTTTTGCGAATGAATTTTTTTTGGAAGAAGTCAATTAAGCATAGCCAAAATAGGTTTTTAGATATTTTTATACCATTTAACCTAGGGGTGGTTATGATTCTGGATCGTCGGTTCTAATTCCAAAATCGCCGGTTCTGGTTCCTCATATAGGAGGAACGGAAACCAGAACCATTACCTCAAGTTACGTTCCAAATCGAACGGTTCCGCTTTAAAACGGTACCTCCACGATTTCGATTTCGGTTTTAACCAAAACCGTTTGTTTATCTATTGATAATTTTTTTATTTTTTTTAAATGGTTCATCAATTTCAGTTACAAAAAAAATGGAAAAGAAAGAAAAAGACTTGGACTTAATATTCAATTGAGTTTTGTACGTAATATTAATAATAATATTAAACTTCTATATAGACTATTAGAGTATAAATGAATCAAAATTCACGTAGGTCGCTTACAACATTTGATTTAAAATATGTCTTATGTGGTTACGAATATAAAACATCATAATAAATATTTAACATTTCTTCTAGCATATTTTACCAAATTAAAAAAAAAATCATTGATTTAAACTTTGAAATCGCCGGTTCCACCATGGTTCCACCGACGGTTAAAACTGTCAGTTTCATGGTTTTTTAGACCAAGGAACCCGATCGAACCGCTACTACACGGTTTCGATTCCCAAAACTGTTGACCAAGGTTTTGGTTCAGATTAGAACCCGGTTTGTTTCTTTAAGATGCGGTAGCTAGGTTGTTAAAAACACTTTGCGAAATTTTCCATCAGAAAATATATTTGGTCTAACGTGTAATTGCTTGTAAACATTTTCATAAAATGCATTATTCACTTATTTCACATTTTCAATCATGAGTCACATTATATTATTATTTTAATAAAAAAATGATTATCAACTTTCATCACTAAACAATCATGTCTCAAATACATCATTTATTATCATTTATTTTTCAAATAATCAATCACATTCAATCAATATTTTATTGAAAAATCATCACTTCAACTATCATCAATAGAGTTTCATCATATATCCAATTAAACACCCAAAAAAAATTAACAACTTTTCAAAAATGATTTTTCATTATTATTCACTTACAAAATAAACTTCCCTAAAAAAAAATATAAACGGAATGAAAAGTTATCCGCATACTTACTCTATAGGATTAATTTTCCTTAAATTTAGCTTGGCCAGGTTCCAAACAATGCTACCAGTAAAATTCGTTTTAGCTTCGCGATTGGTGAAATACCAAACCGAAAAATAGTGTAGCAATATCCGTTTCCCTTCTCAGGGTCTCAATTATTGAGGAAAGATTTTGTAGCACGTGCAAAATAAGCCATATCAATAATTTCTTTATCTACAGTAAAAGAAATGAAAAGGACAATAGAAATAAAAATAATTTATTATTATATATAATATAAGCAGTCGCATCAAACAAGCGGTGGGGGTGGTGGTAGTTGGTTTATGTCAGATGGTCCATCAAATGTGTGCCGTCCAGCTCGGTCATGTCCGATCCGAGTTTCATACTAAATGTATTTATATTTTATAACTATTCCTATATATTTTAAAAGATAAATACTTAGTGGTGATTGTATACCAAAATTTTCATTTTTCATTCCAGAATCTTTTTTTTTTGTAGTGTTCACTCGCTCTTATTTCTCTCCACAAAGAACAAATTATTATTACATATTTTTTCATAAATTTCACAATTTACACATTCATATATTTCTAACTAACAATTATATCCAAATATTATTTTATTATTTCTATATCACTTCAACTCTCATCATTATATTTTAATCTCATATTCAATCATATTCTCAAAGTCTATCTTTCTTTTTTCAAATCTATCTCATCACTATTCTCTAGTAGGAAGAAAATTTTCGAGGTGAAAGGATATCCAATCACAATTAGGCACGTATGGTCGTGTTTTCATTGATTTTTTTTTTATTTTCGCTATATTTTTAGTATAAATCCTGAAGGGGGGAGGGGAGTTACGTGGGAATCGAACTTAGACATATACTTGGGTTTTACAAACGCCTTACCACTAGATTAGTAAACGATTTCTTTTCATTTTCATTATTTCAATTGAATTTTTTATTGCATTTGCTTTTGTATGAAATTTGAGGTCAATATATATCTGGCTAAAATTCAAATATTAAAAATATATAAGTTCAGAAATGATTCACATATTTATGAGTGGTATTAAATATTAATGAGAATCTGAGGTGGGAAGATTGTGATGTGATAGTGGTGATGTGATTGAATGACAATATTAAACAATAAATTTAAGAATATATTTGAAAATTGTGGGAATAAATAAATAACGGTTTTTTTTAGAGATTATAGATGTAGAGAATTAGTTATTTTAAGTGAAAATACATCAAACAAGCACATTTATAAATTTATAAACAGTATAAAATTGAAAATATGAGTTTGATAATGGGAATAGACAAGCGGTTACTGTTTAAATTTAATTATTTAATAAAATAACTTATCAAATATGATACCAAAAATAAATTGAACTTGAACCTATCTAAGGCTCTTGTGGTTCATCACGATCCCGATGATGTGGGGATGGTACATGCAGCTCCAATTCCCAAGTGAAAGAAATTGAATCACATATTCACATTTTCTGTTCTATTTCTTATTTTACTCCTTATTCGACGATCCAATGTAGTGGAACATAAAAATCTATTCACAAGTGGAGATGGATAATTACTAAATAAGAGAGACTACGTACCTATGAGTTTGGTGAAATACTTCATGAAAATATATAGTTTTTCAATTCAAATAATCTAAACGACATAAGATTTTATTTTAAATAAAAATCATTTTCTTTTTTTATTCTCCAACAATTTTTACAATTTAAAATTAGTTTACTTTTTATTGCACGCTATATATGGATACATTAATAATGTCATATAATACAATATTTAACACATATTCACAAAGATTAACGTAAAAAAAAATATCACTCAAAATAGAGATTTTAGCGCAAATTTTTGGATCTATCGTCCTTTATAAGTTATAACCGTCAATATGAGATAGAAAAAGCAAAGGGAAAAGGTTAGAAATAGCCTCTTTTAAAGGCTCATGTTCAAGTTTACCTTTACTTATTCAAAAGTTTCAAATATAGTCTTCTTTTTATGATAAAACTCCAAAATACCCTTATACAAGGTTGAAGGCAAACTAATGGTTTTTAAAGGTTTTAGGGTAGTAAAAATGGTATCGAACCTAGGTTTATTAAGAACTTTTAGTTAAATTTATTATATTTGTGTAATTAACAATTGGTGAGGAGAAATTACTCCGAGTATATGGATCTGGACAATTGTCCAAGATGTACACCTTACGGGACTTATCGTCAAATTTTGACGATGTACGCCTGAAGATCACCAAGACAAGATAGCATATTGGCAAAACCAATATGATGAAAAGGAACGCGTCAGGGGGCCAATAGAGAAATCTTGAGACATCGCCAAAAAAATGACATATTTTGAGTTTCTTAACAAGAAACCGTATAATATATGTCGTCGATGAATTGTCGAAGAAATCCATGAAAATGCCCATCGAATAATGATTCCCGATAGAGTACCAGATTGGAGCGAGATATCTTTACGACACATCTAATATCTCAAAAGATATTAGGGAAGTCCGAAAGACGTGCGAAATTATGGCAACCGCCATATTCATTTACCGTATGCAAGTTCATCGAGATCGAACTGGATGGAGACGATGATGAAATATCGAAGGAAACTCTTGAAATCCTTCATGATATTGAAACGAGTCAAGAACCTGGAAGGCAGACCGAGTTCATCCGGAGAAAAGAACGTATTGATTTGGGACGATTCCTTATTTACACCAAAAAGGGAAACCAACCGGAAGTTATACGAAAAATGACAGATGATGAAAAGCTCATCGCTATCATCAAAGGAAAATCCGTCACACATTAAAAAGTGATGGATATAGAGAAAATGAATCTTAAAGATCTACACGACCTTGCGGAATCCTTCGGGATTAAGAATTGTAGACTTAAAGATGAACACAGAGATGAAATAACATTGGTTACCTATGACGCAGCAGGTAGACCAATTCCACCTCCACCACCACCAAAAGAAATCCCAACGTAGAAGAAAGCGCGGGCTCAAATCACGGAACCCGGATGAGAGGATGCATCACGTTGGAGATTTCACCATAGGAGATGAACCACTTTCGGAACAGGAGCTCGACAACCTCTTTGCGAGAATTGACAACCTTCAGAAGGACAAATGTTTATCAAAAGCCTTATGGAAGATCGTATCTCGACCCAATACATCCATATGGGTTGATGTTAAATCTGGATATCCCATTTTAAAAATCGAGAAGTTCTCATTGATGAATGGGCATCAATCGTGAGGATTACAACAGAACCCTCGATCTTACGAAAGATTAATTCATTTTACTCATTGAAATGAGTCTTGAGGATCTGTAAAGATTGCATGGGATATGACCGATGCAAGTGCAAAAGCGGTCACATCGGAAGAATCACTAAAAGGAATTATCGATGATATGCAAAACTATTCAAAATCCGGTTTATCGGCACGAGTTATTTTGAGGGATTAGAGGATGAAAAAGAAAAAGATATAAACAAGCCCTCTATAGCCTTGAATTACATGATATTTGTCATATTGACGAATATATCAAGTTGTTCAGCGAGTAATGCAGTGGAAGTCCGAGGATTGGAGACAGAGAAGCTTCACAACTATTCTTTGCAAAAATTCCAAGTCCCTGGAGAGAAATGATTATCGGGGAATACAAGGATGGAGCAAAATTAGATATCGTGGCTAGAAGAATGTCTTTCTTAAAGCGGTTCCTCTATGTTGCGAGGAATTACAAGAGATTACGAGGAATTAACAAAGCGATTCCTCTATGTTGCGTAGACGATGATATCCCAACGGTTGTGGGAAGTCAACCAAGGCGGCACAAGAAGAAGAAGGACATAAGCCATCCATACCGCCGAGGAAGCAGCATCAAAAGAAGCAAGTCTTCATGGAGACCTCGAAAGTTCTCGGTCAAAACAAAAAGCTCGAAGTTATAAATCGGGCAAAGACCAGCACCAAGCGGGAGTAGAGCCTCATCATCGAGTTCTAATCAAGTAAGTACCAAGAGAATCCGGGAAGAAGAACTTTCGGGCGTGCTCACACCGAGCTAATGAAAGTTTCAAAGATCAGAATTCTTGGACATGCGGAGCAAGATGGCATATCTCAAACGGATTTCCCGGACAATCAAAAACGAGGAGTTAGACAGGTTGAAGCTACCCCGAAATCGAAGAAGGCATATTATCGAGGATTTAATACGGGTGTATCAATTTGAGGATACTCGCTCGGATGAAAGCATCTATGAAGAAGAGATCTATTCTCGATGATGGAAGTGAATCGATTCAATCGTGAGTGAAGAAGAAATTCTTCAATGCAGGCGGTCAAGGAGGATATGTCGATTCCTCTCTCACACTATGGTATCTCATAAGATTCTTATGAGAATTATGAAAGAAGATCCAAAGCTTCAAATCTATGATGGATTTACAATTGGAGTGATGGAAAAAGCTTTGGATAAGATTGGTTTTAAGTAATATAAAACACCAAATTATCCACGGGGTAACAACCGGAGAATTTGCCATTCCGATGGAGTTTACCGGAATGCGATCGAGATGCGGTTGGCCCCTATTAGAGAAATCCAGGAGATCAAAAGTAGAGTTAAAAGAGAAGTTGCAAATACACTCTCATGGATTCATATCGAGCCATAAGAATCATTATTAAAGCAACATTCAAAGAAGGAATAGATTCGCCACTCAACCTGGCTATCTTTGATAAGCGAATCTCAAATCTCAAGGATTCATGCCTTGGAGCGATTCTGAGAAATTTGTATCTTTGGGAATTGGCAATTAATGTCTATCCTAGAATTGCATACAATTTGGGAGATCGAGATTTCAACGAGTCCTAACCCTTCATCAATATTTCAAAAGAGAAGATTTGATGAAAGAAGGAACAGACCTACTCGATCACATACAAGATATCTTATGCTCTCTCGAATACACATCATTCGAAGTATTCTTGAGAAAGGAATTTAATGAAGTCCCAAGAATCTTCGAGGACTTTGCTAGGGTGGTTCTACCGAAATCATGGAGTCTCCGACTATCAAGGAGATCGATATGAAAATACAAGATCAACCGAGTCTTCAACAAAAAGTTGAAATCTCGAGTTGAGCCCGTAAGGATGTCTTTCCAACAGACGAATGGTGAGCGATGGCGTTGGGAAGAAAAAAAGACCAAGTAATGCTGATTCAACGCATTCCGGATATTTTCAAAACAAAGGAGAGTTGAAATGTCCGGAAGATGGCGAGAAGTTGAAGTAGTATTCGACATCACTCAAAAGGATAATATTTTTCCTTGTGATGTTCTATATTATCTCCAACAACCAATAGTTGGAAGGTATCAAGGAAGCCCAAGATAGGAGAAATTGAGCTTACTATCACAGGGAGTTGCGGGAAAATCCCAAAACAATTAATCTTTGGGAATTGAATTTCTCGAGGATCATAAACTTTGGGAAAGATTACAAGAAGGAATAGAGTTCACGGTGGTGATAAAAGATACAAAATCGGATGACCACTAGTCCATTCTCTATATACATTTCTATCGGAATGTTATATGTTGAATACTGGCCGAGTATTTCGCGCCTATATTGATTCAGTCTTTGGAATATGTCTTTGCAAAAGCGGGATGTTTTTCCTAAAGAAATTGGAGAAGATTTACCACTATTGCGGAAGAAATTTCTCTAAAAGGATTCTTATCCTTAACAGGAATTAAACAAGCGAGAAATCATGATCGGAGGCGCGGGCGTGCCCCATGGTACAAAGTGAAGACGCCACCAATCTATTTCCATGATATAAAGTGCGAGATATTTTGATAGGAAACAATTTCCTACAAACATTCTCATAGATAAATGTTTTTATCATGATTTTGATGATTTTGTTCAAATGAGTTTTAAACCAAAACAATGTCCCTAAATGTTGTCTAAATACTTCCGATCGATTTAAATTATTTTTACTATTGTTTGGAGTATTTTTTGGAGTTTATTTTCTATAAAAAATTGGACAACACATTTGTTTCAGCTCGACCGGCCGCCTATAGGGCAACTTTGTACTGTTGAGTTTTGAAAAAGAAAAAGGGGCGTAGAAAAAATGAGGGAGAGCGGCCGGTCGACCGTGTGGTCAACCGGTGAGGCGGCCGGTCGACCCTGGCGGCCGTGCACAGGGAGTGCCCTCTTGAAGTCTGTCTTCTCTGTTTTGCAATTTAAACACCCCAACCGGTCATGGTCTAGGCGACCGGTCGCACCCCCCCGACCGGTCCCCTGTGTAAAAATCGCAAATTCAATTTCAAACTTATCTATCTTGCGACCGGTCGCACTGTTTTATCAAAGAAACTATCCGTTGCATTTTCGAGACAGTTTTTCCCTATTTTGAGGGATTGATTTCTAACAGACTATATTGATGATTTTAAATGGTTTCTTTTGCAGCAAATCACTCCCCAAGGAGGAGCCTATGTCCGGAAATCGAAGCCAAGACCTCTCCTATAAATAGAGGCTTCATTCAAGCAACAAAATACAACACTCTACACAAGCAAAAGAGCAAACAAGCAAACACTTTCATATATTTTATTGTATTAGCCTAAGCACTTCACTTGCACAAATTTGAGGTCTAGGCTTTCAATTCTTGATTACCCTTGTACTCATATTGTATCATTCATCATTGAGTTGTAATCTTGAATTTTGGTCATCATTCAACACAAGACATCCTTGTGAGTATTCTTGTGGTGATCTTCAAAGTGTTGTAAGAGGGTTGTGGTAATCCTCAAGGTGGTGTAAGAGGGTTGTGGTAATCCTCAAGGTGTTGCAAGAGGGTTGTGGTAATCCCCAAGATGTTGCATTATTAATTTTGGTAATTAATAAAATCTTTTTTTCTTTTTTTGAAATCCATCCCTGATATCTTTGGGGTGGTAGAGGATTAGGCCCTAGGTGGGTTGAACCTCTTTAAATCGAAGTGTGCTATTTATTTTCCGCACTTAACATTTCGTCTTTGCTTGAATTTTCAAAAAGAGGGCAAAATCTGAAAACCGAGATAATCTATTCACCCCTCTAGATTATCGTAGCCACTTGGACTTACACATTCAAGCGATTCACACAGGAGAATGAGACAAGAAGACTTATTTTCACAACATTATGTGATCATAAGATCATTGTCCGAGAGATCTGCGGGAAGCATTTCTGAAAAATGCCTATTAATTTTCGCAGCAAAGCGTGGTGATGAAGCCAAACTCCATAATCCAAAAATGGTGGATCGAAGGAAATTTGGTGAAGCTTTATTATCCTATAGACAATTCGGTTCTCGAAAGGATAAGAAGCTTTGGGATTATAACTTGTATTCATTCAGAGTGCAAGGTGAAGAACGAGTTACTCCGAGAGGTTATTGCGGGAATTAATGTTGAGCCTAATGGAGAGTCCGCAGTGATGTAACTCAGAGGAACAAATATCACCAAGAAGAAGATCCAAAGGAATTACAATGAAGATCCTTTGGCATGTTGGGACAAGAATGAGCTCAAAGCATCCTTAAAGGTTAAACCTGGAAAGGAGTACGAGTTCGTAAGATTCAAACCAATCCTTATGAACCAGGGAGGATCGTGAGGATATGCGAAGATTCTTAAGGAACATTTTGACCTTAAGTTAATTTCACCAGAGTTTCTCCATACAACGATCCAGGATTCTTAGTCGAAACCATGAAGAAATCAAAAGAGGAAAGCGAAGACTTTTATTAATTACAAAGGGATTAATAATATTTTGGTGTTCGATGGATACTATATCCCAAGCAGAGAACATCCGGTTAATCAGTATCATAGGTGCCAAAATATTCTCAAAGTTCGATTGCAAGTCCGGATTTTACATTAAGATGGATGAAGAAAGCAAGAAGTTCACAACTTTCTCCACACCACAAGGACATTATATTTGGAGCGTAATGCCGATGGGATTGTCTAACGCACCCCAAATATATCAAAGGAAGATGGATAATCTCTTCAAAGATTATTTCGATTTCATGTTCGTGTACATCGATGATATTCTTATTGCATCAAAGAACATGAAGGAGCATATCAAGCATTTGGAGATATTTTTAGGATGTTTATCATAAAGAAGGATTAGTGCTTTTGGAGAAGAAGGTGGTGATCGCAACAAGGCATTGAATTCATCAAAATTGAGATCGATTTAATGCGGAATCATCCTACAAAGTCATATTGTAGAAAAGATATAGGGATTTCAGGATACACTGGCTGAAAGACAAGAAGCGACTTGAGTTTTAAGGGAATTGTCAATTTCTTTGGAATGTTCATAAACAATCTAACACATTATAGGAAGGTGTTTAGCCCATTGCTTAAAAAGATGTAGTATTCAAATGGGAGGATGAACATCAAGAAGGAATTAAGCGACTTAAAGAAGTTTGCAAAAAGATTCCTAAACTTGCAATTCCACGGGATGAAGATGAATCTGGTTCTTTACGATGCTAATGATTATTGGTGGACAGCGTTCTTACTAAAGCTACACCAAACGGTGAAGTGCCATGCGGATATTGCGGTGGTCTTTTTACGAGGCGAAAACAACTCGGTGGCATATCAACGAAAAGAATTCTTTGCGATCGAAAGGCTTTCAAAAATGGCCTTTATTCCTCTTGGCTAAAAAGTTTATCTTAAAAATAGATAATTCAAGTGTTAAAGCTTTTACAAAAACAAAATTGAATCAAAACCGAAAAAAGCTAGAATACTTAGATGGCAAAAAAATGTCAATATTATGATTATGATATTGTCATTATAAAATCTTATGAAAATGTTCTTGCAGATTTTCTAACAAGAGATGGAGGAATTGAAGGCGATTCCATCCTCACAAACTCAAGACATCTTGGAGACCGACTTGAAATGCTACTCAGAATTTGATACCCTGGTCATCAATGCTTTGATTTGGCACGGAAATTACAAAGGAGTGATCGAGATAAAGTAATCGATCGTATACGAGCATGTGTCCGGTCTCACTCTCGATTGAGAACGGCATTTCAAGGGTCACTCCTCGGGGCGCTAATAGGGGTGATCATAAATTTTAAATAACCGCCCACACCGCGCCGCACCGCATCACCCACCGTCAAAATCGATTTATCCTAAAAACCGCGATTAAAAATCTTAATGAAAAACCGCACCGCTAAGGCGGTGCAATTTGCGATTTTGAAGATAAACCGACGCCCCAAATGACCGCCTTATACAATATAATCTTTTTAACCATTTTTGGATAACAATATATTCTTCCTGTAATCTTTACATGATATTTTATATTTATAGATCTTGAAAAACATATTATCTCTACAAAACTATAATCTTCCTAACCATTTCGATGCTCAAGTCAAGGATCGAGGCTTGAGGCTTTAAAACGATTTCTCATCCTATTTAATAATGATGATTAAGATAACAAAATCCATTCTGATTAAAGATTATTTGCTCAAGATCAGTGTATGGAGTAGTAATGGCACAATAATTTTTGGATTTTGATATGAAGACTAATGTATGAACTAGTTTACCTCAACAATGTACTTTTACTTTTTGGAATCGTAATTTGCAAGCCTAAGAAAATTTCTATTATAAATTATATTGTAAAAAAAAATTAGATGTTTAATAGCTGCGCAATTAATTTAAAACCAATCAAGCTATTGCTACATTTTGTTGATTATGATACAATTGTTGCAATAATCTGTTCATTAGTAATACTGAATTATTTTTTATTGAATATCGATTAAAAAAACCGCAAAACCGTCCGCCACCGCCCGCAATCGCCTATAATCGCACTTTTTGTTTTATTTTATAAAATCGCAATTTAAATTATATTTTTAGAAAAACCGCTAATGGCAATTCGGTTTGATATAGTGCAAAACCGCAAAATCGCACCGTGATCACCCCTAGCCGCTAATAAGCAAACGGAGTGTTTAAAGCGTAGGGCTCCCCAACTGTGTGAGGATTCCGTCCTCTAGCACAAGTCCTAAGTTTGGTAGAAATGTTGGCCCAAGGAAAAACTGATACTCTAGTGTCAAATCCCGAGTTATCACATCAACCCGATCGTCCGGGTAAAGGACGAAGAGATCGATCTTAGGCATATGATGGGCAATTCTAAGGTTGATACTAACGAGTTTAAGGTTTCTTCTTCTTGGCGGGAATACCAGGGCGGGTGGGAGAAACTAATTACTAGGTAATGGATATCTCGGAAAAAACAAAGATTGATATTTAAAAAATATCCAAGGGTTTGGATGTTACCAAATCCCAGCCCTCAAGAAGTGAAGAGGTGGTACAAGTTTGGGGCTTTGGCCTCGATCTATACTACTTCACCACGGCCTTCCGGAGATCAAGCAATTGCCGAAATGGATCCGAGGAAGCGGTTTACGAGTCTTTGGTCCAATAATGACAGCCTAAAATGAGGGGATACTGATGAGAGTTGTATTTCATAAGTGCGGCAATGACAGAGCTGTCCGTCGAAAAGGTGGACATGAAGTCTTCCACTACATTAAAGCCGACGACCCGGATGAAAGAGCCTTGAAAATATTAAGGAGGCAAGTTCGGAAGAAGTACAATTGGCCGTGACCTTCACCGAAGATCAGTTACTACAAGAAGGGGCATGGAGATTGTGGGTCATCTCTCACGGAGATGGACAAAGTCAAGTTTCCGTTCAAGTTCTACCGAATCGATGAACGGATCATTCTGTGAATACTATGACAAAAAACTACAAGATTCGCAAGGCCTATTCGAAAAGAAAAGTAATCTTCGTAGGAAAATAAGTTCTGGGAGAGTAAAGAAACTTGCGGAAATATTGTAATATGGCTCACATCGGCCATTGGGAACTTGATCATCTAAATGTCAAAACCCGGAGGAAGGAACCGAATTTGGCAAAGGATTCCGGCCAAAAGTCGATCGGAGAAGACCCGACGACGGAGAAGAAAAGTCACAGAAGTATCCAAAGTTTCGGGGACCACCAAAAAAGTAGATTCCCCAACAAAGTTAGTGGAGACATGTGACTCCAGACAGGTAACAACCCACTTAGCAAAAAGACGAAAGGTGGGTCCATGAAAGATGCCGTCCAAGTTACTAAAAGACGAAGGACGAGTCAGCATGATTTGGAAGTTTTCATAAAAACTTCGGATACCGACAATAGGAGATGCAAACTAATTCTTTGCAAGTGGAGTAATAATTCAAGAATGAAAGAGACATCCACCGAAGGGCAATAAGAGAGAACATTGAGGTCTTCTACCTCTATAAATGTCAAGATCTGCGAGGAAGGCTAAAGGCATCGAACATCTCTCTTGGTCTTATACAATAAATTTCTTTTGTAATATTAATGGAGTGTTTAGAATTTCAGTGTTTTCGACTTTTAAATTTTCGATTTTTAATTTTATGTACAAGAGTGTGATAGCCTTTATGTGAGGCTAAACAAGGTTTTCTCCTCCCAAAAGGAGATTACGATGTAATAAATTTTTCTTTAAGTTCTTAATAAAATAAGGCTTTTGTTCAACATGTGTTCATAAAGTACTATTGATCTATCCCTCGAAGAATTACTTATACGCCGGAGTAGGAAACGAACCAAGCGTCTTTGGCGATTCTTGAATGAGTTGGATAACTTATGCGATCATCTTCCCTGAGGTGAGGTTGGACGGTGAAGAGAGCTTGTCAAACGATCCGGGAAGTAATTTTCCATTTGTGGTGGTGTTGCGAGCCATCTCACCCGATGTTGTTTTTGGTCGAAGGAAGTATGAATTTTAAGGGATTTATTAATTTTACGGAAGCATGTTGGGCTGATATGGTCGTAATGGACTATTTCCATTTTCACTGTAAACCTTAGTTTGTGTCGATAACATAGAATCGAACATCTTTTAAGAATATGACTTTGTTAAGTTTATCACCGAAACCTTTGACATGATCTATTTAAAACCTCCAATTGGAGACGGATCTAAGTAGGTGTAACAATGCCACAAATGAAACAGGTTACATAAATTGAAAGTGTTCATATTCTGTGATATCGGAACAAATTTAATCATGTTTCCTTATTTGTTATAAAGGTATAATGGGAACTTCAATGAATATTTGAACTCTTTTTAAGAATGAGGGCCAAACTTATGAATCGAAACTTGGAAAAGTGTCATTCTTGAACTTACCCCAAATGAAAGGAAGGATCCACTCCGTGCCATGAATTAGGAATGGATAGGGATGGCAATTTTGATCCGACTGTGGGTACATACCGACTGTCATCCGTGGTATCGGGCGGGTGCGAGTCCGGTATCACTTCACTTCATGATACCCGTCCCCACCTAATATTTTTATTTTTAAAATATATTTTAATATATATTTTGTATATATAATATATATTATTATGTAATTTTTATGTATTCTTATATTATATCTAATATTTATAAATTAATAATAATAAATTTTGTAAATATATATTATTTTCATTTTTTATTTAATTTAATTTAAAACGGGACAAAATGGGCCGCCCCCGTCCCGCGACCCATAGCGGGTCGGCTGTCCCGTTATAGGCATGGGACGGGTATGGCTCCTGACCGACCTGCCCCGACCCGCCATATTGCTATCCCTAGGAATCGAAGAGTTTTTTTTTGTGTATGACAGCTAAGAATGCATTAACTCTTGAATTATCTTTACCAACATTTTGTATTAAAAATTCACATAGATCTGTTTGAATTACAACATAATAATAATAATAATAATAATAATAATAATAATAATAATAATAATAATAATAGATCTGTTTGAATTACATAATAATAATAATAATAATAATAATAATAATAATAGATCTGTTTGAATTACATAATAATAATAATAATAATAATAATAATAATAATAATAGATCTGTTTGAATTACATAATAATAATAATAATAATAATAATAATAATAATAATAATAATAATAATAATAATAATAACGGTTGGATTCTGATCAATAGTGCAAATAATGTTGCAGAACGTACACAACCACCTGCACATCCCATGATTCCCGCTGTTAGGGGATTCGTGCCATTTTCACATACTAAACAAATCTAATAATGAAAAATAAAGAAACATTTTTTGAATAATTTGGTACGTGTGTAGTCCTGTTTACGAATAATTTTACTATGTTTCTTCAATTAGAATTTATGTAACGTCTTTGCCGTGTTTTAGGAGATGATTCGCGGATAACCAAATACCAACAATATAATAAATTTGAAGTGGAATATTCTTAGCTCTCTCTCTTATTCTCTCGAAATCCTAGCTGTTTTTGCTCACCCGTATTCTTCCATTTTTTCTTCACTTATCCTCCTATGAATGATGAGAGAAATAATTTTCATTGCTTTTAATCTAAATAAATATGTCTTCAATAGATGATTTTTATTTGTCCCCAATAGTTAGTTTTCTTTTCAGTTAATAAGTTTGTCTCATATGTGAAATTTTATTCAGAAGATCAGATGAGTTATTACCCGGCTATACTATATATAACAGAAATGAAATCATCTTTGGTACGTGTTTTGTCTAATGCCTCCGTTGCGAGGTTCTGATTCTACGTATCAGTTAGATCTATTTAGGTTTAAAATCTTCTGTTTTGGATATGTGTAGGTTTATGATCATGTATGGATTGTAATTATTTTCTACTCACTGTAATCAGTTGTAAGTTTCTTATGATGAATGGAATTTATTTTGGGGAAAAAAAAAGAAATATTCTTAGACTTTTGGTAAAATAAGAACATTTTTGAATGAATTTTCCTCATTTTCAATTTTTTTTATTCCATTGTATTTGCTAATGATTTCCTTGGTGGTCCACTGACTGAATCTAATAGTTTACATATAAACAATAATTAAGGTCCGAATATGCTAATTTAGTGTACTTTTTTTTTTTTTTTTGTCAATAGAGTTTATTACTAGATATTGCTTAACTGTGTAATCTCCTAAAGTGTGTGGAAAATATTACTATATTTAGACTTTAGGAATAGTACCATATTGTTATGGTACCACTTTCCCTAGTTATGTAATAGTATTATAGAGCCCAGGGGCATAGCTCAACTCGTAAAGGATTTGAGTGACGTGATGTACTGCTTTACTTTGGCACCACGGTGTGGTTGTTCGAATCCCTCCAGTAAGATTTACGGTGGAGAAGAACTTCTTGTGTGGTGACTCGATCTTGGCAACCTAAGGACCTTGACTAGTTGAGGCATGCTTACCCGCGCCCACATCCTCCACAAAGCTATAAAGGTAAGAGCGTTGGGAACACAGAAATGAGGTTCATCCTTTTTTTTTTTTTTTTTGTAATAGTATTATAGTGTATGAGTGGTTGCAGTGACGTGGCACCATGTCTAAAAACCAATCTTTAATGCAAAATTGTCATCCTAGCTCCAACCGAACTACCCACCAAACATTCGGACAGAGGAAGCCGTTGTTTATGCCAGATGCATGATATTATCTCTAAAGTATAATTCACTAGAAAATTAGAGAGAAAAATAAGATAAAAATACAATTTTATAAATAAATTCAGCTAAAAGAAATATATCTGATTTTGCTTAAATCTGCACATCACTCCAAGTTAAGGTTTCTGATTAAGTATCCAACTTTTTCTCTAGAGCTGTTAGTTCTTGAGATGAGAATTTGTCTGCGACAATTCAGCAAACGTTACACAGGTCCTGAGGTTGTCCCGGGAAAGCCCCTCCATTGTTGAAGTCAGTACAAATTGTAAAGAAAACCCAGATTAAGTACAACGAATGGTACTAATGAATTGTGTTGTAAATACTTACATATAATGAGGATATACCTTTTTTATACCTGAGTTGATGGTCGCTTAGGACGTAGTAGGCCTCGTGGACTGTAAATAGTGTTCTGAGTCGCATGGGCTGCTCAATAATAGTTTGGGCCAATTAGAAGTATTTGGGCCCAATAATGAATATACGTGGGTGAATAATTAAAAACTGACATAATTAGATAAAAAAAAAAGTATAATAACGATTTTACCCCAACAATATCCCTTTTAGTTCACTATTATATTTTCTTATGAATAAAAATATTGTGCTTTTCCCTCTTTATTGAAAACTAGTTTTCCACCGTGCGATGCACGGAGTACATAGTAAAAAAGAACAATTTTTATTTTTGAGATTTTACGATATGTGAAATTTCATTAGATAGATATAATGTAAAGACAAATAAAGATAGATTAATGAATATAGCAATAAATCATAAGAGCATGCTAAAACACTCATTAGAAAAAAAAACTATATTTTTCAAATAAAAAGAGAATTTAATAATATAATTATACATTGAATAATTCAATATTTAAATATAATATTGGTGATTGACGATATACATTTACTCTCACTATCCCAAATCCTTGGATTTTTAACTCCGGACATCACAATATACAATCGTGACCAAAATCAAACTTTTATATGAGCTCTTATATTGAATGGATATAGACCACGATTTTCGTTGATAGACATTGCTTAAGACACAATCAAACAAAGATGGTGTCGTTGGAATTTAATATGTAATTACTTTGAAATATTTTAAAGTATTTTTAAATTGTTTTAGATGAAAAGAATTTGACAAATAAATTAATCGATATCCTGGGAAGGTATGTTCCAACATCCACAAATTATTCTACTAATTGAAAAACTCATAAAAATTATTTTACATTGAGTTGCGGACAAATCTTTATCTAAATATATTTCCTTGCTCCGTATGTCACTAATGGAAGGATCAATAACCATTAGGGCGCTTGGAGATATAAATATTAATGAAAATCAAGGCAAATGGGAATTTTTACAATCCGTATAGCGATGTATTTTGTAGAAAAATATTTGTTATTCAAAACCTATACAAATAAAAACATATAAATAAAATTTACTTTAATATATAGAAAATACCATACCGGTTTGTTATATATCGAGACGAATGAGAAACTAAATTCGGATATAACATGCTTTTATAGATTTTTCAATACTACATTTGCGAGGATTAATATTTCTGCAAAAATATGTTCCACTTTTTAACACTTTTCAAGAATATATTTTACTTTCACCCGTGGATTCGGAAAATTATGAACTTATAAATTATGGATTGTTCATCTAATGTATTATTTTTTATTTTGACTTAGTATTTGGCTTAGATATCTTAATGAGCATGATAATGAACTTTTTTGTTTTTCAATACATGTAATTGGATATACGTGTACAAACCTTAAAAATTGAAATCCTTAATTTTGGTTCTAAACTCGTTATTAGAGTTTCGCTAGAGAATTTAGATTAAGAAACACAAAAAAAAACTTAACATAAATATGATAGTTTGAAAACAAAAAATAAGGTATATTACCCATACTAACCGTAATATTTGAATTACACGTGTATATGCATAAACCTAAGAAGTCGAGATATCAAAATTAAGTTATCAAGATATCGTTGATCTTGAATAAATTGTTTATGCAAGACTAGACGAATAAGTATACTAACTATTATGTATATATATATATATGTATATATATATATATATATATATATATATATATATATAGGGAGGGGATCCTGTGAGACCACCCTCCTAGGTTAGTCCATAAGACTAAATCTACACCATCCAAATAGTAAATCAATGGCCAAGATATATTATAATATATACAACATTTCATAAGTAAGTATACAACAGAAGGGATAAAATAGGAATCCAGGAAATTATATAGTAACCGCTTCCTAAAAATTAGGGACGTGATTTTGTATTGATCACGTCCCCATAATCAAGCGATTCACCTTTCCTTTCTCTCTCTTCCCATTCGAACCTGCAATTTATTCAAATATGGCAACAAAATCGTGCATCAATTAATGAAAAGTATACAATTACACTAAACTAACTATACATTAAAACATTACTAAGTATACATAAACAATTAACTAAGTATACTTATAATAAACTACATGTACATTAAAACTTTATTAAGTATACAGAAACATTTAACTAAGTATACAATTACATTGAACTAACTATACATTAAAATAATACTAAGTATATAGAAATATTTAACTAAGTATACAATTACACTGAATTACTTATATAACTAAGTATACAATTCCATTGAACTAAGTATACAAATCCACAAAACTAGGTATACAAATTTACTAAATTACTTACTAAACTACTTATATAACTAAGAAAAACGATTCCATTTAACCAAGTATACAAATCCACTGAACTAAATATACAATAAAACATGACTAAGTATACGGTCCACCGAACTAAGTATACAATAAAACGATTCACAAATATGGCGGAAATAAGTATAAATTTTGAAAAAAAAAAAAAACTTGAAGTTGATGATTTTTCCTCCTAAAAATCGGAATGCTGAAAAGGTGGGATTATGTTTTCTTAAAAATAGCTAATAACTTTCCAATTAACATAACTAATTAAATATAAAAGTACAATTATACCCTTATATGCCTAAATTAACTAAAATGATCCACACCATCCAAAATTTTAAATCAAGAGTCCATAAGTGTTTTTATGGACTAACCCAAAGGGATTGGTCTCATTTGAACCAATCCCTATATATATATATATATATATATATATATATATATATATATATATATAAAAGATTGTAGTTTTTATATCTAATTTGAGTTTTTATTTCTAATTTGATTTTATATTTCATTTTTTCCAAATAAAAATCATTGTCGGGGGAGATATCTACTACTTTGGCGACCGCCAAAGTCTACCATAGGCGGCTAATGTCAACTAATAAAACTCATCATCGGGTAATAAATCATAAATAATATTTTTTTACTTGTAACATACATAATTTTTCTATCATCAATATCGTCACACACGATTTTGTTTATTTAATTTGGATCCTTATATGATCTTATACTTGCAAAAAAAATCCTTAAAAGCTTGATAATCTTCTAGAGGTAGCGTCGTCTCGGCGTTGTTTCACCTTGAAATTAGTCTACCCGTCCAAGCTCATTGTCATAACGCAAGATTAAGGAAGTATATCGCCAGGAAGTAATTTATCCTTTTCTACTTTAACTATATCTACAAAGTCAACCCTAAGCTTCATCCAGGGATTAAGGCGAAAGGCACAATACCTTTTATGTACATTTTCTTTTGACGAATAAAAGACATGCATTATAAACGTGCACGTTAGAAAAAAATAGCAAAAAGTCTTGCATTATAAAAGACAAAGTACAATAAAATAAAGGTGCATGTGTTAAAAAATTAGTTGACATACCTCTTTATCATGAAATGCGCACTCAAAAGTAGAAGGGTATGGGTTGTTGACAAAATTAGGAATATTGTAGATATGGATCGGCCTTAATTTCAATGACAAAACATGAACATTTTTGTTGGGTTGAGATTTTTAACCAAACTAAAACAATGTGGCCATGATTCTAATTTTGTCTACGTAGTAGGATTTTTGCAGATTTGGTGTATTTGAAAATGGTATGGACTCATTTTCAAAAAAACAAAAAAAAAGGAAAATATTGTGGATCGGAAAGTAGTATTTAATCTTTGGGAGTGTGAAAGATTTTGCCTTCATGTTATTTATAATGGCCGATAGCCTAGTACATGATATTCAATGTGAGATTACTTTTTATATTTTATTATTGGTATGATGGATTACGGATTTATTATATTAAAAAGTATTTTAATTGATGATTTTGGACTGCATTTCAAATTTTTTTTTTTTTGATAACTCGACTTCCAGCTTACGCCTAACTATGCCTGAGGACAACAGCTCCGGCTCCTCATTCTGCCGCCAAGGTAAACCGCGGATGTGCACGCACTGCCGATGTTCGACGGGTCTGGCGACGTACAACCGAGATCCTCCCAGGTAAAGAGAACAATTATATTCGACCCCCAATCTACTAATAACGATCTCTCCCGAATCGAACCCACACGGATGCTATTCAAGATGAGTTCCCACCAAATCTTCACCACCGCATATGCCCGGGAGCAATTTGATGGAGCGAGGATATGAACCCATGACCTCCACCCCACAAACAATTTGATGGAGCGGGATTTTAACCCCGACCTCCATCCCACAATTTGATGGAGCGGGGATTTGGATCTGCAGTTTACAGAAGACTCCAAATTAGATTCAAATGTATCCAAATAAATTCAAGATTGCATTATAATTCATTTCAAGATAGCGATTAAGTTGGTTACTTACTGTTACATTAGTTGCAACTTCCCACTCTATATATGAGACGATAGATCAATGTCTGGAACATCTGTTCCATTTCAATAGTTGAAAGTGTTAATGTCAAATTCTCTCTTTATTCACATGGTATCGTGATTTTTCTTCCGCCTAATCTCTCCAATTTACATCTGCAGATATCTTCAAAGATTGTTGATCAATCTTCTCTCTCTCGATTCTTCTTCAAAGATTGTTGATCAATCTTATATCCGACTCTTTTTCAAAGATTGTTGATCAATCTTCTCAAACCTCATATGTTATTTTTGATATCAAGAATTCGATCAAAATGCCTGAAGATCTTGGCGATGAAATTCCCACTACTCATGCTACTGCTTCTCATCAACTTGATGATATTAATTCTCCCTATTTCCTTCATCCCAGTGACAACCCTGGTGCAGTGATAGTCTATGATTCTTTTACTGGAGACAACTACATATCCTGGAGTCGAGCTGTAGCCATGGCGTTGAGTGTTAAGAACAAGAATGCATTTATCGATGGATCACTTCCTATGCCCTATCCTTTATCTCGGCTACACAATTCTTGGAAGAGAGCCAATAATCTGGTTCTCTCATGGCTCTTAAACTCTGTCTCTAAGGAAATTAGACAAAGTTTACTTTACTTCTCCACTGCACAGGAAGTTTGGGATGAACTCAAGGTACGTTATGCTAGAAGTGATGGTCCAAGAGTCTTTCAACTTGATAAGGCTCTAAGTTCTATCAGTCAGGGAACTAGCTCTATCACCAATTACTATAATTCTTTTAAAGGATTGTGGGATGAGTACATAAGTCACAGACCTATCATCAAATGTTCTTGTGGACTCTGCTCCTGCAACATTCCTTCTCAAATGGCAGTAACTCAACAACAAGACTCTGTCATAAAATTTCTTGTTGGCCTTAATGAATCATATGCTCCATTAAGAAGTCAACTTCTGCAATACTGATACTTTACCATCTCTTTCTAAGGTATATTCATTGTTGCTACAAGAAGAAGCACAAAGAGGATTGCATAATTCAGAAAATTCTGTGAATACTATGGATTCAATGGCCATGTTAGCAAGACAAAACAATTTTTCCAAATACACAGCTCCTAAAGACAAGAAAAAGGCTAAATGCACTCATTGTGGCTATAGTGGTCACACTTGTGGACAAGTGCTTTCAATTAATTGGCTATCCTCCGGGATGGAAAGGACCAAAAGACCCAAGAAATGCTAAAGAATCTCTTGCAGCCCATGTTACATCCAATTCCCCTTCAAAGGAAGCTTCTCAGTCTGTGGTAGAACATCCTATTTTTTCAAAAGAAATGGTAGAGCAATTTTTAGCCTATGCAAAGGATCTTAACATCATCAATCTAATTTGCAAATAATTCTCATCTGACCCGCATACAAATGTTCACTTTTCCACAAATGCACCAAATCGCCGTATAATTTCTACCGTTGTCGCTTTCTATTTCTAAATTTAAGTGGATTCTTGACACTGGAGCTACAGATCACATGATTTGTGATCCTTCATTGTTTACTAGTAAGGCTATACCAGTTGATATTATTATTCATTTACCTAATGGTAATACAACTACAGCTTCTAACATTGGAGATGTGAAAATTTACAAAATCTAATCCTGCAAAGAAACACTATATGTACCTTCATTCTCTTTCAATCTTATTTACTTTCTCGATTAACAAAGTCAAGAATTATGCTCTCCATTTTCTATCCTCACATTGTCTTTTATGGACATGAAAACATCAAGATGATTGGTTCTCAATGAACAACATGATGGTCTATACTTGTTTAAACCCCGGTCTTTTGTTCTATGGCATCTTGATTCTTCTTATGGCATTCAAGACTAGGTCACACATCGCCTAATAAAATGGCTTTAATTCCCGACATTTATGTAAAACATTTTACTTTTCATTCTTGTGACATTTGCCACTTTGCTAAATGAGAAAAGTTGCCCTTCTCTAAAAGCACTTCTAGTTCTAATGATGTATTTGATTTGATTCATTGTGACATTTGGGGACCCTTTTCTATTGTTTCTCATTCTGGCTTCAAATATTTTCTTACAATAGTGGATGACTTTTCTAGATGTACATGGATTTACTTGCTCAAATTCAAATCTGATACAAAATCTTGTCTACAAACATTTCTTAAAATGGTTTTAACTCAGTTTCAAAAGAAAATCAAGGTTATAAGGACTGATAATGGTTCTGAATTTTTGTTACATGAATTTTATAATTCTAATGGAATTGTGCATCAAGTTAGCTGTGTTGAAACACCACAACAAAACGGTCTTGTGGAACGTAAACACCAACATTTATTACAAGTTGCTAGAGCTTTATTATTCCAGTCCAAGGTACCTATTTCATTCTGGGATGAATGCATCCTTACAGCTGCACATATTATCAATAGGTTGCCTACTCCTGTCCTTAATAACAAAACTCCTTTTGAGATCCTGTTTCACAAACTCCCTGATTACTCTCATTTTAAGGTTTTTGGTTGTCTTGCTTATGTTTCTACTCTCACTGCACATAGACACAAATTTCAGCCAAGGGCTTCAAAATGTATTTTTATTGGATATCCTCTTGGTTCAAAAGGTTATAAACTTTATGATCTTGAATCACACAAAGTTTTAATATCTAGGCATGTAGTATTTTGTGAAAACATATTCCCTTTTCAAGATAATGTTTCAAAATTTATTTCTACTGACACTCCTATGTTTCCTATTTCTAATCACTTGCCTGAATATCCTCAAACTGATGCTGCACAAAATACTCAAAATATTCCTGATGCTACAGAAAATGTCCCTGATGCACAAAATGATCTTGTTGCACAAAATATTCCTGATGCACAAAATGATCTTGTTGCACAAAATGTTCATGATGCACAAACTGATCCTGTTAACTCTGAAGTTGAACATTTTACTAATCCTAATACTCTCCCTGCTAATAATCCTACTCTTAGAAGGTCTTCTAGACATAGAACAAATCCTTCTTATCTTCAAGTCTATGACTATCAAATTCCTCCTTCTATTCAGTCACAGTCTTCAGCACAAAATATCATTTCTGGTAAACAATATCCCATACAAGAATTTCTTTCAGTTGACAAACTTTCTCAAAAACACAAAGTTTTTTCAGCACAAATTTCTCAAATAACAGAACCCAAGTCATCTGCCCAAGCTAGCAAACAAAAGGAATGGCAAGATCTATGCAAGCTGAAATAAAAGCACTTGAAAAGAACCAAACTTGGATTATGACTGATCTTCCTGCTGATAAACATTGTATAGGATGCAAATGGGTCTATAAAGTGAAGTATAGATCAAATGGATCCATTGAAAGATACAAAGCTCGCCTTGTAGCCAAAGGCTACACACAAGAAGAAGGGCTAGATTATTTTGACACATTTTCACCGGTTGCTAAAATAACCACTGTTAGACTGTTGATTGCTTTGGCAGCTGCTAAAGGCTGGTTTCTACATCAACTAGATGTAAACAATGCATTTTTGCATGGAGATCTACATGAAGAAGTATACATGCTTCCTCCTCCAGGTTATTCACAATCTAATGACAAAAAGGTATGTAAACTGACAAAGAGTCTATATGGTCTAAAACAAGCTTCAAGGCAATGGTTTCAAAAGTTAACTTCTTGTCTCCTTAACTATGGTTTTACACAATCAAAATCTGACAGCTCTTTATTCACTATGTCACATGATGATTCTATTACCATTCTTTGTGTTTATGTAGATGATATAATCTTAGCGAGGAATGATATCGAAAATAGAAGCAATAAAACTTCATTTGGATGAAAAGTTCACTATAAAAGATCTAGGCACTCTTAAGTACATTCTAGGTATTGAAGTAGCTAGATCTACTAAATGCATTCATATATGTCAAAGAAAATATGCCTTTAGACTTGCTTAAAATCGGCTTTCTTGGTTCCAAACCAAGCACTACACCTATGGATTGTAAAGCTCGATTTTCAAGTACCGATTCTTCTTCCCTTCTTCGATCCTTCACAAGATATAGAAGGTTAATTGGAAGAATGTTGTATCTCACTATAACTAGACCTGAATTATCATTCAAAGATACAAACCTTAAGTCAATATCTATCTAAACCTACTACTACTCATCTTAAAAGCTCATAGAATTTTGAGGTACATTAAATCAACCCCGCAGGGGCTCTTTTATTCATCCGCCTCTTCCTTACATTTGAAAGGTTTCAGTGATGCAGATTGGGCTAGATGCCAAGAAACAAGAAGAAGTGTAAGTGGATTTGCAGTCTTTCTAGGGGATTCTCTCATTTCATGGAAATCCAAGAAACAACCTACCATTAGCCGCTCTTCACGAAGTGAATACAGGCAATTGCTCTTATTACTTGTGAAATACAATGGCTATCATATCTACTTCAAGACATGCACATAGATCATCCATCCCCTAGTGTATACGGACAAGAAGTCCGCTTAGCATCTCACGAATTCATGCCATCATGAAAGAACTAAACACATCCAATCGGGACCGCCACTTTGTCGGGAAAAACTCCAAGAAGGATTGTTCAAATTGATATATATCCCCTCAACCCAACAGAGACGGACATATTCACTAAGCCACTACCACATTGCTCGGTTTAATTATCTCATTAGCAAGTTGAGCATGTTGAACATCCATGCTCCACTTGAGGGGTGTAAAGACTCCAAATTAGATTCAAATGTATCCAAATAAATTCAAGATTGCATTATAATTCATTTCAAGATAAAGATTAAGTTGGTTACTTCTCAAGTTACATTAGTTGCAACTTCCCTCTACTATATATGAGACTGATAGATCAATGTACATAACATCTTTTCCATTTCAATAGTTGAAAGTGTTAATGTCAAATTCTCTCTTTATTCACGCTTTCAAGATGCTATTAATGAATGACAACTATTTATCTACGATAATTAAAGTTTTAATTTTGAAATCGTACACATTCAAATTTTTAGATCGTACATTTTTAATGATTTACAAAACCAAAACCCAATTGATAAAGCTAAAAAAAAAACAATTGATAAATGGACGTTTCCAATGTGACAATACAAGTGTTGACGTCTTCGAGACAAAAATACGGCGAAATGATGTTAATGTAAGATGTTGTATCTGTTTTCAATACAGAAAACTAATAAAATATATAACAAATAATAACAACTTAATTTTTTTTATAACATTTCCAAAATTAGAAACTTGTTTTTGGCGGGAACTTTCTAAAATTACCACTATTCTGTTTTTATATATTAATATAGATTTCAATAGTTTGTTAGATAGATCAGACTAAATCTTTCTTTCTTCTTTTCTTTTGCGCAATTTTATACAAATAAGTCTTACTACTAATAACCTCGCAACGTTCTTGTACGATAAATGAAAAATGAACTTTGTAAAAATTTGTAAAAGCACATCTGAAGAGCAAGTTGGCTAATATCAATTTCTTTTTTTTTCTTTTTTCTTTTTATATGATAGTTTTACATATGTTGATTGCAAGATTATTATTATTATTTTGGGGAGGTTGATTGCAAGTTCAACATTGTTCAATTTGTGAACTATTGTAAAATATTTATCATTAAAGGATGCACATTAAATAAATGGTCTGCTTTATATTTTATCTTAAATTGTACTTCATGAATATGCATAAGTCTATATAATTCAAAATCAAATGTATATTTAAACCCATATTTATAAATTCAATGTGCGTTTATAAGTTAATATCATATAAGATGAAATAGTTATTTTTCGTAATTATTTACTAAGTCGGGAACAATATGAACTCGTAGTTTTATTGATATGAATTAAATTACGAGAGGACATCAATGCAGCCGTATTTATACAAGTGAAACCCGACTAATGTAACAAAGAGCTCTAACTAACAATCTAATAGATAAAACCAACTTTGTAACTAACAAATAGTTACAACAGACTTGCCGAATCAGATATCACAGTTGTTCTCCAATAGCCCCGACAAACTTAAGGTGGAATCGAAACCTTAAGTTTGGATCTCCTAGTCCCAAAGGTAGCACTTGAATTTGCCTTTGTAAATATAGCGACCACTTGATCAATTGCGGGCACATGATTAATATCAACCAAATGTTTTTGCACTTTTTCTCTAATGTAAATATAGATCCAATTCAATATGCTTGGTTCTTGCATGGAGAACAAGGTTAGTCAAGTTAGTCGCCAAAGATTAGGTTGTCACACCACACAACAGAACTTTCACAGATCGAATGTGTGATTCTTGCAAAAGCCTCTCGCACCCATGTAATTTCAAAGAACTAGGCTAACAACACTCCTATACTCAGCCTCCTGTAGATGATCTAGAGATGGCATGTTGTTTCTTTGATTGCCAAGAAATTAAGTTTGAACCCAAGAACAAGCGACCACTGTAGTAGACCTCCTATCATCACAATTTGATGCCCAATAGATCCGAATATCCAACCAAGTTAAATTGAAGTGTGTTGTCTGGAGTAAAATGAAGTCCATACTCCATGCCACCGAGATACCCGAGAATCCTCTTCACAGCTTTCCAATGACTGTTCAATGGTTTTTGCATGAATTGACAGACTTTGTTGACAAAGAAATGCAATCTCAGTCAAGTTATTGTCACATATTGTAAGGCTCCTACTGGCTTCTAAAGTTGTACATTAAACATTAAGTCATCACCACAAGTCGGACAGCCTTCTCCCCCGTAAGTCATAGGAGAGTGAATAGCCTTGGCATTCAACATTTTAACCTTGCTCAAAAGATCCTGATGTATTTAGTTTGAGACAGACAAATGCCATTCTCGAGTAGATTGAACCCGAATCCCTAAGAAGAGTCAATGTTACCAAGATCCTCGATAGAAAATGCTTTCTTGAGACTTGTAATAAAGTCTTGAACCTCCTCGTAGTCACTACCGCTTACCAATATGTCATCCACATGACTAACACGTACAAAGTGTGACCCGCTTTGTATCCGACAAAAAGAGAATGATCGACCTAGTAGAGTGAAGACCAAAGGAAGAGATGGTTTGATACAACTTGATGAACCACTCCCTAGAGCCTGTTTTTAAGCCGTAGAGAGACTTATAAAGCATGCACACATGATGAGGATAATTAGGATCTTCAAATCCAAATGGTTGTTGCATGTATACTTCTTCTTTCAAATCACCATTGAGAAATGCATTAGCAATGTCAAGTCACTGACCGCCATTTTCTCACGAGAGTAATGGTAAGAACAACCTTTATGGTGGTAGGTTTAACCACAGACTCGAAAGTATCGGTGAAATCAAATCCGCAACCTGATTGAAGCCCTTAGCCACAAAACTGCCTTATATTTGTTAATCTGTCCCATCGAGATTCTCCTTTACTCAAATACCCACTTACAACCAATGGGATGTTTGTTGGGCGGTAAAGCAACAAGCCGCCAAGTCTCATTTCTCATTAAAGCCAAGTATTCATCTGGCTATTTGCTTGCTTCCATCTCATCATCAAGAATATGTTAGATAAAAGTTTTTATCATGAATTTGATGATTTTGTTCAAATGAGTTTTAAACCAAAACAATGTCCCTAAATGTTGTCTAAATACTTCCGATCGATTTAAAATATTTTTACTATTTTTCTAATATTTCTTGAAGTTTATTTTCGATAAAAATTGGACAACACTTTTGTTTCAGTTCGATCGGGTCGCCCATAGGCCAACCCGAACCTGAGTTGAGTTTTGAAACAGAAAAGGGACATAGGAGAAATCGGGAGGCGACCCACTCGACCCACTCGGGCGACCGGTACATGGGAATGCCCTCTAAAGTGCGACTTCTCTGTTTCGTTTTTAAATACCCCCAACCAAATAACATCAAAGCGATGTGTCGAACCCCTCCAAACCGGTCCTCCTGTGTAAAAATCGCAGCAAACTCATTTCATTCTTATCTCTCGCGATTGGTCGAACCCCTATTTTATCAAAAACTATCCGTTGGATTTTCGAATGACTTTTCCTAATTTGTGGGATTGATTTCTAACAAACTATAATCTTGATTTTAAATGGTTTCTTTTGCAGCAAATCACTCCCCAAGGAGGAGCCTATGTCTGGATATCAAGCCAAGACCTCTCCTATAAATAGAGGCTTCATTCAAGCAACAAGACGCACACATTACACAAGCAAAAGAGCATACAAGCAAACACTTTCATAAATATCATTGTAGTATTAGCCTAAGCACTTGCACTTGCACTTCTTGGAGGTCTAGGCTTTCAATTCTTGATTACACTTGTACTCATATTGTATTATTCATTATTAAGTTGTAATCTTGATTTTGGTCATCATTCAACACAAGACATCCTTGTGAGTATTCTTGTGGTAAGAATACACTTGGGTGATCTAGGTGATAGGTGTTTGGAGAGTGTGGTACTCTTCAAAGGTGGTGAAGGAAGATTGTGGTAATCTCCTTAATGGTATTGTAAGAGGGTTGTGGTAATCCTCAAGGTGTTGTATTAATTTTGGTAATTAATAAAATTTCTTTTTCCTTTTCAAACTCATCCCTGATATACTTTGGGGTGGTAGAGCATGTAGTCCATAGGTGGGGTGAAGCTCTTTAAATCGACATGTGCTATTTATTTTCCGCATTTAGCTTTCGTATTTGTTTAATTATTCAAAAAGAGGGCAAAATTTGAAAAACCGAGATAATCTATTCACCCTCTAGATTATCGTAGCCACTTGGACTAACAGTGGTATCAAAACCAAACTCTTTGGCTAGCTCGTTTTGAGTAAAGAGGAAAGATCCATGGCTACGAATGATGCTTATCTCATCACCGCGCCTCCACCAACAAGCCACCACTATTCAACGCCAACAACTACGCATTTTTGGAAAGACCGTATGGAGTGCTTCCTACAAGGTGCGGGTTCGACATTTGGAATGTGGTTGTTGAAGGAGTTGATCAACCAACCAAGAAATTGGAGGATTGCACCTCGGATCCTAAACCTTTCAAGGAGTTCGATGAAAACGACAAAAAGGTTTTCTCTCTAAATGTTAAGGCCTTAAATATTTTGCATTGTTCTCTTACCGCCACCGAGTACAATCGCATAAGAGGCATAAGGTCGGCACATGAAGTTTGGGAAAAATTGGAGACAATTTATGAAGGGACTAAGAAGGTCAAGCAAGCAAGAAAGACCATGCTTGTTAAAGACTTTGAAAACTTTAACATGCATGATGGTGCAAGCATCTCTAAGATGGTGGAAAAGCTTGACAACATTGTCAATCCTCTTGTGGCCCTCGGTAAAGTCATCTCCGAAGAAGACAAAGTGACTAAGATATTGAATGCTCTTCCTTTACTCATGGTCCGAAATGGTGACGGCAATCACGGATGCACAAAATCTTGAGAAACTCAAATTTTACGAGCTCATCGGAACCTCCTCATCTATGAAGTCTATCTTAAGGAGAAGAAAATTCCAAACTAACCATCAATTAATCAGGTATGCAAAATATTACTAAAGGTCTTGCTTCTTCTTCTAATAATGCATACTATGATAATGATGATGATGATGAGGAGACGACGGCCGTTTGTTCGAAAATTTGCAAAATTTGTGAATAAAAATAAGGCAAGAAAACCTAGAGATAATGCTTGCTTTAAATGCTAAAAACCCGGGCACTTCATTGCCGATTGCCTAAAAATTGATGAGGAGGAACAAAAGAAAAAGAAGCATTTTTTTGAAAAAGAAGGCTCTAAATGCGGAGGTCAAAACGTGGGATGAATTACTTGAAACAACCGACGAGGAAGAAGAAACCAAACATGGTCTTATAGCCATAGACAATGAAAATAATGGGTACGCTCTAACTCTTCTACCTCCTCCTTAGTTGATGAATTGCAATGTGATTTTGATGAATTGCAAATTGAGTTTCAAATTTTGATTGTGTTAGTCCAAGTGGCTACGATAATCTAGAGGGGGGTGAATAGATTATGTCGATTTTTCGCAAATCGCCCTCTTTTTCAAATGAACAAGTAATTGTCAAGAATGTGAATGCGGAAATTAAACAATACTCGATGATTTATAGTAGTTCAACCCACCTGGGGCCTAATCTACTACCACCCCAATATCTCCTGGATGGATTTCAAAAAAAAAAAAAAAGATTTTATTAATTACCACAATTAATACAACACCTTGAGGATTACTACAATCCTCTTACAACACCTTCAAGGAGATTACCACAATCTTCCTTCACCACCTTTGAAGAGTACCACACTCTTCAAACACATATCACCTAGATCACCCAAGTGTATTCTTACCACAAGAATACTCACAAGGATGTCATGTGTTGAATGATGGACAAAATTCAAGATTACAACTCTATGAAACCAATACAAAGATTGAGTGCAAGTGTAATCAAGAATCAAAAAGCCTAGACCTCAAAGATGTGCAAGTGAAAGTACTTAAAGCTATTACAAAAGAATGTAAAAATGAAAGCTTGAACAATTTGCGATTTCTTGTTGTGTATTTTGCTTGTTTATGTTCTATCTTGTGTCTTCAATTCATCCTCTATTTATAGGGAAGTCTTCACCAACATAGGCTCCCAACATAGGCTCCTCTATCTTTACTTTTGTCTACAAAAGAAGATCACAAGATGTAGAAATATTGTACAAAAACCAAAAGTAAATCTTCACAAGAATTTCAAACAACATAATTTTGTTGTCACAAAATATCATAGGCGACCGGTTGCCTGTTGAAGATTTCACCGTTTGATAAAATTAGTGCGATTGTGTGCAGGTTGTCGGGGAGATCGACCGGTCCGCACTGCGACCGGCCGACCTCACCCTTGACCGGTCCCCTCCTTCTTTTTTTTTCACAGAATTTGTTTCTGCTTTCGTTCTATTTCATTTTATCAACTCTTTCGGTACCGATCGACCTCTTGTGCGATCAATCGACCTCCAATTTGAAATGTTGTCCGATTTTTATCAAAAATAAACTTCAAGAAATACTCCAAAAAATTAGTAAAAACATTTTAAATCACTGGGGAGTATTTGGACAACATTTATAAACATTGTTTTGGTGTAAAAACCAATTTAAACAAAACCAACAAAAGTGTTGTCCATTTTTATCGAATAATAAATACTAACAAATACTCCAAAAATTAGTAAAAACATTTTAAATCATTTAGAGTATTTGGACAACATTTATAAACATAGTTTTGGTATTAAAACTCATTTAACCATAATAATCAAAATCTTGATAAAAACATTTATCTAACAAACTCCCTTTTTGATGATTACAAATCAAAACAATTTTAGGAAGTTGATTTTAAAACAAAACAAATTTTCCTAGGTCTAAAACATCAATCCATTTTAAGCAAGATTCATCATAAGTACAACACACAAGGATAGGAGCAAAGATTTTTCAAAATCATTTTTGCACAGTGCTCCCCTATCAATATGCATATCAAGAACAAGTATACAAGCAACAACTAAAAAGCTTAAAGCTTAGCTTTTACAACTTAAGCTTGAATATCATGAGCTTATAAGCTCCCCTGTCACAAAAGCATCATTAGTCAAGTATAAAAGTCCATAATACATCACATGGACCAAGTATAATCAAAGCTTTTTGGCTTTTAAGAGCTTTAGCTAAAAGCTTTTCTTGCGAGCTTATTTACGCTTCTTTGAGCTTATGAGCGTTTTTCTTGTTTCTCCCCTTTGGAATCATCAAAAATAATGTTAGCACGATAAAAACATCATACAATTATATCAAAGTGCGCAATTTTATAGATTTATCGAGCATATTGAGTATTTAAGCTTAAATTCAATAAAAAGGAAAAAATTGCTCATTTGATTTGTAAAAGCTCATTTGATTGATAAAACATGATCTCTATCAATTTATAAGACTTTTCAAATCAAGAGAATCATGTAGATGATGAATTTTTCATTGAAACATTTTGTCGAACACGTGGCGTCGTCGAATAAAACAAGAGAAATATAACGCCTTTGTGATTCGTTTAAGCCAAAAATTTCATCACCAATTGCAATACAACAATATTCATACATCATCAATCATCATAAACATCATATTAATACAAGAATTTCAACAAGATATCAAGATACAAGCACATTCTCAAGGTTCAACCCAATTGAGATTAAAAAGAGAAATTCTTACCATCTAATCGGTAAAGATGAACAATAATGATGATAATCGAGCCTCATGAAGTCCAAAATATAAAATGTATGCAATAAAACAAATTTGAAGTGAAATTTGTGTGAAAAGTGCGTAGGGGACGAAAAATAGACAAAATGAGCCAAAATGGTGAAACTCGAAAAATGTAAACGATTTAAACCATAAAATGGTGAGGGGGCCGGTTGGGGTGGGCGACGGTCGACGTCATGGGCGACCGATCGACCTTCCCCCAACCAGCCCATGTTCTTTCTTTTTCCAAAATCCGAGTTTTTAATCGAAAATTGATTTTTCGCCCTAAGTTTTTAAAAGCGTGCAAGATGCAATCATAAACCTCATTCAATATGCATTATGCCTAACCGAGCTCGTATTGACGCAAAGTCTCGGAAGATAGCGGTTTTGTAAAAATATCCGCTAATTGATCTTGAGATGGTACAAAGGATATCTCAATTTTTCGTTTTGAAACACAATCCCTTAGAAAATGATGTCGAATCTCAATATGTTTAGTACGGTTTATGATGAAACAGATTTTGAGCAATATTTATAGCGGATATATTATCACAAAAGATAGGTACGCGTTTTCAAAAAAGTATTTGTAATCCGCTAAGGTTTGTTTCATCCAAAGAAGTTGTGTACAACAAAAAGCGGCGGAAATATATTCGGCTTCATCGTTGAAAGAGAAACACAATTTTGCTTCTTGAAAACCAAGAAACTAGGCAATCACCTAAAATTGACATGATCCTAAGTACTTTTCCGATCATCAATATTTCCCGCATAATCCGAATCACTATAACCTTTAAGAGAAAAATTTTCATTCTTTGGATAGAATAAACCATATTGAATAGTGCCTTTCAAATATCGAAAAATCCTTTTAACGGCATTCATATGAGATTCTTTGGGATTGCTTTGAAAACGAGCACATAGGCATACGGCATGAAGAATATCCGGTCTACTTGCGGTTAAATAAAGTAAACTACCAATCATACCTCGATATTTGGATTCATCAACCGACTTGCCTTTTTCATCTTTGTCAATCTTGACGTTTGTTGCCATTAGGGTAGAGACGGTTTTTCCTTCTTCAATGCCAAATTTCTTCAAAAGCTCCTTTGTATATTTTGATTGAGAAATATAAATTCCTTCTTGGCATTGCTTAATTTGAAGTCCAAGGAAGAAGTTGAGCTCCCCATCATGCTCATTTCAAATTCACCTTGCATTAACTTAGAAAATTTCTTGCACAAGGATTCATTAGTAGCACCAAAAATAATATCATCAACATAAATTTGCACTAATAAGCAATCTTGCCCTTTTTCAAAAACAAAGAGAGTAGTATCAACTTTACCTCTTGTAAAATCATTTTGCAAAAGAAAAGAGCTAAGTCTATCATACCATGCACGGGTGCTTGTTTCAAACCATACAAGGCCTTTTAAGTCTATAAACATCATTAGGCCTAGAAAAATTTTCAAACCCTGGAGGTTGTTTTACATAAACTTCTTCTTGAATAATACCATTTAAAAATGCGGATTTTACATCCATTTGGTAAAGCTTGAAATTTTTAAAACAAGAATAGGCAAGTAAATACGAATAGCTTCTAAACGTGCTACGGTGCAAATGTTTCATCATAATCAATACCTTCTTCTTGACAATAACCTTGAGCTACTAACCTTGCTTTTGTTTGAATAATATTGCCTTGGTCATCGAGCTTGTTCCGAAATACCCATTTTGTACCAATAATGGTTTGAGATGGAGGACAAGGTACTAATTCCCATACATCATTTCTTTCAAATTGATTCAACTCCTCTTGCATTTTTAAAAACCAATCCTCATCTTCAATGGCTTCCTTAGCATTTTTAGTCTCTTTTTGAGATATAAGAGCTTTCTCGCAAATTTTCCTCGAGTCATTACTTTATCGGGGATCACCAATAATAAGATCTTTTGGGTGATCTCCTTAAATTTCAATGCTACGGGAAGATTCAAGTATCACCTTTATCTTCTTGAAGAACATTTGAGCTTGAAGGTTGATCATTTTGAGTTTCATCTTGAATAATGGGTTCAACAATATCCTCTTCATCACTTTCATCATTGGGTATCTTTTTCAACACCCGAAGCTTCATTGAATTTGACATTGATGGATTCTTCAACAACCCCACTAGTCTTATTGTAAACCCGATATGCTTTGCTCTTGGTTGAATACCCCATAAATATTCCTTCATCGGCCTTAGGATCAAGTTTGTCTAATTGATCCTTAGTATTCAAAATAAAACATTTACATCCAAATTTTGAAATAACTAATATTTGGAGTTCTTCCTTTCCAAAGCTCATATGGAGTTTTATTCATTTTAGACGAATATAAACTCGATTAATGACATAGCAAGCGGTACTTACGCTTTCGCCCAAAAATATTTTAGAAGTGAAAATTCATTGAGCATAGACCGACTCATTTCTTGAAGTGTCCGATTCTTCCTTTCGGCTTACTCCATTTTGTTGAGGTGTCCTTGAGCCGAAAAATTATGACTATATCCCTTGGTTTCACAAAAGACTCTAAATTTGCCGTCAAATTCTCCACCTCGATCACTTCAAATAGACTTAATAGTATCTTCCTTTTCATTTCCAATAAGTCTACACAACTTAACAAATTCATTAACGGCATCGCTTTTATTTGTAAGAAATAGAGCCCAAGTATATCTAGAAAAATCATCAACTATACCAAAAGTGTAATGTTTTCCACTTAGACTTGCTTTACCAATATCCCCATACAAATGAAGATGAAGCACTTGTAGAGGTTTGGTAGTGGAAATTTCATTTTGGGCTTAAAACTACTCTTAACTAATTTGTTCTTTTGATTTTCAAAATTCAATATGGGTAGTCCTTTTACATGTTGGTTTTTGTAAATAGTTTGCAAATTTTTGTATCCAACATGTCCAAGTCGCCTATGCCATAAACTAGTTAAATCATTATTGGCGACAAGACAAGAAACATTTTGACTAACCAAATCACTTGTACAAATTTTGTAAAGATCGTTTTCTAATCGCTTTCACAAATAATTTTATCATTTTTGGAAATAAGACATTTTTCTTTATTAAAAACAACATTATAATTTGAATCACAAAGTTGGCTAACACTTATCAAATTGAACTTAAGCCCTTCTACTAAAAATATTACTAAGAGAGAAAGAAGAGTTACCAATTTCTCCATTTCCAAGAATTCCTCCTTTGCCATTGCCGAACATGACCATACCCTCTTCTTGGAGCTTGATGTTGGTAAAACGTTCTCTCTTTCCCTACATCATATGGCGTGAACATCTCGCTGTCCACGAGCCATTTTGAATCTTCCATTGTTGTTATAGCCCATATAACCTACAAAGGAATTATTTTTAGGTACCCTATAATTTTGGGGTCCATGGGGTTAGCCTTGAGACCTTTAGGTCTCCAATAATAGCTAAAATTATTCTTCAATTTACAATTGCTAGCATAGTGTCCATTCTTACCACAATAAAAATAAGTAATAATACGAGGACTACTAGCACGTACAAAGGTTGGACCTTAGTCTTTTTCTTAAAAGCATTTTGAAAAGGTTTGTAACCAAGTCCTAATTTAGAATGCTCACCTCTTTATCTTTTTCTAGTTTAAGCTCTTTATGCTCCTTTTTCAAATTCTTGTATTTAACAATCCAATTTTGAAACTCATTTTGCAATTCATCTAAATCACATTGTAATTCATCAACTAGGGAAGAAGATGAAGCATTAGAGCGCACCTCGGTATTTTCATCGTCTATGGCCATAAGACCATGTTCGATTCTCCTTCCTCGCCTGTTGTTTCAAGTAATTCATCCCAAGTTTTGACGTCCGCCTTTAACGCCTTCTTTTTCGGAAAAGGCTTTTCTTCTTTTGTTCATCTTCCGCTAATTTTGGGCAATCGGCTATGTAGTGCCCATTTTCGGATTTGAAACAAGAATTGTCTCTTGCTTTCTTGCTTTATTTTTGTTTACAAATTTTGCAAATTTTCTAACAAGAGTCATTGCTTTCTTCATCATCCTCATCACTAGCATAATAAACATTATTAGAAGATGCTAAGCCTTTAATAATATTTTGCGTACCCGATTTTAAGAGTGGATGGTTGAGAATTTTTCCTCTCCTCGAGATATACTTCATAAATAAGGAGGTTCCCAATGAGCTCATCAAACTTGAGTGTCTCAAGATTTTGAGCTTCCGTGATTGCCGTCACCTTTTTCGGACCATGAGCCGGGAAGGGTATTTAAGACTTTGGTCACCTTATCTTCTTCGGAGATGACCTTTCCAAGAGCCACAAGAGGATTGACAATGTTGTCAAGCCTTTCCACCATTTTTGATATGCTTTCACCATCATGCATATTGAAATTTTCAAAGTCTTTCACAAGCATTGTTTTTCTTGCTTGCTTCACTTTCTTTGTGCCCTTATAGATGGTTTCTAATTTTTCCCAAACTTCATGTGCCGATTGTATGCCTCTTATGCGATTATATTCGGTGGCGATAAGAGAGCAATGTAAAATGTTTAAGGCCTTATCTTGTTTAAAGAGAGCCTTCTTGTCATTTTCATCATATTCCTTGAACGACTTGGGAGTCGTGGTACCATCCTCCAATTTTGTTGTTGGTTGAGAAACTCCTTCAATGACCACATTCCAAATATCAAATCCGCACCCTTGTAGAAATCACTCCATGCGGTCTTTCCAAAATGTGTAGTTGTTGGCGTCGAATAGTGGTGGCTTGTTGGTGGAGGCGCCTTGGTGAGATAAGCTTCATTCGTAGCCATGGATCTTTTCTCTTTACTTCGGAACGAGCTAGCCAAACAGTTTGGCTCTGATACCACTTGTTAGTCCAAGTGGCTACGATAATCTAGAGGGGGTGAATAGATTATGCCGATTTTTCGCAGACGCCCTCTTTTTCAAATGAACAAGTAATTGACAAGAATGTAAATGCGAAAATTAAACAACACTCGATGATTTATAGTAGTTCAACCCACCTAGGGCCTAATCTAGTACCACCCCAGTGTCTCCGGGATGGATTTCAAAAAGAAAAAGATTTTATTAATTACCACAATTAATACAACACCTTAAGGATTACCACAATCCTCTTACAACACCTTCAAGGAGATTACCACAATCTTCCTTCACCACCTTTGAAGAGTACCACACTCTTCAAACACCTATCACCTAGATCACCCAAGTGTATTCTTACCACAAGAATACTCACAAGGATGTCTTGTGTTGAATGATGGACAAAATTCAAGATTACAACTCTATGAAACCAATACAAAGATTGAGTGCAAGTGTAATCAAGAATCAAAAAGCCTAGACCTCAAAGATGTGCAAGTGAAAGTACTCAGGCTATTACAACAAGAATGTAAAAATGAAAGCTTGAACAATTTGCGATTTCTTGTTGTGTATTTTTCTTGTTTGTGTTCTATCTTGTGTCTTCAATTCATCCTCTATTTATAGGGAAGTCTTCACCAACATAGGCTCCCAACATAGGCTCCTCTATCTTCACTTTTGTCTACAAAAAGAAGATCACAAGATGTAGAAATATTGTACAAAAACCAAAAGTAAATCTTGTCAAAGAATTTCAAATAAAGATAATTTTGTTGTCACAAAATATCATAGGGCGACATTGCCACTGTTGGAGATTTCGACCGCTTGAAAAAATTAGTGCGATCCAGGTACATGTTGTCGGGAAGGTCGACGACGACGGAGGGCGTGCGACCGGTCGCCTAGGCACACCGGCCGACCTCACCCTTGACCGGTCCCCTCCTTCTTTTTTTTTTTCACAGGATTTGTTTCGCTTCGCTCGCTTCATTTTATCAACTCTTCAAAACCGACGACCTCTTGTGCGGTCACCTGCCGACTCCAATTTGAAATGTTGTCCGATTTTTATCAAAAATAAACTTCAAGAAATACTCCAAAAAATTTGTAAAAACATTTTAAATCACTTGGGAGTATTTGGACAACATTTATAAACATTGTTTTGGTGTAAAAACCAATTTAAACAAAATCTACAAAAGTGTTGTCCATTTTTATCGAATAATAAATACTAAGAAATACTCCAAAAATTAGTAAAACATTTCAAATCATTTAGGATTATTTGGACAACATTTATAAACATAGTTTTGGTATTAAAAACCCATTTAAACATAATCATCAAAATCTTGATAAAAATATTTATCTAATAGATTGTTGAATACAAGACTTTGAAAAAGGAGCATAAAGAGCTTAAAATTGAAAAGGATAAATTATTTACTTCTTATGAATCTTTTGATAAAGCTCATGCTATTACTCTTACTCAAGTTCATACTCTTGAAACCGAAAAAGAATCGCTCACCAAAGATCTTGAATGTTTGAAAAAGGATGTGCATCGTTTTAACATAAGCACGGATAAAGTTAAAAAATTTTAGATGCACAAAGAGGTGAGCATTCCAAATTAGGACTTGGTTATAAACCATTTCAAAATGTTTTTAAGAAAAATAACCAAGGTCCGACTTTCGTACATGCTAGTAGCTCTTATACTCCTACTTGTTTTTATTGTGGCAAAATTGGACATTATGCTAACAATTGCAATTTGAGAAATAACTCTAGTCATATTTGGAGACCCAAAGGTCTCAAGACTAACCCCATGGACCCCAAAACTATAGGGTACCTAAAAATAATATCTTTGTAGGTCATAGGGGCTATAACAACAATGGAGGATTCAAAATGGCTCGTGGACAGCGGATGTTCACGCCATATGACCGAAAGAGATAACTTTTACCAACATCAAGCTCCAAGAAGAGGGTATGGTCATGTTAGAATGGCAAAGGAAAAATCATTGGCAATGGAGACATTGGTAACTCTTCTTTCTCTCTCTTAGTAATGTTTTTACTAGTAGATGGGCTTAAGTTTAATTTGATAAGTATTAGCCAACTTTGTGATTCAAATTATAATGTTGTTTTCAATAAAGAAAAATGCATTATTTTTAAAAATAATGAAATTATTTGCGAAGCAAGTAAAAAGGCAATCTTTACAAAATTTGTACAAGTGATTTGGTTAGTCAAAATGTTTCTTGTCTTGTCGCCAATAATGATTTAACGAGTTTATGGCATAGGCGACTTGGACATGTTGGATACAAGAATTTGAAAAATATTTACAAAACCAACATGTAAAAGGACTACCCAAATTGAATTTTGAAAATCTTGGCTTATGTGACACTTGTCAAAAGAACAAATTAGTTAAAAGTAGTTTCAAGCCCAAAAATGAAATTTCCACAACCAAACCCCTACAATTGCTTCACCTTGATTTGTATGGGAATATTGATACTATAGTCTAAATGGAAAACATTACACTTTCGTTATTGTCGATGATTTTTCTAGATATACTTGGGCTCTTTTTCTTACCAATAAAAGTGATGCCGTTAATGAGTTTGTTAAGTTGTGTAGACTTATTGAGAATGAAAAGGAAGATACTATTAAATCTATTCAAGTGATCGAGGTGGAGAATTTGATGGTGAATTTAGAGTCTTTTGTGAAACCAAGGGATATGCACATAAATTTTCGGCTCCAAGGGCACCTCAACAAAATGGAGTAGCCGAAAGAAAGAATCGGACATTACAAGAAATGAGTCGGTCCATTCTCAATGAATTCTCTTTCCAAAATATTTTTGGGCCGAGGCCGTAAGTACCACTTGCTATGTCATTAATCGGGTTTATATTCATCCTAAAATGAATAAAACTCTATATGAGCTTTGGAAAGGAAGAACTCCAAATATTAGTGATTTCAAAATATTTGGATGTAAGTGTTTTATTTTGAATACTAAGGATCAATTAGACAAACTTGATCATAGGGCCGATGAAGCAATATTTATGGGTATTCAACAAAAAGCAAAGCATATCGGGTTTATAACAAAACTAGTGGGATTGTTGAAGAATCTATTCATGTAAAATTCAATGAAGCCTCGGGTGTTGAAAGGACACCCAACGATAAAAGTGATGAAGAGGATATTATTGAAACCATTGTTCAAAATGATGCTCAAAATGATCAACCTTCTAGATCAAATGATCAACTATCCACTTCAAATGTTCCTCAAGAAGATAGAGGTGATACTTCGGGTCTTCCCATAGCATTGAAATTTAAGGAGATCACCCAAAAGATCTTATTATTGGTGATCCCTTGATAAAGTGATGACCAAGAAAATTTGCCGAAAAAGCTCTTATATCTCAAAAAAGAGTCTAAGAATGCTAAGGAAGTTATTGAGGATGAAGATTGGTTTTTGGAGATGCAAGAGGAGTTGAATTAATTTGAAAGAAATGATGTATGGGAATCGTACCTTGTCCTCCTTCTCAAACTATTATTGGTACAAAATGGGTATTCCGGAACAAGTTTGATGATCAAGGCAACATTGTTCAAACAAGGCAAGGTTAGTAGCTCAAGGGTATTGTCAAGAAGAAGGTATTGATTATGATGAAACTTTTGCACCGTAGCACGTTTAGAAGCTATTCGTATTTTACTTGCCTATTCTTGTTATAAAAGTTTCAAACTTTACCAAATGGATGTTAAATCCGCTTTCTTAAATGGTTTTATTCAAGAAGAAGTCTATGTAAAACAACCTCCGGGTTTGAAAATTTTTCTAGGCCTAATGATGTGTTATAAACTTAAAAAGGCCTTGTATTGTTTAAAGCAAGCACCCCGTGCATGGTATGATAGACTTAGCTCGTTTCTTTTGCAAAATGGTTTTACAAGAGGTAAAGTTGATACTACTCTCTTTGTTTTTGAAAAGGGGCAAGATTGCTTACTTGTGCAAATTTATGTTGATGATATTATCTTTGGTGCTACTAATGAATCTTTGTGCAAGAAATTTTCTAAGTTAATGCAAGGAGAATTTGAGATGAGTATGATGGGGGAGCTCAACTTCTTCCTTGGGCTTCAAATTAAACAATGCCAAGAAGGTATATACATTTCGCAATCAAAATATACAAAGGAACTTTTGAAAAAGTTCGCATTGAAGAAGGAAGAACCGTGTCTACCCCTATGGCAACTAATGTCAAAATTGACAAAGATGAGAAAAGGCAAGTCCGTGGATGAATCAAAGTATCGAGGTATGATTGGTAGTTTACTTTATTTAACCGCTAGTAGACCGGACATTCTTCATGCCGTATGCCTATGTGCTCGTTTTCAAAGCAATCCCAAAGAATCTCATATGAGTGCCGTTAAAAGGATTTTTCGATATTTGAAAGGCACTATTCAATATGGTTTATTCTATCCAAAGAATGAAAAGTTTTCTCTTAAAGGTTATAGTGATTCGGATTATGCGAAATATTGATGATCGGAAAAGTACTTCCTGATCATGTCAATTTTTAGCGATTGCCTAGTTTCTTGGTTTTCAAAGAAGCAAAATTGTGTTTCACTTTCAACTACCGGGGCCGAATATATTTCCCTAGCTTTTTGTTGTACTCAACTTCTTTGGATGAAACAAACCTTAGCGGGTTACAAATGCTCTTTTGAAAATATTCCTATCTTTGTGATAATATATCCGCTATAAATATTGCTCAAAACCCAGTTCATTATAACCGTACTAAACATATTGAGATTCGACATCATTTTCTAAGGGATTGTATTTCTAAACGAAAATTGAGATATCTTTCGTACCTTCTCAAGATCAATTAGCGGACATTTTTACAAAACCGCTATCTTCCGAGACTTTTGCGTCGATACGAGCTCGAGTAGGCATAATGCATATTGAATGAGGTTTACGTTTGTATTTTGCATGTTTTTAAAACTTAGGGGCGAAAAATCGGATTTTTGTTTGAAAATTCGGATTTTAGAAAATTGACAAGACATAAGACAATGGGTGATCGGGAAGAGGGCAACCTGCCGCCCTCAACGCCGACCGTCGCCCCAACAATGACCGTCGCCCATAGCAATTTTATGGATTAAAACCATTTTGTCTTCATACTTAGTCATTTTACCTCATTTTTGCCATTTTCCGTCCCATTTGCCTGATACACACAATTTTCACTCAAAATTTGTTTTCATGCATACATTTCATATCTTGACTTAATATAGCTCGATTATCATCATCATTGCTCATCTTTACCGATTGAATGGTAAGAATTTTACTCCTTTGCTCAATTGGGTTGAACCCTCGAGTTCTCGCTTTCTTAAAAATTTCTTGATGTAATTGTCATATGATCTCGATGAGCTTATTTATTATGATGTATTGTATTGTGTTTGGTATGATTTGGTGATGAAAATTTTTGGCTTGATTCATTTGTAAGGGCTTTATACAACTTCTTTTACTTTTCACGCCCACAACGTGTTCGATGAAATGTCACAATGAAAATTTCAACCTCTACACGACTCTCTTGCTTTCAAATGTCTTAAATACTTATTGAGATCATGTCTTGGCAATGAAAATGAGCTTATGGATTTTTCATGATACACTTCTCCCATTTCTTCTGGTCTCTAAGCCTAATTTTTTAATGGGTGATAAATCGTATCATTGGCACTTTGATATACTTGTATGATATTTTTATCATTCTAACATTCTTTTTGATGATTCCAAAGGGGAGAAACAGAAATTGGCTCGTTAGCTCAAAGAAGCTAATAAAAGCTCGACATAAAAGTTATAAGCTATGGCTTCTTAAAGCCATATACCTAGTCCATGGCTTGTATTATGGACCTAATTGCAATGGATTTTGAGTATTTTGACAGGGGGAGCTTCTAGCTCATGATGTTTATGTGTATCTTGCAATAGCTTGAAATAGCTTGTGCTTCTAGCTTATGCAATACTTCTTATTGATGTGCTTATTGATAGGGGGAGCTATTTATAAAATGTTTTTAAACGGATAGTTTTCTCATAAAATCAAAAATTGTTTTGTTTTCAAAATCGTCCTCGTGAAAATTGTTTTGGTTTGTAATCATAAAAATGGGGAGTTTGTTAGATAAAAGTTTTTATCATGATTTTGATGATTTTGTTCAAATGAGTTTTTAAACCAAAACAATGTCTCTAAATGTTGTCTAAATACTTCCGATCGATTTAAAATGTTTTTACTATTTTTCTGAGTATTTCATAGAGTTTATTTTCGATAAAAAATTGGACAACACTTTTGTTTCGTGCTCGACTCGACGGCTATAGGTAACTCGTGACTGAGTTGAGTTTTGAAATAGAAAAAAAGGGACGTAGGAGAAATCGGGAAGGCGGCCAGGTCGACCCGAGGTTGACCGGTAGGGCGACCGATCGACCCCCGGGCGACCGCACTGGAATGCCCTCTCAAGTGCGTACTTCTCTGTTTCGCTTTTAAACACCCCAACCGGTCAAGATTAAGGGTGACCGGTCGAACCCCTCCGACTGGTCCCCCTGTAAAAATCGCAGAAACTCATTTCAATCTTATCTCTCACACGACCGGTCCGAACCCCTGTTTTATCGCCAAACTATCCGTTGCATTTTCGCATGACTTTTCCCTAATTTGTGGGTTTGATTTCTAACATCTATAATCTTGATTTTAAATGGTTTCTTTTGCATCAAATCACTCCCCAAGGAGGAGCCTATGTCCGGAAATCAAGCCAAGACCTCTCCTATAAATAGAGGCTTCATTCAAGCAACAAGACGCAACACATTACACAAGCAAAAGAGCATACAAGCAAACACTTTCATAAATCTTGTTGTATTAGCCTAAGCACTTGCACTTGCACTTCTTTGAGGTCTAGGCTTTCAATTCTTGATTACACTTGTACTCATATTGTATTATTCATTATTGAGTTGTAATCTTGATTTCGGTCATCATTCAACACAAGACATCCTTGTGAGTATTCTTGTGGTAAGAAAACACTTGGGTGATCTAAGTGATAGGTGTTTGGAGAGTGTTGTACTCTTCAAAGGTGGTGAAGGAAGATTGTGGTAATCTCCTTAAAGGTGTTGTAAAGAGGGTTGTGGTAATCCTCAAGGTGTTGTATTAATTTTGGTAATTAATAAAATTTCTTTTTCCTTTTCGAAACCCATCCCTGATATACTAGGGTAGTAGAGCACGTAGTCTCTAGGTGGGGTGATGCTCTTTAAATCGACGTGTCTTTTTTATTTTCCGCATTTAGCTTTCGTATTTGTTTAATTATTCAAAAAGAGGGCAAAATTTGAAAACCCAAGATAATCTATTCACCCTCTAGATTATCGTAGCCACTGACTAACATAATAGCCGCCTTAGGATTTGTGGGTTCTTTGAAGGTCACAAATGCCTTAGGTTTGTATAAACCATTTTTTGCTCTTGTGACCATAGGATGAGTATTAGTGACCTGCAAATCACCCGCACCAACAAACTTACAAATGAGATCAACAATGTTATCATGATCACTAGTAAAAGTTGTAGAATCGGACATATTTGGTTCGGATTGGAAGAATTATGAGTTGAGGAAGAAAGAGAGGATGTAAATGAAGGTAACACTAGCGGGGAGAATAGAAGTGGAGGAAGGGGGCAAGGGGCAAAGAGAGGAGGAAGGTGAGGAGATGGTGAGCATAAGGGAATTGAGATTCATCAAAGATGACATCTCTAGAAATGATTATTTTGCTGTAGAGTCCAAGCACTTGTAACCTTTATGAATCAAAGCTATATCCAAGAAATGTGCAAGGAGATGTTCGATAAGAAAATTTATGAGTGTTATATGGACGGAGGTTTGGATAGCAAAGGCAACCCAATGTTCTAAGAGAATGATATTGTGGTGTGTTGTGAAACAAGATTTCATGAGGACTTTTGTATGATAAGAGAGAGGTAGGTAGTCTATTAATGAGATAGATTGATGTTCTAAAGGCTTCATCCCAAAAATTCATGGGTAGTCTTTGCTGAGCAAGAAAAGTTAGCCCAAAGATCAACTATATGACGATGTTTGCGCTCGTACCAACCCATTTTGTTCATGTGTATATAGGCGGGGTGTTGATGAATAATTCCATTAGAGGTAAGATAATCGATGAATGGCATATATTCCCCCCCCCAATCAGTTCGAATAGCTTTTATCTTGAAGCCAAGTTGAGTTCAACATGATTTTTAAAGGTTAGAAAAGCTGAAAAGGCCTCGGACTTTTGTCTTAACAGATATATCCATGTGTGTCTTGAAAAAGTGTCAATAAAATGGATATAATACCTATAACCACTAGAAGAGAGGAAGGTGCAGCCCCCATAAGTCGAGTGAATCGGTTGGAGGGGGCAGTGTATGTAGTAGTAGAAGAAGAAAAGGAGAACTTGTGAGCTTTACCTGCATGCAGAAGACCGACAAACATTATTGGAATACTTCTTGAGATAGGAAATAGAATGTTGTTTCAATACACTCTAAACAATAGCATCACTTGGATGACCAAGTCTTTTGTGCCATACATCAAAAGAAATGAAGTAGAAGCTTATATTACAGGGAAGAAAGTTTTTATTACAATTGGAAGTCTTTGGATACATGAGAAAATTTAAGATGTTGGGAAGGAAAGACATAAAGACCATTTTGTATGTGGCCTCCGAGAAGAATCAAGTAGATAAATGTTTTTATCAAGATTTTGATGATTTTGTTTTAATAAGATTTTATACCAAAACAATGTTTTTATATGTTGTCCAAATACTCCTAAATGATTTAAAATGCTTTTACTAATTTTTTGGAGTATTTCTTAGAGTTTTTAATTTGATAAAAATTGGACAACACTTTTGATGGTTTTGTTTAAATTGGTTTTTACACCAAAACTATATTTATAAATGTTGTCTAAATACTCCCAAATAATTTAAAATGTTTTTACTAATTTTTGGAGTATTTCTTGAAGTTTATTTTTGAGAAAAAAATCGGACAACATTTCAAAGGGAGGTCGACCATGTCCGCCCAAATGGTCGACCATGACACGAAGATAAGAAAACACGAAACAGTAACTTACGGACTTGAAAAATGGAGCAGGGGGACCGGGTCCAGAGAGGGCCGACCGGTCGAACCCCCTCCGACCGGTCGCACCCGCAACCCCTACCTGGATCGCACTATTTTTTCAAACGGTCGAAATCTTCAACAGGGGCAACCGTGTCGCCCTATGTTATTTTTTGACAAAGAAAATTCCAACCGTTGCAATAACTGTGATGTTAAGATTTGCTTTTCAATTTTGTACAATATTTCTACATCTTGTGATCTTCTTTTTGTAGACAAAAGTGAAGATAGAGGAGCCTATGTTGGGAGCCTATGTTGGTGAAGCTTCCTATAAATAGAGGATGAATTGAAGACACAATACATAACAATACAAGCAAATTCACAACAAGAAATTTGCAATTTTCCAAGCTTTCATATTCAACATTCTTGTTGTATTTATAGACTAAGGATTTCACTTTCACATCTTGAGGTCTAGGCTTTATTTCTTGATTACACTTGCACTCAAATTGTAATATTCATTATTGAGTTGTAATCTTAATTTTTGTCATCATTCAACACAAGACATCCTTGTGAGTATTCTTGTGGAAAGAATACACTTGGGTGATCTAGGTGATAGGTGTTTCAAGAGTGTGTCGCTTTCTTGAGGTGTTGAAAGAATTTGGTATTCTTCAAGATTGAAGATTGTGGTGATCTTCAAAGGTGCCATTAAAGGAAGATTGTGGTAATCTTCATAGGGAGATTGTGGTAATCTCCAAAGGTGGTGTTGAAGAAGAGTGTGGTGCTCTTCAAGGTGTTGTAAGTTGAATTTGTATTAATTGTTGTAATTAATAAAATTCTTTTTCTTTTGAAATCCATCCCGGATATACTAGGGTGGTAGAGGATTAGGCCCTAGGTGGGTTGAACCTCTTTTAAATCGACGCGTGTTGTTTACTTCCCGCACCTTTATTATTGTCTTGGCGTAATTGTTTCAAAAAGAGGGCATAATCGAAAAGATGGAGATAATCTATTCACCCCCTCTAGATTATCGTAGCCGCTGGACTTACAAGTGGTATCGAGCCAAACTCTTTGGCAAGCTCGTTTCACATCGCGAGTGAAGAGAAACGATCGTCGGCTACGAACGAAGCTCAACTTTCCGGCACCTCCACCACCAAGCCACCTCGGTTTGATTCCAAAAATTTTATATTTTGGAAAGAAAGAATGGAATGCTACTTACAAGGTTGCGGGTTCGACATTTGGAACACCGTCATTAATGGAGAATCCATTCCGATGAAAGATACACCACACACCTCAAAAGGCTTCAAAAAACTCAATGATGATGAGAAGAAATTCATCTCTTTAAATGGTAAAGCTCTTAATATTTTACTTTGTTCACTTACCACTTTGGAATTTGATCATGTTGTAGGTATTCAATCGGCACACGAAGTATGGCAAAATTAGAAGTCATCTATGAAGTATATGCAAATGAAAGGAGCAACTCAAAAGCATCTACTTCACAAATGGATACAACATCAAATCCAACAACATGGGATAAGCCTTCTACAACCTCCCATGATGAACAAGTTGAACAATGCCTCATGGGCATCGAAGAAGAAAACGAGGTAAGTTCTAAACCCTCTACTTCTTACCATGAATTGCAAAATGAATATAGTGATTTACAAAATGATTATGATGAGCTACAAGATGAATTCCAAAACTTACTTGTTAAATACAAAAATTTGAAAAAGGAATTCAATATTTTAAAAATTGATAAGGATAATTTATTTTCCTCTTATGAATCACTTTCATGTGATCACACCACCACACTTGATAAGGTTAGAAATCTTGAAAACGAAAATAGTACTCTTGTTAAGGATATTAATTGCATGAAAAATGATTTATCAAAATCCACGTTGAGTACCGATAAAATGACTGATATTATTGATGTTCATAGTTGTGATAATTCAAACAAGGACTTGATCATAAGCGTAGTGTTGTTAATTATGTGAAAAGAAATCAAGTCCCTATGCATGTTGGTCATTATACTCCCAAAATTACTACTTGTTTTTATTGTGGTAAAACGGGTCACACGGTTAATACTTGTCGGGCTAGAAATAGCTCTAATTATTATTGGAGACCTAAAAGTCTCAAAGCTAATTTCAAAGGACCCAAACACTTGAGGGTACCACAAAACAATGTCATATTAGGTACCGACTTTAATAATAATCGAGGAAAATACATACCACTGAAGAAGACATCAAATGACCATCTCATTTGATCAAAGAAAAAGACACCACTAATATGAATTTCAAGAAGGAAATATTATCAACAAAGGAAAGGATATAATCCTTGGAGATGGAGTAATCGGAAATCCACCATCAACATGAAGATTTTCAAAGGGGAAGATATCATCAACAATGGGAACGACACAACCCATGGAAATGGCGTAATTGGTAACCCGTATCTCCCCATTTAAATATGCATTTTATTTTGTTATTATGCATGTTTTTATTTGTGTCTTAATTGCAAATGAGTTTTCAAGTATTTATTTTTTAATTAAGGTCTTCAATATATATTTGTGCTTTTAAAATATTTTTGAAAAAGAAGACCTTACATGATGTTTTTAAAAACTCTTGTGCATTTTTGTAGACTAAAGTGTGTTTATCATCTCTTATGGATTTTTATGGCATGAGCTCACTTGTGATATCTCTTAGTCTACACTTTTATCATTATGATTTGTGCTAGATTTGTTTTAAGAATTGTGTAGATTTACATATTTTCACAAATGGCCATTTACGTCATTAATTGACAAGAGAAACATAAACTATCGAGGCACGCTCACCATTGTTATTCATCTCTTAGACTCGATATAATTGTTGCCATATGTCTATGTGCTTATTTTTTAAGATATTTCAAAGTATCTCATACAAATGCCATTAAAAGGATTTTTCGATTTTTGAAATGCACTATTCGATAAAGCTTGTTTTATCCGAGTTTTATAAAGGATTATAATTTGTCTTGGTAAAAACATTTGATTTTCATCCTTATCTCAAAAATTATGCATTTGATTGCTTATATTCATTCTTGTCAAAACTATTGTTCAAATGCTTCTTTTAAATGAGGTCTCAACTATATGCTCTTGAATTTTTCAAATTTCAAAATAGACCTTATGTAGCTTCCTATAAGCTTATTTGAAATTACATGTTTTATGAAACTCGTGATAATTTGTTTGAAAACATAGTATGTGCTACTTGTTATTATGTCTCTATTATTCAATATTACTATGCTCTTGTGCAAGATATCTTGATTAAGATTTTGCGGAAATTTTTTTATCTTGGAACAAGCTCAATACCAAGAGGAGGTTAGTAACTCAAAAGGTATTGTCAAGAAGAATGTATTGATTTTGATGTAACATTTGCACTCATAGCACGTTTAGAAGCTATTTGCTTTTACTTGCCTATTCTTGTTTTAAGAAAATTTCAAGCTTTACCAAATGGATGTTATATCCAATTTTCTAAATGGTTTTATTCAAGAAGAAGTCTATATAAAACAACCTCCCGGTTTAAAATTTTTCTAGGCCAAATGATGTTTATAAAAGGCCTTGTATGATTTAAAACAAGTACCCCATGTATGGTATGATAGACTTAGCTATTTTTTTTTTGCTAAATAGTTTTACAAGAGGTAATGTTTATATTACTCTCTTTGTTTTTGAAAAAGGGCAAGATTACTTACTTGTGCAATGTATGATATTTTTGGTGCTTCTAATGAATTCTTGTGCAAGAAATTTTCAAAGTTAATGATAGGAGAATTCAAGATGAGCATGATGGAGGAGCAAATATTCTTCCTTGACTTCAAATTAAAAAGGTCAATCAAAGTGTACAAAAGAACCTTTGAAAAAGTTAGGCATTGAAGAAGGAAAAATTATCTCAACCTCTATGGTTACCAATGTAAAAGATTGACAAAAAGGTTGAGAAAGGCATGTCGGTTAACAAACAAATTCGAGGTATGTTTTCTTGTATTATTTCTATAGACTCGACATTCCATATGCCTTATGTCTATATGCTCGACTTCAAAAATTATCCCAACGAATCTCATTAAAGTGCCGTTAAAAGAAATTTTCAAATATTTATAGGGCACTTCTTCTTATGACTTGTTGTATCCAAAGTCTTAAAACGTTATTATTTTTCGGGATAACAAGTCCGGTGATAATATTTTTCAAAATATGGTTCGTCATAATCGAACTAAATATATTGAGATTCAAAAACTTTCTAAGGGATTGCGTTTTTATCAAAAACTTGAGATGTGTTTAATTCCGTCTCAAAGTTAACTCGCGGATTTTTCAATCATTTACCACGAGTATTTTACCTCATTTCGAGCTTGATTATGACATAATGTATATTGAATGAGGTCTACGTTTGCATCTTGCACGTTTTAAAACTTAGGGGCGAAAAATCGGATTTTTGGTTGAAAATTCGGATTTTGGAAAAATTGACAGACAACAGTGGGCTGAAAGAGTTGAGGGCAATTGGTCGCCTCAACGCCGACCGTCGCCGCTTAGCATAAAATTGATTAAAACCGCTCTGTTTGATTCTTCATTTTAACTTATTTTGGCCATTTTTCGCTCCTTTGCAAAATTCACTCAAATTTCATTCAAAAATGGTTTTCATGCATCTTTTTCACAACATGGATATTATATAGCATGATCATCATCATTATAGCGCATCTTCACCGATCAAATGGTAAGAATTCTACTCCCTCTACTCATTTGGGTTGAACCCTTGAGATTTTGTCAATCAAATGAGCTTTTGCAAGTCAATTGATCAACTTTTCCCTTTTATTTGGAATTTAAGCTTCAATTTTCAATAAGCTCGATAAATCGATAAATTTGCGCATTTGATATGAATATATGATGTTTTTATCGTGCTAACATTTTTTTTTGATGATTCCAAAGGGGAGAAACAGAAAACGCTCATACGCTCAAAGAAGCGAAAATAAGCTTGCAAGAAAAGCTACAAGCTAGGGCTCTTGAAAGCCATGTCGTGAACAATGCTTAGTCCATTTGATGTATTGTGAACTTTTATGCTTGACTAATGATGTTTTGTGACAGGGGAGCTTATAAGCTCATGGAATTCAAGCTTAAGTTGTGAAAGCTAAGCTTTTAGCTTTTAGTTGTTGCTTGTATACTTGTTCTTTATATGCATGTTGATAGGGGAGCTTGTGCAAAAATGATATTGAAAAATCTTTGCCCCTATCCTTGTGTGCTTGTACTTATGATGTATCTTGTTTGTAATTGATATATGTTTTAGACCGGAAAATTGGTTTTGTTTTAAAATCGACCTTCTAAAATCGATTTGGTTTGTAATCATCAAAAAGGGGAGTTTGTTAGATAAATGTTTTTATCAAGATTTTGATGATTTTGTTTTAATAAGATTTTATACCAAAACAATGTTTTTATATGTTGTCCAAATACTCCTAAATGATTTAAAATGCTTTTACTAATTTTTTGGAGTATTTCTTAGAGTTTTTAATTTGATAAAAATTGGACAACACTTTTGATGGTTTTGTTTAAATTGGTTTTTACACCAAAACTATATTTATAAATGTTGTCTAAATACTCCCAAATGATTTAAAATGTTTTTACTAATTTTTGGAGTATTTCTTGAAGTTTATTTTTGAGAAAAAATCTGACAACATTTCAAAGGAGAGTCGACCAGAGTCCGCCCAAATGGTCGACTTGCACCAAGATAAGAAAACACGAAATGTAACTTACGGACTTGAAAAATGGAGCAGGGGGACCGGTCAGAGAGGGCCGACCGGCCGAACCCCTCCGACCGGTCCGCACCCCCGCAACCCCTACCTGGATCGCACTATTTTTTTCAAATGGTCGAAATCTTCAACAGGGCAACCTGGGTCGCCCTATGTTATTTTTTGACAAAAAAATTCCAACCGTTGCAACTGATGATGACAAGATTTGCTTTTCAATTTTGTACAATATTTCTACATCTTGTGATCTTCTTTTTGTAGACAAAAGTGAAGATAGAGAGCCTATGTTGGGAGCCTATGTTGGTGAAGCTTCCCTATAAATAGAGGATGAATTGAAGACACAATACATAACAATACAAGCAAATTCACAACAAGAAATTTGCAATTTTCCAAGCTTTCATATTCAACATTCTTGTTGTATTTATGTAGACTAAGGATTTCACTTTCACATCTTGAGGTCTAGCTTTATTTCTTGATTACACTTGCACTCAAATTGTAATATTCATTATTGAGTTGTAATCTTGATTTTTGTCATCATTCAACACAAGACATCCTTGTGAGTATTCTTGTGGAAAGAATACACTGGGTGATCTAGGTGATAGGTGTTTCAAGAGTGTGGTGCTCTTGAGGTGTTGAAGAATTTGGTATTCTTCAAGATTGAAGATTGTGGTGATCTTCAAAGGTGCCGTTAAAGGAAGATTGTGGTATCTTCATAGGGAGATTGTGGTAATCTCCAAAGGTGGTGTTGAAGAAGAGTGTGGTGCTCTTCAAGGTGTTGTAAGTTGAATTTGTATTAATTGTGGTAATTAATAAAATTCTTTTTCTTTTGAAATCCATCCCGGATATACTAGGGTGGTAGAGGATTAGGCCCTAGGTGGGTTGAACCTCTTTAAATCGACGCGTGTTGTTTACTTCCCGCACCTTTATTATTGTCTTGGCGTAATTGTTTCAAAAAGAGGGCATAATCGAAAAGATGGAGATAATCTATTCACCCCCTCTAGATTATCGTAGCCGCTTTGACTTACAAGAACATCATGAGTGAGGGCATCTTTCACAAGACAATGTTCGATGAAATTGGAAATATACATTGTTGTCCTTGGAGAATCTGGATACACTAAGAAAGCTCTTTGTAATCTGAGGGACATGAAGAATTTGAGTCAGATTAAGAGAACGATTAGGAAGGAAAGGAGAATAAAATGAAGAAGAACCAATATGTCTTTGAATTTATAAACCTTTATCAATGCCCATTTTAACCCTGTTCGCACCGAAAGTGTAAGGTGTTTGATGCAATGAGATTCTCGAGATTCACTGAATATGATTCGTTGCACGAGAATCGGATACCACTCCTCATTACCAGGGGGACCAGGTAGGAGAGGACCGAGGTAGACAAGCATTTAAGCTCGAACCCGTGCAACATTGCCTTGAAATGTCCTGGCCCCATAGGAGGAGGAGGAGAAGGTCTTTCTTGAGAATGCATGTGAGAAGGTCCTTGAAAGTTGGGATGAAAACGATAATAGCAAGATCTTTGTGGAGCCATATGATTGTTCCTCCCACACAATTGACACATAATATGATTAGAGGAATAGCCTCTTCCCTTGTGAAATCGATTATTGCCACGAAATCCTCCTCGGGTTACCACGAGGCATATGACTTCTTCCTCGAGAGTAACCAGCCTGTTGTCCATTATATCCGAAGAAAAACCAATGTGAAGAATGAGAAATTGCAACATGAGCCATAGCGGCACTCAAGAGGCTTAATTGATCTATCAATTCTAGCTTCATGTGCGAGTAAAAGAGACTCAATCTCAAAGAATAAAGATAAGAGTCATTCCTTGTAATGACAGAAAGCACAAAAGTTTCATATTCAGACAAGAATCCTTCCGAATGGCATCTACATGATCCTTCTCAACAACAGGATAACCAACAAGTGTCAACATATCAACACAATGACGAATTTTGAGAACATAATCATTAATTGTCATAAATCCTTTCTTAAGATTTTGCAAATCAAGTTTATATTGACTAACTTTCGCACGCACTGCGCAAAGAAAATACACTTCCAATGTGTGCCAGGTGAAGGAGGATTCACAATTGACTAACCTCGTAAGAATATCCTCATGAATTGAGGCTAAAATCCAGGACAAAATGAGTTGATCTTGTTGCTCCCACTCAAGAAAAGCTGGATTAAGTGTGACAACATTCATCATCAAACGAAGAAAGAAGATACTTCAATGGCGGAGAGAAACATTTCGATCGAGAAATGATTGTAAATGGTGTCCCGAACTACGAAATTACTTGCTTTTTCCAAATCAAAAAGTTGTCATGATTGAGCTTGGAGGAGATTGGATGGGAGAAAGTAGACCGAGAAAAATCGGAAGAAGAAGTCGTAGTATTACTAGCCATGGCCATGAGAAGACTCCGGTGGTAGGGCGCCGATCACCTAAGCTCGATACCATATTAACTAAGTCAAAAGAATATGAACTGTAGTTTTATTGATATGAATTGAATTACAGAGGACATCAATGCAACCGTATTTATACAAGTGAAACCCGACTAATGTAACAAGAATCCCCAATTAACAATCTAACAGATAAAACCAACTCAGAACTAACAAACAGCTACAACAGACTTGTTTTGAATCAGACATTACTATTGCATTCTCTAATAGTAATTGATCAAAGATACATAAATTATTCATGAGGTGATGATCACGCACTTAAGAAGTATGATGTGGGTAATTTTCAAATTTATGCCCAATCACAATAATGCAAAGACTCGAGTGGACCAACAATTATCTATTAGCCCAAATAAAGACAATAACCCAATAGGTCCAAATCTATGAAGATCGATATGGGAGTGCGGGATACGAGGCCCGACCCTCTAGTTTGTCTAAGTTGTCAATGGCCATGGGCCCCAATTTTGGGGCCCCCAATATATATATATATACACAAGCTTATATATATGTATATTATATATATTTATAAGTTGAAGCCTCAAACTCTAGGAATGAAGAATTGAAGATAAATTGGGCCTTTTATTACAAATTAAGCCCACAAACACCACAACCCATATATCTATATTAGTATTTACTTATTTTACAAAACCTAATTAAAATTCATTCTATTTTGCTTGCAAACCGACGGAAGAATGAGGCACAAAGCAAGGGTTTTGAAATCAAGCTTCGCCACAAATTAAAAAAAAAACACATTATTTCTTCATCTTTAAGCATTCGATTATCGGTTACGGTTGATAATTGTAAGTGATACTACTCCAATCTTTGGGTATTCTCTTGGACTCTTGGTTTTTCTTTTTTGTTTTGTTTTTTTTTTTTTTTTTACTTGTCTTGTGTTTTGTTTCTAATCTAGAAATTAGAATATATATAATATATATATTAGTATATTACAGTTGTTGACTTGAACATTTTTTTGTTGTTTCACTTGCAAGTTTGAAAGACTTCAAACACAAGTCTATTCAAGCATAAATCGGGTTTTATTGTTCTTTGCTCTTTTAAGTGTTTGTATTTGTTTGATTCTTAGTTTCGTTAACAAGTGGTGTGTTCTTGTTTTGGATTTGAATGTATAGCCTATAGTGCAATTGTGCAAATATGTTACCAAGAAAATATCCATCCTGGAAGTCAAAAAGAAATAAAAGAAAAAGAATAGATGAGCTGATTAAAACTCAAAGAGCTCTTGATAAGTTTTTTAAAAGTAGTTCTTCTGATCGAAGATCCTATTAATGAATTACAACAACCAAATAATCAAGAAGAACTAAATGAACATATATTGAATGAGCAAGACGAACTGAGAAAGAGGATAATGATGATTTGAGTGAAGAAGTTGCTAATATAAAACACATGAAAAAACAGTTTGATGAAAATTGCCATGAGGATATTTCACAATCTATCGAGGAGTCTTTTAGGATTAACTATTTTGTTGTTGTAGTGGATATTGCTATTTCATCTTTAAAGAGTAGAGAACAATTGGGAGTTTTTGAAAATTTGTTTGGTTTTTTGTTTAATCCTAAGAAGTTGTATTCTTTGGATGAGAATAAATTACATTGAGGTCGCCTAAAACATAGTGACAAATTTGACATTGATGATCTTTGATAATTTATTTTCTGAATTGCAAGTGCTACAAATGTGTTTACCAAGAGAAACAAAGTCACCACTGTTGAAAATCTTGAGTTTGTCAAAGCTTTAGATTGTTTTCCAAATGTGTCTATTGCATACATAATTTTGTTAACTATACCCGTTCTTTGAAGATCTCGCAGAAAGAAGTTTTTCAAAATTAAAATTGATAAAAATCGTACTTGTGTTCAACTATGTCCCAAGAAAGATTAAACGGGTTAGCATTTTTATGCATTGAAAATGAGATGTTGGAAAAACTTGATCTTGAAGACCTTATTGGTGATTTTGCTTATAAAATCGCTAGAAGATCTAAAGTTTTTCTTTAATTAATTGATACTTATTTTTCTTATACGCTCGTAGGTATTGCACTCTTTTAGGGCCCCTTTTTTCTTTTGACATGGGCTTTAAATATCGGGCCGGCCCGACGTGGATACGTGTACGATATGACACGATCGAGTACGAATACGACATATTTTTAAATTTTGAGGATACGGGTGCAATATATATATATACACACATAAAAATTATGCACCCTCTCATCTAAACTATCTTTCTCTCCTAACGTTGAGCGTGAAAGCGGCTTCATATTATTGAAAATATGGACGTACTAAGTATAATTAAAAAATAATGTTTCAAGCATAAAAAACTAAAATTTCATAAGTACTTTCAAATCAAATGTGATAACTCACATAGACACACACAAGAAAATGCTGAAAATATGAGCAATAAAATAAATTTTATCTCTTTTTGTGTGTAGATGTATCCATGGGATATCCATGAAGATCGAATAAAGTATCATACCGTGATATGTATCCCAGACGGCACGCCATCCTCGTGAGAAATGTTCGTGCTTCCTAGGTCCAAACTATATTCAAGTGTAGGTGAGTTTTCCTCGGAGGTGGCAATTTGTATCACGTTAGGTTTCGCGTGTTATGTCGATATATTAAATAATGTTATTCGTGCGGTTTATAAAGCCTAACCCGATATATAAAATTCATGTTATTCATGTCAGATTTAATAATCATAACCCGATCTATTTACTATTCGTATTTTTTGGATCGATCCAAAATAACACATTTATTTTAAAAATCTAAATAACTCTTCTATTTATATGGGTTGTATAAGTGAAATTTAATTCGAACATTATATATCAATACATATTTTTTTAAAAAACTTAATTACTAACAATATAATCAAGTAATCAAAAATACTGAAAAGAAAACATAATAACAACACAATCAACTCAAACAAGTTAATCATTTCATTTCAAGTTAATCCTAACTCGACTTGTTTATTGTTCGTATTTTCAACTCGATGATGAAGCTAACACGTCAAGCATCAACCCTAAATCACTTATAACGAATTGGATTCCTATCATGTCAAAATTTGCCACACCTAATTTTTTCTTTTCTGAAAATATACATTCCTGCTGGAAACCACTACGACCGTATAAAGTTTAGTTTTTCTTTGTTGTAGAGGCCATATAACAATAATACCCAATAGGCAAATGTAGACCCATTATTTGGCAAAATAATGGTCAGAAGAATTCAAGTAAAGAGACTATTGAATAATTAATGTGGATAGATAATTGATTAGACAGTTCCAAATGATCATTGATTGCACCATATACATATGAAATAACGTTTAAGCAGCCCATTTGTATGTTTATGCCCTTCTAATAATTAAAGTCCTTTTCTTAAAAAAAAATAATCAAAGTCCTTTGAACCAATCCTATGCAGTTGTTACTGGCCCTGACCTAATTAATCACTCAAGGCATAATTATTTTTCGATAAAGACAAATTTAAATCCACTTTTTCCACAAAATGGGGCAGGAAACCGGGAAAACAATACAATAAAGTTACACATGCAACATTTCCAAAAAAATAGATGGGTTAAAAGGAGAAAATACTTTTAATGATGTAATGTACTCAAGCGCGAATGCAGGAATTTACAGTTGGGCATGAAACTACAGTCGAAGGGAATATAATATATTTATGAATAATTTTGGGGCTAAATGCTAAGGTTGTGCTTGCTTGTGTTTCTATTTCCAAAATTTTTATCTTTGAAAAAATATTATGGAATATGTGATTATATGTGGAAAAAATGAATTTTTTCCTTTCAAATACACAATAATATTATTTATTTCTCTCTCTCTCTCTCTCTCTCTCTCTCTCTCTCTCTCTCTCTCTCTCTCTCTCTCCCCCCTATCGTATTCATATAAAGAATTTCAGTACTTTCTTTAACTTATCAATAATTTTATTAATTTTCTCTTAATCTTGATAACAAAATATATAATTTACACATCATCTTGTATTCAATTTTTTTGCATTATAGTAATTTACACTATTATTTCCACATACAATCATATTCTCTAAAAGATTCTCCAATACATCAACACAATAATTATTTTTCTCTCTACACATCCAACTTTTACTTTTAAAAATAATTTCACCATGTTCACTTGGAATAATTTCACTTAAAGTGGACGGATGGAAAAGACAAACAATCATCCTAAAGTTTTTTATAAATAATTTTAATATTTAAACCCCTCCATGTGCCCGCCTCCGATGCTACGAATTGGGCACCACCCAATTAACCTGTGATTTTGATATTTGTCCCATTTAATTTTCTTTTTTTTTTCAGAAAAACAAAAACACATGAACGCGTGCCATAATTAGACACATGTTAAAATCATAAAAACTTGGGTGATACTTAATTGGGTAATATCATATAATTAGCTGGGACAGCAAATAGCTAGGTAGAATATGGTCTAATTTCACTCTACAACTCCATGAAAGATAGTCATTAAATACTAAGCACAAAGTCTGTGATCACAAATTGGATCAAAATCAAGATCACTAAATTTAGAAGTTGGTTGATGGCCTAAAATCTTTAAATACTATATAAGTACAAAGTCTATGATCACAAATTGGACAAAATCAAGATCACTAGATTTAGAAGTTGGTTGATGGCCTAAAATCTTGTTTAATTTCTTAATCATTTTGTTAAAAGGCCAATCGAAGCTTCTTAATTGTATTTTTGTGACAATGCTTCTTGAATACGACATCTATTGAAAATAATATTATATGTATTACATTTGTGACAATATTAATCCTTATTTGATGTCAGTCATGCTACAACCGCAACCAAAGGCAAAAATTACTTCTTTGTTTTTCTTGTTATTTAGTTTCACTATATAAAAACACTTAAAATCACGAGTTAGTTTTTAAATGTAATTCGAACATGTATAGTAAATACTCAACCAACCTTTCGTATGGAAGGGAGTTGAAATTATGTACCATCTCAATTCTCAATTACATATTTGCTAGAGTTTGTGTGTGTGTCATATATCACCAATTCGTTGAGCTGTTATATTGTGTATAAATGTGAGTTGAACATCCTCTCTCCTTAAGCTAGCTTTTGGGGATGAATTCTATCCAAATCCATTTATCATGGTATCGTGAGCACCTGTTTAATTTGGAGGTGATGTTGGGAACGCACCCGACCCATTTGGATTGACACGCCTTGAGAGGACAGTATTAAAATTTGTGTTTGTGTCCAATATCGCCAATTTGTTGGTCTTTATTGTGTATAAATATGTGTTGAACACACCCTCTCCTATCGGAAATTTTGAGGATCAGCTTATATCCATACACATTTATCAATATTTACATAATATATAGACAATTAAGATGTCTTTGTTATCGAATTTAGAGAGGGACCATAACTACTCATCATTTAAGAAATGGCCAATGGGATATGTCACCTCATAGTGAAAGCATAGTTTGACAAATCATTTCTTATTTAAAATACATAAATTAAATTTATCTATGGTGTGTTTTTCGATCTTTTCAGAAAAATATGTACGATATTTGCTCTTACAAAGTAAAGGTGCGTCCATCAGAAATTGAAAAAAAGAAAAAAGAAATGGAGCGACTTTTTTGAGGTCTAATAATTAAATAATTTGATTGTTGATTTGGAAATTGAAGTATAAAATAATTAGGCTGGTCAGTTATTTTTTAAGTTTTACTCGTGTTTATTAATATAATTAGTGGTCAGTGGTCCGTGGAAATTAGAAAACCGTCTAACGAATTGTTATGTTGCAATAATTTGCATGGTTCAAATATGTCAATCAGTCATTATATGAGATGGACCGTGGACGGTGAATTGTTGAAATATTGGACGGTTGGTTTGGTCTTGTGGGCCGTTCGCCGGTCTGATTGGAGGATGAATTTTGGACAGTGTGCTTTTATTAAATAGTTTTAAGATAATAAATATTTATGAATCAGAAAATGTATTACATAATTAACAAACTAATAATATAAATAATATATTGCATTTTTATCAATTTTTTCATTTGTAAATGAATTAATCTAAGTATATTTACAATTTAATGAAGATATGTTTAATCAAGTAAGACACAATGGTTTACCGATTTAACTAAGCAATTCAATATATGAGTCTAATCAACAAATAATTTCATTGTTATTAGACAAACTAGTGTTTTACCCGTGTATGTGAGTTTTCCGTTTTGTAAGAAATTTTCTACTAATGAATCTTTGTGCAAGAAATTTTCTAAGTTAATGCAAGGAGAATTTGAGATGAGTATGATGGGGGGCTCAACTTCTTCCTTGGGCTTCAAATTAAACAATGCCAAGAAGGTATATACATTTCGCAATCAAAATATACAAAGGAACTTTTGAAAAAGTTCGCATTGAAAGAAGGAAGAAGAAGAACCGTGTCTACCCCTATGGCAACTAATGTCAAAATTGACAAAGATGAGAAAGGCAAGTCCGTGGATGAATCAAAGTATCGGTATGATTGGTAGTTTACTTTATTTAACCGCTAGTAGACCGGACATTCTTCATGCCGTATGCCTATGTGCTCGTTTTCAAAGCAATCCCAAAGAATCTCATATGAGTGCCGTTAAAAGGATTTTTCGATATTTGAAAGACTATTCAATATGGTTTATTCTATCCAAAGAATGAAAAGTTTTCTCTTAAAGGTTATAGTGATTCGGATTATGCGGGAAATATTGATGATCGGAAAAGTACTTCCTGATCATGTCAATTTTTAAGCGATTGCCTAGTTTCTTGGTTTTCAAAGAAGCAAAATTGTGTTTCACTTTCAACTACCGAAGAATATATTTCCCTAGCTTTTTGTTGTACTCAACTTCTTTGGATGAAACAAACCTTAGCGGGTTACAAATGCTCTTTTGAAAATATTCCTATCTTTTGTGATAATATATCCGCTATAAATATTGCTCAAAACCCGATTCATTATAACCGTACTAAACATATTGAGATTCGACATCATTTTCTAAGGGATTGTATTTCTAAACGAAAAATTGAGATATCTTTCGTACCTTCTCAAGATCAATTAGCGGACATTTTTACAAAACCGCTATCTTCCGAGACTTTTTGCGTCGATCGAGCTCGAGTAGGCATAATGCATATTGAATGAGGTTTACGTTTGTATTTTGCATGTTTTTAAAACTTAGGGGCGAAAAATCGGATTTTTGTTTGAAAATTCGGATTTTAGAAAATTGACAAGATGGGTGATCGGAAGAGGCAACCGAATGCGCCCTCAACGCCGACCATCGCCCTCAACAATGACCGGTCGCCCATAGCAATTTTATGGATTAAAACCATTTTGTCTTCATACTTAGTCATTTTACCTCATTTTTGCCATTTTCCGTCCCATTTGCCTGGATACACACAATTTTCACTCAAAATTTGTTTTCATGCATACATTTCATATCTTGGACTTAATATAGCTCGATTATCATCATCATTGCTCATCTTTACCGATTGAATGGTAAGAATTTTACTCCCTTTGCTCAATTGGTTGAACCCTTGAGTTCTTGCTTTCTTAAAAATTTCTTGATGTAATTGTCATATGATCTCGATGAGCTTATTTATTATGATGTATTGTATTGTGTTTGGTATGATTTGGTGATGAAAATTTTTGGCTTGATTCATTTGTAAGGGCTTTATACAACTTCTTTTACTTTTCACGCCCACAACGTGTTCGATGAAATGTCACAATGAAAATTTCAACCTCTACACGACTCTCTTTGCTTTCAAATGTCTTAAATACTTATTGAGATCATGTCTTGGCAATGAAAATGAGCTTATGGATTTTTCATGATACACTTCTCCCATTTCTTCTGGTCTCTAAGCCTAATTTTTTTAATGGGTGATAAATCGTATCATTAGCGCACTTTGATATACTTGTATGATATTTTTATCATTCTAACATTCTTTTGATGATTCCAAAGGGAGAAACAGGAAATTGGCTCGTTAGCTCAAAGAAGCTAATAAAAGCTCGACATAAAAGTTATAAGCTATGGCTTCTTAAAGCCAAGTATACCTAGTCCATGGCTTGTATTATGGACCTAATTGCAATGGATTTTGAGTATTTTGACAGGGGGAGCTTCTTAGCTCATGATGTTTATGTGTATCTTGCAATAGCTTGAAATAGCTTGTCTTCTAGCTTATGCAATACTTCTTATTGATGTGCTTATTGATAGGGGAGCTATTTATAAAATGTTTTTAAACGGATAGTTTTCTCATAAAATCGAAAAATTGTTTTGTTTTCAAAATCGTCCTCGTGAAAATTGTTTTGGTTTGTAATCATAAAAATGGGGAGTTTGTTAGATAAAAGTTTTTATCATGATTTTGATGATTTTGTTCAAATGAGTTTTTAAACCAAAACAATGTCTCTAAATGTTGTCTAAATACTTCCGATCGATTTAAAATGTTTTTACTATTTTTCGAGTATTTCATAGAGTTTATTTTCGATAAAAAATTGGACAACACTTTTGTTTCGAACTCGACCGGTCCGCCCATAGGGTAACCCACCTGAGTTGAGTTTTGAAATAGAAAAGGGACGTAGGAGAAATCGAGGGAAGGCGACCGGCCGACCCGAGGTTGACCGGTAGGGGCGACCGATCGACCCCCGGCGACCGTGCACAGGGAATGCCCTCTCAAGTGCGGACTTCTCTGTTTCGTTTTTAAACACCCCCAACCGGTCAAGATTAAGGGTGGCCGAACCCCTCCGACTGGTCCCCCCCGTAAAAATCGCAGACAAACTCATTTCAATCTTATCTCTGCGCGACACGGTCGAACCCCCTGTTTTATCAAAGAAACTATCCGTTGCATTTTCTCGAATGACTTTTCCCTAATTTGTGGGTTTGATTTCTAACATCTATAATCTTGATTTTAAATGGTTTCTTTTGCATCAAATCACTCCCCGGAGGAGCCTATGTGTCCGGAAATCAAGCCAAGACCTCTCCTATAAATAGAGGCTTCATTCAAGCAACAAGACGCAACACATTACACAAGCAAAAGAGCATACAAGCAAACACTTTCATAAATCTTGTTGTATTAGCCTAAGCACTTGCACTTGCACACTTCTTTGAGGTCTAGGCTTTCAATTCTTGATTACACTTGTACTCATATTGTATTATTCATTATTGAGTTGTAATCTTGATTTCGGTCATCATTCAACACAAGACATCCTTGTGAGTATTCTTGTGGTAAGAAAACACTTGGGTGATCTAAGTGATAGGTGTTTGGAGAGTGTTGTACTCTTCAAAGGTGGTGAAGGAAGATTGTGGTAATCTCCTTAAAGGTGTTGTAAGAGGGTTGTGGTAATCCTCAAGGTGTTGTATTAATTTTGGTAATTAATAAAATTTCTTTTTCCTTTTCGAAACCCATCCCGGATATACTTAGGGTAGTAGAGAGCACGTAGTCTCTAGGTGGGTGATGCTCTTTAAATCGACGTGTCTTTGTTTATTTTCCGCATTTAGCTTTCGTATTTGTTTAATTATTCGAAAAAGAGGGCAAAATTTGAAAACCCAAGATAATCTATTCACCCCCTCTAGATTATCGTAGCCACTGGACTAACATAATAGGCGCCTTAGGATTTGTGGGTTCTTTGAAGGTCACAAATGCCTTAGGTTTGTATAAACCATTTTTGCTCTTGTGACCATAGGATGAGTATTAGTGACTGCAAATCACACCGCACTAACAAAAAATGAGACTCGAACAATGTTATCATGATCACTAGTAAAAGTTGTAGAATCGAGACATATTTGGTTCTCGATTGGAAGAATTATGAGTTGAGGAAGAAAGAGAGGATGTAAATGAAGGTAACACTAGCAGGAGAATAGAAGTGGAGGAAGGGCAAGGACAAGAGAGGAGGAAGGTGAGGGAGATGGTGAGCATAAGGAATTGAGATTCATCAAAGATGACATCTCTAGAAATGATTATTTTGCTGTAGAGTCCAAGCACTTGTAACCTTTATGAATCAAAGCTATATCCAAGAAATGTGCAAGGAGATGTTCGATAAGAAAATTTATGAGTGTTATATGGACGGAGGTTTGGATAGCAAAGGCAACCCAATGTTCTAAGAGAATGATATTGTGGTGTGTTGTGAAACAAGATTTCATGAGGACTTTTGTATGATAAGAGAGAGGTAGGTAGTCTATTAATGAGATAGATTGATGTTCTAAAGGCTTCATCCCAAAAATTCATGGGTAGTCTTTGCTTGAGCAAGAAAAGTTAGCCCGATATCAACTATATGACGATGTTTGCGCTCGACCAACCCATTTTGTTCATGTGTATATGGGCAGGGTGTTGATGAATAATTCCATTAGAGGTAAGATAATCAAAGTGAATGGCATATATTCCCCTCCCCAATCAGTTCGAATAGCTTTTATCTTGAAGCCAAGTTGGAGTTCAACATGATTTTTAAAGGTTAGAAAAGCTGAAAAGGCCTCGGACTTTTTTCTTAACAGATATATCCATGTGTGTCTTGAAAAAGTGTCAATAAAATGGATATAATACCTATAACCACTAGAAGAGAGGGAAGGTGCAGCCCCCATAAGTCGGAGTGAATCGGTTGGAGGGGGCAGCATGTATGTAGTAGTAGAAGAAAGAAAAGGAGAACTTGTGAGCTTTACCTGGGGACAAAGCAAGACTGACAAACATTATTGGAATACTTCTTGAGATAGGAAATAGAATGTTGTTTCAATACACTCTGAACAATAGCATCACTTGGATGACCAAGTCTTTTGTGCCATACATCAAAAGAAACTGAAGTAGAAGCTATATTACAGGTAGAAGAAAGTTTGTTATTACAATTGGAAGTGCTGGATACATGAGAAAATTTAAGATGTTGGGAAGGAAAGATATAAAGACCATTTTGTATGTGGCCTCCGAGAAGAAGCTGTTAGATAAATGTTTTTATCAAGATTTTGATGATTTTGTTTTAATAAGATTTTATACCAAAACAATGTTTTTATATGTTGTCCAAATACTCCTAAATGATTTAAAATGCTTTTACTAATTTTTTGGAGTATTTCTTAGAGTTTTTAATTTGATAAAAATTGGACAACACTTTTGATGGTTTTGTTTAAATTGGTTTTTACACCAAAACTATATTTATAAATGTTGTCTAAATACTCCCAAATAATTTAAAATGTTTTTACTAATTTTTTGGAGTATTTCTTGAAGTTTATTTTTGAGAAAAATCGGACAACATTTCAAAGGGAGAGTCGGCCTTGCCGCCCAAATGGTCGACTTGCACGAAGATAAGAAAACACGAAAGCAGAACTTACGGACTTGAAAAATGGAGCGGGGGACCGGTCGGGGAGAGGGCCGACCGGTCGAACCCCCTCCGACCGGCCGCACCCCCGCAACCCCTACCGGATCGCACTATTTTTTTCAAACGGTCGAAATCTTCAACAGGCAACCGGTCGCCCCTATGTTATTTTTGACAAAAAATTCCAACCGTTGCAACTGTGACAAAAGATTTGCTTTTCAATTTTGTACAATATTTCTACATCTTGTGATCTTCTTTTTGTAGACAAAAGTGAAGATAGAGGAGCCTATGTTGGGAGCCTATGTTGGTGAAGCTTCCCTATAAATAGAGGATGAATTGAAGACACAATACATAACAATACAAGCAAATTCACAACAAGAAATTTGCAATTTTCCAAGCTTTCATATTCAACATTCTTGTTGTATTTATAGACTAAGGATTTCACTTTCACATCTTGAGGTCTAGGCTTTATTTCTTGATTACACTTGCACTCAAATTGTAATATTCATTATTGAGTTGTAATCTTAATTTTTGTCATCATTCAACACAAGACATCCTTGTGAGTATTCTTGTGGAAAGAATACACTTGGGTGATCTAGGTGATAGGTGTTTCAAGAGTGTGTTTGCTCTTGAGGTGTTGAAGAATTTGGTATTCTTCAAGATTGAAGATTGTGGTGATCTTCAAAGGTGCCATTAAAGGAAGATTGTGGTAATCTTCATAGGGAGATTGTGGTAATCTCCAAAGGTGGTGTTGAAGAAGAGTGTGGTGCTCTTCAGGTGTTGTAAGTTGAATTTGTATTAATTGTTGTAATTAATAAAATTCTTTTTCTTTTGAAATCCATCCCTGATATACTTAGGGTGGTAGAGGATTAGGCCCTAGGTGGGTTGAACCTCTTTAAATCGACGCGTGTTGTTTACTTCCCGCACCTTTATTATTGTCTTGGCGTAATTGTTTTTGAAAAAGAGGGCATAATCGAAAAGATGGAGATAATCTATTCACCCCCTCTAGATTATCGTAGCCGCTTGGACTTACAAGTGGTATCGAGCCAAACTCTTTGGCAAGCTCGTTTCACATCGCGAGTGAAGAGAAACGATCGTCGGCTACTGAACGAAGCTCAACTTTCCGGCACCTCCACCACCAAGCCACCTCGGTTTGATTCCAAAAATTTTATATTTTGGAAAGAAAGAATGGAATGCTACTTACAAGGTTGCGGGTTTGACATTTGGAACACCGTCATTAATGGAGAATCCATTCCGATGAAAGATACACCACACACCTCAAAAGGCTTCAAAAAACTCAATGATGATGAGAAGAAATTCATCTCTTTAAATGGTAAAGCTCTTAATATTTTACTTTGTTCACTTACCACTTTGGAATTTGATCATGTTGTAGGTATTCAATCGGCACACGAAGTATGGCAAAATTAGAAGTCATCTATGAAGTATATGCAAATGAAAGGAGCAACTCAAAAGCATCTACTTCACAAATGGATACAACATCAAATCCAACAACATGGGATAAGCCTTCTACAACCTCCCATGATGAACAAGTTGAACAATGCCTCATGGGCATCGAAGAAGAAAACGAGGTAAGTTCTAAACCCTCTACTTCTTACCATGAATTGCAAAATGAATATAGTGATTTACAAAATGATTATGATGAGCTACAAGATGAATTCCAAAACTTACTTGTTAAATACAAAAATTTGAAAAAGGAATTCAATATTTTAAAAATTGATAAGGATAATTTATTTTCCTCTTATGAATCACTTTCATGTGATCACACCACCACACTTGATAAGGTTAGAAATCTTGAAAACGAAAATAGTACTCTTGTTAAGGATATTAATTGCATGAAAAATGATTTATCAAAATCCACGTTGAGTACCGATAAAATGACTGATATTATTGATGTTCATAGTTGTGATAATTCAAACAAGGACTTGATCATAAGCGTAGTGTTGTTAATTATGTGAAAAGAAATCAAGTCCCTATGCATGTTGGTCATTATACTCCCAAAATTACTACTTGTTTTATTGTGGTAAAACGGGTCACACTAAGTTAATACTTGTCGGGCTAGAAATAGCTCTAATTATTATTGAGACCTAAAAGTCTCAAAGCTAATTTCAAAGGACCCAAACACTTGAGGGTACCACAAAACAATGTCATATTAGGTACCCGACGGAATAATAATCGAGGAAAATACATACCACCAAGAAGACATCAAATGACCATCTCATTTGATCAAAGAAGAAGACACCACCAATATGAATTTCCAAGAAGGAAATATTATCAACAAAGGAAAGGATATAATCCTTGGAGATGGAGTAATCGGAAATCCACCATCAACATGAAGATTTTCAAAGGGAAGATATCATCAACAATGGGAACGACACAACCCATGGAAATGGCGTAATTGGTAACCCGTATCTCCCCATTTAAATATGCATTTTATTTTGTTATTATGCATGTTTTTATTTGTGTCTTAATTGCAAATGAGTTTTCAAGTATTTATTTTTTAATTAAGGTCTTCAATATATATTTGTGCTTTTAAAATATTTTTGAAAAAGAAGACCTTACATGATGTTTTTAAAAACTCTTGTGCATTTTTGTAGACTAAAGTGTGTTTATCATCTCTTATGGATTTTTATGGCATGAGCTCACTTGTGATATCTCTTAGTCTACACTTTTATCATTATGATTTGTGCTAGATTTGTTTTAAGAATTGTGTAGATTTACATATTTTCACAAATGGCCATTTACGTCATTAATTGACAAGAGAAACATAAACTATCGAGGTACGCTCACCATTGTTATTCATCTCTTAGACTCGATATAATTGTTGCCATATGTCTATGTGCTTATTTTTTAAGATATTTCAAAGTATCTCATACAAATGCCATTAAAAGGATTTTTCGATTTTTGAAATGCACTATTCGATAAAGCTTGTTTTATCCGAGTTTTATAAAGGATTATAATTTGTCTTGGTAAAAACATTTGATTTTCATCCTTATCTCAAAAATTATGCATTTGATTGCTTATATTCATTCTTGTCAAAACTATTGTTCAAATGCTTCTTTTAAATGAGGTCTCAACTATATGCTCTTGAATTTTTCAAATTTCAAAATAGACCTTATGTAGCTTCCTATAAGCTTATTTGAAATTACATGTTTTATGAAACTCGTGATAATTTGTTTGAAAACATAGTATGTGCTACTTGTTATTATGTCTCTATTATTCAATATTACTATGCTCTTGTGCAAGATATCTTGATTAAGATTTTGCGAAATTTTTTATCTTGGAACAAGCTCAATACCAAGAGGAGGTTAGTAACTCAAAAGGTATTGTCAAGAAGAATGTATTGATTTTGATGTAACATTTGCACTCATAGCACGTTTAGAAGCTATTTGCTTTTTACTTGCCTATTCTTGTTTTAAGAAAATTTCAAGCTTTACCAAATGGATGTTATATCCAATTTTCTAAATGGTTTTATTCAAGAAGAAGTCTATATAAAACAACCTCCGGGTTTAAAATTTTTCTAGGCCAAATGATGTTTATAAAAGGCCTTGTATGATTTAAAACAAGTACCCCATGTATGGTATGATAGACTTAGCTATTTTTTTTGCTAAATAGTTTTACAAGAGGTAATGTTTATATTACTCTCTTTGTTTTTGAAAAAGGGCAAGATTACTTACTTGTGCAATGTATGATATTTTTGGTGCTTCTAATGAATTCTTGTGCAAGAAATTTTCAAAGTTAATGATAGGAGAATTCAAGATGAGCATGATGGAGGAGCAAATATTCTTCCTTGACTTCAAATTAAAAAGGTCAATCAAAGTGTACAAAAGAACCTTTGAAAAAGTTAGGCATTGAAGAAGGAAAAATTATCTCAACCTCTATGGTTACCAATGTAAAAGATTGACAAAGGTTGAGAAAGGCATGTCGGTTAACAAACAAATTCGAGGTATGTTTTCTTGTATTATTTCTATAGACTCGACATTCCATATGCCTTATGTCTATATGCTCGACTTCAAAAATTATCCCAACGAATCTCATTAAAGTGCCGTTAAAAGAAATTTTCAAATATTTATAGGGCACTTCTTCTTATGACTTGTTGTATCCAAAGTCTTAAAACGTTATTATTTTTCGGGATAACAAGTCCGTGATAATATTTTTCAAAATATGGTTCGTCATAATCGAACTAAATATATTGAGATTCAAAAACTTTCTAAGGGATTGCGTTTTTATCAAAAACTTGAGATGTGTTTAATTAGTCTCAAAGTTAACTCGCGGATTTTTCAATCATTTACCGCCGAGTATTTTACCTCATTTCGAGCTTGATTATGACATAATGTATATTGAATGAGGTCTACGTTTGCATCTTGCACGTTTTAAAACTTAGGGGCGAAAATCGGATTTTTGGTTGAAAATTCGGATTTTGGAAAAATTGACAGATGGTCGAAAGAGTTGAGGGCAATTGGTCGCCCAACGTCGACGACCGCCTTAGCATAAAATTGGATTAAAACCGTTCTGTCTTGAAAGATTCTTCATTTTAACTTATTTTGGCCATTTTTCGTTCTTTGCAAAATTCACTCAAATTTCATTCAAAAATGGTTTTCATGCATCTTTTTCACAACATGGATATTATATAGCATGATCATCATCATTATAGCGCATCTTCACCGATCAAATGGTAAGAATTCTACTCCCTCTACTCATTTGGGTTGAACCCTTGAGATTTTGTCAATCAAATGAGCTTTTGCAAGTCAATTGATCAACTTTTCCTTTTATTTGGAATTTAAGCTTCAATTTTCAATAAGCTCGATAAATCGATAAATTTGCGCATTTGATATGAATATATGATGTTTTTATCGTGCTAACATTTTTTTTTGATGATTCCAAAGGGGAGAAAACAGAAAACGCTCATACGCTCAAAGAAGCGAAAATAAGCTTGCAAGAAAAGCTACAAGCTAGGGCTCTTGAAAGCCATAAGTCGTGAACAATGCTTAGTCCATTTGATGTATTGTGAACTTTTATGCTTGACTAATGATGTTTTGTGACAGGGGAGCTTATAAGCTCATGGAATTCAAGCTTAAGTTGTGAAAGCTAAGCTTTTAGCTTTTAGTTGTTGCTTGTATACTTGTTCTTTATATGCATGTTGATAGGGGGAGCTTGTGCAAAAATGATATTGAAAAATCTTTGCCCCTATCCTTGTGTGCTTGTACTTATGATGTATCTTGTTTGTAATTGATATATGTTTTAGACCGAAAATTGGTTTTGTTTTAAAATCGACCTTCTAAAATGATTTGGTTTGTAATCATCAAAAAGGGGAGTTTGTTAGATAAATGTTTTTATCAAGATTTTGATGATTTTGTTTTAATAAGATTTTATACCAAAACAATGTTTTTATATGTTGTCCAAATACTCCTAAATGATTTAAAATGCTTTTACTAATTTTTTGGAGTATTTCTTAGTTTTTAATTTGATAAAAATTGGACAACACTTTTGATGGTTTTGTTTAAATTGGTTTTTACACCAAAACTATATTTATAAATGTTGTCTAAATACTCCCAAATGATTTAAAATGTTTTTACTAATTTTTGGAGTATTTCTTGAAGTTTATTTTTGAGAAAAAATCGGACAACATTTCAAAGGGAGAATCGGCCAGGTCGCCCAAATGGTCGATGCACGAAAGATAAGAAAACACGAAAGCAACTTACGGACTTGAAAAATGGAGCGGGGGACCGGTCCAGGAGAGGGCGACCGGTCGAACCCCTCCGACCGGCCGCCCCCGCAACCCCTACCTGGATCGCACTATTTTTTTCAAATGGTCGAAATCTTCAACAGGCAACCGGGGTCGCCCTATGTTATTTTTGACAAAAAAATTCCAACCGTTGTAACTGTGATGACAAGATTTGCTTTTCAATTTTGTACAATATTTCTACATCTTGTGATCTTCTTTTTGTAGACAAAAGTGAAGATAGAGAGCCTATGTTGGGAGCTTTATGTTGGTGAAGCTTCCCTATAAATAGAGGATGAATTGAAGACACAATACATAACAATACAAGCAAATTCACAACAAGAAATTTGCAATTTTCCAAGCTTTCATATTCAACATTCTTGTTGTATTTATAGACTAAGGATTTCACTTTCACATCTTGAGGTCTAGGCTTTATTTCTTGATTACACTTGCACTCAAATTGTAATATTCATTATTGAGTTGTAATCTTGATTTTTGTCATCATTCAACACAAGACATCCTTGTGAGTATTCTTGTGGAAAGAATACACTTGGGTGATCTAGGTGATAGGTGTTTCAAGAGTGTGGTGCTCTTGAGGTGTTGAAGAATTTGGTATTCTTCAAGATTGAAGATTGTGGTGATCTTCAAAGGTGCCGTTGAAGGAAGATTGTGGTAATCTTCAAAGGGAGATTGTGGTAATCTCCAAAGGTGGTGTTGAAGAAGAGTGTGGTGCTCTTCAAGGTGTTGTAAGTTGAATTTGTATTAATTGTGGTAATTAATAAAATTCTTTTTCTTTTTGAAATCCATCCCAGATATACTGGGGTGGTAGAGGATTAGGCCCTAGGTGGGTTGAACCTCTTTAAATCGACGCGTGTTGTTTACTTCCCGCACCTTTATTATTGTCTTGGCGTAATTGTTTCGAAAAAGAGGCATAATCGAAAAGATGGAGATAATCTATTCACCCCCTCTAGATTATCGTAGCGCTTTGACTTACAAGAACATCATGAGTGAGGGCATCTTTCACAAGACAATGTTCTGGATGAAATTGGAAATATACATTGTTGTCCTTGGAGAACTGGATACACTAAGAAAGCTCTTTGTAATCCGAGGGACATGAAGAATTTGAGTCGATTAAGAGAACGATTAGGAAGGAAAGGAGAATAAAATGAAGAAGAACCAATATGCTGAATTTATAAACCTTTATCAATGCCCATTTTAACCCTGTTCGACCAGTGTAAGGTGTTTGATGCAAAGGATTCTCGAGATTCAAAGTAATATGATTCGTTGCACGAGAATCGGATACCACTCCTCATTACCAGGGGGACCAGGTAGGAGAGGACTGAGGTAGACAAGCATTTAAGCTCAACTGTGCAACATTGCCTTGAAATGTCCTGGCCCCATAGGAGGAGGAGGAGAAGGTCTTTCCGAGAATGCATGTGAGAAGGTCCTTGAAAGTTGGGATGAAAACGATAATAGCACTGTGGAGCCATATGATTGTTCCTCCCACACAATTGACACATAATATGATTAGAGGAATAGCCTCTTCCCTTGTGAAATCGATTATTGCCACGAAATCCTCCTCGAAGTTACCACGAGGCATATGACTTCTTCCTCGAGAGTAACCACTGTTGTCCATTATATCCAGGAAGAAATGAATGTGAAGAATGAGAAATTGCAACATGAGCCATAAGCGGACTCAAGAGTTTAATTGATCTATCAATTCTAGCTTCATGTGCGAGTAAAAGAGACTCAATCTCAAAGAATAAAAAGAGTCATTCCTTGTAATGACAGAAAGCACAAAAGTTTCATATTCAGACGGTAATCCTTCCAGAATGGCATCTACATGATCCTTCTCAACAACAGGATGACCAACAAGTGTCAACATATCAACACAATGACGAATTTTGAGAACATATTCATTAATTGTCATAGATCCTTTCTTAAGATTTTGCAACTGAAGTTTATACTGACTAACTTTCGCACGCACTGCACTGCAAAGAAAATACACTTCCAATGTGTGCGGTGAAGGAGGAGGATTCGCAATTGACTAACCGCGTAAGAATATCCTCATGAACTGAGGCTAAAATCCAGGACAAAATGAGTTGATCTTGCTGCTCCCACTCAAGAAAAGCTGGATTAAGTGTGACAGATTCATCATCAGACGAAGAAGGAAGATACTTCAATGGCGGAGAAACATTCCGATCGAGAAATGATTGTAAATGGTGTCCCGAACTACGAAAATTACTTGCTTTTTCCAAATCAAAAAGTTGTCATGATTGAGCTTGGAGGAGATTGGATGGGAGAAAGTGATCGGAGCAAAATCGGAAGAAGAAGGCTTTGTAGTATTACTAGCCATGGCCATGAGAAGACTCAGGTGGTAGGCGCCGATCACCGGCTCGATACCATATTAACTAAGTCAGGAAGAATATGAATCGTAGTTTTATTGATATGAATTGAATTACGAGGACATCAATGCAACCGTATTTATACAAGTGAAACCCGACTAATGTAACAAGAATCTAATTAACAATCTAACGATAAAACCAACTCAGAATTAACAAACAACAAACGATTACAACGGACTTTGTTTGAATCAGACATTACTATTGCATTCTCTAATAGTAATTGATCAAAGATACATAAATTATTCATGAGGTGATGATCACGCACTTAAGAAGTATGATGTGGGTAATTTTCAAATTTATGCCCAATCACAATAATGCAAAGACTCGAGTGGACCAACAATTATCTATTAGCCCAAATAAAGACAATAACCCAATAGGTCCAAATCTATGAAGATGATATGGAGTGCGGGATACGGGCCCGACCCTCTAGTTTGTCTAAGTTGTCAATGGCCATGGGCCCCCATTTTTGGGGCCCCCAATATATATATATATACACAAGCTTATATATATGTATATTATATATATTTATAAGTTGAAGCACTGCAAACTCTAGGGAATGAAGAATTGAAGATAAATTGGGCCTTTATTACAAATTAAGCCCACAAACACCACAACCCATATATCTATATTAGTATTTACTTATTTTACAAAACCTAATTAAAATTCATTCTATTTTGCTTGCAAACTGACTAAGAAATGTGAGAGCACAAAGCAAGGGTTTTGAAATCAAGCTTCTCGCCACAAATTAAAAAAACACATTATTTCTTCATCTTTAAGCATTCGATTATCGGTTACGGTTGATAATTGTAAGTGATACTACTCCAATCTTTGGGTATTCTCTTGGACTCTTGGTTTTCTTTTTTTGTTTTGTTTTTTTTTTTTTTTACTTGTCTTGTGTTTTGTTTCTAATCTAGAAATTAGAATATATATAATATATATATTAGTATATTACGATTGTTGACTTGAACATTTTTTGTTGTTTCACTTGCAAGTTTGAAAGACTTCAAACACAAGTCTATTCAAGCATAAATCAGGTTTTATTGTTCTTTGCTCTTTTAAGTGTTTGTATTTGTTTGATTCTTAGTTTCGTTAACAAGTGGTGTGTTCTTGTTTTTGGATTTGAATGTATAGCCTATAGTGCAATTGTGCAAATATGTTACCAAGAAAATATCCATCCGGAAGTCAAAAAGAAATAAAAGAAAAAGAATAGATGAGCTGATTAAAACTCAAAGAGAGCTCTTGATAAGTTTTTTAAAAGTAGTTCTTCGATCGAAGATCCTATTAATGAATTACAACAACCAAATAATCAAGAAGAACTAAATGAACATATATTGAATGAGCAAGACGAATCGAGAGAAGAGGATAATGATGATTTGAGTGAAGAAGTTGCTAATATAAAACACATATGAAAAAACAGTTTGATGAAAATTGCCATGAGGATATTTCACAATCTCTTGAGGAGTCTTTTAGGATTAACTATTTTGTTGTTGTAGTGGATATTGCTATTTCATCTTTAAAGAGTAGATTTGAACAATTGGGAGTTTTTGAAAATTTGTTTGGTTTTTTGTTTAATCCTAAGAAGTTGTATTCTTTGGATGAGAATAAATTACATTGAGGTCGCCTAAAACATAGTGACAAATTTGACATTGATCTTTGATAATTTATTTTCTGAATTGCAAGTGCTACAAATGTGTTTACCAAGAGAAACAAAGTCAGCTGTTGAAATTCTTGAGTTTGTCAAAGCTTTAGATTGTTTTTCCAAATGTGTCTATTGCATACATAATTTTGTTAACTATACCCGTTACTGTAGCATCTGCAGAAAGAAGTTTTTCAAAATTAAAATTGATAAAAATCGTACTTGTGTTCAACTATGTCCCAAGAAAGATTAAACGGGTTAGCATTTTTATGCATTGAAAATGAGATGTTGGAAAAACTTGATCTTGAAGACCTTATTGGTGATTTTGCTTATAAAACTTGCTAGAAGATCTAAAGTTTTTCTTTAATTAATTGATACTTATTTTTCTTATACGCTCGTAGGTATTGCACTCTTTTAGGGCCCCTTTTTTTTCTTTTGACATGGGCTTGAAAATATCGGGGCCGGCCCCGGCGGGATACGTGTACGATATGACACGATCGAGTACGAATACGACATATTTTTAAATTTTGAGGATACGGTGCAAAGTATATATATATACACACATATAAAATTATGCACCCCTCTCATCTAAACTATCTTTCTCTCCTAACGTTGAGCGTGAAAGCGGCTTCATATTATTGAAAATATGGATGTACTAAGTATAATTAAAAAAATAATGTTTCAAGCATAAAAAACTAAAATTTCATAAGTACTCAAATCTGAAATGTGATAACTCACATAGACACACACAAGAAAATGCTGAAAATATGAGCAATAAAATAAATTTTATCTCTTTTTGTGTGTAGATGTATCCATGGGATATCCATGAAGTATCGAATAAAGTATCATACCAGATATGTATCCGGTACGGGTACGTCATCCTCAGAGAAATGTCCGTGCTTCCTAGGTCCAAACTATATTCAGTGTAGGTGAGTTTTCCTCGGAGGTGTCAATTTGTATCACGTTAGGTTTCGCGTGTTATGTCGATATATTAAATAATGTTATTCGTGCCAGATTTATAAAGCCTAACCCGATATATAAAATTCATGTTATTCATGTCAGATTTAATAATCATAACCCGATCTATTTACTATTCGTATTTTTTGGATCGATCCAAAATAACACATTTATTTTAAAAATCTAAATAACTCTTCTATATATGGGTTGTGTAAGTGAAATTTAATTCGAACATTATATATCAATACATATTTTTTTAAAAAACTTAATTACTAACAATATAATCAAGTAATCAAAAATACTGAAAAGAAAACATAATAACAACACAATCAACTCAAACAAGTTAATCATTTCATTTCAAGTTAATCCTAACTCGACTTATTTATTGTTCGTGTAATTCGGGTTCAACTCGATGATGAAGCTAACACGTCAAGCATCAACCCTAAATCACTTATAACGAATTGGATTCCTATCATGTCAAAATTTGCCACACCTAATTTTTTCTTTTCTGAAAATATACATTCCTGCTGGAAACCACTACAACCGTATAAAGTTTAGTTTTTCTTTGTTGTAGAGGCCATATAACAATAATACCCAATAGGCAAATGTAGACCCATTATTTGGCAAAATAATGGTTAGAAGAATTCCAAGTAAAGAGACTATTGAATAATTAATGTGGATAGATAATTGATTAGACAGTTCCAAATGATCATTGATTGCACCATATACATATGAAATAACGTTTAAGCAGCCCATTTGTATGTTTATGCCCTTCTAATAATTAAAGTCCTTTTCTTAAAAAAAAAAAAAAAAAAATAATCAAAGTCCTTTGAACCAATCCTATGCAGTTGTTACTGGCCCTGACCTAATTAATCACTCAAGGCATAATTATTTTTCGATAAAGACAAATTTAAATCCACTTTTTCCACAAAATGGGGCAGGAAACCGGGAAAACAATACAATAAAGTTACACATGCAACATTTCCAAAAAAATAGATGGGTTAAAAGGAGAAAATACTTTTAATGATGTAATGTACTCAAGCGCGAATGCAGGAATTTACAGTTGGGCATGAAACTACAGTCGAAGGGAATATAATATATTTATGAATAAATTTGGGGGCTAAATGCTAAGGTTGTGCTTGCTTGTATTTCTATTTCCAAAATTTTTTTCTTTGAAAAACAAATTATGGAATATGTGATTATATGTGGAAAAAATGAATTTTTTCCTTTCAAATACACAATAATATTATTTATTTCTCTCTCTCTCTCTCTCTCTCTCTCTCTCTCTCTCTCTCTCTCTCTCTCTCTCTCTCTCTCTCTCTCTCCCCCTATCGTATTCATATAAAGAATTTCAGTACTTTCTTTAACTTATCAATAATTTTATTAATTTTCTCTTAATCTTGATAACAAAATATATAATTTACACATCATCTTGTATTCAATTTTTTTGCATTATAGTAATTTACACTATTATTTCCACATACAATCATCATCTCTAAAAGATTCCCCAATACATCAACACATGCAATAATTATTTTTTCTCTACACATCCAACTTTCACTTTTAAAAATAATTTCACCACTGTTCACTTGGAATAATTTCACTTAAAGTGGACGGACGGAAAGCACAAGCAATCATAGCCTAAAGTTTTTTTATAAATAATTTTAATATTTAAACCCCTCCATGTGTCCGCCTCTGATGCTACGAATTGGCAATCACCCAATTAACTTGTGATTTTGACATTTGTCCCATTTAATTTTCTTTTTTTTTTCTAGAAAAAACAAAAACACATGAACACGTGCTATAATTAGACACATGTTAAAATCATAAAAAAATTGGGTGATACTTAATTGGGTAACATCATATAATTAGCCGGGACAACAAATAGCTAGGTAGAATATGGTCTAATTTCACTCTACAATTCCATGAAGATAGTCATTAAATACTAAGCACAAAGTCTATGATCACAAATTGGATCAAAATCAAGATCACTAAATTTAGAAGTTGGTTGGTGGCCTAAAATCTTTAAATACTAGGTACAAAGTCTATGATCACAAATTGGACCAAATCAAGATCACTAGATTTAGAAGTTGGTTGATGGCCTAAAATCTTGTTTTATTTCTTAATCATTTTGTTAAAAGGCCAATCGAAGCTTCTTAATTGTATTTTTGTGACAATGCTTCTTGATACGACATCTATTGAAAATAATATTATATGTATTACATTTGTGACAATATTAATCCTTATTTGATGTCAGTCATGCTACAACCGCAACCAAAGGCAAAAATTACTTCTTTGTTTTTCTTGTTATTTAGTTTCACTATATAAAAACACTTAAAATCACGAGTTAGTTTTTAAATGTAATTCGAACATGTATAGTAAATACTCAACCAACCTTTCGTATGGAAGGGAGTTGAAATTATGTACCATCTCAATTCTCAATTACATATTTGCTAGAGTTTGTGTGTGTGTCATATATCACCAATTCGTTGAGTTGTTATATTGTGTATAAATGTGAGTTGGATATCCTCTCCCTTTAGCTAGCTTTTGGGGATAAATTTTATCCAAATCCATTTATCAGACGTATCGAAAGCACCCAAGTTTAATTTGGAGGTGATGTTGGGAACCGCACCACCCATTTGGATTGACACGCCGGCGTGAGGACAGTATTAAAATTTGTGTTTGTGTCCATATCGCCAATTTGTTGGTCTGTTATGTGTATAAATATGTGTTGAACACCCTCTCCCATCGGTGAATTTGTTTTTGAGGATCAGTTATATCCATACACATTTATCAATATTTACATAATATATAGACAATTAAGATGTCTTTGTTATGGAATTTAGAGAGGGACCATAACTACTCATCATTTAAGAAATGGCCAATGGGATATGTCACCTCATAGTGAAAGCATAGTTTGACAAATCATTTCTTATTTAAAATACATAAATTAAATTTATCTATGGTGTGTTTTTCGATCTTTTCAGAAAAATATGTACGATATTTGCTCTTACAAAGTAAAGGTGCGTCCATCAGAAATTGAAAAAAAGAAAAAGAAATGGAGCGACTTTTTTGAGGTCTAATAATTAAATAATTTGATTGTTGATTTGGAAATTGAAGTATAAAATAATTAGGCTGGTCAGTTATTTTTTAAGTTTTACTCGTGTTTATTAATATAATTAGTGGTCAGTGGTCCGTGGAAATTAGAAAACCGTCTAACGAATTGTTATGTTGCAATAATTTGCATGGTTCAAATATGTCAATCAGTCATTATATGAGATGGACCGTGGACGGTGAATTGTTGAAATATTGGACGGTTGGTTTGGTCTTGTGGGCCGTTCGCCGGTCTGATTGGAGGATGAATTTTGGACAGTGTGCTTTTATTAAATAGTTTTAAGATAATAAATATTTATGAATCAGAAAATGTATTACATAATTAACAAACTAATAATATAAATAATATATTGCATTCTTATCAATTTTTTCATTTGTAAATGAATTAATCTAAGTATATTTACAATTTAATGAAGATATGTTTAATCAAGTAAGACACAATGGTTTACCGATTTAACTAAGCAATTGAATATATGAGTCTAATCAACAAATAATTTCATTGTTATTAGACAAACTAGTGTTTTACCCGTGTATGTGAGTTTTCCGTTTTGTACTAGGACGTGTGCATTTTTCTAATAATTCTACGAATTATATCTCATGCATTATAATAACTTTGATATAGCATCAAACAATAAACATGAAATAATATTTAATATTTTTTATTAATGAAGTCAAAAAAGAAAAAAGTATCATACTTCATAATGATAAATAATACATTAAAAGCTATGTATTTGTGTTCCATCTTCGAAAAGTAATTTTTTCATAGAACCGCACAAGCGTACCTATATCGCTTATTTCATTTTAGTCATGTCTAGATTTTTAATAAGTGTGAAAATTGGTGTCATACTTTTTTCCAAGGTTATAGTAGTAAAATCGGATGAAAATTTATTTTTTAATGTAGTTTGTATGTGTAAATTGATGGCAAAGTTTTTTGCAAAAGCTCATTGTAAAATAAAAGAAAAGTTAACACATGTATATAGGTTAATAGGATAACTAAATACAATATTAATGAAATAGTAGTCAATAAAATATAGTTTTGACAATATTATTGTTTTTATTATTAGATTTATTTTTTGGAGATATTTTTCATTTTTGCCGATCTTACCATGTATTTTATTTATTCATGTTATTCAATCAATTTTTAATTTTTTTTTTGAAATTTAGTTGTGGAGATTTGTATTGTATTATTTAGATTTTCTATTTATTATGTTCTATTTGAGTTTCTATATTTGGTATTTTTCAGGATGCACGATACACGAATTGTATTTGTACAAAAATAATTTTTAGTGATTGCAATTTTTTCAGAATTTCAATAAATAATTGAAAACGGTAAGAAAACAAAAAGTAGTTCAACGTTAAACCAATTTCAAACAAACACCCCTTTAGCAACATGTCAATTCCCCACTAATTTGGTTCTCAAAAAAAAAAAAAAATTCCCCACTAATTTACTTTTTTGCTTCAATGATTGTCATTAATAGTGTGATAATGACCTCAAGATTAGGAATATTCTAATTCTCTTTATCCTAACGGAAAATTTTTAAAGTATCCACTATAGATAGTGGGTACTTTTTCTATCCACTAAGATAACAAAACTCTTTTCTACCCAAATTGGCCAAATTACCCATTCTTTAAGTTGTTGGTTTTTTTGAATTTTGAAATTGATGTCACATTTATACCGTATATACGGTATACATATACACACACTCCAAGACAAAATCGTACAAAAAAGCAAAAGAAAAACCCTAAGCAAAAGAAACAACACAAATCGTGCAAGCCAAAACAAGAAGAAAACCCAACACTACAAATCGCGCTAATATCGTGACAAAAGAAAAAACACCAAATGGAATCACTCGTGCCGTCGTCCCGACCTCGCCATTGCTAACGCCGTCTCCGCTCACTCGACGTCGTTGTCTCCGCCGCCTCCGTACCCTTCTCCTCCGCTCACGAACAGGTAATTTCTCTCATACTTATATCGCGCGCGCGCTTAAATGTTCGAAATCCATAAATACATCTTTTGCATTTCATGAATTAGGGTTTAGTTTGTTGTTAATTTATACTTTGATAATGCCAAAATTAGGGCTTAGTTGTTACATATGAAGTTTTGTGTTGTGTTTTGGGACTAGTATTGTCGAAAATGGCGGTGATTTTTCCTCGGTTGAGGCGCGATATGAGGTTGAAGACGACGCGATGCGATATCGTGCGAGGGTTTAAATTGACGCGATATCGTGCGAGGGGTTTAAATTTGGCACGATATCGTAGGGGTTTAAGTTGACACGATATCGTGCGGGGTTTAGGTTGACACGATATCGTCCGGGTTTATTTGTGAGGGGTTTAAATTTGACACGATATCGTCGGGGTTTAGGTTGACACGATATCGTCGTCGGGTTTTTGTGGGCAAGATATCGTGCGGTGTTTCAAAATGGCACGATATCATGCCGTAGTTTCAATTACATGCTATTTTTGCATTTTTCATTGCGTAAATCGTATTGCATTTCGTGCTAGATATCCATATCGTGTTACATGCTTTTTTTTCCATAATTATTGCTATTGTTTTCTTTCGGTTTTTCACTACTGATTCTGCGCTTTTTCAACAATTCATCTTAATAAATTGAAATTTATTAATTGTTGTAGATCGTCCACAATGGAAGAGACCTCATATCATCGAGAGAGGCCCACATCGCGGGATACGTTCGAACGAATATTATTCGAGACCATCGAGAGATGAGTTCTTGGAGATCGCTGATGATTTATATAGTCGGTTTAGACGATCGGCTTTGGATATTTTATGGATTATGGGTATGACGAGCCGATTGTAATGCGGCACTGCATGCATTAGTTGCGATGGAGGTGCATGTGTCGGACGCTTGACGCTTAATCGGAGTGTTGGTTCCACGTCGGAGAAACGTACTCATCGATTCTCTCGGCGTGATTTTGCTATGATATCGGGATTGCGATTTTGGGTCCACATTTGACCCTAACGGTGATTTTGAGGTACCCGAGACGGTATATATATACGGTATTGGCCTAGGGGTGATCGGGTTACCGCCGCGCATTTACGCGATTTATTTGCTCGGCACCTTCCGTGACTCACCAGGCGATGCCCTGAAGGTGGCGAAGGTGTTATTTGCCTTTTACATGATATCTTTGTGTTTCAATGGCCGGCAGACGCAGCTGGGCCGTTGCGGGCGTGGTTTTTGATCGAGGACGATGCACAGCTGGGAGCGTTCCTTGGGAAATACTCCTTTCGAGATATTGATGCATTATATTCGCACTGCATGATGTTACGCCACTTAGCCGATATACTAAGGGCGTTCCACCTGATATCGGCCACCTTCTTATCATTTTTATGGGGCCACTTATGTCTTCTTTGTACGTATATGTTTTTATTTTATTTATATTTGTAATTAGTTTTTAAAAATTTAAAAAATCTTATTTTTTCATACTTATCAATGTTCTCACAGATTTGGGCATTCGAGGCGATACCTCGCCCGGGTAATGCCTGGCGACTCAGTATCGACACCCGATTGCTAGGTGCCTTCGTTGGAGGTTTTCGAAGACCGCTATTGACATGACATAATTTTTTCTTTGACACGGTATGTATTAACAGTGTTTACTTATTTATTTATTTAATAATTTATTTATTTTTTTATTAATTTATTTATTTATATTATTTACAGGCTTTAGTGTGTCATGAGATATTGGATCCGACCGAGGAGGAGCTCCAAAGGATATATATATATATAGAGGAGTCGATGATCTAGTTATTTTGTTAGGTCCTCCTCGATTCATCCCGAGGAAAACCGGTTTTTAGGCGAACAGAGGCAGAGGTGCGAGTGCAGATTCGGCGACTCCGGCCCTATCGCGAGAGAGGAGTGTCGATTCGACAGCCAGCCCTATTGCGGGGGGACGAGGTAGGTGAGTCTTTAACAAGGGCGACAGAGGAGCGGGGCGGGGGGGGGAGGTAGACCGTTTGAGGCCGACACGCTACTCCTACGATTGAAGGCCGGAGAAGCGGCTAGGGCGGATGGTCCATCATCCCATCGCCGATGATCCTCAGATGGCTCGGCACGATGACGCATCGATCGTCATGATACTCGTGTTGATCCATCCGTCCCACGCGAATATGCGCGCGATGATCCACCAAATCGTCGGGATACTCGTGTTGATCCATCCGCGAGTTGGCGTAGGCAATTTGTTGACACCGATTCGGGTGTTATCAGCAGATTAGCTTGATTCGAGAGACTTACAGAGGAGCGGTTCGCTCGATTGAGTCTCGGTTAGAGACTGTCATCTCGAGAGGAGGTTCTCGCTTGGGCACGCGCTGGATCGGGAGATAGGTCGGGTTCCGACCTTATTCGGGAGGAGATTAGGCGTCTATTCCCATACTTTGATCAAGACGATGACTTTGTGCATGGTAGTCGAGATATCCGAGCCGATCATCGCAGCAGACACCTCCTCCCAAGATGATCGACTCTTCCTTCGGCGATGCTCGACTCCTCCTCCGGCGATGACGACTCTTCCGTCAAAGATGATGATTCTTCCTCATCCTCCTCCTCCCGTAGTGACGACTCTTCCTCCTCCTCCGGCCATGTCGACTCCTCCCCCTCCCCGGTAGTGACGTCTCTTCCTCCTCCTCCCGGTAGTGACGCCTATTCCTCCTCATCCGGCCATGTCGACTCCTCCCCCTCATCCGGCCATGTCTACTCCTCCCCCTCCTCCCGTAGTGACGTTTCTTCCTCCTCCGGCATTGTCGACTTCTCTTCCGCCATTGTCGACTCTATTATGCTCGTGTTATCACATTCTCCGCGACCACGAGTGTCGATCACGATTCCGAGGCCATTGACGTCTCCCTAATCGAGCTCCTCTCCGATCTCGTGGTATCCGGTCCACGAGCTCCCTCTCCGACACTTGTGGTATCCGGTCCACGAGCGCCCTCTCCGGTTTGCCCTCACCGCCTACTTCCTTGATCCAGGTTCGGAGACGGGCGTGACTCGCGACATATTCGCAGCCCATTCGGGATCCTAGGTCTCGGCAAGCCACCCGTCCGATAAGGAGTTTACCCGCTTCTTAAAGTCTAATGAAGAGTAAGTAAATATTTTTGCATTTGTCTTATCGTCTTAGTATTAACATCTTATATTCCACTGTCTTAATATTTGAGGGTCCAATTGCAGGAGGAACGTGGGGCTTATGTACCTTGTTGGGCCATCATTTTTAAGGAAATGGCGGATCCAAAGATAGAGTTGGAAAATGATGTAAGTTTCTTTTGCATTATTTAGTTGATGAATATTTTATCGATTAATATCGATTTCTTTCATTTCTCGTACAGCATATAAATGCATACTGTTCATACTACGGTCCATCCCCAGTTTCTTGGGGTTGTGCCTCATGAGAAACAAGTGGGAACTTATAGGATTGTATCTACGACATTTTCGGTTAGTTTATTTATTATATGTCTCGCATTTCTTTTGTAAAATTAATAAATCATACTTGTCAACCTATAAACATTTTTCAATGTGTAGGATTCCATACGACACATATGGAGTCGTATGCATGGTACGGATCCTGGCGACACAAGATATGACCCAGCGACCATGGAGGAGATTCCTTCCGGACGGAGCCGGATGAGTTGGTCGGGTTGTCCAAACACGGAACTCCGTGGATGGGGTAATCCTGGTCCATGGAGTGCCGTCAGCAGGTATACTTGAATAATTATTTTTTTGGCTAGTTTATTCATTTTTTCATTCAATTTTTTTTTGATTATTTCTTGATTTTGTTTTCACCCAGGTGTACATGATCGTGAATTTGTCGGGCCATTTTGTCGTGTGCGGTTGGATCTACGTAGAGCCACAAAGTACATATGTACGACTCGATGCGTGCCGATACGATGATAGTTTTGCCAATCGGCGTGCCGACACACGTCCCTCCGTCGCATGCTCCCATGTGTACTTATTCGCTACCGCTTCTACGCCGCCTTAGGTAAGGCCCGTCCGCCGTGAGTGGGAACTTATCCATAGGCAAAGAAAGATTGTTTTTTGCGAATCGACCCCACTAGTTGTGGTGTATTTGCCATACATTCCATCATTAGTTGTATCACACGAGAAGATTAATAGGAAGTATGTGGAGCGATCGATTCCGAGAGATAAGGATCAATATGGCACGACAAGTTTACCAAGATGCAATCTTGATAGTAGTACTTGGGAGTTGTAGTACATATTGTTGTATATCTTCTAAATATTTTGAGTTATTTAATTAAATATTCATTTTGCATGATTTTTCTTAATTTGTTTAAAAAAACAAGATTTTGTTTACTTTAAATTAAGAGAATTACAATTAGCAGATAAGAAATCCACAAAAACTACAAACATATTCATAAGAGCAATTGGGACACGATATATAATTAGGCACGATATATCGTGCCCCTTATATAATTAGGCACGATATATCGTGCCAAACATAAGACACGCTATTACGTACCAACTATAATAGGGCACGATATCGTGCCAACTATATAAGTCACGATATCGTGCCCGAGATAGTTGGCACGAAATATCGTGCCATATATCATCTTGTAAAAGGCACTACTGACATGATTAACACATTTAGACTACTGAGTTTCAGCTCTTAGTGTGTTTTTCTAGAAAATAGTGTTACATTTGAAATAAACTTTTGCCTAATTTTCATCATCCGGACGTCTCGGACATTTTCTACGGGTATGATCATCTGCTCGGCATATTCCACATTTCTTCTTATTACGCACTTGTCTCGAAGGACCCGGCTGTGTCACTGAGGCACTTTCGTGCTCATCGAGCGGCAATGACATAGTGCATTTGACGCAATTGTGGCCAGCACCCCCACACCTTGAACAAATTTGACTCTTACGTGAACGATTACTTGATGATTCAACAGCGGAATGAACTCTACTTTGTCTAGGACGACCTGCTTGTCTCGGGTTATTTGGAGGGTTGCATACTAAGTCTCGCACCTCTTGTGGTAGAACCCATTCACTCGGATCAGGAACTGGTAAAACTTCATCGGCCCATATTTTTGAAGATTTTCATTTTTATAATAATGGGCAGCAAATGAATAGATATTGAGGTTCGCCTTCCTGCACAAATAAACAAACAATTATTTGAAAATATTGAACGAATTATGTGAAAATATTGATACAAATTTTAAATTTCTTTATACCTAATTGTTGCAGATGCATGGGCGCAAGGCATCAATTCATATTCAAATTCTCGACAGCTGCACGTTCTTTGGGATAAGTCAACCAAATAAGTCTTTGTTCCATCTTTCACCTTGTACTTCACATTACTAAGACATTGTACATCCATTCTACGACCTATCGCAAATCGCATCATTTAATCTTTTGGTTGCTTCAAGTGTTAGCTCTTGATCTTTATCATTAGCAGCGGCTGTCGTCGTTCATAAAACCACTTTTCAATAATAGTCCGAGCACACTCAAGCCTGAACAAACAGTAACTTTCTCGGCCCATAATAACCGACTATTGAAGCTCTCACCGAGTTTGATGTCATGAACCCATAACGCCGGACAAGACACTTAACTCGAGACCATATGTCTTCCCCGCACGTTCTAACTTTTTAAACGCACCGTCTCACTAGCAACTTTTATGTTTTCAAAATACTTATCATAATCTTCACGGCGGTATGAATATGCTTTGCATTCCTAAACATTGCTACTATATGTTGACCGTATTGAGCCAAATTACTCGCAAATGATAAGTGCAAAGCCCATGTGATGCTTCCGGGTATCTTTGCTTTTATGGCATTATGATACTCTTGTCTTTGATCGAAACAATCGAGATCACGAGGGCAATTATAAGCATCTCTCAACTCCTCAAAAACCATGTCCAAGAATCGTCGTTTTCAACATCCCCGATTCCAACAAAGAGTGGGAAAATCTGTTCATTACCATCTTTTGTTCATCGCCACAAACAATATTCCTCGATTTGCCTTTAAGGTGTGTTCCATCAATCACAATAACTGGTCGGGCATTGTTCGAATCCGATGATTGGCGCATGCAAAGCAAAAACACGTACTTGAATCTATTAAAATTATCCGACTTCCATCTAGTTACCGATCTGGGATTCGTTAAATTCAACATGTGTAAGTATGTCGAAATTAGATTGAATGACTTGTTGCTATCTCCATATATCAACCCAAAGGCATGATGCTTTGCACTCAACGCAACATTATAACTCATTTTAAGCCCATGTCGCGATTCCAACTCCACTATCATATCTCTTGCACGAGCGAGAATGTTCCACTAGTAATCTAGATGCAAAATACGCACTACTACTTTACAATGCACCCGCCAGATGCATTGTCATTCAAATTTAACCCACATCCATGGTGCTTGTCAAACTTCCCTACTCTCCAAATACCATCATTTCCATATGCACGCATTCGAAAAGGGCACCGTTCATACTTGCATGTTGCATGAAAATGAGTCTTATCCGAGCGTTCAACTCGATACTTCGACTTGATTTTCATGGTGATACATGCCTAGTGCGATATCCATTGATTTTTGCTCATGTATGTTGCTCCTTGGCGCAATGTCCCACCGGATGCTTCAACCTAGCGGTTCCTCGGGAGGAACTGAAAGGTGCGAGTGTACCGGAATCACCCAACTTCGTCACCGTGGACACTATTGTTTCGTCCATATTGTCTCTATGGATATCTGGATGTAAGTTAACACCTCATACTTCTGCATCTTGGTTTTGGTTTTAAAATACTTCTCTCCGCTTCTACGTCTCCACTCACAAAATTCCTCAAATTCAACACGTTCTTGGTCATTTTCAAATTGATTATTAGCTTCAACGTCGGTACCAACATCACCATCGGTGTAGTTCTCACCAAAATCATTTGGTGTAGTTTGCACCATAATTAATGTCATTATTATCACAACCAACATCGACATCGATATCACAATTAACATCGGTATTATCACAACCCATATCGGGATAATAGCCATCTTCATTGCTTGGCCTTATACTAGGTCCCTGGACAATTGATATTTGGAACATTAATCGTAGGTGCTAGTGGACGCGGATGATGAATAATTGGAACATTGTTCATATGCATAAAAGGTGCTCCACTAGGCCTTCTTGCATGACTATATGGATTGATTTGCGAAAACCGTATATTGTTGAAAACCAAGAAGTTGCATGTAGTTGTAATTAGGCCCAATGATTGCCGACAAATCATTCGATTAGCCATTAGTTGCATAAAACTTCCACCAACACCTTGTTGACCTTCAACGTTCTCAACTCGATTATGCTCGACGGACCTCCCAATACATTATGCGAACTAGTCTCACCCATCGTTTTTCTTTTCATGTTACAAAAACAACTGGTAACTCGGTGTTCCCAAACGCGGTTTCAATGTCATCATCGTTTTTCAACTTTAACTTCCCAGGTTTGTTTCGATATCTACAATAGAATGCATTATACAATCGTATACGCCCCTATCAACATCAACAACACCATAAACCTCCTCCAATATTTCACTATAATTCATTTTGCCTGGTTTAATACGTACAACTTCTTCTTCACCACTTTTATATTCTAAACCTTCCCAATGACCACCAAATCGAACAACAAGATAGCGAGTGTTCATCTATATACAAAGAAAAAATATTGATAAATGCAAGAACACATAAAAGGCGCCTGTTTTTTACTGGGGCACGATATATCGTGCCCTTTTTCGTTGAGGCACGATATATCGTGCCCCCGTATATTAGACACGATATATCGTGCCTATATATTAGGTGCGATATAGATGTCTAATATACGGGGCACGATATCGTCGCACTAATATACGGCACGATATATATCGTGCCAAATAAAGGGCACGATATATCGTGTAATAATATACGGGGGGCACGATATCGTGCAACTTTATGACACGATATCGTGCATTGTTTTTCATAAATGCAGAAAATTTTTCCTTTCACAAAACACTTCACATATTTTGCAAATATATTGGTCTTGAACGATTTAAACAAGGTTAACTAATTAGGAGGAGAAGAACATTACCTTGTTATTCGATTTTTTGGTGCGATTTTGTTGATGAAAGCCCACAAAAATAACTTCTTGATATTTTGTGAAGAAGAAGAAGAAGAAGAGAGAAAAAAAAATGAAGAGCAAAAAAGAAGGGCGTGTTCACGAGTTCACGTATGTTATGTATTGGGAGTATTTAATTTCAAGAGAGAGAAATACATATTAAAGGCTTGCATTTAAAGTGTCTCAAGGGTATAGTGGTAAAGAACACCAAAAGTGGGTAGAAAACTATGTTTTTATCCTACATGTCAAAAAACTCAATCACCTATCCCAAGTGGGTAATTTGCCCTATTTGCTCTTATCCTAATATACATTTATGCCTATTCATATCCTCTATTATATTTAGTGTCTATATTCTATTTTAGTGGCGGTATCAATACATGACACGTGTATATAATGACATTATTTTTGTACACGTGACATTTATACAATCCATAGGAGCACAAAATGAAATATAAAATGGAAGGATCTCTTGATTGCATTTATGCGGATAGGATCTTCTATTTCAAAATGATGTTTCATCTCATATTCACCCCCGATGTTTTTACTTTGCCATAACAATTAAAAAATTTCACTTTACCATATAAAATTAGTTTATATGGTAAAGTGCAAAAAACCGCATAATTTAGGGGGTTTAATGTTTTTTCCTCTTTAAAATATGGTAATTTTTATACACGTGACAATCATTTGTGCGATGGAGTAGGAGATGGAACTCCCTTTTGGAATAGAAGATCTCATCCAACATTTATGATTCCTATGTGTACGAAAAATCAAGGTAAATTGTTGTCAAACAACTGATCGACCAAGTAGAGATGGCAAACTACTCTGAACCCGATGGGGAATCACTACCCCGATTATGTCAGTGGGACGGGGATGTGTTTAGGTCATCCCCTGCCCTTGCCCCACTTTATATTATATTGTGTGTATATATATATTTATAAAAATTGGGAGATCTCCTATGAGTCCGTAGCTATAGGTAAGAACATAAGACTGCACCCACAACATCCAATAAAATAAAATAGAAGGCTAAGATTTAATGAGATTTTCTAGTAATAAAAAAATATTGGGGACCGAATAGGGGTACAATAGAAACATCAATTTTAGCCAAAATAACCGTTTCCCTGAAATCATCGAATGAGATCTTACTATCAATAACATGTCCATAATCACATCTTCTTCCTCAAAGCTATAACCACGTAAATATAAGACCTGCAAAATAGAGAGAAAAATCAACATTCAAACTTGCAAAAACATCAAGATTGAAATCAATCATCGAAACACAAATCATCAAACCAACTAAAACACCAGAAAATCGCCATACACGTCAATGAAATCGAGATTGCGATATCACAAATATATGATTCCCCCTCCACGATCCATTCGCATCAAGGTAATAATTTCACACAATTCATGCGTAAAATGTATGGTTCGAATGCATGTAGTGTTGAACAATCAAAAAATTTACGACCTCAGCAATGCAGAAGGTATGTGTAATTATAACAAATATTGTGTATATTTTTACTATAAGTTTTTTGTACATATAGCTTTCTAATTATGTAAAACATAATCTCACATAACAACAAGCAAAAATTATACTAATATGCTAGTTTAGAATAAGGATAATGCATGTATAATGTTTTTGATGTGTATAGTTATAACAAAATATTGGAGCATATGAGGATTTGTATAAAAAATCATGTATTTAGTTCGTATTAATGATATGTGTGTATAGTCGGGCGTAGCCGGGATTTCCACAGTGCGGTCGGAAACTTCATCATTTCGATATTGCTCTTCTCGGTCGAAATTTTAATAAATAAATAATAAAAAATATTGTAATGAAAATAAGCAAGTCATACCTTACAAAAAATATACTATCAAAACTTGATTTACCAAGCCATTAAAATCATTATTTATTTATTTCTTGTTATCAAAATAAGAATTTCAGACTTTAAAATGCTTTTGATGTTTAACATTTATTCATATCCAAGCAAATTACACGTATACATAGGAAACATGCATTTCTACTTCACAAATGATTGCTTACATCACTTGCCCATTAATTCAATTTCATTTCCACCACTAGTCCACTACTTGTATGTTAATCCATCATAAGTCTCGTATACACCTTTTGGTTGTCTTTGATATCCACCATATTTAATTAGTTTCCCTAATTTATGTCTTTTGTCCCCTCATGAAACTATAAAAGTAGTCAAAAGTTTGCTCCCAATACCTTTTGTCTCCTCGTTGAGTGCGGCTATATGTAGAGAAAATAATATTTTTATATTTTTAATATAATAAATGCATTGGTTTAGCCTACATTGGCTCAGATCCATGTGTATAGTGTTTCGAATTTGTGTATTTAGTATGAAAAATATGTATCACATGTAATGTATTCTACAATACGTTTTTGCCTAATTACAATGCGCGTATTGTATGCTTAGAGTACTAATTACACAATGTGCATTAAATATGTGTACTTATAAGACAAAAATTGGTGAGTATGATTTTGCACCATACATTCATGTTCGTAAATGTAGTATTCTAGATTTGTGAAGTTAGAGTAGTCATTATGTACATAATGTGCATTTAAAATGTGTACTTGAAAGAAAAAACTGCATAATACGATTTTATACCATATATTGAAAGTCTGTGTACATAGTATTCAATATTTGTATATTACCGAGCAAACTACAGTTACACAGTTTATGTTGGTCGGGGCTCGAAACCTAGCCAGGATCAACAAAATATTGGATCCCATAAGTGGAACAAGAAAAAAATTCCTCGTACAGACATGCATTTTCGTAGGGTAGATGGAATACAATTTTAAGGATTATGGTATGTGTAGTGGCTTTGATGTTAGGAGGAGCACTACAAAGAAATTCAAGAACGAGGAAATTCGTGTGCTACAAGAACTCTAAAAAACCCACACCTGCTGAAGCATCTGAGCATGACGACAACATCACAAAATAGGGGTCACGCAAGAGAGTCTCGAACCGAGTTGGGTGCAACGCACGTTGTATTTTTGAATACACTAGCGCCGGCTCATATAAGGTAAAAACCTTTGAGGAAAGACACACTCATCCGATGACAATTGACAAACACATGCAATTCTTGAAGGTAAATAGGAACTTAAACTTCGGACACCAGAAATTTATCATAATTGTACAAAGGCGAACATTGGGAGTGCAAAACAACATGAGTTGTATAGAGAAATGGTCGGCGGTTATTCACAGGTTGGAGCACTCAAAATTGATTTTAGAAATATCAAACGAGACCTGAAATACATATGTGGTGCGGATGCACAATTGGTGATAGACAAATTCTTAAGGCAGAAAGAAGCAAATCAGGGAATAGTATTCGATTATGATATTGATAAAGATGAACAACTAACGTGACTCTTTTGGGCAGACCAAACATCTATAATGAACTATACCGCATTCGGTGATGTAATATCCTTGATGCTACGTACAATACCAACAGTTAATGTACTTCACTGCTTGTCTTGCTTATATAACATTACAATAATGTACACTTATCATTATATATTTGATCATTTAGTTATATAAATATGTATATCGGTTTATTTTATTATGTTGATTAGTGTATATAGTTATGTAAATATGTATATATAATAATGTAATTTTGTATAATAGTAATAACACTGTAATATGTTTACATAGTTATATAGATATGTACATTTATAATCTTAAAAATGTTTATATAGTTATTGAAATCTGTATACTAAAAATAGTTTTACACAGGTATAAGATGGTGTTTGCTCCGTTCACCGGAGTAGATAACCATCGTAGGTGTGTAACGTTTGCAGTTGCCCTTGTTTTGAAAGAAGATGAGGAGTCTTATACATGGTTGTTCACACGATTCTTAGATGTTGTTGGTAAGGAACCATATTATATAGTAACAAACCAAAACCCGACCATGAAGAATGCAATACAATCGGTCTTCAAGAAGGCAAAACACAGATTGTGTATGTGGCACATAATGGAGAAAGTTAGTGTCAAAGTTGGTCCCAACCTATTCAAGGATAAAAATTTTATCAATCGGCTTAAATCAATCGTGTGGGATAACTACATTACAACAACTGAATTTGAAAAACAACTGCACGAAATTATGGATGACTTTAATCTAGCCTCACATCCATGGTTCACAGTTATGTATGATATATATAAGGCAGAGTTGGATTCCCGCATATTTTAGAGACGTGCCCATGAGTGGACTTCTAAAAACTACGTCAAGATCGAAAAGCACAAATAGTCAAGTTAATTTGGTAATTTTACAAATCCTCAATCAAACTTGGTTGAATTTGTAATGCATTTCGACAAATAGCGACCACGACATTCTAATGATAAGTTGAACAATCGATTGCCAAACCTCCTTCCGTTGCCAGACACCATTGGACATTGAAAAGCATACTTCATTAGTGTACACGCATGCCATATTTTATGAAGTGAGCAAGGAAATTAAAGACGCGTGTTATCATTGCTCGGTTATACAGATCAACAACAATACACACGAGATCTCGTACACAATAAAGGAAGAAAGTGGGGTGTTTGGAGTGACAAAATGCAAGATGGATGCATCTGCCAAATGTAGTTGCAAGTTGTTTGAACAAATGCGACTCCGATGTCGACATATATTTGTAATACTCAAGGATTGCGATGGAATTCCAGCTCCATATTTGGCTCCATGTTGGATAAAAGCAACCTCGTTTAATTCACATTCTAAGAATGGACACATGTACCAATTTCCAGGAGGGATCGAGGCTGCAAGAACACTAAACACTCTGTGGCCGGAGTTTCACAATGATCGGTCTTCTTGTGCGGGGGATATCTGAAAAATTGTCAAATCTATCTCGTATCATAATTAGACATTTCCGTGTTACCACCAAAGCAAGCGAAGAACAAAGGGAATGGTAGTCATCTCAAAAGGGCTTCAAAGCCCGGCGAAAAAAATCCATAAAAGCAAACACAAAACTTAAAAGAAAATGTGGGATGTGTGGTGAGGTTGGGACACATAACAGAGGACATGCCCGACCCGCACTTTTGACACCTCCACGAGAGCAATGTGTATTAGTTATTGATTTCAATTTTTTGTGTAATATATACGACATTGCCAAACTAAATATATATTATCGGATGCCAAAATATACATATTCAATACACTATGACAATTTATACGTGTTGTACATGTTGGATTTTTTATCCATTAAGTGTGGCCCATATGAATTAAATATGGCCCATATTAATTAAAGTGTAGGTTTTAAATATTAAATAACCTCTTTGATGGTTAAGAGGAGTTAAAGAATTTAAAATTGGGAGTTACAAAATAACTCCCTTCCTCTTCCTATTAAACTCGTCATGAGAATAACTTCTCTTTTACGATAAGTTTTGAGAACGCAATGAAAGAGTTGAGAGAAAAAGAATCTTCAAGCCATCAAGAAGAAAGAAAGGAAAAGGCAAAGGGGAAGAAGATTAGTTTTACAAATCTCTAAACTATCAAAGACATGGATCAAGGTAAGTATATCAAATCCGTGTTCATGAATAATTTTACGCCTTGTGAGAATTATGATTTCCCAAGATTTTGGGCATAAAAGAGATTGAACAATTTCATGAGAGAAATTGGAAATATGCTTACATGTGGTATCGAGCCAGGTTTGGAAATTCGTAATTCTCCGATAAAAGTTTAATTATGAATCAAAAGTATAGTTCATGATTATGTTCCGCTGCAATTGAAATTGATGAACTGATGTGTGTTATTTTACATGGATCGAGAGTCTTTTGTTTTATGGGTATGCTCGATATGCTTGATTTTCGGATGGAAATCGTGCGGTTTTGATTGTATTCTTTTATGATAGATTTCCATTTAAAAGTATATTAGCCATTGGATTGTGATTTATCAAAGCAACTTTATGGGTCGCTAAGTATATGGCATTGAAGAGCCACGCGATTCCCAAAGATGTATTGTATATTTGTTTATGTATATGCCAAAAGTCATTTGAAAGAAATCTAGTCCACATGTATTATGTATATATGTGTTACGAATGTATATTGTGTAGATAACCTTGTAAAGTGGGTTATAAAATTTGTTTTAATTTCCCACTGATTTTATTGAATACACACGCTAAATCCTGTATGCATATTTTGTAGTGATTGGTTAGAGTTTCAATTATATTAACATGCATATACTGAGTGATGGTTTTGGATATAATATGCGTGTGTGTTCGCCAACCAATTGGAGTTTATTTCGATAAATGATGTGTTGGGATTTTATGTGTATATTTCTCATATATATAAATATATGTATGTAATCGTAGAGTACATATGTTTATGAAGTTTCGATATACGAGAATGTTATAACTTGATAAAAATGTCTTCAAGTATTAATGTGTGAATTTCACATTCATGTTATAGATAGCTTGTTAGTCACCAAAGTGGCCTAGCTGAACGGAAAATTAGACACTTAATTATTTGAGTGTTGTCCAATTGTCCATGATTATAGAGGTGCCATTAAAGAATGACATGATTGCTATATTGAACAATTGTGATTATAGATTATTTTGCTAGGAGGTCACCCAAAGGTGGACCATTGCATATAGTCTATAAAATTAAAGGGATCAATCTTCGTATTTTAGTTAGATAGTATGTATATCCAAAGATAACATGCTTATTTGGCTAATGTATGTTCTGATTATCTGTTAAAGTATTTTTCTTTGGCATCAATTATATTGTTGTGTATTTAAGTCTTGCCCAAAGGTAAACTTAAATGCACGGTTAAAGTCTTTATATCAAAGTTTTCTGAATCAATCAAAGTTAACTCAAAGCGCTAATAGGTGAGATTGTATAAATGTTTGCAGCTTCTATGAACCTCTTCGCATCGGAAACACGTTTGTGAAGTTCAACGGCTGAACTATCTTTGATCGTCCGAGCAAATCCAGTTTACTCTGGGTGTCATGGATTTGGACTTGGCTACGTTGACTGATGAAAGGCCCGCAGCCATTACGGAGACTAGCTCGGAAGCTGACAAGTCTGTATACGAGGCTTGGGAGCGGTCTAACAGGCTGAGTTTGAACCTTATGAGAATGACCATGGCTGAAAATATTAAGCCTTCGATGCCGAAGACTGACAATGCAAGGGAATTCATGCTGAAAGTCAAAGAATATTCCCAATCGGACTTGGCTGACAAATCTATTGTAGGCAGCCTTATGAGTGAGCTGACTACGAAGAAGTTTGATTGGTCCAAGCCAATTCATGATCATGTAACAGAAATGTCCAACCTAGCAGCAAAGCTTAAGACTATGGGGATGGATGTGAGTGAGACGTTCCTTGTGCGATTCATCATGAACTCTCTCCTGCTTGCATTTGGTCGGTTCCAGGTGAACTACAACACCATTAAGGATAAAAGGAACTTCAAAGAACTTAAGGCCATGTTAGTGCAAGAGGAGGAGATTGAAGAAGATAAAGGATCACTCTGTTCACCTCACAGATCTATGATGGTGCTAGTAGCGCAAGGCTAAACCGGGTAAGAAGGACAAGAAAAAGTATAAGGCCCCGATGAAGGTTGTTGAGGGTCAAATCCATAAAAAGATTAAGTGTTACTACGCAATAAGATATGACACTTAAAGAAAGATTGCCCGAAAAGAAAGGCATGGTTCGAGAAGAAATGTATACATTATGTTTTTGTATGTTTTGAATCGAACCTTATAGAAAGATGCCTAATAATACTTGGTGGTTAGATTCTGTGCCACTACTCACGTGTCTCATGTTATACGAGGATTCCGTGACGATCCAACCCATAAACGGGCGAACAATATTTGTTTATGGGGAAGGATGAAAGCACGTATAGAAGGAATTGGGACTTACAGTGGTCATGGACCTTTGGATGTCACATAGATCTTGAAAGATGTCTCTATGTTCCTGATTGTGCTAGAAATCTTGTTTCTGTAGGAAAACTGGATATTTTAGGTTTTTATTTTAAGATTGCTAATGGTACTTTTTCGTTGTTTAAGAACAAATACTTTTATGGTTCTGGTATTTTGTTTGACTCACTTTACCGTTTTAATCTTGATAGTAAATTTGTTGAATCCATGTATCATGTTGAAAGTAGTGTAGGCATTAAACGTAGTGCACCAAATGAAAGTTCAGCTTTCTTGTGGCATCAAAGATTGGGTCACATTTCCAAAGAAAGGTTATTGAGGTTGGTGAAAAATGAAATCCTTCCTCAATTGGATTTTAGTGATGGAATGTGTATGTGGATTGCATTAAAGGAAAGTAGACCAAAAACACAATTAAGAAATCGCCACAAGAAGCACTCGACTTCTTGAGATACATACACCCGATATATGTGGTCCATTTGACGTCCCTAATCGGGGGCGGTGAAACGTCTTTATCACTTTCATAGATGATTACTCACGTTACGGTTATATTTATCTATTGCATGAAAAGTCTCAATCGGTGAACATCCTCGAGGTGTTCATCAATGAGGTGGAAAAGCGATTAGATAAGAAAGTAAAAGTAGTGAGATCGGACCGAGGTGGTGAGTATTATGGAAAATTCAATGAAAGTGGACAATGTCCAGTCCATTTGCAAAATTCCTCGAAAATCGTGGTATTTGTGCACGATATACAATGCCCTACACCTCGGCAAAATGGTGTAGGCCGAGAGACGAAATCGTACATTGATGGATATGGTTAGGAGTATGTTAAGTAATTGCTCTTTACCCCTATCATTGTGGATGCATGAGTTAAAGAGTGTTGCATACCTCCTCAATCGGGTTCCCGATAAAGCGCCTCCTAAGACTCCTTATGAATTGTGGACGGTAGAAACCCGTTTGAGACATCTTCATGTTTGGGGCTGCCCAGCCAGAGTTAGAGTATATAATCCACATGAAAATAAGCTTGATGCTAGGGTCATCGGTGGTTATTTCATTGGCTATCTGAAAAGTCTAAGGGGTATAGGTTTTATTGTCCTAACCATAGTACGAGAATAGTCGAGTCGGGTAATGCTCGGTTCATTGAGAATGGTTTAATCGGTGGGAGTGGGGAACCACGGAAAATAGAACTTCAGGAAATTCGGGTTGAAACTCCTTCACCCGATGTTTCTTCTAAAGTTGTTGTTCCCGTTGTTTGTATCATCGTCATACAACATACCGAACAACAAGTCAATATTCAAAACCCATCGAATGAAAATGTGATAGATGAACCGATTCTGATTGAAGCGAGGAGATTAATGAACCACAAGAGAAAATAACTTTAAGACGATGCAGCAAGGCGAAAAAGACTGTTGTTTCGATGACTATGTGGTGTATACTCTTGAGCATGAATGTGACTTAAGCATTGATGAGGATCCGATCTCATTCGACAAGCAATGAATAGTAACAATTCTCAAAAGTGGTGCGATGCCATGAAAAAGAGCTTAAATCAATGGATGACAATAGAGTCCGGGACTTAGTTAAGTTGCACGAAAGTTCCAAACGAGTTGGTTGTAAATGGGTTTTTAAAACCAAACGTGACTCGAATGGAAACATTGAAAGGTATAAGGCCGGACTCGTTGCTAAAGGTTTTACTCGGAAAGATGGTATTGACTATAAAGAGACCTTCTTTCCTGTCAAAGAAGGACTCTTTAAGAATTGTTATGGCTTTGGTGGCTCATTATGATTTAGAGCTTCACCAAATGGATGTTAAAACTGCTTTTACGAATGGTGATTTGGAGGAGGAAGTGTATATGGATCAACCGAAGGGTTTATAACCACGGGGAAAGGAAAATTTGGTGTGTAAGTTAAAGAAATCAATATATGGATCAAACAAGCCTCCGGCAATGGTATCTTAAGTTCAATGATACTATCACATCTTATGGTATTACGGAGAACACCGTTGATCGGTGTATCTACATGAAGGTCGATGGGAGCAAGTTTATAATATTGGTCCTATATGTTGATGACATTTTACTTCTTTGCTAATGATGTTGGATTGTTACGTGATGTAAAGAAGTTTCTCTCTAAGAACTTTGAAATGAAAGATTTAGGTGAGGCATCCTATGTGATAGGAATAGAAATATTCGTGACAGATCACGAGGAATGTTGGGATTGTCTCGAGAAAGCTTATATCAATAAGATTTTAGATAGATTGAGAATGGAAAAATGTTATGCGGGAATAGTTCCAATACGAAAAGGGGACAAATTCGATCAAATGCAATGTCCCAAGAATGATTTGGAACGAAAAGAAATGAATTCAATTCCTTATGCTTCAATGGTTGGGAGTTTGATGTATGCTCAAACTTGTACTCGGCCGGATATCGGTTTGCTATCGGAATGTTAGGCCGATATCAAAGTAATCCGGTATGGACCATTGGAAGAGGCAAAGAAAGTTCTTAGGTACTTACAAGGCACCAAAGAACACATGCTCACATACGAGGTCTAGTCACCTTAAAGTAATAGGTTATTCGATTGATTATGCGGGTGTATTGATACGAGGAAGTCTACATTCGGTTATTTGTTCCTTTTAGCTGAAGGGGCGATATCATGGAGGAGTGGAAAGCGATCTGTCATTCTTTGCATCCACTATGGAAGCTGAATTTGTGGCATGTTTTGAGGCTCTTGTTCATGGATTGTGGTTGCGGAACTTTATCTCGGGACTTGGGGTTGTTGACATGTATAGCCACCCGAGAATTTATTGTGATAATTCCGCAAATTGTCTTCTTCTCAAAGAACGACAAGTACTCTAAAGGTCTTAAACACATGGAGTTAAAGTAATTGGTACATTAAAGAAGAAGTGCGAAAACATAGAGTGTCCATTGAGCATATTAGCACCGATCTAATGGTAGCGGATCCGTTAACTAAGGGATTACCACAAAGACATTTTACGGCCATGTCGAAAGGATGGGTATTATAGACAAGTCCTTGTTAGCATAATGGTAGTGAATGTATATATATACGTATGTGATCATTTGCTCTTTATGTTATGACACTCGAGCTCATTTATCGTTGTGTTTACGCTTGTATTATTATTTTGTTGTAATAACAGGATGGTCTTTGTTTAAGATGTATGGTTGAGGCTTACTATTCACCTCATTAAGGATACTATTAAGTTATACGATGTTGTGATACATGGAAGAATCATGTCGAATAAATGATGTGTGACCGCCATGATCCAATCGGTTTCAACTTAATTAAGGACAAGTCGATTTGACATTATGGTGGATTTAATATATATTATGCGCACTTAAAGTTATTATTAAATCGTTAAGCCGTCATATGGGCCAAGTGGGAGAAATGTTGGATTTTTTATCCATTAAGTGTGGCCCATATGAATTAAATATGGCCCATATTAATTAAAGTGTAGGTTTTAAATATTAAATAACCTCTTTGATGGTTAAGAGGAGTTAAAGAATTTAAAACCGGGAGTTACAAAATAACTCCCTTCCTCTCGCTATTAAAATGTATATAATAACTTCTCTTTTCTCGATAAGTTTTGAGAAAATCGAGAAAGAGTTGAGAGAAAAAGAATCTTCAAGCCATCAAGAAGAAAGAAAGGAAAAGGCAAAGGGGAAGAAGATTAGTTTTACAAATCTCTAAACTATCAAATATATGGATCAAGATAAGTATATCAAATCCCATGTTCATGAATAATTTTACGCCTTGTGAGAATTATGATTTTCCAAGATTTTGGGCATAAAAGAGATTGAACAATTTCATGAGAGAAATTGGAAATATGCTTACATACATAATTCTATGCATAAACATACAATATATGCAACCTATTTATACATTACTAGATTTCTTCCATGCGATGCACGGATAAAAAAATTATTTTAATTTGAATACAATGTGTGTAATATCAAAAAAACTTAAAAACTAAAAATAAATAAATACAAAATAGACAATAAAATTAAAAAATAATAATAAATATGCTCAAAACAACTTATAATTTCCCTAAAACAAGAAAAATAAATTAAAAATGAGAGACTTAATTATAGAGTTATTAAAATAAATTATTATAAATTTCAGAAAAATTCTATGAATATGACATTAGTTGTTGATTTTTTACGAATACTTTCACCTATTATCATCACAAATCAAAATTATAAGTCTTTAGAAGTGATAACTCTGGACAGAGCAACATACAATTGATTCTAATTAATACGAATGACATGTACAGGAAAATAATAATGAAAATACCTTTGTGTACTGGGTTCATGATGCAGTTTTTGTGATTCATATTTTTTGCAAAAATGAGGTTTTTATTATGTTGTATAGTTTCTAGCGTTGTAACATGGATTCTAGAATCCGAATGAAAAGTGTTGCTATTTATAATGAGTCCTGTATTATTTTCCAATTTTTGTAACCTACAGGATTGAATGATGTATTGTTGACTTGTTGCAGATATTTAATGTCATGTTTTTATTAGCAGTCCTATAATGAATTGTCTGTAACTGTTGTTTGTATTCTCAATACAGATTTCGTTTTTGATGCAATTTCAAATTTTGATTTGTGAAATGAAATTTATTTCATTTTTAAAACAAATTATGTAAAGTCTTTTAATTATAGAATGAAATATTATCTTGTTTTAAATTATCAATCCAATGTTGAATGGAATGGACTGCAACTATTTTCATTCTCAATACAGATTACAGACCATTCGTTTATGTTGCAATTTCAAAATTTGAATCATGAATTTAATTATTTGTGTATAAAATTTAGAGAAGTGCTAAATGGCCATATTATGGCTGACCATAAAGTTGGTAAATTGTTTATAATTAGTATTTAATTATATTTATGTCAACGAAATTACTGTATAGCCCCTAAACCAATTTGGCTCCAAATCCACATGTACATAGCCCTTTCCCCAGCTGATTAGCTTCCATGACAAACGGTCCAGCCCACATTCACTGAGAGAACCAAGGTCGAAAAATGCTTTATAATTATTATTAGTGATCCAATACCCAGGTTGAATTCATGACTAATTACAAAGTCAATTTCAAATTTTGATTATAGCATAAGGTAAAGATAATCATATAATATAATTAGTAGTATATTCTTATGTGAATTGTATTTATACTTATATTTATATTACGTGAAAATTAAAATATAGTATTTTATATTATATTAAATTATAACTTAACATATTTAAAAATAAGTGTTTAATAACAATCAGTATATTTACACATGATTAATATTCTTATATTATTTTTATATATTATTCAAATTATACTTATAATTAACTTAAATAGTATAAATTATATTGACATGAAGTAATATTTGGCAGTATTACACGGGTAATTATAAAATGTGTAATAAATGTTTTGCTTAAAGAATATGGAATATTTAACGATGCTTTAAAATTGCATAACTTGCTCAAAAACATATAACACCCTGATTTTTAAATGATGATATTTTTTATTAATAATAAGAAGCTTGGGACGCCACACCCGAAATGGGAATAAATGCTTTATTATTATAGTTTTTTTTAATTTAAATCATAAAATGTTTAAATTTTGTAATTTTGTTAATGTAATGTAAGTATAAACTATGCATGACTTTTTTTTATAATGAATACTTTAAATTAAAATATTAAACATAAATGTTACTTATCTTGAGTTTAAATTTTATATTTAAATATATAATTTTTAATTTTTTGACTTATAGCCCGATAGTATCCTCTTTAGCCTTCAACTAGGATTAGGATTATGTTCTAATATTGCCAACGTGTTTAATAGTGACCCATTTGGCGCGAGCATTTAGGATTGGCCCAAAACCTCTAGGGATCCATTTAACATCTCTATTAGTTGCACCCCTCACCCCAAAAATTTAAATTTTGAATATAATTTATTTGGTCCTCTAGTTTTGACTATTTTGAGATTTAGTTCTCTAAGTAGTCATTTTTAATTTTCGTCCGATATCTTTTAAAATCTTAGATATTTAGTCATATTTTGACCTTAATTACCCGATCGGTGTAAACATGTCAAAAATTTAGGGATTTGGTGCAAAAAATTGCCACCAAAATATTAAACTTCTCAAATTTTATGTGTCAATTTTTGCACCAAATTACCAAAATTCAATTTTTTTACATGTTAGCATCTATGGGTCATAGTTAGCAATTACGGTAAAATTATAAAATTTTGGGTGAAAATCGAACTAAGTGTCAAGATTTTGAAAAGATATTGGACCAAACTTTTAAGGTGGCTACTTAGATGACTAAATCTCCTAGTCCAGGTTACATGATTGAAAGAATTGTTTTCTCAAATTAAATTGATGTTGGACTTTAGTTATAGAATTAAACAATTTGTATAAATATATTCGATGTGTTTGTTTTTTTCCTCCAGCCCCCAATGAAATTGGTCTATGCCCCAAGACATTTTGAAAGCCCATAAAATACTCCGTACTTTTGAATTAAAATTTTGAATAAAAATATTATAATTATTTGTATAATAACTTGGCGAATAATACTTCATTGTAATATATTTTCTAATATTTAAATTAATCTAAAAATTATTTAAAATTTATTTATAAGTATAATTTGAATATTATATAATAAAAAAATAAGAGTATTGATTATATATAAATATACTAATTATTATTAAATAGTTATTTGAATTTATGTTTACTATAGAGCACTTTAGTTAATATGCAATAATCTAATATAAATACAAATACAATTCATATAAAAATGATATAAAAAATAAGTTGTATTTCTACTTCTGAATAATTATTTTATATTCGTATTTTGGTTGTATGTCTACGAGCCCATATATTAATTATTTCAATATTTTTCGCCAATGTTTTCATCATAATTATTAATATACTCGTAAATATTAAATACCAAATTTTTGTCCAGAATTTAACTAACGGGGCCTAAAACCACTACATTTTCGACAGAAAAAATTAAGAAAATAATTTCATTTTATTGTTCATTCTTTGAAATGAAATATTGAGTCCATTTCACCGTAGCCAAAAGACCTGATTGTGTTTGCTTCCATATAAGTGGTGCATAGCATTTTATTGGAAAAGTAAACGATTAATTTAATGAAGAGTGAGATTTGAAATTAAATTTGAATTAGTGGGTTAATAAAGATTGAGGTGGGAAAGGGTAGTGGTGGTCAAACAAAATACTTAATTACCACAACAACCTTCTCTTTAATAACGAGGTGATGTAACGCAATAGTCGATATGATTAAAGATGGGCTGGTTTATGTCTCCAACACAGAACATTAATATTCAACAGCCATTACCCATTAATGATGCAAAGTCTGCTTTAGAAACAAAATCAATTAAATAATTAAGAAACAATTTTCCATATATAGAAACATCATTTTGGCGGGAACTTGCCATAATTAGAGGCTATCTTGTTTTTATATATTATATAGATGTGTGTTTAAACTATACATCATTTCTATGTGACAACATTAGGATCAATATATGCACAAGTGTTTAAAAATACATATTCTTATGCGTAATTGTACAAATTTCTATAACTACTTATACAATTTTATTGACTATGTATACAAAATACATTTAATATACATGATATGAATTTTATACATAATCTTATGCGTAAATATACAAAATTTAATAACTACATAACCAATACCCTCTGGACATCGACCGGTTCAACGCGAATACGTCTAAAACTGTCTAATAACAACTCCGAGCTAGCTGGGTTAAAATGTTCGACTAACCAAAACGTTAGCTGGGATGGGAAGTCAACAATTGAGAGCGAAAGCAAACTTCCGAATCCCATATCAACAATCGCAACAGTTTGTGCAGGGAAAAGATCAACCAGCGCATTTACCAACACCCTGAGATTCGACCTAGTGGATAATGTCGGATATGAATCATTCGCCCTCTTCCCCCGCCTGTCTTCAGTCCCACCCTCCGCGACCTTTTTTCCCTTATTTTTGGCCATTTAGTTGATAAAACAAACCTACAAAAAAATATAGAACCAATTATTATACAAAAAAATACAACTATACATTTTCACAAAACTAAATATACATTACCATATAGCTAAATATACATAATTCCATAACATTATCACGAAACTAACTGTACATTATCACAAAACTAACTACACATTATCACAAAACTAAATGTACATTATTCTATAGCTAAATATACATAATTCCATAACATATATATATGCTTGCACAAGTAAAAATATAAAGTGTTCTATAACTAAATATGCATTATTACATAACTAAACATACATTATTACACACCTAAATATACATTACCGTACAACTGAGCATACATTATTAAATACATAAAAGTACATTATCACAAAAGCTACATATACAAAATTACATAACTAAATATACATAATTACGTAACTATATATACATTATTACACAACTAACAACACAGTGCACAAGGTGCGAAATCGAACATGATAAATCGAAACTGAGAAATCAAAACAAATATAAACTACAAGCACACGACATAAGAACAATAAATCACAAGAAAAAACCATTCATCAAACCTATCAGCAAGAACGAATCCAATATATGTGTATAACCTAAAATTGAACAGAATGAAAACACTAAAATCAAACATAAAAACACAAAAATAGAACCCTATCGGCAAGAAATACTAAAATCGATCAGAAAAACTTACACTCAAATTCAGAGACGCACGGACCATATCAACGAGTAGACGCCAAAATTCTGAGATGTTTGAGCCCTAGAAGCTTCATATGATCGATTTTTTGAAAAGAGATAGATAGAGGAAGCAATTTCAGTAGGTCAATTTTTAGAAAGAGGGAGATAGAAGAGGCAATTTCAGTTTTTCGATATTTCACAGAGGGAGATGGAGATGGAGGAGCAGTTTCAATTTCGGATTTTTTGAAAGACGAAGAAAGAGAAAATCGCGGGATGAGATATCAGTTTTGACTTATCAAAATTCAAAAAATGGGGAGTTACAAATATATCCCGTATCTTTAAGCACAAAATTACTTTCCTACCCTTACCCTCAACCACCCTGCCTAAAATGGAGAGTAAAATCTGGACCATTGATTATTAAATCAAATGGTCTAGATGTGGTCTTATGTTCTTACCTAAAGGGCTTAGTCTCATTTGATCATATCCCTATAAAAATTATCATCTAGTATTCATTTTTTAGTATACTTGATGCTAATTTCTAAAAGTGTTAACAAATATAACACATAAATTTAACAAAATATGTATATATTTTGGTTAAAAGATATAAATTGAAAATTAAAAATATTATTAAAATTATAGAAAATACAATCCCGTCCCCAATTCACCTTGCCCCAATCACGCCGTGATCCGAAGTGAGGTGGGGACGGGAATGCCAAAAACAAACCCTGGAGAAAAATTAAAACTACAAATAAAAAGTAAATTAAATTATTAAAAATGCATTCAATAATTTGTCAAACATCATAATGAGTTGTTCTACCACGTCATTGAGCCCTGGTTCAATTTTTAAAAAAATTAAGGCTCCTACGCGCGCATATGTGCTAAGTGCAAATTGTGTCTCTAAAGAGCCCAATGCCACGTACATGCGAGGGGCTCGGATATTGCTCTGCACCACTCCTAGCTCTTTGAGCTATCTCTGAAAAAGTCAAAAACTCACTTGGTCTATTAGGGTTCACCATAAAGTATTTCACATAATAACATTACTATGGTGAAATTCTATATAAGGAAGCATAACTTGTTTCATGCTTTCAATGTGTATGTGGCTCTTCATATTCTCAGTATTTCCATAGAAAATAATTTTAAGTAGTTTACTTTATGCATTATTTTCTCATTCACTTAGAATTGGTTTTGAGAAATTCAAATTACTAAACTCATCTATCTGCGGTGTAAATTATATTTATCTCATTTATCCAATTTCAAATAAATTTAACCCACTTAAATAATTTATCAAAGTTGGGTCAAAACTCATTTTATAAACCAATTTCCAACAGTCCTCACTTATCTTCAAATCAATCATATCGTTATTTTTTTAATTCATTGGACTGGAGACCTAAATGATAGAACTGGATTTGAATGTTAAGTGGACAGTGTCAATTTGGTTTAAAAAAGGGGAGCTCTATTAAGACCCCCAATTCCTATCAATACACCCCCTCTACTCAATACACCCCATTCTTCTTTTAAAAAGAATTTATTTACTTAATACACCCCTAATATTACACAATCTACCCTTCCCCCAATTAAACCTAATTATATCCCCAAAATATAAACCCACCCAACATACACACTTATATACAGACACACGGTGCCATGGGAGGGGAAGTGGAGAAAAATTAAGTTCTGTGCCATGGGAGGGGAAGCGGATAAATATAAACCTAATAATATCCCCAAAACAAGTTTCAAAACCATAGTATCCAAACAAGTTGAGAAAAAATGATCAAAACAAACAAGATTCAACTCCAACTAACAGTTTTTTTTTTTTTTTTTTTTTTTTTGAGAAACCAACTAGCAGTTGTAGTTGGAGTGTGTTCTCTTTTTTCACTGATAATTCTTACGAGTTTGTTCTCTTTTTTAGCACTTAAGAGCTGCCCAATTAACTTTGTATTTCATTTTTCACTTATATTGATTGTTTAACTCAATAATTTAAAAAAAGAAAAAAACAATCCACACACATAACACAACATCTATTCGAAGAACAGAGAAGAAAAATGTCTGACCAGAAAATACAACCAATTCTTATTTCTCAGTAGGAATAATGTGGGTGCCAAGGGCATTTTAGAATTTTTAGCTGATGGCATTTTTATAATTAAAGATTAGGGGTGTATTGATAGTTTATGGGGGTGTTAATAGTTTATGGGGGTGTTAATAGCGCTCCCCTTAAAAAAATTACGTATCATTTCTTCCTGTTTTCTCTCATAAGTATACTGTTAAACCCATTTATCCATGTAGTGGTGACTCATATAGACTTAAATTACTTATTAACAATATATATTTGGATATTTTTTTTTTCTTTTTAGGGGATTTGGATAAATAAATTTGAAAACATGTACATTGGAAATGAAAGTTTGGCCCGTCTGTATTACTCGAATTTGGGCCTCGTCATTGCGAGTAGTACTCGTGGCGCTGGGCTAATCCCATTGATTTTCCACTTCAGTTCTTGTCCAATAGAAACGTTTAAATGTATTTCATGTAATTAAAGTGACTAATTACCGAAGATGAAGATGATAAATTCTCACTAAATTTAACGCAATCACACGGTTTGTATTATGTACATGGACTGAAACCACTATGGGCTTACTCTCCTTATGCCTACTTTTTGATCCATATATAATTGGGCTTTCAAATTTAGTCCAAAAGATGGGCCAGCTCTCTTCAAAACTCACTAGACCATCTTGGGCTTAAAACCATCTTGGCCAAATAATGATGAGATTAAAGTCTCAATATTTTATATTTAAAATTTTTATCTCTAAATATTTTTTTCATTTATATCTTATGTAGTTATTGCTCTAATTGATTGCCTTTCTTCTATTTTTCCATTTTTTTTGTATTTGATTGCAGTGATTTTGAAATTGTGAGATATTTGTATAAAACTATTTGGATCCAGAGGAAGATTTGTAAAACAGATTACAAATTACCCAAAACAAGCTATGTATTTCAAATCTACCGCAATAATTCCAAGTTTAGCTCAAAATTACCGCAATTAACACCAATGTACTTATTAATTTATATATATGGACAACATGTAGTATTATTTAACCTTGTTGATCTTGTCAAAAAAAAAACCTTTCTGATATACTTTGACTGAAGGCATAGGGGTGCTGGGGCATGTTCTGACACGGGTATTACATATTGACATGAACACGATCTCTTTATGATACGGGTAACCCGCCCTGACACGAAATACCTATATAATTTAATGTTGACACGAAAAAAACTGGAGAAAAAATTAAAACTACAAATAAAAAGTAAATTAAATTATTAGAAAATGCATTCAATAATTTGTCAAACATCATATAACCGATGTTTTTAAACTCAGACCGGGCATCAAACCGGATTAATATCTAGATCATTGGGTCACTGGTTCAACTGGTTCAACCGTACTATAAAAATCGGTTGACCTATATATACATATATATATGTACACATGTTAAAAATAACAAATAAAAATAAATATAATAAATTATAATATCTAAATATATGTATAAATCGAATATAAGGAAAGTAATAAGTAAATTTACCAATATCTTAGCCACCCAGTTTTAATTTAGAACCGAACCGGACATATGATCAGTTTCCGGTTAAACCATTCGAGCAATGCCTTGATGCAGTCCGGTTTCAAAATATTGCATATAACCAACTAAAACATCACAAAATATGAAAATAATATGTCAGTATATAATTAAATGCGTTAAATATATAGGTCAATCGTGTTGACACGAGGGTCGACCTGACCTGACGTGACCTATTTTTTCCTGTGTTGACTGTGTTTGACCCAATTGTGACCTGGGTCTGCTAAGAATTATATCTGTACTTGCTAAATGTATATTAGGTTTCTCAGAAATCAAAAGAGAACGTGATCACACAAATGAACAACAAGATGATGATTTCAACTAGAGGAATTGTACACAAAGGACCTCAGCCTACTGTAGAGAAAATTGTTCCAACAAACTTAGATTCCACCTGATTTTTATTCTTTTTTTGTTGTCATTCTTTTCGTCCTTTAGCAAGATGTATAAATAGGTGCACTCATTTGCTAATGATGGAAGTTTTTTGTACAGACTTTTATATTTTCCATTTTCATCAATGAAGAATGTTCTTCAATTCTTTCCTCTGTTTTATTCTAAATGAATGCATGGATATTTCTGGTTTTTAATATGGTATCAAGAGCATCAGGTTGATAAAGGCTTTTTCCATAGCCTTGATTCATCCATTTTTGTTAGCTTGCTGCTGTTTTTGGTTCCTGCTTCATTTCCCCTGCAACTCTGTTTCTTTCCTCTCAGACTGCCTTCTATCTGTTTGATATTTTGTCACATCCAAAATCACCAGCCATGTCTGATGAAATAGATCCTCCAGCTGCAGATAACACCATCACAGGTGCTACTCGAACTGCAGCCCATCATTTTACCTCTCCCACTGAAGATCCCAACAAGCCTTTCTTTCTCCCTCCCTCAGATAACTCACACACCATTGAAATCAAACCTCCTCTTGATGGTACAAATTACACTGCCTGGAGTCGTGCATTTTCACTTAGCATCTCAGTAAAAAATAAACAGGGCTTCTTAGATGGCTCCATCCCTATGCCTGATTTCAGTGATCCTCTCTACATTCCTTGGCTTCGATGCAACAACCTTATTCTCACTTGGCTTATTAATTCTGTCACCAAGGAGATTGCCTCCTCCATCATCTACATGAATTCTGCCAAGGAAGTTTGGGAAATTCTCAAGACTAGATACTCACAACCTGATAGTGTGAGAATCTATCAACTTCAACAACAACTGAGTTCTGCTTCTCAAGGGTCTTCCTCCATCTCTGATTATTTCACTTCTTTGAACACAATCTGGGAAGAGCTTCGAAATTACAGTCATTTCCCCATTGTAGCTGTGGCCAGTGCACTTGTCATGTTTTAAAATCTATGAGTGAGATTCAGCTATTGTAGGTCCCAAGGGTGTAAGTGTAAGGTTTAGAAAGGGGGTGAATAAACCTTACCAAATTTATGATTTAGTCCTTTTAAAAGTTCATAGTTGATACTACACGATTGTGTCCTTGGTGATGACCAATTTAGTTAATCGTAGAGTTAGCCACTCAACAGACTCGGAAGTTTTTGTTGATAGAATAACTCAATTTGTTAAGACTCGAATTAGCTCAACCGTGGTTTGTTTTCATTGGAAGAAGACTTAACACCCTTAAGTTTGGTTTAGTAAAGATTTAATATTTGATTTTAGTACTTAGAAATTATCAAATGGATAGCAAATTTATCGTGAGAATTAAACAGTTAAAGTGCAAGAATTAAAATCTTTGAAATGTAAATGACACGATAAGTTTTTATAGAGGTTCGAAGATGGGGTAATTCTTCTACTCTCTCTTCTCCAACTCTGGAGGAATCCACTAGGTATTGATCGAGATACAAAGTGGTAACAGTCCGGATACAAGTCTTGATCACCACAGTGACTTGATCCTTTGGGACTCGATCTGGAGATGCCTTGATCACTCAGTGGCTTCTCGTGCGACTCGGCTTCTTCATAGGGCAATTGTCTTGCTACTACTGACCCACTTGCTCAAGTTCTTTGGATTTGATCACGAAGCCCTCCAAAACTCGAGACGGTTCGACCTTGAACCTTTCTACAATCCTTCGTGGAATGTAGACCCCTTGATTCTTGATGTAATTTCCTCTTCAACGATTGAAGTTATCTTTCCTTCACGGGTGAGTGTTGGATTGATTTTATTCATAATGTAGGCTTGAGGATTAATCTTGAATGATTTGAGAATATTTAAGTTACAATTCAAATGTTTTCTTGAAATGTTCGTGGTTCAGAGTTACCTTCTCTCGAGTCATTCCTCGGCCTTTTATAGTGATCTTTCAAAAATTTGTCCGTTGAAGAGATAGGCTTATTTTTGAAAGTCACTTGTGGTCGTTGCCTTGTCTTATTGCTTATCGATCTTTGGAATTGCCACTTCCTCGTATGAATTATTCTTGACTTTTTGAAAGACACGACACGGTGTAGTGCTTCCTATTGGTTTATTCCCCTTGCACGCTTCGTGGATCGAGTACTCAGAAATGTAGCATGGAGATATTACTTGTTTAAATAATTCTCTTTATTTACGTAACGGATCTCTTTCATCTCGACTTAATCGCATTTCCTTGCTTTCCCCGGGTGACTTAGAGTCGACTTTCAATCATTAAATGACTCTTCTCTCTCTGTCAGCACTTCAACTAGAGACTTGACTATCTTGAGTTGACTTGATGATGCTTTACTCACCGCATCTCACCATTGCATCTTCAATCGAGTTCCGTCTTCTCTTCTTTGCCATACTCAATTTGTCTCGCGGCGAGTCTTCCTTCTAGTCTCCGGTTGTCTTCTTGCATGTTTGGGCATAGTTTTCTTAACTCGGCTTGACCCGGCCATATTTATTACAATGCGATTTACAACAAAAATGGGGTGCCAACTTCCTATTCTAAGTTTTACATGGCATTCATCAAAATCTAAACAATAAATTTCCCAACTATCGAGTTACACTTTTAAATTTTTGATGGGGCTTAATGATTCTTATGAGAGCACCAGGGGGCAGATTCTACTCATGCACCCTATCCCCTCATTGGATACAGTCTATGCAATGCTCCTTCAAGAGGAGAGACAAAGGGAGGCCAGACTTTCTCTATTTCCAGCCACTGAGAGTTCTGCTCTAGCTGTTGCTTCTCATCAACCTAAGAGGAAGCTCAGGATTGATGTTGTTTGTCAGCATTGTGGGAAACCTGGACACACCATTGACAAGTGTTTCAGGCTCATTGGATTCCCACCCAATTTCAAATTCACTAAAGGCAAGAATGCCCCTGGGAAGCCACCTGGTCATCCTCACCTTGCCAACAGTGTTCACACTACAGCTGCCCCTCCACCTTCAAATGAGAACACCACACTTTTTTCTTTCACTCAAGACCAGGTACAGAAACTTATGGCTCTTCTCAATGATGATACTCTGCCCACCTCGGCCACTCCGGCTCACCGAGGAATCACCACCTCCAAACCATTTTTCTAACATGGCGGGTAACATTTTTCATTCCCTAAAACTGCTTCATCCAAGACTCATTCTCCTTGGTTAATTGATACTGGAGCTTCAGATCATATGATCTGTTGTCCTTCATTATATACATCTTTACCTATCAGTATCACTTCTTCAGTTTTGTTGCCTAATGGCACTAAAGTCCCTGTTACCCATAAGGGAACTGTCAAGCTTTCAGATCATCTCATACTCACAGATGTGTTGTATGTTCCTCTTTTTTATTTCAATTTATTATCTGTTACCAAGCTTACTAAAAATCCTTCTATTGTTCTTGTTTTTCAAATAATTATGGTATTATTCAGGATCTTTCTTCAAGGATGATGATTGGACTTGCTAGAGCATCACAAGGTGTATACATACTCCCCACCTCCAAGAAGGCTGATGGCCAACCATCCTCATCTCCTTATGTTTTCTCAGTTTCTCATAATAAGTCACAACTAGCTAGCCTTTGGCATCAAAGACTCAATCATCTATCTTATCCCGGATCGACTTATAGAGCACATAGGATCAATGTCGAATTTCTTGTAATAGATGATTGTACTATTTGCCATTTGGCTAAATAGAAAAGAAAGAGTTTTCCGATCATTTACCATCCTCTACTTTCCCTTTTGCTCTTTTTCATTGTGATGTTTGGGGTCATATGCACGAGCCTCTTTAAAAGGGCACCAATATTTTCTTACTATTGTTGATGATTTTACTCGAACTACTTGGACTTATCTAATGAAAACTAAATCGAAACACAAGTCACTTTTAGAATTTTGTTCATTTAATATTAACTCAATTTAATATCAAAATTAAAATAATTCGGATGACAATGGTCTTGAATTTCATATGCCTAATTTTTTTAACTCTCAAGGCATCATTCATCAAAAATTATGTCCTTACACACCTCAACGAAATGGTGTCGTTGAAAGAAAACATCAACACCTTCTCAATGTTGCTAGATCATTGCTTTTTCAAGCTTCTCTACCACTTCATTTACGGGGAGATGCTATTTTAACAGCAACTTATTTAATTAATCGCACCCCCACCCCTGTCTTAAATAATAAATCCCCTTTTGAACTTCTCTTTAGGTCTCCACCTTCTTATGATCATTTACGGACTTTTGGTTGTTTATGTTTTGCCTCCAACACTTTGCCTCGTAAAACTAAATTTGAGGCAAGAGCAAAGAGGTGCATCTTTTTGGGATATACCAATGCCACTAAGGGTTATAAAGTTTATGATTTAGATACACGAACAACCTTTGATTCAAGGGATGTTCATTTTCTTGAGCATATTTTCCTTATTCATCATCTCGATTTTTCAACTTCAACACATTGTTTAAACAATAATATTCCTTTACCACCCCATTTTCCAGGATTATTTCCCAACCGATACATTTACTTCCCCTCTAATCATGCTTGACCCCTTAGATCTTTCCCCCTATTCAGACCCTCACCACCTTTGGATCCCACCCCCCTGTTGAGGACCCCATTATTCCAACCTCTCCGTTGTCTCCTTCTCCTAAAAGATCTTTAAGGCATAGAAGCCCCCTTCTTACTTGAAGGATTATTGTTGCAACTTAATTCATTCATCCACTACTCATCCATTACACTCTTATTTCTCCTATGATCATTTATCACCATCTTATCTTGCTTATTCGGTTTCCTTAGACTCTATTTCTCGAGCCTTCTTCATATGCGAGGCTATCAAATTTCCACATTGGCAACATGCAATCAATGAAGAACTTGAGGCTCTTAATTCTAACGGGACTTGGAGCATTGTTCGCTACCCCCGGAAAGAAACCTATTGGCTGCAAATATGATTTCAAAACCAAACTTCATGTTGATGGTTCCATTGATAAACATAAGGCTCGTCTTGTCGCCAAAGGATATACTCAAAAGAAAGGTTTCGACTACCAAGAAACCTTTAGTCCTTGTCAAAATTACAACAATCATATTATTTCTTGCTTTAGCTTCCATATTTGGATGGCATCTCCATCAACTAGATATTCATAATGCTTTTCTTAACGGAGATCTTGATGAAAATATCTATGTCTCTTCCTCCTCGGATTCTCCATTAAGGGGGAGTCTCGAAATCCCCTAGTATGCAAATTTCATAAATCTCTCTATGGTTTGAAACAAGCATCAAGGCAATGGAATTCAAAATTTACAAAAACATTGCTACAAGCAGGTTTCAAACAATCAATGTCAGATTATTCTTTATTTACAAAAGGAGATCACAATAATTTTATTGCTCTTCTCGTATATGTTGATGACATCTTAATTGGAAGCATAAAAAAGTTTCTTGGGATTTGGGAGAAGTCAAGTTTTTCTTGGGATTGAAATTGCCGGATCTCAAAAAGGTATTCGTCTCAATCAAAGAAAATACACCCTGGATATTCTAAATGATGCAGGAATGCTAGGGTGTAAATCTTCTAATACTCCAATCGAACAAAATCATAAATTGTGTCACTCATCAGAAAACCATATCAAAGATGTTACTAGTTATAGAAGATTAGTTGGAAGATTAATCTATCTATCAATTACTAGGCCCAACATCACTTATCTTTGTCAATATATTAAGTCGGTTCATGGATAAACCTTTGAACAAATACATTTGGATTCTCCGCATAGAGTTCTTCGATATTTAAAGGGATCTATAGGACAAGGTCTTTTTTATTCATCTCAACCATCTTTCACTCTAAAAGGATACGGTGGCTTCAGTTGGGCTTCATATCCGAAACAAGAAAATCAACCACGAGGGTACTATATTGTTTTAGGAGATTCTATGATCGATTGGAGAACAAAGAAACAAACCAGTCTCGGATCTTCAAAGAGGCGAATCTGAGCACAGCTCAAACATGTAGTGAGATGTTGTGGATAACTTACTTACTCGAGGATTTTCAAATAAAACAACAAGAACCAACTACACTTTATTGTGACAACCCGAATTCGGCAATCTATCTCACCAAAAATCCCATCTTTCATGAAAGAACTAAACATGTCGAGATAGATTTGTCATTTTATTCGAGAACAAGTGATCACACAACGGCTCAAAATCATGCACATGCCTTCAAAATTCCGAAACTTGCGATTTATTCACGAAGGGATTAAGTGCAAAAAGATTTCATTTCTTATTGTCAAGATGGGCATTTTAAATATTTATGCCCACCTTGAGGGGAGTCTCGAGAAATCAAAAGAGGGCGTGATCACACAAATGAACAAAGAAGATGATGATTTCAATTAGAGGAATTGTACAAAAGGACCTCGATCTCATGTAGAAAAATTGTTCCAACAAACTTAGATTTCACTGATTTGTATTCTTTTTTTTGTCATTCTTTTCGTCCTTTAGCAAGATGTATAAATAGGTGCACTCATTTGCTAATGATGGACTCTTACACCTTCTTTCTCTTCTTCCATTCTCTCTACCTTCTCTCTACATCCTCTCAACCACAAACCCCATTTTTCCCTCATTCCTCCAACAGGAGGATGGGGGAACAACTAAAATGCTCTAGTTTTTCGGTTTCTTGCGTTTTCTCCCGGTTTGGGAGTGTATTTTTCCCTTGTGGGACTTTAGTCTCTCTTAATGGGAGTGTTTGGTTTCCCTTTGTGGGAATTTATTTTTGTTTTGTTTTTTATTTTTATTTTCGTTTGTTATTTTTCGAGATCGACCATTTGGGTTCTAGATCCTGGTCTTTGAATGCGAGATCTGGCCGATGAATTTGAGATCTGGTGACTTTGGTGGTTGATAGATCTGCGGAAGGTGGTTTCACAATAGTTTCATCGAAGAAAGACACGAGATGGAGTTGGATCTCGGTATTTTGATAATTGAAGGAAGGTTTTGTGACGGATTTTGAACTACTAGCCATTTGATGGAGTTTTGGTTTTATCTTTTGTAACAAAATTTTTCATTTGTTATCTTTCCAAGCCTTGTATTTTTCTTTTCATTTGGGATTGTGGCTTTTTGTGAGTTTATCTTTACAATTTTCAATCTTTCAATTTGAATCGGAAAATTGCTTTCCATATGGATCGCTTTCATGTAATCTTATCGATTGGACTATTTAGCCTCTTTGTATATTTCTTTTTCTTCGATTATATATAAAACTATCGTTTGAATTTTTTTTGCTAATGATGGAAGTTTTTGTACAGATTTTTATATTTTCCATTTTCATCAATGAAGAATGTTCTTCAATTCTTTCCTCTGTTTTATTCTAAATGAATGCATGGATATTTCTGGTTTTTAATAAGGTTCGTGTAATCGTATCGAGTCACAATTTTACGCCTTTATGAAGAATTGAAGACACATATGTATACCCCTGTTTTAGCAAAATATCGGAAAAAGGGGGGCAACTACTTTACGTTATAGTCCGAAGAAGAGTTTGGCGGCTTCCTTGGCCTAATTGTCGGTCACCTGATTCACTACCTTTGTTCCAAAAAGTCATATTCTAAAAAAGTAAATAACAAAAGAAATTATTAAATTTTGGTCAATGTAGTAATTCATGTTTGGAACATGCTGACTTCAGCAATATTGTTAAACGATAGAAACAAGTTGATTATATGCATTATTGTGGCCAAAAATGATAATATATAATTTTATGATATTGACTGTTAACCATCTATAATTAGTTTAATTAATTATTATTACAATAAATAAATCTACATATAATGGTAAACTAACATTTGTGACGTCATGCACATTCATGTGCTTAATTTTCAGTCAAAATCTGATATATAGGCGTCAGTAGTCAGTACAGATGGTAAAATATCGTTTTCATCTTGAGTGAGTTATTACTTAATAAATCAATTCAACACAAATATTTTGTGATGCTCAAAGAAATTAAAGTAAAATGCTTTAATTTCATATGGTATATATTATATATAAGATACAACTCATAGGTCTATTATATTAATGTTTGTGTATGAATTCTGTAGCGTAAGGTAAAGATAATTCAAAAGTAAATCCCACGAGTATAATTTACACTATTTTCTTTGTTTGACGAGAAATTTGTATTCGTTTTATTAATGTAAGTCACTGAGTAGAAGATCCTCAATCCATATCAAATTTTCCAAATTCCCACACACGAAGAGAAGGAAATGAAAAAGAAAAAAGACGCTACATAATGCGTAACCATATATGTTTGCCGATTGTCTGATATGAAACAATCTAATATCTCGAGTATAATCTAGTAGATATTTGCTTTGGAACTGACATAGCTAATATCTTCTTTTGGGTTAGTGACCGCTTGCACTCCTGGAAGAGAATCCGAAGAAATCTGTTGAACATTATTAAGATTATGTTGCTTCATAATCTTCAATCCAATAAAAATTTACACTCTTAAACTTAGGATTCTAAATATTGTAACTTAGGTTACTTTGATTTACTATCTTATAATATCAACAAATATTTATGTAGTTCAACCAAAAACAATGTAACCTTACAATTATTACTGTCACTATCTAATGCATGCGCCAATGAAATTCTTAACATAGTGATGGGCTACAATTCAGAAGAGCCCAATAGCCCAAGTTTGAGGGAATTGTCTCAATTATGAATAACAATATAATTAATTTCATTAATTTGGGTACTAAGCCCATAAAGTCTTAAGGCCAAAAAGCCCATGAAAACCCACCTATTGCCTATATATTACCTTATATTCTCATTATTGAAAAGTATAAATTTTACTAAACATTTAGCTCATCTCCACTCCTTTGACTTGTTCTTGCAGCTTTAGAATTGAATTGAGTATTGGAGGGTCTTCGCTAGGTCAACCCCCACTTAGGGATGTAAATGAACCAAACTCGAATGAACGAGGGTTGTTCGTGTTCGTTCGTTTATTTTAAAAGGTTGTTCGTGTTCGTTTATTTAATAATTGAACATGTTCACGAACGTTCACGAGCGGTTCACGAACATGCTCATTAATTGTTCATGAACAACTATATGAACATGTTTATAAGAAAGTTAAATAGACCTTGTTTTGGAACACTCAACTCAAAATAAATGAACAATATGATGATTGCAAATGTAACTAGGTTGTAATATTAAACTAAAATAAGCTTATTTTTCATAATAACGTAATGAATATTAAGCAGTAAATGTATAATTAATAATTAAAAAATGAATAATAAACAAACATCAAACGGACACTAAATGAACATGTTCGTGACAGTTCATGAACATAAACAAATAATTTTTTTAGTTCGTTTATGTTCATTAAGCTTAATAAACGAACATAAATGAACGCTAATCGAGCTCGTTTACGAGCTGTTTATCGAAAGCTTTGTTTGTTTACAACCCTACCCCCACTACCCCTAACAACTTTTTATGATGTATATAGTGACTCACTCATGAAAATTGAATTTAGCAGGAGTACTACAAGGCTACAATTGGAGTGACTTACAATCCACAAATATGAAATGTTGCTTAATATTAATACCATATAAAAGTGAAATTGAACCAAGATTTTCTTATAACTAAAAAAATCTCAGAATCTTAATGGTACAGCTTGAATACTCACTCATTTTAAGCTTATTTACATATGAATACCATGAAGCCAATATTCTTTTAGAAAATATCTGACAGGCAATAAGTGAGAATGAGACTGGTCTTATATCAAAATAGAAATAATAAAATTCCCACGCCCCCACCATGCATGACTTCAAAAGCTCAAAGTAGAATATAAATGTGATTGAGCATCTTGTATTTTTTTGGGTGTGCTACTCACTTTTTTAGTTTTGTTTTCGTTCTGGACACCACTACACGACCAACCATCAGATCAGACTAACAATTCAAATCAAGTTAAATTAATTTATTTGATCAAAACAAATGTTTTGAAAAAATCGGCCTGAATTGGTTTGACAATTGTATATTAATGGTTGGGATGTAAAAAGTCGATAGCGGATTAAATCAGTCAAAATATCGATTTTTTCATGAAAATTTAAACCTGATATTTGATTATATGTATTAATGTATATGGTTATTTAAATTTTAAATTTTATTACAAATATATGTTTCTTTTCCATTAAAATTTATTATATAATAATTAATTGTAATATTATCATTTTTATAATAGAATACAAAAATATAGTCAATTTAACTAATGAGTTCATGAACCAGTAGTAGTTGTAACAATTCAACTAATTGAACTGCTAAAATCAATTTTGCTCAATATATGAACCGATTACAAAAATATTAATGAAAACATTTTTTTTTCCTTTTGCTCCTAGAATTCTTGCTATGTAACATCAACCAGAAACGGGTTTAAGGTCTTGAATTGATGCCCAAGAATAGGATTCCATATGCCCGCACCGCAATCTCTTATGATTTTATGCTTTTCGACTTTTTATCTAAAGAGATGATTCTTTTTCTTTTATTTAGGTTTCTACTCTATTTCATTTGGACTAAAAGAAACTAAGAATCAATACTTTTAAATATATAATATCAAATCAATAGAGTTTGTCTAACTAACTTTTAAGTTATGATAAATTAATTCATCAATACCATCCAAATAACTTATCAAGCAAGATGATAATTTGAAAATTCCCATAATTTTATATTCATTAGAATTTTTAATTTAAAATCACTTCTTCAATCCAAACACAGTTTTGAACAAATCTGTATTTCTTGATTATGTTACGTTGTTTACTATTTTTTTAGTTGGAACGTACTCTCTTGTTATGGAAATTATCCCTACTTTAAAATTTAAAAATACTAGATCCCTTCAAAAAAAAAAAAAAAATACTAGATGATATTGTCAGCATTTAATTCACAACCAGTTATTGTTTTGGATTTTCTATCCGATCTACCCCATTTTCGTGCATGACCTACCTCCCGCTAGGGTCCTGGCCCCGCCATCATAACTCACCTAATCTAGAAGCTGATCAAAAGGTCCTTATGATTGACAAATTATGAATCATTAAGACTTTAAATTTATAATGTAACAAATTCTGGCATGTTATTGTTGTTATCATCACACGCAGCTAAAGTTTACTAAACCACAGTCGTCATTGCATTGAATAGGAAGGCCGCCATTCTAATTTATTTGGCTCATGCTTATGCTTACGGAGGAGGACTTCTTTTTTCTTATCTAATGAGTAATACCTTTTTTTTATCTTAATTAATGATTAACTTTAATCTAGATGGGCTACGTGGCGCCGATTAAGTTTAAATATCTTTTAATTATTTATTTTTACATTTTACGTTATCGATGTTTTTCATACAGGTCGTATCTCAGATGAAATCATATATTGCACAATGATGTTTTACTGATCTAAGTAAGTTATTACCACGGGTAGAAATATCATCATATTAACTTTTAAGTAGAAATTTTAGCTAGGTTTTTATATGACAAGTATTAATTATTAAAATAAACATGTGATAATTATTCATACGTTGTAATAGGAGACCATTTTTAAATAGAACATATCAGCTGCCGTGTCTGAACTATAGATCAGTCATGGAGTGTTGAACTCAATTGTAGGCTTGTAGCATGCATGTTTCTCACTCTAATTGGGAGTGTTTACAATCACTAAAAAAGTGATTCTTAGCTTTTGGCTGAAAAAAATAATCACTTTTTAGATGTATTTGCAAATGGCAACTTTTTGCTTTAGATTTTCTTGTTAGGTATTACAGATCATTATGAAACTAAAATGGATGAATTTGAGAGAAAAATACCAATTCTATTTCACACAAGAATAGATTTACGGGAGATTTACAAACTCACAAAAAACTCTCAAAACTCACTCAATCTCTCAAGGATTGATTTTGATCACTCTCAAGGATCTCTCTATGATATTCCACTTACAAGGGATGATTACAATCAAGAATGAAGCACCTATTTATAGATGGATGTGGGAGGGGTAGGTGGTTGAAGCTTCAACAATGGTGGGCTTGTTGGGAAGCTTCCTACTTTTCTTGTCAAACTTGATCACCAACTCTTCAAAGATGGATGGCTTCAGATGGAGGATGTGGTGGAAACCTAAATTGAATTCTTCAATTCTCCTCCACCATATCCTAATCGCATCCTGCTTATGTCTCTCGCATAACTCAAGCTTTTCTCGCGTAACCACCTTCACAACATGTCGATGGATTCTCCTTTGTGTGGATCTTAACGAGTTTCAAGCTGTTGTCGTTCTATCGTCTCGCGTATCCAATGATATCAAATGTCAATATGTTTTGTACGAGAATGGTACATGGAGTTCTTGCTCAAGTCCGAGCACTCTCACTATCACAATGTACCTTATAATCTTTTGCTAAATTCCAAGTTCTTGGAGATAACGCTTTAGCCACAACATTTCTTTACCGGCTTGGTAGCGTGAATATACTCTGCTTACATTGTGGATAAAGCAACACACTTCTCGATCTTGACGCCATGAAACACTCCCCTGCGAAAGTGTAGAGAAATCCACGAAGTTGATTTTCTCTTTGTCGGGATCTCCCGCCATATCTGCATCTGTATAGCCCTCCAATCGGATCGGCTCCCCGTAGCTAAGACATATTTTTGATGTACCCTTCAAGTACCTGAGAATCCATTTCACTGCCTCCCAATGCTCCTTTCCGGGGTTAGAGAGAAAACGACTCACTGTTCCCACTGCGTGAGCAATATCTGGTCTTGTACACACCATTGCATACATCAGACTTCCAAGCTCGCCAAGAATATGGTACCGATGACATTTCCCCGATCTCTTCCTTGGATGAGGGACATGCACTCTTGCTCAACTTGAAATGATTGGCTAATGGAATGCTTACTGGTTTGGCGTTGTTCATATTGAACCTCTCGAGCACTCGTTCAATATACTTCTCCTGAGATAGCCATAACCTCCTATTTCTTTCTATCTCGAACTATCTCGCATTCCCAAAATCTGTTGAGCGGTTCTAAGTCTTTCATGTCAAAAGACTTCGAAAGTTCTTTCTTCAGCTGACTAATCTTCGTTGTATCTTTTCCCACGATCAAAATATCGTCTACGTATAGTAGAAGAACAACGAAATTTCCATCTGCAAACTTTTGAATGTAAACACATTCATCCGCATTAGTCTTCTTGTATGCCTTGACTCACCATACACGAGTCAAATTTTGTGTACCACGCTTTGTGCTCGCTTGGACCATACAAGCTCTTCTTGAGCTTGCAAACGAGATTATCACTGAAATCTCAAAACCTTCTCGTCTCTCCATGTAGATCTCTTCTTTGAGATCTCCGTGAAGAAATCTTTGTCTTCACATCCATTTGTTCAAGCTCCAAGTTCATACTTGCTACTAAACCAAGAATAACTCTAATTGATGTCATCTTGATTCTTGGTGAAAAAATCTCATCAAAGTCGATTCCCTTTTACTCGTTGGAATCCCTTGACTACCAAGCGAGCTTTGTGTTTCACCACTTTTCCGCCGCCATCTTTCTTGACTTGAACACCCATTTGTTTCTTAGTGCCTTCTTCCCTTTCGGAAGTTCTACGATCTCATAAGTGGAATTCTTCTGCAGAGATTCCATTTCATCTTGCATTGCTTGCAGCCATTTTTCTTTGTCCTTATGAGATACTACTTCTTGGAAACTCTCTGGTTCTCCATCTTCAGTAAGCAGAAGGTAATCGGATTCTGAATATCTTCTAGATGGAATCCGTCCTCGTTCAGACCTACGAACTTCTGGAACAATCTGAGGAGATCCACCACCATCCTGGCTTTCTGATGGTATAGGAACATTTGGTAGAGCGGGTTGTGGCTCCCCCTGCTCAACACCTTCTTCTACCTCTTCATATTCTGCTTCTGGTATATCTTCTGGCACTACGTCACCGTCTCTCACGAGCGGTTAAGTGTGCTGATCCGAGATTTGAGCACCAATATTTGACTTCTGAGACATTGTGGGCTTTTCAATGTCTTCCATTGTCTTACTTTCATGGAACACTACGTCCCTACTTCTGATCACCTTCTTCTCCTTTGGATCCCATAACCTGTATCCAAACTCTTCATCTCCATAGCCAATGAAAATGCATGGAGTGGTCCTTGCATCAAGCTTACCGTGCGAGCTCTTTGGATACATGTGCATATGCTAAACATCCAAATACTCTCAAGTGAGAGTATGACGGATCCTTCCCGCACCATAGTTTCTCCGGAACTTCAAAATTGATGTGGTAATGCGATGGTGATCTGTTTATCGGGTAGCAAGCAACTCATTGCTCCCCCGAATGGCTTAGGCGGCTTAGCCATATCTTGAGCATGCTCCGAACACGTTCCATGATTGTCCGGTTCATTCTTTCAAATGACAGATTATGTTGAGGGTGCGTGGGGCTGTCTTCTCATGTCGAATGCCATATGTTTTGCAATAGGCATCGAACGCTTTAAAGTGTATTTGCCTCCGTTATCCGATCGAAGACACTTGACTTGTTTCCGTTTCACGTTCTACCATGACATGAAACAATTTGAAATATTCAAACACCCGATCTTTTGTCTTCGGAAATACACCCACAATTTTCGAAAGCATCGTCAATAAATGTCGAGAAAGTATTTGTTACCGCTAGTGATTCAACCTCCAGGGGGACCGCAAACATCGAGTGCACCAAATGAGCAACTCGATCTTCTCGTTAAAGAGGAACTAAACGAGACTATTTGTTGCTTACCAAATAGACAATGATTGCAAGGATCCGGTCGAACTTCCTTGTCAACATTGATAAGCTCCTTCTTTATCGGGGTAGACAACCCTTTCTCACTCATGTGACCAGGAGTCTCTGGTGCCACAAATTTTGAGAAGCCTCTTTCTCAGCAATGTTGAGGCTATCTGTACATATTTTCACATGAGTCTTGTACAACGTGCCACAAATGTGTCCTCGAGCAACTACCATAGTGCCTCTTGACAACTTCCACGTGCCTTTGGTGAAATGATTATCATAGCCTGTTTGTCCAGGCAATCCACGAAAGTAGATTCAGAAGATCAGGCACATGTCTGACATCCTTCAAAGTGATTGTACTCCCGACATTTGTCTTTATCTGTATATCACCAATTCCTACAATTCCAGAGGAACTGGAATTTCCCATCTTCACTGCTCCAAAGTCACCAGCTTTGTATGTTGTGAAGTAGTCCTTGTGAGGAGTTACGTGGTAAGACGCTGATGATCTACCACCCATTCTCAGTATCTTCTCTTGAGATATGAAGGCATGCCTCATCATGGGTTGAACAAAGCGCTACATCTCCGGGAATGATGGCTAGCGTTTCTCCACCCTTATTCTTGGTTTGGGAACGCTCGACCTTGCTCCTCTAGCCATTTATAGCGATTCTTCTTCATATGACCCTCTATTCCACAAAACATGACATTTATATGTTGGTTTTACGCCATCGGTGGATCTTCCCCTACTTTTGCCTCTCCCTTTGCATCTACTACTTCGTTGTTGCTTCCCGTCTTTGTCTCCCTTGATTTTCCGTCACAAGGGCATGGGTCCGATCGTGCCCATGTCTTTTTCTTCCTCGCTTCCTCATTGAATAGGGCATCCTTAACCATAGACATGGTAAGTTTGCTTTACGGGGCCGAATTGCTAAGAGAAACAACTAGTGTTTCCCAGGTATCGGGAAGTGAACCGAGAAGTAGGAGAGCCTGCATTTCATCTCCAAGTGGCATCCCTACGGGGCGATAATTGGTTTACCAAGCTCGGAACTCACTAGTATGCTCGGCAAATCAAGTTCCATTTTTCGAAAAACCATGTTGACTAAGCGCCTCATCAATAGGGCACCTTATTCCGAGCGGTCTTGGCCTGGTACATGTCCTCCAACTACGCGCAGAGGGCATATCGTCTCTCTGTGCGACATGGTGGAAGACACTATGGTCAATCCGTTGTCGGATCGACGATAGATTTTTTATTCGACTTCTTCCACTGATTGACTTGGAAGCATCGATCGTTAACACCCTTTAGCTCTATGGGATCGAACAAATCTTTACGATTGAGTAGATCTTCCATCCGGGGTTTCCATAACGTGTAATTGGTAGCATTGAGCATAATCATAGCTCCGAGAAGATGATGTTGACTCATCCGCGGCCATTTTCACCTTCCAACAATTAGTTCACAAAGATAGAGATTGAATCTCACGAAACGGAGTATACCGTCACGTCCGGAATGGTCAAAAATGGTGGAATAGACACTCTGGGTTTAAAATTTCAATTTCTGAAAAATTTGGGATTGATCTGCAATTTTCTAAAAATATAGGGACCAAACTGAAATATCAAGAAGTTCAGGGGCCAATCTGTAATTTCTGAAAGTTCAGGGACCGTAATGAAATTTCCGAAAATTTTGGGATCAAAATGAAATTTCCAGAAAGTTTAGGGGTCAAAAAATGAAAAATATAAAACGCAGGGACTGATTTGTAATTAACCGGAAATTTGCATGCAGAGATTACTGTTCATTGTCTTCTCCGAAATTCCGACAGCTCGTACGGCCGTCCGGCGTCCGTTTTTCGATCCGAAAAACACGTACAGACTCGTATCGGCGAGAGGAATCCAATGGAATGCTGAAAATTGAGTTTTAACAATCTTTGAAAAACTCGAAATTTCAGACCTCTGCAAATTCCGGCTGAGCACTCCGACGAGTCTCTGATACCACTTGTTAGGTATCACAGGATCATTATGAAACTAAAATGGATGAATTTGAGAGAAAAATACCAATTCTATTTCACACAAGAATAGATTTACAGGAGATTTACAAACTCACAAAAACTCTCAAAACTCACTCAATCTCTCAAGGATTGATTTTGATCACTCTCAAGGATCTCTCTATGATATTCCACTTACAAGGGATGATTACAACTGAAGAATGAAGCACCTATTTATAGATGGATGTGGGAGGGGTAGGTGGTTGAAGCTTCAACAATGTGGGGCTTGTTGGGAAGCTTCCTACTTTTCTTGTCAAACTTGATCACCAACTCTTGAAAGATGGATGGCTTAGATGGAGGATGTGGTGAAAACCTAAATTGAATTCTTCAATTACTTCATTTAATCAGAATATGAACATAGGGTGATAGGTGCTTTAATTAAATTTTCGATTCTTATTCGGTTTGACTTTTTGCGAAACAAATAAGCGTTTTTACAACTTTTTTTTCCAAATACGCTTTAACTTCTTATTCTATTCGTAAACACTGTCAATGTCATATTATCAACTACTTTTATTATTACTATAATAAGTCACTTATTTTAAAAGCGGAAATTATTGCAAACCCTCCTTTATATGCAGTGGATTTAATTATATCAATTCATGTATGTTCGTTTATTAAATCTTTTTTTTTTTTTTTTTTTTTTTGGTTGAATTGGCGAGTACATTTTCACACTTAAATCTGTACCTAGTTTTTGGCAGGAAGCGTATGTGAGGAGTAATTTAAATTGAAAGTGTAAACATGATCCGTCAGTTGAGGGTCAAAGACTCAAAATAGTTCAATTTGAAGTTAGTACAGCTAATGCCTAATAGCTATTGTGGATGGCGAGTGGAGCTTGGTTAATTTTATTAACTCCGTCTATTGATTAAAACAGTTCAATTATTTTTAAAAATGTAAATATGTGAAGTTTGTCTTTGTTTTACAATGACACGACCTCAATAAATGCAATTTGTAAAATAAATGCAAATATCAAAGCGATATTTGTACTATAAAGCTTTAGATTATTTTATGTTTTTTCAAAATAAACCACCTCAAAAATAATTTTAAGTAATTTACACCTTTTTTATTTGCCCAATTTAAGTGTTTTAAAACTTTTTCTTAATGTTGTAAAAATCCAAAATACGTACACTCATAACCAATGTTTTAAATACATTAATGGTGCGATCAGTTCAAATGGTTGAACCGAGAGTACGTCGGTGGTCGGACCCGATTTTGTAAGCCTCCAAAAACGTTTCAGTGGTTGAACCGGTCAAATTGGTCAAAAATTGATCCAACCAGTCAGATCCGGCAAAACCAGTTTTCAACCGAATTTGACTATTTTTAATTTCATTTAGATTTTTTTAAAAAAATAGAATTTAAATTTTATAATTATTATATTTATGATTGTTTGAATTTGGGTTATACTAGATTCTTTAAATATTGCTTATATTTTTATTTCTAAAATATATTACATTATAATTTAATACAATCAATACAAAAAAATAATTTTGATTGAAGTGATCGAATCGGTCGACCAGTTGAACCATTTCCCATGGCGAACCATTTTCATCGTCGATAATGCGTCTAAAACATTGCTCATAACTATCTTTTTGGCAAAACTAGTACAACATAAAAGAAGGAAACAAAAGGTTGCCGTGAAAAGTAAAAAGGCTGTGCTTGGATGTGGATTTTTTTCAAAAATTTCGTTTGGAGAATTTTTTTTGACAGAAAGGATGCTTGGTAGTGGATTCATTTACCAATATTTACTATTCATCATTTCCAAACTTTCTAAATTCCTTGGGAGAAAAGAGATCTGAAAAGCATTAAAAAGGCTTAGCCTACATTTACCCTACCCTACCTTTTCATTAGAAAAACAATTACACACATACCAATGTCGAACTAGACTTAATTACCCTCCATTTTTATTTTTTCTCTCAACCGTTTCAATACTTTAGAAGACAAAAACAAATGCATTAAAATGAATGTTCCTTAAACTATTTATTATATATTTAAAGTATAAAATGTTTTTATTGCCGCCATTTTTATATATTTATAACTAGACACGTATACATGGTTAATTAAAAAACTATTTTTCATTACAATATCATCTAGAGTATATTAACAATTTGGCATTATTGTTGCTGTTTTAATATCTAATTTTTTTGTTTAATTAAATACAGAATCAAAAACTTAAAAAATATACTATACAATTTTATTCGAGAAAAAAAATACATACACCAACGGTTAAGAATTAATAACGAAAGTATATTTTATTGTTTTACAAATCGATTTAACCAGGATTCCCTATGTCAAATGTGAAATTGAACCGTTGAAATGTCCGTTGGAATTAAAATTTTCAATCGAAATGCAAACTTGTCATTCTAAATAACAAAAGGATTAGAACCATAGAAACAAAATTCTCCGAATTTTTGAAAAATACGCGAATAAAACAGGATATTTTCATACGACGTTAAAATACCGTATATATCTTTTACAAATAATAATGTGATAAAATCTCCCCAACTTTTTCGTTAATAAAACGATTTATTCCCGATTGTTTCCCATTTTAACAAAATTATACTATTTTGATTTATTTTTTAATTTTAAATACACTTTTATTAAATAGTATAACTTCTACAAATAATTTATTGAGAACCTTCCCACTAAAATGTATAATTTTCTATATAATTATTAAATATTTATATCGATACATTCCCGAATTAATCGCGTATTATACAGACGCATTTTGTCGTATAACCGAGATTTTATCGAATTATTCATGAATAATCCCGAATAATACCCGAGATACGAATTTTAAGGGCTAACGAATTATTCCCAAATTCGAGATTTGTTACTATGTAGAACCAATTTGGAAATTCATTTTCTTCTTGTAGTTTAATAAGTCAGATTGTATGCAATTTTATTTGGTTTTCAATATTACAAACCTTAAAATGAATATTGAATCATTAGCTTTGTATATATAGATAACTACATAATAATATTCAAAGATATTTGGTCAAACAGTCCAACACTCATATATCGCAACTACTCTTCGAATAGAATAAATATAGTATTTACTACTAATTAGATTAATTAATAAATATTAGATTAATTCGTTCCCACATGTCATAAACTTGATTAATAGAAATGCATGGATTTGAATGTACTCCCAAGCTACTTTTAGATAATAAAAGGAAATGTTAAAAAAAAAAAACTAACACACAAAAAACTCACAAACAATCACAATCTTAAACAAGAAATCAATCACATCAATTATGTCATTCTATTTTTTCACAACCAATCACACTCTATATTTTCCTTTCATCTCCCAAATAAATTTATCTTCACTTTTCTCTCGAAAAAATGAAAATGAAAGGAATGAAAATACAACCAATCACAGAATTTTTCTTTCTTTTATTCATTTAATCAAACCTCATACAGAATATTACTAAAATCAAATTTCTATTTGAAAAATGATATTTCACCACTTATTTTAATATCACTAACATACATCAAATGTACAAAAAATGACGTCATCAGCATAATTTATATTTATATAAATCAAAAATAAAATAAAATATCATTCAGAAATTGAAATAAAGAAATCCGAAGGCAATCAGATTACATGCGCCATAATATATCCCAACTATCAATACCAGTACAATTTCCAAGCAGGATTTGCTACTTTAAGGTGCGTCACATTTAGCATGAACTATTGTCCTAATTGCAAAGCTGACAGAAAAACTTTTCCAAAAAGGAGTTTAAAGTTTGGTGAAGCATTAATTGAATTCAACTCTCCTTTCACCTAGTTATAAACAATTAATTTCATCCCTGAGGGTTCTACTTGTCCCACCCCAAAACTTTATGGAGAAGGTAAATCGTGATATCCAATCAATCCCCGAGTCAAAAACTGTTTTAGACTATTCATCACATAAGAAATCATCATTTAACCTTTATTCTGAGATGGATTGAACATTCAAGTATTCTGGTCTTGGGGTTTTACATCACACCATCGGATCATTGATAGCAGTTGAGTTACGCCATGGGGCACCTTTCACTTAGTTATGTATCAGATTGTAATTTTTTGTTTAAATCAATATTTTATTTTTAGTACACATTCGTAATATGCGGTGTAAGAAGAAATACTACATGAAAATAGCAGATTGTGATTCTGAAACACCATCATTTTCATAAGGAAACTAAACGTGTGGCATGTTTTTAGTGAAGCCAACATCTAGCAACTATACTGATGATGGACTTAACCCAAATTCCAAATCATCTTCCGGGATTAGATTTCTTGTCCCCATCAGTTACTGTAATATTGTTGTTTTTTTCTATTTTATTTTTCTTTGAGTTCAATTATTCAATTAGATCTATCTTCAGTACCAAGATCTTAAATATAAGGGAGTTAGAATGCTTGTTATGATTGTAATTAACGCTATACGAGTCTTGTTTGTAAAAAGTTACACGTAATAATTAAAAGAATTCAAAGGCTGAATGCTTATGCGTAGTGATAAGTGTTATGTGAAGTGTTGGTAGCACTTAGTGTATTATACAATGAAAGACAATTAAATCAAATGGACAATAACATACACAGTATGAACATAGATAATGACCAAATAATTCAGAAAATTGTGTACAAGTAAAATACTTGTGCAATACCCATAAGAAATGTAAAGAAAATTACAATAAGACAAAACCTCGTCTATAGTCTTGTTCTGTAAAATTGCATTCCATGCTACAGTGAGATATATTCGATACATTCACTCTTGCACTCAAAACATATTTAAAGAACCTCACAAAAATACAGAAGAGAAAAATCTCTAAGAAACGTGTGGTGAAAAGTGTTTGCAACATTATGCTTTTGGACATCAAAACTTAAACACCTTTACCAAAAACTTGTTTTAGGGAGCGTTTGCAAAACTTCTACTTTTATAAGAATTTGTTTGTTCTGACATTGGTAAAATTAGTTTACAATCGAGAAGTTATGAATATTTGATGAAAAATTGTAAAGTGTTTATTTGTTTGTAAAATTCAAACCGGAAGATAGTCAAATCTAAAGCATTCATCTTTTTTTTTTTATATATTCGATTAAATGAAATAGAATCGAAGTTAAAGTTGACATTTGCAAACACTAAGAATTAATTATTTTTTCTGTCAAAAGCTGATAAACAATTTTTTTCTTGTAGTGATCGGAAATACTCTCATAATGCAATTGAATAATATATGGTGAGATTTGTTATAAAAAAAAACATACGGCCATAAATAATAACATACGATTCCAATAATATAATTAGCCCTTTTGTAAAGTCAATACAAAAACCATAAATCCTACGGAAGATACCGCAGGCTTGTCCTGACTCAACTTTATGTCACCTAGCTAGCAAAGATGCTATTCCGAATAGCATCTTAATTAAATAACCCAAAAATTTAATCACTAATTATATCTCAAGAGTGTCAAATCATAAATAGAGGGTCATTATTATAAGGGATAATTACAAAATTACTCCCTAAAGTTTAGGATAATTACAACAAAACCCATAGAATTTTCAAAATAACAAAGAAAAAAACCTCAGTTTTGATTTTGTTTTAAATGTGGAAGGATGACTATATTATTATCATAAATATAACTTGGGTGTTTGAAATATTTTTGCTTATGAATGGAGTAAAGTATATTACATAATCAATCCTCAAGAGGATTTTTTAAGTTTCAAAAAAATCTGGGGTTTTTCTTATTAGTTCAAAAATCAAGGGTAAATTTTGTAATTATCCCTTAATATAATTGCTACTGAAATTACTATCCCATGATTAATTATTGATATAATCAAAGTCCGGACAGAGTATTTTGGTTAGGTAGTTGTCTTTTGGCGAGCTGTGTCTCTTTCTTGAATGCATCTATTTTTTATTGCAATAAGTTCACCTCACATGGCCCTCGGATATCATAAATCTCACTTATTACTATATTTTCCCATCTCTCTCTCTTCTCCAAAACAGAGATGTGGGATCACTGTAAAACATCATGAGCCCGAACAATTATGTTATTCTCAATTTATGGCAATGGAGAATTCTTGCATTACTTCTTCTAATTCGGGCCCAATCTTTCGGGCTCAACACTGACGGGCTACTCTTACTGTCTTTCAAATTCAGTATCATAACCGACCCATTTGGAGTTTTGCAGAGCTGGAATTTCCACGATGAGACGCCATGTTCGTGGAATGGAGTCACTTGCGGAGCTCCGGGATCCGAAAACACTAGTTTTCGGGTCACGGAGCTTTCGCTGCCGGGTTCGGGACTTTTGGGCCCGATCCCTGCAACTGTTGGCATGATCGAACACCTTCGGAACCTTAATCTCTCAAACAATTCGATTAATGGTTCAATTCCTTCGTCTCTGTTCAGTGCTTCTCAGCTTCAAAATCTCGACTTGTCCGATAATTTGATCTCCGGCGGGCTGCCGGAGATTGTAGGGAAGCTTCAGAATCTTCGGATTCTTAATCTTTCTGATAATTCCCTGACGGGGAAATTGCCGGAAAATTTGACGGCGCTTCGGAACTTAACGGCGATTTATTTGAGGAATAACTACTTTTCCGGGTCGATTCCGGGTGGGTTTAATTCGGTTCGGGTTTTGGATCTGTCTCCCAATTTGATTAATGGGCCTCTGCCGCCGAATTTTGGGGTAGTAACATTGTTTACTTAAATTTCTCCTATAACAGAGTCGCCGGAGAAATTCCGCCGGAATTTGCAGCCAATATTCCAATAAATGCGACTTTAGATCTCTCGTTTAACAACTTAACAGGTCCAATTCCCGATTCTGATATTTTCTTAAACCAAGATACAGATTCATTTTCCGGAAACCCTAAATTATGCGGCAAGCCACTGAGAAATCCCTGTCAAAATCCAATTTCTGCCGCCACAACGGAGTCTCCTCCGGCAATCGCCATCATACCGAAAACCGTAGACTCGATCCAACACCAAACGGCGCCGGAAAATCATCTCAGGGCAAAAAAAAACCGGATTAACAACCGGAATAATTTTGGGGATCGTAATTGGGGATATCGCAGGGATCGTAACCCTAGCTCTGATTTTCTTATACTTTTACCGTCTGAAAAACAGAAAAATTACCAGAAAAAAGCAATCGGAAAGCGAAAAAAACTTCGATTGGGCGTCTTCATCATCATCCTCGGAAGAACACAACTGGTTTCGATGCCTAAAACGACAACGACACGCCGCCACCGCAGCCTCCGCCGCCGCAGCCGACGGCGACAAAGATGAAACAACCTCGGAATCCTCGAGCTCCGATAGAGAAGACGTAAAGCACGAGCCCCAAAAAGAGCAGAAAAAGGAGCGCTCGTAACGGTGGACGGCGAAAAAGAGCTTGAATTGGAGACTCTGCTCAAGGCTTCGGCCTATATTTTGGGGGCATCCGGTTCGAGCATAATTTACAAGGCGGTTCTTGAAGATGGGACCACTCTGGCGGTCCGGCGGGTTGGGGAGAATGGGGTGGACCGGTTCAGGGATTTCGAGAATCAGATTCGGGTGATTGCTAAATTGGTGCACCCGAATTTGGTCCGGATAAGAGGGTTCTATTGGGGTGCTGATGAGAAGTTGATCATCTATGATTTTGTTCCCAATGGTAGCCTTGCAAATGCCCGTTATAGTAAGTCTTTCTTATTTGCAATTTATTTTTAGTCATTTTGCATTGATTATGAGCATTATTGAATAGTTGAATCGGGAATTGGTGGTCAGTCCGGTCCGACTATCCCTTTGTTTCCGCGGTTGAATCGGTTATAATTTGTCAAACATCAATTGAACCTGTTGAAACTGATTTTTATTTTTATTTTTATAAAGAAACTTTAATTTTAAATTTAGTAATTTTATTACATTCATGTTATCCTCTAAATTTCAGGCTGCGTAAGATATTTTTTTAGGTTGGTTGTGTATATATTTTTCATTCCTTCAAAAAAAAATGTATATATTTTTCATCTATAACATAATCATTTATATATTACGTTACAAGAAATCCGCAGTTTAGCGATGGAAAATAGCGACAACCAATATCCATCGTTTTATATCGCAATATAACGATGGTATAACGCAAAAATCACATTTAAAAATATATTTCACAAATAACGACGATATTATGAGTCTATGGCGGACTGTAATATATCGCTATTTTGTTATTATATTTCTTTGCATAGAAAATATAATTAATTTTCATGACATTAATTATTTTATTTAGTACAAAGTTTGGAAGAGGTAAGAGCGAAATGGGAATCGAACCCAAAGATGCCTAAGTTTATCTTACTACTATGCTACCAATTACCAAACGATTCATTCATAATTATTTAGTATGCACCGACATAGGTTACCCATTGTATTTCATGCTACTATAATCTGTCAGCTGCAATCTTATTCTTAGTTCACTATGCGCTAGTTAAGGGATAATGTTTCAAGACTATATGTTAATTTTAAGTACAATAAAGTTATGCAGTGTCACAGTCAGGATTTTGATATTTAGTTTGATAACTGATATGGGCTATTGAGCTTGATAGGCCCATTTGGGCCATTTCAGTATTCATTTTCTTTGCCAGGCTGCCCACTAGACTACAAACTGGAACAAAGTTCCATCTCTATTTTCCTGTCGGTTAAAAACTAATAGTGCTAACGTGAGCCGCCACTGGACTGTAGTTAAAATGGTGGATTATGTGTAATTGGAACCCTTTTCTTAATGCCACCGAACCCTTTTTTAGGCAAAACACTACGAGTCAACCGTGTCATATAGCATGCTTTTATTTCTTATCCTTGGCCCACTGAGCACAATAGCGATGTGTGCGCAACAAGTCAAATGTCATCTTGTAGTTGTCTTCTGCATGGAAAATGACTTTGCCCTTCTAGTTGCTAACATGCGCATTTTTGTGTGTGTAATTTTTTTCAGGAAAAGCTGGATCTTCGCCTTGTCATTTACCCTGGGAGATGCGGCTCAAGATAGCAAAAGGCGTGGCACGTGGCTTGTGTTACATCCACGAGAAGAAACACGTGCATGGGAACTTAAAGCCCAGTAACATTCTTCTGGGCCTGGACATGGAGCCCAAGATCGGAGATTTTGGGCTCGAGAGGCTCGTGACAGGCGACAATAGCTCCAAGGCTGGTGGATCGGCCCGGAATTTCGGTAGCAAGAGATCCACGGCCTCACGTGACAGCTTCCAACAAGATTTCGCTACTGGGCCTACATTAAGCCCAAGCCCAAGTGTAATCGGTGTGTCTCCCTATCACGCGCCCGAGTCTCTTCGGAGTCTCAAGCCCAACCCAAAATGGGACGTGTTCTCATTCGGCGTGGTGTTGCTCGAATTGTTGACCGGAAAAATTATCGTATCGGATGAATCGGGACTCGTCCTAGCCATCGGATCTGCCACGTCAGCGGACAACGACAAGGGCAAAGTGCTGAGGATGGCTGACGTGGCGATCCGTGCTGAGATGGAGGGAAAAGAGGATGCCTTGTTGGCATTGCTAAAATTAGGGTATGGTTGCATATCTCCTGTGCCTCAAAAGAGACCATCAATGAAAGAGGTGCTTCAAGCACTTGAGAGATTTCCATCATGTTCATATTTTATTGGTCACTAGTTATGATAAAATGGACCATAATTGCAGAAAAATTTAAATTTGTATGTATAGTACTATAGGTTAGTATTATTCTATCTCAATGATTGGTGGCCAATAATTTACAAGATGATCATGAAGAAATTAATTATTGCAACACCCAAAGCTGGTTTATAAATGCATGAACAACTTATTTTTAGATTCATTATTTTTTGGTACTTATAGATGATTAATTGAACGTTAAATACTAATCAACTAATTATAGGAATACATATAATATAATTAAATAATTACAGCATTGAAATCTTTTGAAATTGTATACAAATTATGTTTACTAATGTATGTAAACAATTAATTGTTTTGGATTTAACACAACTAGTAATTCCACCCGTGCGTTGAACGTGTATTATAATTTTAATATTATTAATTTATAATGAAACTAACAATGAGTTGGTATTTATTACTTTACTTTTAATAATAATATTCATATAAAGTAAATAAAAATAAATATTTTTATATCAAACTTATATTTTTAATTATAGTCTTAAATGTCAAATTCAACTTATTTATATTTATCTTTCAATATATGCATATTTCTATTGGTATTATATCTGTTACTCTCTTTCTCACACACACTCTACCTCTCTATAAAAAGGTTCATATATATATATATATATATATATATATATACACACACACACACATGTAAGACATGTATTTTCATATTAAATTTATATTGATGAACAAATTATAACTTGACATTATTAATTAAAAAAATTCTTCAAAGCATTGTATTAATAAATGTATCAAGTCTCCATAAATAATGTTAATGAAGAAATACGGTTTACAAATTACGAAAAACTTATATATATAGCATTTGTGGTTTTGTTGCTACATTTATTCTCATCATCACAAATTAGGATTTTTAAACTCGTAATGCGATTAGTCACTCGGATATAGCAACGTATAATTGACCATGACTGAATACTGGTTTTTTCAAAAGAAGTCCAATATTAGAGAGAGATTGTCCTTGATTTTTGTTGATAATCATTGCATATGAAACAATCAAAGGAATTTGTCTTCATTGGAACTTGAAAGGCAAACTTCGGATTAGGGGAGAGTCACCGTTCGAGGAATTAATACCTTTTGACCTTCATTGTTTCTTGTAATAATCTTTGCCTCCAAAAACGTGATCACCGAGCTTTGTAACAACCAACCTAATATCATTGCACAAACCAAGTGAATGGTCTATATTCTTTAACAACATCACTGGAATACCAACTTTCAATTTTAACTCATGATTCGGCACTCCGGTGCGTGCACATCCTGCAATAGGTTAACATTTGAATCTAATTTGCACGCGTTGTCAGAGCTCAAATATATCTTACATTCTCCGTCGTTCAATGAAGTCGTATATTCATTTATAAAATCGACCACATCAAGTGTTAGTGCAAGGACGCCTTGACTTTTCTTTTTGAATCTTGTAAAATGAGGTAAAATGCATACGAACTGTTTATTAATATCCGGATGAATGATAGGAATGTTAGTCCAAGTGGCTACGATAATCTAGAGGGGTGAATAGATTATGCCGATTTTTCGCAAATCGCCCTCTTTTTCAAGTGAACAAGTAATTGACAAGAATATAAATGCGGAAATTAAACAACACTCGATGATTTATAATAGTTCAACCCACCTAGGGCTAATCTACTACCACCCCAAGATCTCCTGGGATGGATTTCAAAAAGAAAAAAAGATTTTATTAATTACCACAATTAATACAACACCTTGAGGATCACCACAATCCTCTTACAACACCTTTAAGGAGATTACCACAATCTTCCTTCACCACCTTGAAGAGTACCACACTCTTCAAACACCTATCACCTAGATCACCCAAGTATATTCTTACCACAGAATACTCACAAGGATGTCTTGTGTTGAATGATGGACAAACATTCAAGATTACAACTCTATGAAACCAATACAAAGATTGAGTGCGGGTGTAATCAAGAATCAAAAAGCCTAGACCTCAAAGATGTGCAAGTGAAAGTACTTAGGCTATTACAACAAGAATGTAAAAATGAAAGCTTGAACAATTTGCGATTTCTTGTTGTGTATTTTGCTTGTGTGTGTTGTATCTTGTGTCTTCAATTCATCCTCTGTTTATAGGAAGTCTTCACCAACATAGGCTCCCAACATAGGCTCCTCTATCTTCACTTTTGTCTACAAAAAAGAAGATCACAAGATGTAGAAATATTGTACAAAAATCAAAAGTAAATCTTCTTTGTCAAGAATTTCAAAAGCAACATAATTTTCTTTGTCACAAAATAGCATAGAGGCGACCGGTTGCCTGAAGAAGATTCGACCATTTGAAAAAATTAGTGTGATCCAGGTAGGGGTAGCGGGGGGTGCGATTGGTCGGAGGGGTCGACCGGTCGCCCAGGTGCGACCGTCGGCCTCCCCCTCGGATGGTCCCCGCTCCATTTTTTGAAGTCGGTATGTTCTGTTTTGTTTTTTCAACTCTTCGTGTACCGGTCGACGCTTTGGGCGACCGGTCGACCTCCAATTTGAAATGTTGTCCGATTTTTATCAAAAATAAACTTGAGAAATACTTAAAAAATTAGTAAAAACATTTTAAATCATTTGGGAGTATTTGGACAACATTTATAAACATAGTTTTGGTGTAAAAAACCGATTTAAACAAAACCATCAAAAGTGTTGTCCATTTTTATCGAAAAATAAATTCTAAGAAATACTCCAAAAATTAGTAAAAACATTTAAAATCATTTAGGAGTATTTGGACAACATTTATAACCATTGTTTTGGTATAATAACTCATTTAAACATAATCATCAAAATCTTGATAAGAACATTTATCTAACAAACTCCCCTTTTTTATGGTTACAAACCAAAACAATTTTAGAAGTTCGATTTTAAAACAAAACAAATTTTCCGGTCTTAAAACAACAATCCATTATAAGCAAGATTTATCATAAGTACAAACACACAAGGATAGGAGCAAAGATTTTTCAAAATCATTTTTGCACAAGCTCCCCTATCAATATGCATATAAAGAACAAGCATTAAAGCAACCACTAGAAGCTAAAAGCTTAACTTTTACAACTTAAGCTTGAATTATATGAGCTTAAAAGATCCCCTTTCACAAGACATCATTAGTCAAGCATAAAGTCCACAATACATCAAATGGACTAAGCAATATTCACAACTTATGGCTTTTAAGAGCCCTAGCTTATAACTTTTCTTGCAAGCTTATTTTAGCTTCTTTGAGCGTATGAGCGTATTTCCTGTTTCTCCCCTTTGGAATCATCAAAAAGAATGTTAGATAAAAACATCATATATTCGTATCAAAGTGCGCAAATTTTATCGATTTATCGAGCTTTTTTTTTTATTGAAGCTTAAATTCCAAATAAAAGGGAAAAGTTGATCAATTGACTTGCGAAGCTCATTTGATTGATAAAACATGATCTCTATAAACTTATAAGAATTTTCAAATTGAGAAAATCATGTAGATGATGAATTTTTCATTGAAACATTTCGTCGAACACTTGGCGTCGTCGAATAAAACTAGAAGAATATAACGCCTTTGGGATTCGTTTAAGCCAAAAATTTCATCACCAATTCAGTTCAAACAACATTCAATACATCATAAATATTAAGCTCAACACATTCATATGAAACTAGCATCAAGAATTTTTGCAAATAAGTCAAAATCTCAAGGGTTCAACCCAATTGAGCAAATGGAGTAGAATTCTTACCATTTATACGGTAAATATGAGCAATGATGATAATAATCGAGCCTAATGAAGTCCAAAATGTAAAAAGTATGCACAAAAACAAATTTGAAGTGAAATTTGTGTGAATTTGACAAAGGGGACGAAAAATGGCCAAAATAAGTGAAAATGAAGAATCTTTGAAGGCGAACGTGTTTAATCCAATTTTAGGCTTAGGGCGACCGGTCGAGGTTGAGGGGCGACGGTTGCCCTCAACATGTTTATCCCACTGTCTTGACATTTTGAAGAAATCCGAATTTTCAACCAAAAATCCGATTTTTCGCCCCTAAGTTTTAAAAACATGCAAAATGCAAACGTAAGCCTCATTCAATATGCATTATAACCGAGCTCGTATGGATGCAAAAGTCTCGGAAGATAGCGGTTTTGTAAAAATGTCCGCTAATTGATCTTGAGATGGTACAAACGATATCTCAATTTTTCGTTTTGAAACACAATCCCTTAGAAAATGATGTTGAATCTCAATATGTTTAGTACGGTTATGATGAACCGGGTTTTGAGCAATGTTTATAGCGGATATATTATCACAAAAGATAGGAACACTTTCAAAAGACCATTTATAATCCGCTAAGGTTTGTTTCATCCAAAGAAGTTGTGTACAACAAAATGCCGCGGAAATATATTCGGCTTTCGGCCGTTGAAAGTGAAACACAATTTTGTTTCTTTGAAAACCAAGAAACTAGGCAATCACCTAGAAATTGACATGATCCGGAAGTACTTTTCCGATCATCAATATTTCCCGCATAATCCGAATCACTATAACCTTTAAGAGAAAATTTTCATTCTTTGGATAGAATAAACCATATTGAATAGTGCCTTTCAAATATCGAAAAATCCTTTTAACGGCACTCATATGAGATTCTTTGGGATTGCTTTGAAAACGAGCACATAGGCATACGGCATGAAGAATGTCCGGTCTACTTGCGGTTAAATAAAGTAAACTACCAATCATACCTCTATATTTGGATTCATCAACCGACTTGCCTTTTTCATCTTTGTCAATCTTGATGTTTGTTGCCATTGGGGTAGAGAGCGATTCTTCCTTCTTCAATGTCAAATTTCTTCAAAAGCTCCTTTGTATATTTTGATTGAGAAATATAAATTCCTTCTTGGCATTGCTTAATTTGAAGTCCAGGAGGAAGTTGAACTCCCCATCATGCTCATTTCAAATTCACCTTGCATTAACTTAGAAAATTTCTTGCACAAGGATTCATTAGTAGCACCAAAAATAATATCATCAACATAAATTTGCACTAATAAGCAGTCTTGCCCTTTTTCAAAAACAAAGAGAGTAATGTCAACTTTACCTCTTGTAAAACCATTTTGCAAAAGAAAAGAGCTAAGTCTATCATACCATGCACGGGGTGTTTGTTTTTCAAACCATATAAGGCCTTTTAAGTCTATAAACATCATTAGGCCTAGAAAAATTTTCAAACCCCGGAGGTTGTTTTACATAGACTTCTTCTTGAATAATACCATTTAAAAATGCGGATTTTACATCCATTTGGTAAAGCTTAAAATTTTTAAAACAAGAATAGGCAAGTAAAATACGAATAGCTTCTAAACGTGCTTCGGGTGCAAATGTTTCATCATAATCAATACCTTCTTCTTGACAATAACCTTGAGCTACTAACCTTGCTTTGTTTGAACAATATTGCCTTGGTCATCGAGCTTGTTCAAAATACCCATTTTGTACCAATAATTGTTTGAGATGGAGGACAAGGTACTAATTCCCATACATCATTCCTTTCAAATTGATTCAACTCCTCTTGCATCTCTAAAAACCAATCATCATCTTCAATAGCTTCCTTAGCATTTTTAGGCTCTTTTTGAGATATAAGAGCTTTCTCGGAAAATTTCTTGAGTCATTACTTTATCAAGGGGATCACCAATAATAAGATCTTTTGGGTGATCTCCCTTAAATTTCAATGCTACGGGAAGATTCGAAGTATCACCTTTATCTTCTTGAGGAACATTTGAGCTTGAAGGTTGATCATTTTGAGTTTCATCTTGAACAATGGGTTCAATAATATCCTCTTCATCACATTCATCATTGGGTATCCTTTCAACACCCGAAGCTTCATTGAATTTGACATGGATGGATTCTTCAACAACCCCACTAGTCTTATTGTAAACCCGATATGCTTTGCTCTTGAATACCCCATAAATATTCCTTCATCGGCCTTAGGATCAAGTTTGTCTAATTGATCCTTAGTATTCAAAATAAAATATTTACATCCAAATATTTTGAAATAACTAATATTTGGAGTTCTTCCTTTCCAAAGCTCATATGGAGTTTTATTCATTTTAGGACAAATATAAACTCGATTAATTACATAGCAAGCGGTACTTACGGCTTCGCCCAAAAATATTTTGGAAGTGAAAATTCATTGAGCATGGACCGACTCATTTCTTGAAGTGTCCGATTCTTCCTTTCGGGTACTCCATTTTGTTGAGGTGTCCTTGGAGCCGAAAAATTATGACTATATCCCTTGGTTTCACAAAAGAGTCTAAATTCGCCGTCAAATTCTCCACCTCGATCACTTGAATAGACTTAATAGTATCTTCCTTTTCATTTTCAATAAGTCTACACAACTTAACAAACTCATTAACGGCATCGCTTTATTTGTCCAAGTATATCTAGAAAAATCATCAACTATAACAAAAGTGTAATGTTTTCCACTTAGACTAGCCATACCAATATCCCCATACAAATCAAGATGAAGCATTTGTAGGGGTTTGGTAGTGGAACTTTCATTTTTGGGCTTAAAACTACTCTTAACTAATTTGTTCTTTTGACAAGTGTCACATAAGCCAAGATTTTCAAAATTCAATTTGGGTAGTCCTTTTACATGTTGGTTTTTGTAAATAGTTTACAAATTTTTGTATCCAACATGACCAAGTCGCCTATGCCATAAACTAGTTAAATGATTATTGGCGACAAGACAAGAAACATTTTGACTAACCAAATCACTTGTACAAATTTTGTAAAGATTGCCTTTTCTAATTGCTTCACAAATAATTTTGTCATTTTTGGAAATAAGACATTTTTTTTTATTAAAAACAACATTATAATTTGAATCACAAAGTTGTCTAACACTTATCAAATTGAACTTAAGCCCTTCTACTAAAAGAACATTACTAAGAGAGAAAAAGATTTACCAATTTCTCCATTTCCAAGAATTCTTCCTTTGCCATTGCCGAACATGACCATACCCTCTTCTTGGAGCTTGATGTTGGTAAAAAGTTCTATCTTTCCGGTCATATGGCATGAACATCCGCTGTCCACGATCCATTTTGAATATTCCATTGTTGTTATAGCCCCTATAACCTACAAAGGAATTATTTTTAGGTACCCTATAATTTTGGGGTCCATGGGGGTTAGCCTTGAGACCTTTAGGTCTCCAATAATAGCTAAAATTATTCTTCAATTTACAATTGCTAGCATAGTGTCCATTTTTACCACAATAAAAATAAGTAATAATACGAGGACTACTAGCACGTACAAATGTTGGACCTTGGTCTTTTTTCTTAAAAGCATTTTGAAAAGGTTTGTAACCAAGTCCTAATTTAGAATGCTCACCTCTTTGTGCATCTAAAATTTTTGTGACTTTATCCGTACTTAAATTGAATCGATGCACATCCTTTGTGAGCGTTTGTTTTTCGGTTTCAAGTGTACGGACCATAGTAAGAGTAATAGCATGAGCCTTATCAAAAGAGTCATAAGAAGTAAATAATTTATCTTTTTCTAGTTAAGCTCTTTATGCTCCTTTTTCAAATTCTTGTATTTAATAATCAAATTTTGAAACTCATTTTGCAATTCATCAAAATCACATTGTAATTCATCAACTAGGGAAGAAGATGAAGCATTAGAGCGTACCTCGGTATTTTCATCGTCTATGGCCATAAGACCATGTTCGGATTCTCCTTCCTCATCGGTTTGTTTCAAGTAATTCATCCCAAGTTTTGACGTCCGCATTTAACGCCTTCTTTTTTCGGGAAAAGGCTTTTTCTTCTTTTGTTCCTCTTCCGCTAATTTTGGGCAATCGGCTATGTAGTGCCCGAATTTTCCGCATTTGAAACAAGAATTGTCTATTGGCTTTCTTGCTTTATTTTTATTTACAAATTTTGCAAATTTTCTAACAAGAGTCGCTTCGTTTCTTCATCATCCTCATCACTAGCATAATAAACATTATTTGAAGAAGATGCTAAGCCTTTAATAATATTTTGCGTACCCGGTTTAGAGGTGGATGGTTGAGAATTTTTCCTCTCCTTGAGATATACTTCATAAATAAGGAGGTTTCCAATGAGCTCATCAAACTTGAGTGTCTCAAGATTTTGAGCTTCCGTGATTGCCGTCACCTTTTCGGACCATGAGCCGGGAAGGGCATTTAAGACTTTGGCCACCTAATCTTCTTCGGAGATGACCTTTCCAAGAGCCACAAGAGGATTGACAATGTTGTCAAGCCTTTCCACCATTTTTGATATGCTTTCACCATCATGCATATTGAAATTTTCAAAGTCTTTCACAAGCATTGTTTTTCTTGCTTGCTTCACTTTCTTTGTGCCCTCATAGATGGTTTCTAATTTTTCCCAAACTTCATGTGCCGACCGTATGCCTCTTATGCGATTATATTCGGTGGCGGTAAGAGAGAGCAATGTAAAATGTTTAAGGCCTTACCGTTTAAAGAGAAAGCCTTCTTGTCATTTTCATCATATTCCTTGAACGGCTTGGGAGTCGTGGTACCATCCTCCAATTTTGTTGTTGGTTGAGCAACTCCTTCAATAACCACATTCCAAATATCAAATCCGCACCCTTGAAAAGCACTCCATGCGGTCTTTCCAAAATGCGTAGTTGTTGGCGTCGAATAGTGGTGGCTTGTTTGTGGATGCGTCGGTGGTGAGATAAGCTTCATTCGTAGCCATGGATCTTTCCTCTTTACTCGGAACGAGCTAGCCAAAGAGTTTGGCTCTGATACCACTTGTTAGTCCAAGTGGCTACGATAATCTAGAGGGGGTGAATAGATTATGCCGATTTTTCGCTAATCGCCCTCTTTTTCAAGTGAACAAGTAATTGACAAGAATGTAAATACGGAAATTAAACAACACTCGATGATTTATAGTAGTTCAACCCACCTAGGGCCTAATCTACTACCACCCCAAAGATCTCCTGGGATGGATTTCAAAAAAAAAAAAATTTATTAATTACCACAATTAATACAACACCTTGCGGATCACCACAATCCTCTTACAACACACCTTCAAGGAGATTACCACAATCTTCCTTCACCACCTTTGAAGAGTACCACACTCTTCAAACACCTATCACCTAGATCACCCAAGTGTATTCTTACCACAAGAATACTCACAAGGATGTCTTGTGTTGAATGATGGACAAAAATTTAAGATTACAACTCTATGAAACCAATACAAAGATTGAGTGCAAGTGTAATCAAGAATCAAAAAGCCTAGACCTCAAAGATGTGCAAGTGAAATCTTGTTAGATAAATGTTTTTATCAAGATTTTGATGATTTTGTTTTTATACCAAAACAATGTTTTTATATGTTGTCCAAATACTCCTAAATGATTTAAAATGTTTTTACTAATTTTTGGAGTATTTCTTAGAGTTTTTAATTTGATAAAAATTGGACAACACTTTTGATGGTTTTGTTTAAATTGGTTTTTACACCAAAACTATGTTTATAAATGTTGTCTAAATACTCCCAAATGATTTAAAATGTTTTTACTAATTTTTTGGAGTATTTCTTGAAGTTTATTTTTAAAATAAATCGGACAACATTTCAAAAGGGAGTGGTCGACCAGGTCGCCCAAAGTGGTCGACCGGTACCTAAGATTAGATAATCGAAACAGAACTTACAGGTCTTGAAAAAAGAGGGAGGGGGACCGGTCAAGGGTGAGGTCGACCGGTCGCACCCTAGGGCGACCGGTCGCACCCCACCTCGACCGGTCGCACCCCCCTGCAACCCCTACCTGGATCGCACTTTTTTTCAAAACGGTCGAAATCTTCAACAGGGCAACCTATCGCCTTTGTTATTTTGTGACAAACAAAATTTCAACCGTTTGAATTCTGTGACAGAAGAAGATTTGCTTTTCTATTTTGTACAATATTTCTACATCTTGTGATCTTCTTTTTGTAGACAAAAGTGAAGATAGAGGAGCCTATGTTGGTAGCCTATGTTGGTGAAGCTTCCTTATAAATAGAGGATGAATTGAAGACACAAGACACAATACATACAAGCAAAATACACAACAAGAAATCTGCAAATTGTTCAAGCTTTCATTTTTTCACTCTTGTTGTAATAGCCTAAGTACTTTCACTTGCACATCTTTGAGGTCTAGGCTTTTTGATTCTTGATTACACTTGCACTCAATCTTTGTATTGGTTTCATAGAGTTGTAATCTTGAATTTTGTCCATCATTCAACACAAGACATCCTTGTGAGTATTCTTGTGGTAAGAATACACTTGGGTGATTTAGGTGATAGGTGTTTGAAGAGTGTTGTACTCTTCAAAGGTGGTGAAGGAAGATTGTGGTAATCTCCTTGAAGGTGTTGTAAGAGGATTGTGGTGATCCTCAAGGTGTTGTATTAATTGTGGTAATTAATAATTTTTTTCTTTTTGAAATCCATCCCTGAGATCTTTGGGGTGGTAGAGGATTAGGCCCTAGGTGGATTGAACCTCTTTAAATCAACGAGTGTTGTTTAATTTCCGCATTTATATTCTTGTCATTTACTTGTTGATTCGAAAAAGAGGGTGATTTGCAAAAAATCGGCATAATCTATTCACCCCCTCTAGATTATCGTAGCCACTGGACTAGCAAGTGGTATCGAGAGCCAAACTCTTTGCTAAGCTCGTGAGTAAAGAGGAAAGATCCATGGCTACGAATGAAGCTTATCTCACCACCTGCCTCCACAAACAAGCCACCACTATTCGATGCCAACAACTACGCATTTTGGAAAGACCGCATGGAGTGCTTTCTACAAGGATGCGGATTTGATATTTGGAATGTGGTCATTGAAGGAGTTGCTCAACCAACAACAAAATTGGAGGATGGTACCACTACTCCCAAGCCATTCAAGGAGTATGATGAAAATGACAAGAAGACTTTCTCTCTAAATGGTAAGGCCTTAAATATTTTACATTGCTCTCTTTACCGCCACCGAATATAATCGCATAAGAGGCATACGGTCGGCACATGAAGTTTGGAAAAAATTAGAAACCATTTATGAGGGCACAAAGAAAGTAAAGCAAGCAAGAAAAACAATGCTTGTAAAAGACTTTGAAAATTTCAATATGCATGATGGTGAAAGCATATCAAAAATGGTGGAAAGGCTTGACAACATTGTCAATCCTCTTGTGGCTCTTGGAAAGGTCTTCTCCGAAGAAGACAAGGTGACCAAGGTATTAAACGCCCTTCCCGCTCATGGTCCGAAAAGGTGACGGCAATCACGGAAGCTCAAAATCTTGAGACATTCAAGTTTGATGAGCTCATTGGGAATCTCCTCATTTATGAAGTATATCTCAAGGAGAGGAAAAATTCTCAACCATCCACCTCTAAATCGAATGCGCAAAATATTATTAAAGGCTTAGCATCTTCTTCTAATAATGTTTATTATGCTAGTGATGAGGACGATGAAGAAAGCGGCTCTTGTTAGAAAATTTGCAAAATTTGTAAACAAAAATAAAGCAAGAAAGCCAAGAGACAATTCTTGCTTCAAATGCGGAAAATCCGGCACTACATAGCCGATTGCCCAAAATTAGCGGAAGAGGAACAAAAGAAGAAAAAGCATTTTCCAAAAAGAAGGCATTAAATGCGGACGTCAAAACTTGGGATGAATTACTTGAAACAACCGACGAGGAAGGAGAATCCGAACATGGTCTTATGGCCATAGACGATGAAAATACCGAGGTGCGCTCTAATGCTTCATCTTCTTCCCTAGTTGATGAATTACAATGTGATTTTGATGAATTGCAAAATGAGTTTCAAAATTTGATTGTTAAATACAAGAATTTGAAAAAGGAGCATAAAGAGCTTAAACTAGAAAAGGATAAATTATTTACTTTTATGACTCCTTGATAAAGCTCATGCTATTACTCTTACTATGGTCCGTACTCTTGAAACCGAAAAACAAACGCTCACAAATGATATTGAAAATTTGAAAAAGGATGTGCATAAATTCAATTTAAGTACGGATAAAGTCACAAAAATTTTAGATACACAAAGAGGTGAGCATTCTAAATTAGGACTTGGTTATAAACCTTTTCAAAATGCTTTTAAGAAAAAGACCAAGGTCCAACCTTTGTACGTCTTTAGTAGTCCTCGTATTATTACTTGTTTTTATTGTGGTAAGAAGGGACACTATGCTAGCAATTGTAAATTGAAGAATAATTTTAGCTATTATTGGAGACCTAAAGGTCTCAAGGCTAACCCCATGGACCCCAAAATTATAGGGTACCTAAAAATAATTCCTTTGTAGGTTATAGGGGCTATAACAACAATGGAAGATTCAAAATGGCTCGTGGGCGTGGATGTTCACGCCATATGACCGGGAAGAGAACTTTTTACCAACATCAAGCTCCAAGAAGAGGGTATGGTCATGTTCGGCAATGGCAAAGGAAGAATTCTTGGAAATGGAGAAATTGGTAACTCTTCTTTTTCTCTTTAGTAATGTTCTTTTAGTAGAAGGGCTTAAGTTCAATTTGATAAGTGTCACCAACTTTGTGACTCAAATTATAATGTTGTTTTTAATAAAGAAAAATGTCTTATTTCCAAAAATGATAAAATTATTTGTGAAGCAATTAGAAAAGACAATCTTTACAAAATTTGTACAAGTGATTTGGTTAGTCAAAATGTTTCTTGTCTTGTCGCCAATAATGATTTAACTAGCTTATGGCATAGGCGACTTGGACATGTTGGATACAAAATTTGCAAACTATTTACAAAAACCAACATGTAAAAGGACTACCCAAATTGAATTTTGAAAATCTTGGCTTATGTGACACTTGTCAAAAGAACAAATTAGTTAAGAGTAGTTTTAAGCCCAAAAATGAAATTTCCACTACTAAACCCCTACAAATGCTTCATCTTGATTTGTATGGGGATATTGGTACGGCAAGTCTAAGTGGAAAACATTACACTTTTGTTATAGTTGATGATTTTTCTAGATATACTTGGGCTCTATTTCTTACAAATAAAAGCGATGCCGTTAATGAGTTTGTTAAGTTGTGTAGACTCATTGAAAATGAAAAGGAAGATACTATTAAGTCCATTCGTGATCGAGGTGGAGAATTTGACGGCGAATTTAGAGTCTTTTGTGAAACCAAGGGATATAGTCATAACTTTTCGACTCCAAGGACACCTCAACAAAATGGAGTAGCCGAAAGAAAGAATCGGACACTTCAAGAAATGAGTCGGTCCATGCTCAATGAATTTTCACTTCCAAAATATTTTTGGGCCGGCCGTAAATCTGCTTGCTATGTCATTAATCGAGTTTATATTCGTCTAAAATGAATAAAACTCCATATGAGCTTTGGAAAGGAAGAACTCCAAATATTAGTTATTTCAAAATATTTGGATGTAAATGTTTTATTTTGAATACTAAGGATCAATTAGACAAACTTGATCCTAAGGCCGATGAAGGAATATTTATGGGGTATTCAATCAAGAGCAAAACATATCGAGTTTATAATAAGACTAGTGGGGTTGTTGAAGAATCTATTCATGTCAAATTCAATGAAGCTTCAGTGTTGAAAGGATATCCAATGATGAAAGTGATGAAGAGGATATCGTTGAAACCATTGTTCAAGATGAAACTCAAAATGATCAACCTTCAAGCTCAAGTGTTCCTCGAAAAGATAAAGGTGATACTTGAATCTTCCCGTAGCATTGAAATTTAAGGAGATCACCCAAAAGATCTTATTATTGGTGATCCCTTGATAAAGTAATGACTCGAGGAAAATTTGCCGAGAAAGCTCTTATATCTCAAAAAGAGCCTAAAAATGCTAAGGAAGCCATTGAAGATGAGGATTGGTTTTTAGAAATGCAAGAGGAGTTGAATCAATTTGAAAGGAATGATGTATGGGAATTAGTACCTTGTCCTATATCTCAAACCATTATTGGTACAAAATGGGTATTTCGAACAAGCTCGATGACCAAGGCAATATTGTTCAAACAAAGCAAGGTTAGTAGCTCAAGGTTATTGTCAAGAAGAAGGTATTGATTATGATGAAACATTTGCACCGTAGCACGTTTAGAAGCTATTAGTATTTTACTTGCCTATTCTTGTTTTAAAAATTTCAAGCTTTACCAAATGGATGTAAAATCCGCATTTTTAAATGGTATTATTCAAGAAGAAGTCTATGTAAAACAACCTCCGGGGTTTGAAAATTTTTCTAGGCCTAATGATGTTTATAGACTTAAAAAGGCCTTGTATGGTTTGAAACAAGCACCCGTGCATGGTATGATAGACTTAGCTCTTTTCTTTTGCAAAATGGTTTTACAAGAGGTAAAGTTGACACTATTCTCTTTGTTTTTGAAAAAGGGCAAGATTGCTTATTAGTGCAAATTTATGTTGATGATATTATTTTTGGTGCTACTAATGAATCCTTGTGCAAGAAATTTTCTAAGTTAATGCAAGGTGAATTTGAAATGAGCATGATGGGGGAGCTCAACTTCTTCCTGGACTTCAAATTAAGCAATGCCAAGAAGGAATTTATATTTCTCAATCAAAATATACAAATGAGCTTTTGAAGAAATTTGGCATTGAAGAAGGAAGAACTGCCTCTACCCCAATGGCAACAAATGTCAAGATTGACAAAGATGAAAAAGGCAAGTCGGTTGATGAATCCAAATATAGAGGTATGATTGGTAGTTTACTTTATTTAGGGATAACGTTTTTAATCAACCCAAACTATACGGGTTTTTACACTTTGCAACCCGAACTTTGAAAAGTTACCGATTGCAACCTAAACTTTACAAAATTTTACACTTTGCATAAAATTACGGTTTTACCCCTGGTTTCGGAAAGTTGGTTTGTAGTTTACACTCTAAACTTTAAAATTGTTACACTTTGCAACCTGGACGATAAATTTCATTGCATTTTCTTTGATTACTCCCAAAGGTCTTGCGATCCTCGAAAATGGTATCGAGCTGGGTTTATTAAGAACTTTTAGTTAAATTTATTATATTTATGTAATTAACAATTGGTGAGGAGAATTTACTCGAGATTATGGATCCGGACCGATGTCCGAGATGTACACCTTACAGACATATCGTCAAATATTGACGATGTATGCACAAGAACACCTTGACCGTGGTTTCATATCGGGAATACCAACATGAAGAAAAGGAATGAGCGGGAGCCGAAGGGGAAACCTTAAGGCAATGCAAAATGCGAGCGAATATTATAAGCGATTCTGATGCTTAACTGACCTTATATGTTCACTTGATGAACCTTCAAGAAACGTTCATGAAAATTCCCATCGAACAATGATTCCCGATGGAGTACCGAGTGGAACGAGATACTTCCCGATAAATCTAAGATCTCCGAAGATCTTAGAGAAATCGAAAAGACGGTGCGCGAGAATTATGGCAACCGCCATATTCATCTACCAATACAAGTTCATCGATCGAGAACTGGATGGAGACGATGGTGAAATATCGAAGGAAACTCTTGAACTCCTTCATGATATTCAAAAACGAGTCAAGAACCGGAGGATGTGGCCAAGTTCATCCTGAGGAAGGAAACGTATTGATTTTGGGGCAAGACCTATTTACACCAAAAGGGAAACCAACCAAGTCATACGAAAAATGACGGATGAGGAGAAGCTCATTGCTCTAATCAAAGGAAAATCCATCAAAAATTAAAAAAAAAAAGATGGATATTGAAAAGATGAATCTTAAAGATCTACACGACCGGCGGAATCCTTCGCGGGATTAGGTATTGTGGATTTAAAGATGAACGCAGTGAAGAATCGGCTTTGGTTACCTATGATCCACAAGGTAGACCAATTCCTCCACCACCACCACCGATTAATCCTAACGTCGAAGAAAGTACGGGTTCGCATCATGGAACTCGGGGCGAGAGGATGCCACATGTAGAGGATTTCACGGCGGGGAAGATCCACTTTCGGGGACAGGAGGTCGAAACCTCTTGCGGGAACCGACAACCTTGGAAGGCCGAATGTTTATCGACGCCTTATGGAAGATCGCACCTCGACCCAATACATCCGTATGGGTTGATGTTAAATCTGGACATCCTGATTTTAAAAAAAGCAGTTCTCATTGATGAATGGGCTTGACTATGAGAATTTCAAAGAACCCTCGATCTTACAAAGGATTCATTCATTTTACTCCTTGAAATGAGTCTTGAAGGATCGGTGAAGATTGCCTGGATATGACCGATCTTTGAGTACGAAGAGTTCGGCCACAAAGGGGAATCACTTAAAGGAATTGTCGATGGTATGGCAAAACTATTCAAAATCCATTCATCGGCCAAGGTTATTTCGAGGATTAGAGGATGAAAAAAGAAAGAAATATAAACAAGCCCTCTATAGCCTTGAGTTCTTGGATATTTGTCATATTGAAATATATCAAGTTGTTCACCGAATACGGTGGAAATCCAAGATTGAGGAAAAAGAAGTCGCATGCTATTCTTTGCCAAAATTCCGAGTCCTTGGAGAGAAATGCTTATCGGGAATACAAGGGGTGGAGTCAAGAGAAAGCGTGGCCGAGAAAAATGTCTTTCCTAAAGGCCAAGTTATCCGAATGGTGTTACCAAGCGACTTTACACAAGAATTACAAGAGATTAAGAGGAATTAACAAAGCGCTTCCTCTATGTTGCATAGATAATGATATCCCAACAAAGAGGTGGGAGTCAACCAAGGCGGCACAAAAGGAAGAAGGAGCAAAGCCATCCATACCGCCCGAAGGAAGTAGCGAAGAAAAGAAGTAGGTCTTCATGGAGACCTAGAAGGTTCTCGTCAAAACAAAAGGCCCGGTTATAAATCGGGGCAAAGACCAAAGACTGGCGTAAGTAGAGCCTCATCATCGTGGTTCTAATCAAGCAAGTACCAAAGAACCGGGGAGAAGAACTTTCGAGACGAGCTCATACCCGAGCTAATGAAAGTTTCAGAGATTGTAATTCTTTGGACTGCGGAGCAAGAGGACATATCTCAAATCGGATTGTCCGCATAACCAAACGAGGAATCGAGGCAGTTCGAGGCTACACCGAAATCGAAGAAGTCTTCTATTATCGTGGATTTAATACGGTGTATCAATTCGAGGATATTCCCTCGGATGAAAGCATCTATGAAGAAGAGATCTATTCGATGATGGAAGTGACTCCGGCTTTCGAATCGAGTGAAGAAGAAATTCTTCAAAGACGATCGGGGAGGATATGTCGATTCCTCTCTCACACGTGATTTCTCATAAAACTCTTATGAGAATCATGAAGGAAGATCCAAAGCTTCAAGTCTATGATGGATTTACAATTGGAGCTATGGAAAAAGCATTGGATAAGATTGGGTTTCATAACAAAAACACCAAATTATTCACGGGGGTAACAACGGAGAACTTGCCATTCCGATGGAGTTTACCAAACTGATAGAGATGCAGATTGGTCCCTATTAGAGAAATACAGAGATCAAAAGTAGAGTTAAAAGAGAAGTTGCTAATACACTCTCATGGATTCACATTGGAGCCATAAGAGTCATTATTAAGGCAACATTCAAAGAAGAATAGATTCGCCACTCAATCTTGCTATTTTTGACAAGCGAATCTCACATCTCAAGGATTCATGCCTTGGAGCGGTCCACAGAAAATTTGTATGCGAGAGAAATTAGCATTCAATGTCTATCCAAGAATTGCATACAATTTGGGAGATCGAGACTTGATGAGTCCTAACCCTTCATCAAGATTTCAAAAGAGTCGATTTGATGAAAGAAGGAAACAGCCTTACTCGATCACATACAAGATTTCCTATGCTCTCTCGAATACCCATCATTCCGAAGTATTCTTGAGAAAGGAATTTATTGAAGTCCCAAGAATCTTTGAGGACTTTGCCAGGGTGGTGTTACCGAGAAATCATTGAATCTCCGACTATTAAGGAGATTGATATGATAATTCAAGATCAACCAGCCTTCAACAAAAGTCGGAGTCTCGAGTTGAGCACAGAAGGATGTCTTTCCAAAACAAGAATGGTGAGTAGCGGCCGTTGGGAAGAAAGGAGACCAAGTACGATTCAAGCATCCCCGATGTTTTTAAAACAAAGAGAGAGCCAAGTGTCGAGAGATGGCGAGAGGTTGAAGTAATATTCGACATCACTCAAAAGGATAACATTTTTCCTTGTGATGTTCTATATTATCTCCAACAACCAATCGTTGGGCGGTATCAAGGAAGCCTCAAGATAGGGAAATTGAGCTTACTATCACAGGAGTTGCGGGAAAATCCCGAGCAATTAACACTGGGAATTGAATTTCTTGAGGATCATAAACCTTGGGAAAGATTACAAGACGGAATGGAGTTCACAATGGCAAATAAAAGATCTACGAGAATCGATGACCACTAGTCCATTCTCCATATACATTTCTATTGGAATGTTATATGTCAATACAAAGCCGAGTATTTCGCGCCTATATTGATTCGTGTCGGAATATGTCTTTAGCGGATGTTTTTCCTAAAGAAATTGGAGAAGATTTACCACTATTGCGGGAAGAGATTTTTCTAAAAGGATTCTTATCCTTAACAGGAATTAAACAAGCGTAAATCATGATCGGAGGCGCGGCGTACCCGTGGTACAAAGTAAAAACGCCACCAATCTATTTCCATGATACAGTGCGGATATTTTGCTAGGAAACAATTTCCTACAAACATTCAAGCGTTTTACACAAGAGAACGAGGCGAGAAGACTTATTTTCACAACCTTATGTGATCATAAGATTATTGTCCAGAGATCGCGGGAAGCATTTTACGAAAAATGCCCATTAATTTTCGCAGTTGCGTGGTGATGAAGCCAAACTTCGCAATCCAAAATGGCGGATCGAAGGAAATTTGGTGAAGCTTTATTATCCTATAGACAATTTGGTTCAATCCGGAAGGATCGAAGATATGGGATAATAACTTGTATTCATTCCGAGTAAAGGAGAAGAACGAGTCACCTCGGAAGCCATTGCGACTTATGGAGGAGTCTAATGGAGAATCCACGAGTGATGTAACCATAGAGGAACAAATATCACTCGAGGATATCAAAGAAGATCCAAAGGAATTATAATGAAGATCCTTTGGCTTGGTGGGATAAGAACGAGCTTAAAGCTTCCTTAAAGGTTAAACCGGAAAGGAGTACGAGTTCGTAAGATTCAAACCAATCCTTATGAACCGGGAGGATCGTGAGGATATGCGAGAAGATACTTAAGGAACATCTTGACCTTAAGTTAATCTCACCGGAGTTTCTCCATACAATCCCAGGGTTCTTAGTCGAAACCATGGAGAAATCAAAAGAGGAAAGCGAAGACTTTTATTAATTACATTACAAAGGAATTAATAACATTTTGGAGTTCGACGGATACTATATCCCAAGTAGAGAACATCCGGTTAATCGTATCAAAGGTGCCAAGATATTCTCAAAATTCGATGCAAGTCCGGATTCTACCATTAAGATGGAGGAAGAAAGTAAGAAGTTTGACTTTCTCTACACCACAGGGACACTATATTTGGAACGTGATGCCTATGGGATTGGCTAACGCACCCCGGATATATCAAAGAAAGATGGATAATCTTTTCAAAGATTATTTCGATTTCATGTTCGTGTATATCGACGACATTCTAATCGCATCAAAGAACATGAAGGAGCATCTCAAACATTTGGAAATATTTTCGATGTTTGTCACAAAGAAGGATTAGTACTTTCGGAAAAGAAGGCGTGTCGCAACAAGACAGATTGAATTCCTCGGAATTGAAATCGATGAATCGGAATTATTCTACGAATCATATTGTGGAAAAGATACGAGGATTTCCGGATACACTTAAAGACAAGAAGCGACTTGAGTTTTAAGGAGTTGTTAATTTTTTGGAATGTTTATTAACAATCTAGCATACTACGAGAAGGTGTTTAGCCCATTACTTAAAAAAAGATGCGATTCAAATGGGAGAATGAACATCAAGAAGGAATTAAGCAACTTAAAGAAGTTTGTAAACGACTTCCAAAGCTTGCGATTCCCAAGACGAGGACGAATCGGTTCTATATACGGATGCCAGTGATGATTGGTGGGCGGCGAGTTCTTACGAAAGTCACACCAAACGAGGAAGTGCCATGCAGAATCTTTGCGCAGCGGTTTATTCACCCCTAGTGAAGCAACTTCGGTGGCATATTAACGAAAAAGAATTCTTCGCAATCGAAAAGGCTTTTAAAAATGGCCTCTATTTTTATTGGCTAAAAAGTTTACTTTAAAAATTGATAATTCTAGTGTCAAGGCTTTTCTCGAAAAACAAAATTGAATCAAAACCAGAAAAGGCTCGATTACTTAGATGGCAAGTCAATGTCAATATTATGATTATGATATTGTCATTATAAAATCTCATGAAAATATTCTTGCGAAATTTTGACACGAGATGGAAGGACGCGTTCTTGATTTGAGGTCCTTAAACGAGTAAGACATCTCGGGAAAACCTGGAGAGTCTAGAACGAGATTTTGGGGCGTTATGTCTCAATGCGGTTGTTGGGCGACTTCAACAGCTGACCAAAACTGCGTTTCTAGTCAAATACGAGCATGCCGGTTCGCTCGAGGACAATTGTTCTTAGATGCAAGCCTCTCTTCCAGGCCGCATCTCCTACGGTGCAAAAAGGGGCCGAGAGAGTACGGGGCTCTAACCCGGAGGTTATGGATTCAAGTACCATAATCACAAGTGTTGCGGTGATGCATCCCCGAGGGTGTACAAACGTAACGAATGTTGAAGCTCCGGTGTCACAACCCGAGTCTTCAAGTCAACCCAAAGACCTCCGGGGTAAAAGAGGAGAGTTGAATCTTAGGCCCGAGACGGGCAAATCTAAGGTTCAAACGACGAGAATAAGATTTCTCCTATGCGGGTATATCGGAGGCAATGGGAGAAACTAGTTACAAGACAATGTATTAACCCGGAAAAAACAATGGTTGATATCTCGGCAAGTATCCCGAGTTTGGATGAAACCGGAAGTCATCCAAATGAAGTACGAATGGTATACTTTTGGAGCTTTAGCTTCAATCTATACCGTGTCACCGGATTCCCGAAATCTCAAAATTACCAAAATGGATTGGGAAGCGCTTTACGAGACTTGGGACAATAATCCACACTTGGCCGGAGCGATATTTTGAACCTGTATTTTATCGGTGCGGCTCCCGAACCAAAAAGAAAGGCTTTAATGAAGCTTTTCATTTCATCAAGCTAAGAAGACCGGATGGAAATGCTTTAAAATATATTAAAGCGGCTTCACCTAAGAAGGACCCGATGTTAGTAGGAGCATTTTCTCAAGACGAAGCTTCTACCGCATTTGAGCGAGCATGGGGTCTTTGGGTTTGTCTAATCAAAATGGACAAAGTCAAATATCCATTCAAGTTCTTCCGCATTCGCAAATGGATCTTTCCTTTTGAATTCGATGACCGGATCAACCACGGGGTTTGCGAAGAACTCTTTGAGACCAAAGAAGAATTCTCAGGAAAACAAGATTCCAAAGCAAAGAAACTTACCTAAATTCTCAGTAACATGGCGCATGTTGGCCGTTGGGTCGGCCGGGATCATCAAGCATGCCCCGAACAAAAGGAACCCGAGTTTGGGAAAGGATTCCGACCCAAACCCGACCGACAAGATCATGCACTGGAAAGGATAAGGGCCCGACTCACAAAACGCGCGTTATCCTCGGGGACCACGTAAACCAAATTTTTAAAAGATTCCCGACAAACATCACATGGGGTGAGTCACGCGGGAGAAAAAGAAAACCACCGGCGAGGCAATAATGTGGGATATGACGTAGCGATGGCGTCATATATATCAAGAAGATTTGAAGTTCGCCTTTGAAGTCCTGACTTACCTCTATAAAATGCGAGGATTTGAAGGAAGGTGAGGACATCGAACATTTTCCTTAGTTTTCTTATAATAAAGTCTGAGAAAAATTTGTAATATTTTGAGTGTTTTAGTTTTTAAGTTTTTATGTGTTTTCGAGTGCAAGCCTCATACATGAGAGGCTAAACAAGTATTCTCCTCCCAAAAGGAGATTACTAATGTAATAAATTTTTCTTTAAGTTCTTAATAAAATAAAGGCTGTTTGTTCAACATGTGTTCATGATGTACTATTGATCAATCCCCTTTGAAGAATTACTTTTACGCCTTGGAGTAGGAAACGAACCAAGGCTGTGCTGAGCGGTTTCTGAAGGAGTCGGATAACTTGCAGATCATCTTCCCCGAGGTGAGGTTGAACAGTGAGGAGCCGTTTGTCAAACGATCCGGGGCGATAATTTTCCGATTTGGTGGTGTTGCGAACCACTTAACCCGGTGCTGTTTCGGTCAAAAGAGGTATGAATTTTAAGGGATTTATTAATTTTACGGAAGCATGTTGGGCCTGATATGGTCGTAATGGACTATTTTCATTTTCAGTCTAAAGACCCAATTTGTATACGGATAAATACTTGAAATAAGATCCTGATAGAAGTATGTCTTGTTGAGTTTATAGGCTGGAAACCTGACATGATCCATTTAAAACCTCTGAATAGAGACTGGATCTAAGTAGGTGTAACAATGCCACGAACAAAACAAGTTACAGAAAAATCGGGTTCTTATTTCTCGAAAAATCCGAAAAACAAATTGTTTAGGGAGTGAAAAACTTTTGATTATAGTATAATGCAATATATTTATCCTTATGGAGCAATCTGCAACAAATTAGAGTTTAAAGGGATAACTAGAACTATTGTTATTAAAGAATAAAATCCTAGGGGCAAAATGGTCCAAAAGTTGCATAGAGTAATTATTTTCGTAGTTCAGGATGCAAACGGTTACAAATAAAAGTCTAGGTTGTGAAGTGTAAAAAGGGGTAAAGTTGAGGTGGTTAAAAATAATTATCTCCTTTATTTAACCGCAAGTAGACCGGACATTCTTCATGTCGTATGCCTATGTGCTCGCTTTCAAAGCAATCCCAAAGAATCTCATATGAGTGCCGTTAAAAGGATTTTTCGATATTTGAAAGGCACTATTCAATATGGTTTATTCTATCCAAAGAATGAAAATTTTTCTCTTAAAGGTTATAGTGATTCGGATTATGCGGAAATATTGATGATCGGAAAAGTACTTCCGGATCATGTCAATTTCTAGGTGATTGCCTAGTTTCTTGGTTTTCAAAGAAACAAAATTGTGTTTCACTTTCAACAAAAATAGCCGAATATATTTCCGCGGTATTTTGTTGTACACAACTTCTTTGGATGAAACAAACCTTAGCGGATTATAAATGTTCTTTTGAAAGTGTTCCTATTTTTTGTGATAATATTTCCGCTATAAACATTGTTCAAAATCCGGTTCATCATAACCGTACTAAACATATTGAGATTCGACATCATTTTCTAAGGGATTGTGTTTCAAAACGAAAAATTGAGATATCTTTTGTACCATCTCAAGATCAATTAGCGGACATTTTTACAAAACCGTTAACTTCCGAGACTTTTGCATCAATACGAGCTCGGTTAGGCATAATGCATATTGAATGAGGTCTATAATTGCATTTTGCACGTTTTTAAAACTTAGGGGCGAAAAATCGGATTTTTGGTTGAAAATTCGGATTTTGGAAATTTTTTCAAAACAAAGGCTGAAATGGTTGAGGGCAACCTGGTCGCCCTAAGCTATATTTTGGCTTCTAAACGCTCTGTCTTGAAGATTCTTCATTTTAACATTTTTTGGCCATTTTTCGTCCCCTTTGCCAAAATCACTATAATTTCACTTCAAATGTATTTTCTTGTATATGTTTCATCTTTTGGACTTCATTAAGCTCGATTATCATCATCATTGCTCATCTTTACCGAATAAATGGTAAGAATTCTACTCCATTTGCTCAATTGGGTTGAACCCTTGAGATTTTGACTTATTTGCAAAATTATTGATGCTAGTTTCATATGAATGTGATGAGCTTAATATTTATGATGTATTGAATGTTGTTTGAACTGAATTGGTGATGAAAATTTCTGGATTAAATGAATTTCAAAGGCGTTATATACTTAGTTTTATTCAATGCACGCCAAGTGTTCGACAAAATGTTTCAATGAAAAATACATCATCTACATGATTCTCTCGATTTGAAAAGTCTTATAAGTATATAGAGATCATGTTTTATCAATCAAATGAGCTTTTGCAAGACAATTGATCAATTTTTCCCTTTTATTTGGAATTTAAGCTTCAATTTTCAATAAGCTCGATAAATCGATAAATTTGTGCACTTTGATATGAATATGTGATTTTTTATCGTGCTAACATTCTTTTTGATGATTCCAAAGGGGAGAAACAGGGAAAAATGCTCATACGCTCAAAGAAGCGAAAATAAGCTTGCAAGAAAAGCTATAAGCTAGGGCTCTTGAAAGCCTTAAGTCATGAACAATGCTTAGTCCATTTGATGTATTGTGGACTTTTATGCTTGACTAATGATGTTTTGTGACAGGGGAGCTTATAAGCTCATGGAATTCAAGCTTAAGTTGTGAAAGCTAAGCTTTTAGCTTTTAGTTGTTGCTTGTATACTTGTTCTTTATATGCACGTTGATAGGGGAGCTTGTGTAAAAATGATTTTGAAAAATCTTTGCTCCTATCCGTGTGTGCTTGTACTTATGATGAATCTTGCTTGGAATTGATTGTTGTTTTAAGACCGGAAAATTTGTTTTGTTATAAAATCGACCTTCTAAAATTGTTTTGGTTTGTAATCATCAAAAAGGGGGAGTTTGTTAGATAAATGTTTTTATCAAGATTTTGATGATTTTGTTTTTATACCAAAACAATGTTTTTATATGTTGTCCAAATACTCCTAAATGATTTAAAATGTTTTTACTAATTTTTGGAGTATTTCTTAGAGTTTTTAATTTGATAAAAATTGGACAACACTTTTGATGATTTTGTTTAAATTGGTTTTTACACCAAAACTATGTTTATAAATGTTGTCTAAATACTCCCAAATGATTTAAAATGTTTTTACTAATTTTTTGGAGTATTTCTTGAAGTTTATTTTTAAAAAAAATCGGACAACATTTCAAAAGGGGTGGTCGACCGGTCGCCCAAAGTGGTCGACCGGTACACAAGATTAGATAATCGAAACGGAACTTACAGTCTTGAAAAAGAGGAGGGGACCGGTCAAGGGTGAGGTCGACCGATCGCACCCTAGGGCGACCGGTCGCACCCACCTCGACCGTCGCACCCCCCTCGCAACCCCTACCGGATCGCACTATTTTTTTCAAAACGGTCGAAATCTTCAACAGGCAAACCGGTCGCCTTTTTGTTATTTTGTGACAACAAAATTTCAACCGTTGTAACTGTGACAAGATTTGCTTTTCTATTTTGTACAATATTTCTACATCTTGTGATCTTCTTTTTGTAGACAAAAGTGAAGATAGAGGAGCCTATGTTAGGAGCCTATGTTGGTGAAGTTTCCCTATAAATATAGGATGAATTGAAGACACAAGACACAATACATACAAGCAAAATACACAACAAGAAATCGCAAATTGTTCAAGCTTTCATTTTTTCACTCTTGTTGTAATAGCCTAAGTACTTTCACTTGCACATCTTTGAGGTCTAGGCCTTTTGATTCTTGATTACACTTGCACTCAATCTTTGTATTGGTTTCATAGAGTTGTAATCTTGAATTTTGTCCATCATTCAACACAAGACATCCTTGTGAGTATTCTTGTGGTAAGAATACACTTGGGTGATTTAGGTGATAGGTGTTTGAAGAGTGTGGTACTCTTCAAAGGTGGTGAAGGAAGATTGTGGTAATCTCCTTGAAGGTGTTGTAAGAGGATTGTGGTGATCCTCAAGGTGTTGTATTAATTGTGGTAATTAATAAAAATTTTTTTCTTTTTGAAATCCATCCCTGGAGATCTTTGGGGTGGTAGAGGATTAGGACTTAGTGGGTTGAACCTCTTTAAATCAACGAGTGTTGTTTAATTTCCGCATTTATATTCTTGTCATTTACTTGTTGATTCGAAAAAGAGGGTGATTTGCGAAAAATCGGCATAATCTATTCACCCTCTAGATTATCGTAGCCACTTGGACTAACAAGTACTTAGGCTATCACAACAAGAATGTAAAAATGAAAGCTTGAACAATTTGCGATTTCTTGTTGTGTATTTTGCTTATGTGTGTTGTATCTTGTGTCTTCAATTCATCCTCTATTTATAGGGAAGTCTTCACCAACATAGGCTCCCAACATAGGCTCCTCTATCTTCACTTTTGTCTACAAAAAAAGATCACAAGATGTAGAAATATTGTATAAAAATCAAAAGTAAATCTTGCTTGTCAAGAATTTCAAACAACATAATTTTTCTTGTCACAAAAATAGCATAGAGGCGACCGGTTGCCCTGTTGAAGATTTCGACCGTTTGAAAAAATTAGTGCGATCCGGGTAGGGGTTGCGGGGGGTGCGGCCGGTCGGAGGGGTCGACCGTCGCCCGGGTGTGCGGCGGCCCTCCCCTGACCGGTCCCCTGCTCCATTTTTTCAAGTCGGTATGTTCTGTTTTTTTTTTTCAACTCTTCGTGCACCGGTCGACGCTTTGGGCGACCGGTCGACTTCCAATTTGAAATGTTGTCCGATTTTTATCAAAATTAAACTTCAAGAAATACTCCAAAAAATTAGTAGAAACATTTTAAATCATTTGGGAGTATTTGGACAACATTTATAAACATAGTTTTTGTGTAAAAAACAATTTAAACAAAATCATCAAAAGTGTTGTCCATTTTTATCGAAAAATAAATTCTAAGAAATACTCCAAAAATTAGTAAAAACATTTTAAATCATTTAGGAGTATTTGGACAACATTTATAACCATTAGTTTGGTATAATAACTCATTTAAACATAATCATCAAAATCTTGATAAAAACATTTATCTAACAAGGACGACGTGAAATAATTTTGTAAAGTTTTTGCTAGAGTTTTGTCATAACATATGATGTTTGAGAAAACAAATCCTAAAATATGTTTTTTTTTTTCTTAAACACATATTATAAACATAACCAATAATCTTAGGAGATGTAATCGTCATTTATTTTCTAAATTTTAAATTTAATCCTTTAAATGAAAAAAATTTGGAGATTCAATCCATTTATGCATGCATATAATTTCACCTATTAAAATTAAAAGTTAAATATAATAGAAAAATATATTTAATTTAACTGTAAATAACATCAAATAAATTTTCAATTTTAAACAAAAATTAGAAAAATAGAATATTAAATAAAATTGTGTGAAAACTAATAATTCAAGTATTTTTATTTTAAATTAAATTTATATTTCAAGAATTTCTTAAGAAAAAAATAATTGTGGTATGATAAAGTTAAGTCTAGATTTCATGTTTCATAACACTACACTATTTCCTATTCTATTCCATTGAAATGTGAAAACTAAGTTGAAAAACTCATCTACTAATTTTAATTCTAACGTAATGTCACAAATATTTTTATTAAAAAACACTAAAATATGACTAATCTTATCTTCATTTGGCTTTATTTTATAGTGAAATCTAAACCCTAAGATATGATTAAGAATGACTAAGTGGTGCTTAAATAATTGTCCAATTATTTGATATTTAATGTTCAATATCATTATGTCGAACGATCATCATTTTACCTAGAAATTCTCATTATTTCGTATTAAGGATAAATCCAAAAGCATTGCCTCATGTATACTTTAAATACAAAAAAAAAAAAAAAAAAAAAACTTTAAAAACCCTAAACCCTTGGGAATTTTGATGTATTTTACAAATAATAGTGTTTTTTATTAATAATTTTGTGAGACATAGGAAAGAGACGATCTTATACAATATTTATATTGTTGATAAATAACTTACTTTAGACAACAATAAACACACTAAAAATTTATTAATTGTAATACCGAGCCTCTCACTACTCACCTGGCCAATATAATTCATGCATTACATGTTGGTTATGTGCTATTTGAATAATCTGATTATTTTATACGATATGGCTAGTTTTATAATTTTGAAATTCACTTACAGTGATTATTCGTTGGGATTACTAAATTAAACAGTTAAAAGAAATGGGGGTACTTAGTGGTCGGATTATTAGATGTTGTCTATTAAGTGACATGTGATAGCTATTCAAAGCGTCACAAGATTACACGTGGTAAATTTAGGGGTTAAAGGTGGCAACAAAGTGTGTATCGGGAAACTTAAAATACGAACAAATTGATTGAATGGATTAATGTAATAGTGGTATATCTATCTATCTATATATATAAATACATATACATATATTGTTTTAAAATAATGGTTCCATTAAGAAATGAAATAAGGCATCACTATAATTATATACAAAATCATGTACTACATATATATTTATATATAATATACATAGATAATAAGATGAATCATCATACACATTGGTAGTATGGATTCACACGTGTACTACTATTGCATTTAATCCATGTTATAACTAATATATATATATATATATATATTAGTTATATAACAATAATATGATGTATATATATGTAATATGGTATAACTTCATATAGAACAAGATATAATATATTACATAAATATCAAATAGCTAAATTGGCCGACTTACTGTAAACTAATATTACATTAGCATACAAATGAATTGAATTGTGGGCTAACCGACTTAGCTAGATCAAATATATCTATTTAGCTTATCCTCTTAGACAACCAAACACACACACACATACGGGTATCAAAAAAAAAAAAAGAAACTTAACGAAGTGCAAGAGCAAGACTAATTTCAGGTGAAGTTTTTATGTTCTATGTTCACTTTCATTCTTGAATACATGTAATATATTGACATAATTGGGCTATGCAAATTATATCTACCAAAACCAGAAGTTAAAGCCCATACAGGGAAGATAGGATTGCTTAAACATGAAGAAAATATCAAATACTATTGTAAATTTATTATTGAATTTTGGGTTAACTAGTTTGTGAATAAAAAAAAGCATAAAAGAATGTTGATTCTTTATAATTAAATTCCATATATATATATATATATATATATATATAAGTATATAATTAATGTTTGACTATATTAAGCTGATGATTATGGCTTTATAAGAAATTACATGTAAGTTTAATAGAATATATTAGTAGTAATTAATGTTTAATCTTTGGTGGCTTAAACATGATTATAATTCGTTAGTGAGAGATGCAGGATACATATGGGAAGATAAAAAATTAAGGTTGAGATAGTTGATTTTGATTTAAAACTATAAGTCTGAGAGTGTGATAGGTAATTAAAAATTAAGATCCAGTTTTAATGAAATTTGGTATATTAAACTTAACTAGGGATTTAAAAAAAAATATAATAAAGAGAGATTGATGACTTCAATTTTTACAGGTGGCATTATACCTAAGGTTAGAAAGGGAGACATTTAGCTAATTTTAAGTAGCTTATCCACGGGTAAAAGGTAAGTGAAAATCCATCTGCAACTACAATGCATGAACATAGTATTTCCTGTTTTATAGATACAAATGCGATTCTTGTATCTGGATGAATGCATTATGGAAACCTTGGTGTTCATATGTTGCTTGGTGGATATTGGAGTGTGATGACTATTATTTCATTGAGCATGTCATTCATTCGCATTTGCACGTGCATGCAAACATATGAGCATTGTTGAGATGAGACATGCACGACATGGTAACATTCTACGAAAAGAAAAAAGTTTTGGTTGGCCACTGCTAGTGCACTGAGGCATGTGAGGTATGCTTTTATGATATATTTTTTTAGGGTGCAGTGGGTGTTACTCCTCGGAGGATCATAGGGGTTGACAGGAGTGTGCCTCGATAGTCACGAGGGGCGGACCACTTGATCAGTATCTTTATTGACACGTCGGGGGAAGACTCTGGGGATCATTGGGAAGACAGGGGACCTCGGGTGGTCCTGGAGATGGCCCTGGCGGTGTAAATATGATTATTATTGAGCTCGTGCCATGAGACATCACTGAGTATGTGAGACATTCCCACGAGGCTCATTAATTATTAAAGCCAGTGCCATGTGAGACATCACTTCGGGTATGTGAGACATTCGGACGGGCCGTTGATTATTGATGTCTGATGCCATGTGAGACATTACTTGGGTATGTGAGGCGTCACGACCGACAACTTGATCATTAATCATATGTTGAGATATTTCCTGCAGACAGCATAGCGAGATGGACGAGGGGCCCATAAAAAAAAGTGATTTTGAATAAAATATCTTGGTGCATAAACATGAATCGGTGGCATAATATATTGGAATGCGCCGCATGTATATTGCTTTATTCCTTTGGCATGCATGATTTTCGCTTCTCGGGTGTTAGCTCACGTAGTTCATGCATTGTAGGTGAATTTGGTAATCTTTGGATTTCATGGGCTTATCAAGGCGTGTCTTGGACCTCCTACAGTTAGTTCTTGAGTATAGTGTACATGGATGACGACATGTTGGGCTATGTTAATGGGTCACCTCACTTTTTTGGCCTTGTATTATATTTTGGTTTAGGGTTGGTTACCTCTTTTGTTTGTGGACATGGCTTGTCCTTATCTTAAAATTAAAATGATTTTAGTTGTTTGTTGTTAAAATGTCACAGAATAAAGAAAAATTATTACACGTTTTAAATAGAGTAGTGGCGAGTTTTACCATTTATATATTTTCATTAGTAGTAATACGGTGGGCGTTACATTAATATAAATATGATACTACTTGAAATAGAGAATAGAAATCGTACCATTGCTCTCTATGCATGTTGTCTCATTTTGATCAACAATGTCAATCACTAATCCATCAAAAAAGATTATAAAACACGATGCAAAGTTTTATAGATTAAAGAAATAATTATCATTTGAGCGATTAAGAGAAAATGTAATTAGTACTTTAAAACTTGATTAATTGAATACAATAAAGTTAACGTCCAATTGAAACATAAAAAATCAATGGTAAAAGTTACATGAAATATTCCTACAAATATTCCTCCGAATGTAATTCGTCTATTTCAACTATTATTGATCAATAAGGAAAATTTGAATAGTCAATTAGTATTTAAAACTTGATTAATATTAGAGTATATAAAAAAGCAACGTCCACTATTGAAACAAAAAAAAAACATTTATACTGAGAGAATTGATAGTACAAACTCACATTTAGTATAAAGTAGGAATGTCATTTATAAAAAATCATAATTTTTATACATATAAAGTAGGAATACCATTTATAACATTTTCCTAATTTATATACATATAAAGTAGGAATATCATTTACAATATTTTCCTAATTTAAAATATTACTGGATATAAGAAGTAAAAAGAGCAAGAAAATTTTTGTTTCGGACTCTTAATTTTTATACATATATATAAAATAAAATAGCAATACAATTTATAATATTTTCCTAATTTATATACATATATAAAGTAGGAATATAGAAAAAGTCAACATCCAATTGAAACATAAAAAACAAAGACTATATATTGATGTATATATAGAAGTGATCGTACATAATCATCGGAATATTGATAATGATGCAAATGTATTATTATGAGTAACATATCTTTTGGTAAACTTTGAATTTTAGAGCCGCTGATTTACAATAGCTAATGCAAGATCGGTAATATATCTTTCTTCCTAAATAATTGTTGCAAAATCCTAACATTTGGTAACTTTTGCTATAATGATAAGTAGGAATACCATTTATAATATTAAATAATTGTTGCAAAATCCTAATATTTGGTAACTTTTGGTAAAATTATAAATAGTAATACAATTTACAATATTTTACTACTATATATACAAAATCTTTGAACAAAGCAAGATCAATGGTTAGAATTGTAGAATAAAATATTTCCGAATATAAGAAGTAAAATGACTGGGATTTTTTTCTTTATTTCATTTCGTTTTTCCCTTATTTTCTCTTAAGAGGTGTGATGGTAAATAAAAATAGAACTTGCATTGTACCAATAAATTATAGAGTGATAAATAATTGGTCATTTATTAACAATAATAATAAAATAGCACCAAGTGAATAGACGAATTATTTTTCTTGCATAATTATACATATTGTTTATTTTTATTTTTCAATTTTAATTTGTTTAATATAATTCGTATATTTTTTATTTTTAATAAAATATTTATATTTAATCACCAAGAAATCATTTAATAGCAAGACATTTATTTCTAAATAATATTTTGATGCCACTAATAGTTGAACTAATGGCTTGACAAACAATGAGACAAAATTTGGACAATATAGTTTGGGGATTAAAATAATTTTAAAATGACTTGACATCTATATGTAAGTATTAAAATTATTTTAAAGAGTAGTTAAAATCATCATAGGTAAATATTTATCAATAAAGCTAATACCTACAATATTTATGTTGACGACGATATTGTTCGAAGTTGAATTTCAAAACGCGAAAAAGAATATAATGTAATTTAACGGTTTGACTTGTAATATGGATTTTTGAGCTTCACCATTTGAGTGAACTCTTTTGATACACATTGATGTCATTTTGGTATTAAATAGGACTTGTTTATTCAAAAGATATAAGATATTTTATTATCCAAAAGTTAAAGACTTTTTATTCAAAATTTATAATATCATTTATAGTTGTAATGAACATATAATAAAAGTGTATTCAAAAAGTAAATGTAATACCGAAATACTGATTTCACATAATTATACATAATTGCAATTGAACCAATACAAAACAAATATCCAGATATTTATTCTAAAGCATGACATAAAAAACAAATATTTCATTAATAATAATAATTTATTATTCGAAAAAACTATCCAAAAAAGTACATAAAAATATTCAAACATAAATAAAGTAAAAAAGTAGTTCAAAAACAATATATCACTCTAATCATTTTCCTCCTTGATAATTGCCTTAGTTTTCTTCAAAGAGACGGTATTGGAGAATTCTTCCTTATGTTTCTTTTAACATTATTGTCATCATCGAGATCCAGAAAAGAGTCAATATTTTTCAGTTTGGATTTGTCTGGAGAAGAAACTTCTTCTTCGGACAATTTAAGATGATCATGTTAAAGTAATATATCATTAATTTTCTTATCTATGCAAATTTCAAATGAAAGAAATGAAATGCATTAAAGATCCAATCAACAACATAAAATTAATAACTTATCACCAATTGGATTCAGAATGAATGACTCTGGAGTTAGGTTATGAGTCTTGTGACAAAATAATAAAAATAAAATAAAATCAACCCATTTGAATAGTCAAGCGCAAATTAATGAACTGTTCATGTCTGGCTGTAAATGAATATTGCTTGAAATCTTGACGTGAACTCTGAACCATCGTCAACTTTACGACTATAAAATCATTCTAAAATTGTTAATTAGATATATTGTTAATTAGATATATATCGTTTGGAGCATATTGAGGACCAGTGTCCTGCATAAGATTTGATTGATAAGAATTTTTTAATTTAATTTTAAGATACAACTTATAAAATAATTAAGTCAAGAATTATAATAAAAAATTGTTAACTAATCACAAAACTCGGAATAATTGATTTGGTCTCAGATGCTTTCTTGCCAATCAAATCAACACTATCCTTGTCCCAATAAAGAAAAAGAGCATTTCCAGTATAATCCATTATACACAAATCAAGTTTGTACCTAAAAGATTTAAATAGTTAATTCATTTTTAATAACATAAAGAAATTAAAAAATATCAATAAAAACACGCAAAAAATGATTGAGTAACAATGAAATTTCTCATGTGAGTATTTATTCTTCCGTGTATTATATGTAATACCCTATTAGAATTGAATCTCAAAATTTAGGGTAAATTTTTCGCAATTTGTAAGGAATTAGATTAATAATTTATTGGGATTTATAAATTAATTAAGAGTATTATTTAAATTATATAATCCGCGTAGAAAAATTATAAATTTAATTACGGGCTTCCTATTATTTTCAATTCATAAATCGGTTTATTTCAAGCCCAACAAAATATAAATAAATCACCAAGATATATTATTTTCATCTCAAATTTTTACCAATTATCACGCTGCCTATCATAAATATCCAAAACCAATTTATTTCTTTTATATAATACATTTCCATATCGTAACCTTCCAAAAAGGAAACCTTCCTTAACAGGTAAGAATCCTTTCTCTCCCTCACTCAGCCTCCGGCAGGCTTATGGTCGCTGGCCACCACCGCCGCCGCCGGCCATCGGCGGTGGAATTTAACAAACCATACCTTATTCGAACCCTCTCGCTGCCCTCGTTCCAAATCTGAAGTCGGAATTTCGATTCGATTTCCCGTTCGCCGGCAAATCGCCGGTAAAGTTAAAATTTCGAAACCTTTGACTCAAGATCTACAGAGATCCGACCGTTGGATTTTCACAAACCTTATACCGTTAGAAAGCCCATTCAATTAGGTTTCTAACGCCACCTTCCAATCTCAGATCGGAGCTCTAGATCGCCGGAAAATCGCCGGAGACATCTCTGAAAATCGTCTCGCGAACTCACCGGCAGCGTCATCTTTGACCGCCGATTCCCGGCGATCCACCGGTCCAAAATTGACGAGCTTTATACCGTTCTCTTCGTCTCTTCAAGGGCTTCAAATCCCACCAATCAATTTCATGATTCGAGTTTGTTTGCACCGTGAATCGAAGTCAAATATATTTCGAAATTTCTTTCATTTTTTGCTATTTTTTCATCCACTTCCCGTCTTGCTTTTACTCCCTCCGTTCACGTCGCCGGAAGCCACCATGTCCGGTATAGGTGGTGTCTGGGGGTTGGGTTGAGAGGGTGGTGCGTGGCGGCGATGCACGGAGCGCCGCCGCTGTGTGCGTGTGTGTGTGCGTGAGTTGTGTGTGTGTGTGCGTGAGTTGTGCGTGTGTGCGTGTAGGTATTTTCCGGCCAAAGTGGCCGGAAATGGCTTGGGGTTGGGTAGGAGAGCTCCCTGGCAGCGGTGGCTGCTGGTTCGGGGCGTCGTCGGAGGTCGGCACGGTGGCAAACGGCGGTGGGGATGTGAATGAGTAAAAGTTGGAAGTATTGGGGATGCCAAACAGAATTTGAAATTCTTTTGGACTTGTTTGCAATTTTTGAAAACTTCAGTTTGACCCCTCCCAAGTTCAGTTTAGTCCTCCCATATCAATTTTCAGCTTATTATAATTTTGCCCCCAACTCAACTCTTAGAGTTCTGCAAATTGACCCCTAAAATTTTTAATTAAAATTCCTTAAGTCCTAACTTTCTCGTTTTTGACCCGAAAGGGGTCAAACGAACTCCGATTGACCTCAAATTTGGACCATAGTCTCGTTATACCCTCTTTATACGCAAAGGTCTATTCAAAATCATGATATTGCCCCTCAATCTTCCAACTTCAAGAAAAACGAGACCCGAACATCCTTATTATTCTTTCGCTCCTAATTTCTTCATTTCACATCCAAATGCCCCCAAATTTTAAGGATAGGTTTATCTAGCATATTTAAATTATTATATATTATTATATTTCCATTTCGAGGCTTCTAAGACATATTATGATCTTTTGTGTAGGACGAGATTGAGCAGGAACTGACTTGATCCTACACAATCATTTTGCACATCAAAAAAGTGGGGTTACCTTTATACTTAACCGTGTACTATTGCTATTCAATCCAAGTTGATGTTTAATTAATCATGATTAGTATGTTTTGCATGAATCCCATGTTGCGGTTGTCTGTACCATGGTGGGGATGTGAATGAGTAAAAGTTGGAAGTATTGAGGATGCCAAACAATTTGAAATTCTTTTGGACTTGTTTGAAATTTTTGAAAACTTCAGTTTGACCCCTCCCAAGTTCAGTTTAGTCCTCCCATATCAATTTTCAGCTTATTATAATTTTGCCCCTCACTCAACTCTTGGAGTTCTCGCAAATTGACCCCTAAAATTTTTAATTAAAATTCCTTAAGTCCAAACTTTCTTTTTGACCGAAAAGGGTCAAACGAACTCCGATTGACCTCAAATTTGGACCATAGTCTCGTTATACCCTCTTTATACGCAAGGTCTATTCAAAATCATGATATTGCCCCTCAATCTTCCAACTTCAAGAAAACGAGACCCGAACATTCTTATTATTCTGTTTTCGCTCCTAATTTCTTCATTTCACATCCAAATGCCCCCAAATTTTAAGGATAGGTTTATCTAGCATATTTAAATTATTATATATTATTATATTTCTATTTCAGGCTTCTAAGACATATTATGATATTTTGTGTAGGAGACGAGATTGAGCCTTGAACTAGACTTGATCCTACACAATCATTTTGCACATCAAAAAGGTGGGGTTACCTTTACACTTAAACCGTACTATTGCTATTCAATCCAAGTTGACTGTTAATTAATCATGATTAGTATGTTTTGCATGAATCCCATGTTGCGGTTGTATCGCATGTTTACATATTTATGTGTTGTGGTGACGATCACTTCACATTATGAGCTCGTACATATTATAAAGTTGCGGTTAGTCCGTAAAATGCCACGTATGATGCATCTCTACTATTTGTAATTAATTACGCATCGCTTAAGTGTACCCCATCGAGTGTATTTTCATAGACTCACCCCATATTATATTTTCGAGATTGAGGCGAGGCACGACACGAAGACTTGGGCATGATGAAACACTTTTGGAGTCCTAAAGTCCCTATTCCCCTCCTCCTTAAACTTTAAACTCAAGTCCGTAAATAAATTTTCTTTTGTTTACTTTGTTGAGATGAGTGTGATATATAATGTTTCCGCATTGTGTTTTGTGAATTGGGCTAACCCGCTTTAGCGTGGTTATTTGATGTTGGTTTGAAATGCTTTGTCCATGTTGAAAGTTATTTAAAGCTAGGTACACACTAATGTAGCGTTCTTTAAGCCCCAAAACTACATTTTTCAAAATTGGGCGCTACGGAGGTGGTATCGAGCCGATTTTTGACTATACTCGTAAAATGATTTTATAGGTGTCGAGTTGATTCTTGAGTTGAAGTTTGATTTTAGGGACAATTGTTTTGAAAACTTCATGCCCCAAGTTGAAGTGAAATGCTAAGCTAAAAGACATACGCATGATTTCCTCCTAACGATTTTACATGATTCATGATACAAGACATGTTACATGACCAATGCTATGTTGGAGCCATGTCTCCCATATTACACATGATATGAATGTCATGTCATATGAACAGTTTCAACATGATTACCATTTTTCGCAAATTACTCGTTTCAGGATATGATCTATGCCAAGTGCATATTACATGAAAACTTATTTCATGAAATGAATTTCCATATTGTCATGCACTCCATGATTTTGACAAATTCACTACACTTCATACATATACTAGAGAACTAGCTCATAGGCTTTGATCACCCGAACTTTGAGTTGGATTGGACTTTTTAGGCATCTTTTGCTATTGTGTACATCTACTTATGTGCCTTAAATAGTTTGATGTAAGTTCATGATTATTAGGAACAATGATTAGTATTATTTTAGTTTATGGTTGTTGATTCTAGATATATTTAGTTGTTGGAATTTTAGAATGGCCCGACGTGGTCGCCGTGATCAAGAGCAACCGCCACCGAGGCTCCACCGCCCCCACATGTTCCGAGAGATGGCTAATCCTGGCGAAGATCGATTACCGTGTTGCGTGGTTAGCACACCATTTCACCACCGCTCGAAATCAACAACCACAACCCCAGGATCCACGTGATACTTTGACTCAAGTGGTAGAGCAATTCGATTCAACCCACCAAAGTTTAATGGAAGAGAAGAACTGCGATTCTTAGGAGTGGCTTCGTGCTTTAGAACGTATATTCACTCACATTGCTCGCACTAATGCTCGAAAGGTGTCTTGCGCAATCTTTCGGATGATCAAGATGCCGACCATTGGTGGGAATCGTATTGTAGGACTCGCACTCAACAACAGATTGGGGCTCGACTTGGCAAGAATTTAAGGATGTGGTTATGCAAAACTACTTGCCATTATCTTACCGTGAAAAGAAAAGATGGGAGTTCATACACTTGAAACAAGGATCGATGACATCATTGAGTATGAGAGAAAGTTTAACCAGTTATCTAGGTACGCTACTAGTTTGGTGAGCACGAATATGATAAAGCTAGATGCTTTGAACAAGGGTTACGCATCGAGATCGCAGATATCTTGGCGACCACAAAGACTACCACATATGCGAACATTTGTTGAAAGGGCTTTGGAGATTGCGGCCCGACTAAATTTAGATCTTGGAAACAGAAAAGGCTCAAATCATAATGGAGAAAAGGAAATGGGACAATACTAATCATGGAAAAGCTAATATTTGGCCCACGAACAAGCAAGCAAGAATCGGTGAATATCTTTGGAACAAGTACCCGGGGGATAAACCTCGATGCCCAAAGTGTGGGAAGAATCATAGGGGTGAATGTCTATATGGAAAAGGAATTTGTTACCGCTGTAAGAAACCAGGCCACACTATCCAAAATTGTCCAGAAGCAAAGAATCCAAGGGAAGATAATAAAGGGAAACAGAAGGCTGGAAAAGCACGAGTCTTTGCTATAACTCAAGAGGAAGCAGCCAAGGACCCAGGCACTATGACAGGTATGTTGACTATATCTAAGCTACCTGCTCTTGTTTTATTTGACACCGGGGCTACGCATTCCTTTATTTCTACTAAGTTATTTAGGAAGTTGGGATGTGATAGTGTCACAATAGATGATGTATTGGAAGTTAGGATACCATCTGGACAAACGATCAATACTGACCAAGTGTGTCGTGGAGTGGAAATAGGAATTGAAGATAGGAATCTATTTGTCGATTTACATGTGATAAATATGATGGATTTTGATGTAATTTTGGGAATGGATTGGCTTAGAGCAAATCGTGCAATAATTAGGTGCCATGAGCAGGAAGTGGAATTCCCAAGTTGTGATGGAAAAGAATTCGTTTTTCATGGGACGAAAGTGAAATCTATACCCCAATTAATATCATTATGAAAGCCATAAAAGCATTGAGAAAGGATAAATGTGAGGCATACTTGGTGAACGTAATGAGCACTCGATTTGAGAGAAGTGACAATTGATGAAGTGCCAATTGTACGAGAATACAAAGATGTTTTTCCCGAAGATTTACCTGGCATTCCACCGATAGACAAGTGGAATTTGCAATAGACCTAGTGCCAGGAGCAGGTCCAGTATCAAAAGCACCATATAGAATGGCACCGAAAGAATTGCAAGAACTAAAAGTGCAGTTACAAGAGTTATTGGATAAGAAATTTATTCGACCTAGTGTATCTCCATGGGCGCACCGGTGTTATTTGTAAAGAAGAAGGATGGGTCTTTCGGGATGTGTATAGACTATCGAGAACTAAACAAGCTTACAATCAAGAATAAGTACCCATTGCCGAGGATCGAGGATTTGTTTGACCAGTTGAAAGGTGCAAGTGTGTTTTCTAAAATTGACTTAAGGTCCGGATATCATCAAGTGAAAGTTAAGGAAAATGACATACCCAAAATTGCCTTGAAACCGGTATGGTCACTATGAATTTGTGGTGATGCCTTTTGGACTTAAAGAACGCACCGCCGTGTTTTATGGATTTAATGAATAGAGTATTTCATCCTTACTTGGACAACTTTGTGATCGTGTTTATAGATAATATTTTGATATATTCACGGAACAAGAAGCAACACGAAGAGCATTTGAGAATTGTGTTGGAAACATTACGTAAGAAACGACTATATGCTAAATTCAAGAAGTGTGAATTCGGATGGAACAAGTGGTGTTTCTTGGACACATCGTCTCGGCTCGAGGATCGAGGTTGACCCAAGGTCAAGGTAAAGTTGTAAGGAATTGGAAGACACCAACTAATGTGAATGAAGTATGAAGTTTTCTTGGTTTGGCGGGTTATTATAGGAGATTTATCGAGGATTCTCGAAGATCGCATTACCTTTGACACAACTAACTCGCAAAGGTGTGAAGTTTCAATGGTCCGAAAAATGTGAGAAAAGCTTCCAAGAATTAAAGGAGAGGTTGATCAACGCTCTTGTTTTGATAATACCAGGCGGATCGAAGGGTTCGTCATATACAAATGATGCGTCTAAGCAAGGATTAGGGTGTGTTCTAATGCAACACAACAAAGTAGTTACTATGCCTCCAGACAATTTGAAGCGTCATGAGCAAAATTACCCGACTCATGACTTAGAGTTAGCAGCGGTAGTACACGCCTTGAAGATTTGGCGACATTATCTCAGATTGAGCAAAATGTGAAATATATACCGATCATAAGAGCTTGAAGTACTTCTTTGAGCGAAAGGAATCGAACATGAGGCAAAGAAGATGGTTGGAGTTGGTCAAGGATTATGATTGTACAATTTTATATCACCCTGGAAAAGCAAACATAGTAGCCGATGCCTTGAGCGAAAAGAATCATGAAGGATTGAATTGCATGTTGACGGCGCGAAGAACAAACCTTATCAAAGATTTTGCCAAGCTAAGAATCGATGTCATTGTCCCACCAAATACCACGAAGGCAAAGAATAGCAACAATGATAGTCCAACCTACTCTCGGGAGCGAGAATAGTGAATGCTCGGAAAAATTTACCCTAAATTTTGAGATTCAAATTCTAATACCGGGTATTACATTATCTATGTAATATTTTTAAGTATACACCAAATAAGGATATTGAACAACGTAGGTAAAATACATATAGCTCCCACTTCCATCTTTTACACCACACTTTGAACACTTAAGTTTTTCACCATCATTATATAACTTAATATAGCATCGAGAGCATGAATTGTACCAGCAATTCCTCTCAGTCTCAACTTCTGCTATTGTGCAATATGTCCAGAAACAACCATCCTGGTAAATACAAAATTTATTTTTTGCGTTAATAAATTAATAAACTTATAAATTAAATTTTTTATTTAGTATAAATTAATACTTACTTCATTATTTTCAAGAAGTTGCGCGATAGTCCTAACCATAATTTTTCCACTCAAGAAATCAGTTGTAATTGAACATAGAGAAACATCGAATGTTGTATTTATAGTACTCGTTCCAACAAACATTTTAGAGTTTTATATAATTTAGGAAAGTTACATAAAATATTCTTATAAATATTTCGCCAAATATAATTCGTCTATTTTAACTATTATTAAACAATTTAGGAAAGTTTGAATAGTCAATTAGTATTTAAATTTGATTAATTAATATTATAATGTACAAAAAGGCAATATCCGCCATTGAAATAAATAATAATATATTTGATAAAGATATGATATATAGAATCGTAGTAATCATCAGTGATATATATGAACATAACTGATCTATAGAATCATGGTAATAATAATAATAATAATAATAATAATAATAATAATAATAATAATGCTATTTATAATATTAATTAATTATAGTCAAAGACTATATAATTTTTAAAATATGAATAATATATATAGATAGATAGAATTTACAGTATAGACTCGCTTTTGGAATAAAGTAGGAAAACCATTTATAAAATTTTCCTAATTTTTATACATACAAAATAGGAATACCATTTACAATGTTTCCTAATATAAGAAATAAAAAGAGCAGGAATTTTTTTGTTTCGAACTTACGCTATTATATATAGATTTAGATTCGTCTATTTCGAATAGTCATTAGTATTTAAAACTTGATTAATTAATATTATATTGTACAAAATTGCATCAACACCATTGAAACAAATAAACTATATATTTGATGAAGATTTGATGTACAAAATCAAAAAATCATTGTAATCATTGCAATATATTTTAAGAAGAACTGATGTGTACTAATATCAATTATAGTGAAATACTATTTATAATTTTTAAAATCAGTATATTATATATAAAGTATATATTATAAATGGCATTCCATATACCAAAATCTGTGATATTATATACGAAAAGTAGGAATACCAATAAATAAAATATTCCTAATTTTTATACATATAAAATAAGAATACCATTTAGAATCTTTTCTTATAATATTTTCCTAATTTATATAATTAAAATGATTTTCTTATAATATTTTCCTAATATAAGAATTTATAATTATTACCATTTATAATGTTTACAATTATTTCCTAATATAGATAAGCAAAAAGAGCGGGAAAATAAACATTCCTGGACTTGACTATTATATATATATATATATATATATATATATATATATAGATTTCAAGGGATACTAGCTAATTGTGTTTCTTGTTTTATTAGCACAAAAACAGCATGTTTAAGGGAAGTTATGGTTTTTGTGTTTCACTTAAACCATGGTTAACTACAACATAAATGACATTAGGTAACACAAATTTTGTAGCACTTTTTACATAAGGTACATATGTAACACATGTTTGTAACACTTTTTACATTACAATATTTATGTAACACTTTTGTAGCACTTTATCAATATGTAACACTTTTATATAAGTAACACTTTTTAAGTATCACTTTTTTTGTTATTTCTTTTGTAACGCAAATAAATAACACTTTTATCAATATGTAACGCTTATATGTAGCACTTTTATATAAGTAACACTTTTTAAGTATCACTTTGTTTTTGTTATTTCTTTTGTAACGCAAATAGGTATCACTTTATTTAAGAAGCACTCTTGGCAACACTATATTTTATTGATTGTAACACTTTTTAAGCTATATTTTAGTAATTCGAATTATATAACTATCATTAAATCATGTCAAAGATTTATTTAATTAATTGATGTCACCAAACCTAAAAATTGTAGTCATCATGTACTGCTTTTTTGTTAACTGAATTTTTATTTTCTTTTTACAAAGTATTTTAGTTTTGCTTTTATCTTTTTATTTTTTACGAAGACAATAAATTCTGTCTTAATACCGACGGAAAATACGCATGTATATAAATTATTATTACTATTTATTTATTTTTTATTTTTTATTAACAGAGACCAATTTCATCGTTAATATTTATTTTATTTTTTTTTACTTTTTTTAAAAAAAATTACCAATGAAAATTGATGTTGTCGGTAATTACTTAGGAATTTTTACCGTCGGTAAATTATATTTTCTTTATTTTCTTTATTATTTTTTTACTGTTAGAACTTTTTTATCTGTCGGTAAATTAATTTCATATTTTTATATATTTTTATTTTTACCGATTGAATAATTATCATCGATAAATTTATTTTATATATTTTTGATATTTTTAATTTGTTGTGTCCTTTAATATATAATATAATATAATTTTCAAACTATATACTATACAATATAAAATTTGATATATATACGATGTATAATATAATTTAATACATATATTATAAAATATAATATTTATTATATAAAATATATTATATATACATATAATATATATATATATATAATATGTGTGTGTGTGTATGTGTATATATAAAACAAAGCAAAAGTTGTAATAAGAATTAACTTAGCTTAGTGGCAAATTGCCACTTCCATACATAACAGGTCGTGGGTTCAAATCTATTTAGTGGCACAAATTAGTATTTCTATGAAGTGCTAACACTTTAGAAGTAATTTATATTAAAATGTTACAAATATAAAAAGTGTTACATAAGATTCATATGTAACACTTTAGAAATATTGCTTCAAAGTGTTACCAATAGAAAACTTAATGTAACACTTAGAAAAAGTGTTACTAAAAGCTAATAAAAGTGATACATTAAACTATAGGTATCACGGGCAAATGCAGCGCCATAAAAGTGCTACCTATTGTCTATAGTAATATTTTATGGTCATTAGGTAATATTTTTTTAGTGTTACCTAATGTCATTTATGTTGTAGTGATTAAACCTTGCAAAAGTAATTTTTTGAAATATAATATTCAAGAATTAATATTTTCCCAACCACTTGCACCATCAAACTCAATTTCCCTTGCACTTATGCAATAGGAATCCACATTGTCCCACATACTATTACTTAGTCTATCAAAGTAAACGATACTTCCTCATATTCAAAATAAATAGCACATAAAAAACAATGACGTTTTGACATTCTCAAGGCTAATGAGAAAATACTTTTCTCAAATTACCCTTAAATGTATCATTTTCTAACTAATATTAATGCTTGAATTTGATTCGGTCCAAATCAGCATTTATGATTAATTAAGGTTATATATATTGAGTATTTTAACACAAATCTTTAACACATGTGTTTTCCTAAAAGGTCACTTATTCTTAATAGGAGTTAGTATTTTTTATATCAATAAATAAATGATATATCACCATGTCAGTCTCTTTAAGAAATTTGGTGGTACATTAAAAGGACACATATTATCATACATAAAAAAATGCATAAAGCTGCTTATATCTGCATCAAAATATTAAATGTTGATCTGATTCTTTTGGATTTTGGTATAAGTGGGCAAGGCCAATATTTATGTTTGATAAGACATCGAATGTTGGTTTCATAAATGAAAGGGGTGTTATGAGTTTCTATGTAACATGAACAAGTCATATACATGCAATATGCATATATATATGATGATGGGCCTATAGTTATATATCTCCTATTCACAATAATTGTCTTTTTTAGTATAACAAGTGATATTGTTAGTGTAAAAAGTAATACTCAAATTAAATAAACTAATTTATGTGTATTTAGACAAGTATCACCTTTTACACTAAAAATATCAGTTTTTATACTAAAAATATTACCGTCTCACGGACTTTCACCGTCCCACATAAGTTTTTGCGAACGAAAAATTCTTCAAAAAGAATGTTCTTTTCACATTTTCAAGACCGATGAGAAAAAGATTCTCAAATTACCCTTAAATGTATCATTTTCCAACTAACACTAATGCATAAGTCTGTTTGTTCCAAAGTAACACTTATGATTCATTAAGGATATATGTGGTATTCACAATCATTAATATGTGTGTTTTTTTTTCTAAAAAGACACTTATTTTGAATAGGAGAGAATATAAGATATACCCTTATTTGTTACGCAACAAAAAAAACAGAAAACAAAATTGATTTATTCAAAACCCTATTCAGAATTATTTTTTTTGGTTCAAATTGGTATTTCAACTTATATTTATAAATCATGTGTATTAATATTAGAAAATCGTAATAAGTTCCAAGAATTTTGTGCAATTCAAGATTTGATAATTTGTATTCATATATGAAAGATCTTAATAAGTTTAAAAAAAAAAGAACATATTTCAAACCGTCAACTCATCCTTCTTATTTTTGAAAATAGCATCATTATGCAAAATGTATATAAAAAGATTAAAATGTATTTTTCTTAACTTATTGTAAGAACAAATTCAAATTCTTAGCTTCAACAGTACTGCTCTATTTGCATTTAATTAAATATTATATTAATTTAAATTTAATTTTTTTATATAAAAAAAAGTATCTACGAATTTTAAAAATATTAGCCCCGGACCATCTCCAACAAGAATCAAAATAGAAGACGTTTTCATTGAAATGACACGAGGGAAACAAAAACTGATATCTTCTCACATGAATGAGCACTGTTTTGTGTCTCTATTGTTGTATCATTTTATTTTTCATATATAGTGTGCTTTTCTAGTTAAACAGCATTCTTGAAAAGTTACAATAAGATAAGAAATTTGGGACTATAGGGTAAGGCCACGTTTACTTTTGTTGGTTTGGACATATTGACAAAACAAATCAAGTGGGTCTTTTGTTTATATTATTACATTTACATAATTGAAAGTGAATTTTCAAATATGTCCTCATTAAGGTGTATGATATTTTAGCCAACATGAGCTGCTTCCAGTCTTGACTTATTCGAGACTTATGGAGTAATCACTAAAAAAAATATATTGTTTCTCACATTTTGGGCTGAAAATAATTATTTATTTTTTTGAAGGTTTACAATTTGCGTTATTTAATCGGAATCTAAATGTAATGAGATAATTGTTTTATATTTTTATTTTATTCTGCTTCTGATTTGATTTTTACAAATAAATAAGCACGTTTAGAATTTTTCACCAAACACTCTCAACTTCTTATTTTTAACTTCTAATTATATTTGCAAACACTACCAACTTCTGATTTTCAACTACTTTTATTTCTTTGTGCTATAATAAATTATTTCTTCTAAAAGTAGAAGTTTTTGCAAACACTCTCTCGGCCTTGTCGTCCTTGGATCAAGCAGAATTGATCAAATTGGTCTTCCCAATTTCAAGAAAATTAGAAATATAGTATTGCAGCTTGTATATATTGTATTTCCTTGTGAATAATTCGTTTGTTTTTGTAAATTGGCAAAAGGCCTATTCTTTATGTAAAAACATTACATTCTCAATAGACATGTTGGAGATCTAGCCTAAATCCCTACACTTCTTTTGGGTGTTTAAAAATGTTATTTTGGTAATTTCTCTTTTATTCGTGATGATACCCGAGCCGAGCTGTGAGAAATTAATCCGCGTCATCAGTCTGACACATATCCGAGTAGGCGACCTACGGGTGACGTCAACAAATGATGTGCGACGACACGTCACGGGTTAGGCTCGCCCGCTACCGAGCCCAACCGCTACCGAGCCCAATCGCTACCGAGCCCAACCGCAACACGGCCGCCGAGCCGCCGAGCCCCGAGTCCAAATGTCGGCGGGAAACGCATGCGCGACAGATTCATAGAAGTAATCACTTGCCCACACTTAACACTTTATTGATATCCGAAACCGCCACATGTCAGAAAGTTATAAAGAGAAGTCGACAAGTGGCAAGTTTTGACTGACATGCACAACTATAGAGGGACATGTGTCGTTCTTTAACTATTTTACTAATTAATGAATAGTTAGTGCAAAGATGACTATTGTAAACCCACTTACTAAAAGGGGTATAAAGAGTCTGAAAAGGAGAAAAGAAAGGGAGGCAGTTGTAACAAATTATAAGAAAGACCGACCCCGATAATCCTTTCGGAGAATACAAAAAGGCATAATTAGCCGTAAATAAACATACGCCACGCACGTTTCATTTCCACGTGTTAAACCTTTTTCTTATTTCTCGCTTGTTGACCAAAACGCACGCGTCGAACAAATTGGCGCTAGAAGGAGGGCCCGTATTGGTCGATCAGGAGTTCGATCAAAAGCAAGTGAAATAAAAACCAGGTAAAGTTTGACACTTAACCTTTTGATAATAGAAAAAATGAGTCAACTCGCCGAGAAATGCCCGTTTGATCAAGAGCAACATTTGAACAACCAACCTGGCGGCATCACGAATGGCCACAATATGCTCCAAACTAGCGGGGAGCACTACTTTATTTCCTTTTGCTCGCTTAATCGCCAACCCAACTTTTGTACAACAAATGAACCAACTTATATCGCAAACTCTCGCCACCACAAACTCTCAAGCACCTCCTCCACTCCTTGCAAATACTAACCCACACAACCCACAATCAATGTTAACATTAATCCTCAAATTCCCGGCTTCCTCGCCACGGCCCAAGAAAGCGATTCGGGTAATGAACAACATGTCCGTCATGACACGTAGGCGCGAGAGAGAAGATGAGGAGCAAAGTCGTATAAGCGAGTCATTTCCTGAACAAACGCGACATCGTCATGCCCACTCGGTGTTCGCCGGACGACGGGAGTTGATCCCTTTCGCCCGGCTCGATCGATAAGTTCCCGGCTCGGGTTTCCTGATGAGTGGGAGCAACTCGGGTCAATCGTGTCCGAGCCCCTAGCTTATGGCGAGAACGGGATGTAGAAATACACCGCCACGCCGTCGTCCTCAACGAATTGGAAGGCGGTCCGGATGGCGAACGATCTCGAAGACCGCCCCAAGTAATGAGCCAACCACCATGTTTCGTCGCCATTTTCCCCGGAATCCTGGCGATCCTTCTACCGCCAAAGTTGAAAATCCCCGTCGGTCTCTATAATGGGAAACCGACCACCACTCACGTTCACAAGTACTTAGCATGGATGGAATATACGTCCAAGCGATGCCATCCTCTGCAGGCCTTCCCCCGACTTTGGGCGACCGAGCCCACTTGGTTTAGGACCCCGCCACGGGGGATCCATTCAAGCATGGGGATCGGCCTCCGCCTTTACGACACATTTCTTAACGTCCAAAGTCCGAGCCGCGCTAAAGACTCCCTTGTAAACATCAAACAAGGGAAGGATGAGCCCACGAAAAAGTTATATTTCTCGGTTCAATAAACAAGTTCGAGAGATGGAACCGGTGTCGGATGACGCCATTTTGATCGCAGACATGGCCGGACTAGCCCCGAGACTTGGTTCAATTACTCCATCCACGAATCCGGCGACCTCGTACCAAGAATTTCTAATCCGCGCTTAAACGCCATATTTGTCTTGGAAGAAGCCATGGCAAGTAACCGCCCCAGCACCGACAAGGGGGCGTAAGAAAGGACGGAAGGAAAGAACCGTGTAGTTGGGCCGGGGTCAGGATTCCGGCCGTTCTCGGAAAACCCGACCACCGGATTTAGAGCTCGCCAAGAGGCGAGAGCCGAAGTCGCCGCGCTAAGGAGTACTTTGACCCACACTCCATCGGCCATATGGAATGAAGTACAGGGTCTGAATTTGTTGCCTCCGGCTCGGCCTCTGAAAATTGAGCCGTCAAAATTAGATTCGCGTCGATTTTGTGCCTATCATAAATCGATAGGTCACGATACTGACGAGTGCCGAGATCTAATTAGGGAAATTATGCGGGTTGTTCGGCAGGGCGGTCTTAAAAGGTACGTTCATGAGCTACCGCCCCCACCAGCACTGACTCAAGGTGTCAACCCGGAGCGCGTAATCAATCCAGCTCTCCTGCCACCGCCCCCAGCTGAAAACCAGGGGAGGGAGATCCTCATGATGTCGAGTGTCAGTCGAATCAATACCAACACAATAGAGGATAGACGCTCCAACAGAAAAGAAAAGCCGATGTTAGGCAGGCAATGCAATGCCAAAGACAAGTTCGGGTGGCGGAAATCAAGGAAGGCCAACCCACCTACCACTTTGTGTTCTCGGATGCGGATGCCGACTGTGGTCGTCCATCCTCATTCGACCCTCCGGTCATTATCGCCCGATTTTGGGTATTCCGTTCATAGAATTTTGATTGACACCGGAAGCTATTCGTCGATCATTTATGTCCGAGCATTTCAAGATTAAACGTGGATGATAGTTATATCCGTCCATGTAACGATAAAGATTCTCGGGGTTTGGAGGAGGAAGGATAGTCCCGCTCGGGAAGTTGATTTGCCCATCCGGATGGGACAAGGTTTGCATAAACGGTTTCATGACAACATTCAAAATAATCAATGCCGATTCGAGAGTACAATGCTATCATCGGGGAGGCCATTGCTTTATCATATAAAAGCGGCCCGTTTCAATATATCATTTTTGTATGAAATTCCCAACATCCGATGGCGAAGCTATACATAAAGGGAATCAAAGTCACGAGAATGCTCTCTTAAACTCCGACCGGTGGAGATTAACGTGGCGGAACAAGGGCAAACCAAAGGAACCACACAAGATAATCCCTTACCCAAGGAGGAGTCCGAGCGAGTGGTGATCGTTCAGAGGATAATCCAGGTCGTCGGCCTGGAAGGAGCCAATGATGGAAGAAAGCGAGCCGGCAATCGAAAACGAGCCGGCCAAAGGCTAATTGCCCTCGCGAATCGAGGAGGGACAAAGCAAGAAAAGAAAACGAGCGGAACCGGTAGAACATGTTGATACAATCAATGTCGGAAGGCTGGCGAGGGCGCCAACTACGTATTGGTCATGATCTCCCGAACCATATCGGCGAGTTGATCGAGTTTTGGGAAATAATCTTGGCGTATTCGCATGGACTCACGCACATGCCCGGAATTGACCCCAGTATCGTGCCACCGCCTCAATATTGATCTAACGTTCCGCCTATCATCCGAGAAAAGCGCAAACTCGCTTCGTACGATAGAGCAAAGACTCGAGATCGAGGTTAACAAACTAGACAATCAATTCATCCGGAAGCCCTCTATCCCGATGGGTCGCCAATCTGTTTTGGTAAAGAAAAGCAATGGCCGATGGCGCGCTATGCGTGGATTTTACTGACCTCAACAAAGCATGCCCTAAGGGACGCTTATCCATTGCCAAATATCGATTACATGGTGGATGCCACGGCAGACACGAGCCGATGAGCTTCATGGATGCATACTGGGGTTACAACCAAATACGGATGCACCCGAAGATGAAGAAAATACCTCATTCTTCTCTCGCTCGAGGAATTCATCTTTACAAGATGATGCCCTTTGGATTGAAGAATCTTTGGTGCGACCTATCAAAGGTTAGTAAATAAGATGTTTGAGAAAATGATAGGTCACACTATGGAAGTCTATGTAGATGACATGTTTGGTAAAATCATCAGACATGTCCGATCATCTAAACGATCTTAATAAAATTTTTGCTTTGTTTTGAGAGAGTACAAGATGATGTTAAACCCGAGAAAGTGCACATTTGGGGTCGGCTCGGGTAAATTTTTGGGGTATATGGTCACCAAAGGCGAATCGAAGCTAACCTGCACAAAATAAAAGCCATCACCGACCTAGAATCCCCAAACTCGTAAAAAGGTACAAAGCCTAACAGCCGATTGGCGCCTCTTAACCGATTTGTTTCTCGGTCCACGAGACAAGTGCAAACCTTTTTTGAAATTCTAAAGAAAAGCAAAAGTTCGAGTGGACCGAGCAAGCACATTGCCTTTGAATCCCTCAAACAAAGACCTATCTTCAATCCCTATATTACAAAACCGACCCAAGGGGAGGACTTGTATTTGTACTTGGCGGTATCCGACCCGCCATCGCTCGGTGTTGATCAAGCTAGATGGCTCTATTCAACATCCATTTATTACACCCGTCAAAAAGCGTTACATGACGCCGAGCTCCGTACCCACCAATGGAAAAGTTGGCTTATTCATTAATCATCACGCGCGAAACTCCGTCCATATTTCCTAGAACACAAGATTATAGTATTGACGAACTATCCGTTGAAACAAGTGTTACACCGACCGATACTTACGGTCGGATGATTAAGTGGGTCGTCGAACTCACCAATTTGACATTATATACGAACCACGATCGCAATAAAAGGGCGGCTTTAGCCGATTTTGTGGCGAATTCACGTCTTCCATACAATTGGAAGTCATGGAAGACCAAGAATGGAAATTATTCGTTGAAGGCTCTTCCACCGCTGCCCGAGCAGCGGAATCGGCGGAATCGTGATAATCGATCCAAATGAAAAGTGCTTCTTGCTCGGCCGTCACGATTTCGTTCCCATAACGAACAACGGAATATGAGGCGCTCCTAGCAGTTTAGATATGGCGGCCTCTATGGGCCTAAAACAACTATTGGTGCACAAATGACTCTCGGTTGGTCGCTCATCAAATCAACGGCGAAAGACACGGCGAAAAGAGCAAAAATTGCACAATATTTGGATTTGGTCAAGAAGAGGTTATCACACTTTAAAACAAAAGTCTTACATGTGCCCCGAGCCGAGAACATGCAACATGCGGATGCCTTAGCTCGGCTCGGCTCGATCCAGGGACGGATGCCATCACGGATGTCACTATCACACAACCGTGCGCTCGTCACTTGGTGCAAAGAAAATATATACAAACCGAAACCGCCGAATGCATACATGGATGACCCCAATCATCCAATATTTAGAGAAAGGAGTTCAACCCGAAAACAAAGTCGAGGCCGTAACACTACGAACTCAAGCGGCTCGGTTTACACTAGTAGACGGCATCCTATACAAACGAGATACTCCATCCCACTCATCGCCTTCCGAGACGGATCGCATTATGCACTTGAGAGGTTCATGAGGGAATATCACGGCAACAACACGCCGGGGCCAAACGTTGGCCTATAAATTAATACGGCAAGGATACTACTTTTGGCCATCCCCGAGAAAGGACACAACCGACCTCGTCAAAAGATGTGAGAGGTGCGAGATTTGCACCACAGTCGATATCATCCTCGAATGCCTTACTTCGTATTTAGCCCATGGCCGTTTGCCAAATGGGAATGGACCTCATCGGACCACTACCCACCGGCAAAGGGGGGCGTCAAGTATGCCATCGTGGCGGTGGATTATTTCACAAATGGGCGGGCGGAGCCTCTGCAAAAATAGATGAAGAAAAGGTTGTGAGCTTTGTATGGAAATCTATTATCTCAGAGATTCGGATACCACATTCGATTGTTACGGACATAATGGGAAATAAATGCAGGTTCGAAACCGAAGGTTTCAAATTTTTGTGAAGGTTTCCGCATAAAAACTATTTCTCAACTCCATACCACCCCAAATCGAACGGACAAGTTGAGGCCGTTAATAAAATACTCAAGTATACCTTGAAGGCGAGATTGGAGGAGTCTAAAGGCAATTGGCGGAGGAACTACCCGCCGTACTATGGTCATACTGAAACGACACATCGAAAGCACCATGGAGAAACACCTTTTCTTTAGCTTATGGAGCCGAGGCGGTGATTCCTGTCGAGATTGGAGCCCCTACCTTCGAATTGCAAATTTTGAAGAAGATCAGAATGAGGCCGCGCTCCGAGCCGAGCTAGACTCTCGAAGAAAAAGGTGCGGTGTCGAGATGAAAAATGCAGTGTATAAACAAAGGAGTGAAAGGTACTACAATTGAAAGTAAAGGAAAGAAGATTTCGGTCGGCGATCTTGTATTGAAAAAGATAACGGGCATTCAACCCAGCCCATTGAAGCCAACCTGGGAGGGCCCATTTCGGGTCAGCCACGTCTTATCTGGTGGGGCGTACCAGTTAGAATATTTGAGTGGAGAAAAATTTATGCATCCATGGAATGTAGCATACCCGCGGTATTATCAATAAAGATCTCGATCTATGATCCGGATAGGATTCCAAAGAATTATCCTTTCATCTGGTATTTCGCGAGCTCTCTAAAGGAAAACGAAGTTTTTACTCACCATGGCTAAAGACTTGGTTACGCACCGAGCACAAAATCAAGACTTGGTTACGCACCAAGCATAATATCAAGACTCGGTTACGCACCGAGCACAAAATCAAGACTCGGTTCGCATCGAGCACAAAATCAAGACTTGGTTACGCACTGCAAGCATAATATCAAGACTCGGTTCTGCACCGAGCACAAAATCAAGACTCGGTTACGCACCGAGCACAAAATCAAGACTTGGCCACGTACCGAGCACCAAAATAAAGACTTAGTTATGCACCGAGCACAAAATCAAGACTTGGTTACGCACCGAGCACAATATAAAGACTTGGTTATGTACCAAGCACAATATAAAGACTTGGTTACGCACCAAGCATAATATCAAGACTCGGTTACGCACCGAGCACAAAATCAAGACTTGGCCACGTACCGAGCACCAAAATAAAGACTTGGTTATGCACCGAGCACTGAAATCAAGACTTGGTTACGCACCGAGCATAAAGTGAAGACTTGGCCACGTACCAAGCACAAAATAAGGACTCAGTTATGCACCGAGCGCAATAAAGACTCGGTTCATAAACAAAGTTTCAAAAAACAAAATAAAAGACAGGTTTATATACCGAGTGCAAGAATCAATTAAGGCGAGCCAATCCCCTTATTCAGAAGCACTGAAAACCGAGCCCCGTACTTGGGAATATAAAAGGAAAAAAAGGAAGACATGCAACAATCTTACAAAAAGGAAAGAACTGAGCATCTACAAAAAGCTTGAAACACATACGCAGGTAAGGAAAATAACAATTCATTTCTACTTCAAAAATATTTACATAAGGGAGGTCGGAGCCCATTACATCTCGAGGCACGAAGCCAAATTACCTACCTAGGGGTACATATGAAAGCATCAAGACTGAGCAGGGGGCGGAATTTCGATGGCACCACTAGAGCCGACTTCTTCCACGTCCGGAGGAGGAGAGCCTGCGCATTAGAAGCCTCAAAAGTTCGGCCGAAGGGTATCGAGATCGGCCTCCGGAGGGCCAGATCTTCCTCAAGCGAGCAGATCGCCCGCCCTTAATCAAATCAAGAATTTCTCGGAAGGTGGTCGCATGGCCACAGTTAACATGAATGCATACTCCTCGGAGTCTTTGTAAGCTTTAACGGCCTCTCTACGAACTTCCTCAGTTTGCCGACGGGCGGTTTCTTCAGCCTCCCTGCGTACATCGGCTAGACGCCTCTCCATTTCCTCAGCCCGGGCAGTGGCAGCACGTTCCAGTTCGGCGACCTTAACCCTGAGCTCTTCTTCAGCCTTGCGGGCCCGATCTCGCTCTGCCTCGGCCCTCGCAGCAGTCTCTCTCTCAGAGTTGGCCCGAGCTGTAGCCTCATCCGCTTGAGTCTTAAAAGATTCTTGTACCCCTTGGAGGGTAGCATAGGCCTCCTGCAGATCCCCGTGCCGCCTTTCCAGGTCGGCATATTTTTTCTCCAGCTCGCGAGTCCCCCCAACCGCATGCCATAAGAGCCCAATCATCCGCCCAGACATGGCCATGGCATACTGAATTTGTTCTTCGAAGCCAGTCTCCGAGCAGAATTGTTCGATACCTTTTGTCCAGGCACGAGCTGGAACACTCATCGCGGCCCGACTGCCTCCGGTAAGACTCTCCCCGCTCCTCTCGGCGTGGCACAACGAACGAATTCCACAAACCATCGAGGCGTAGTCCAATCATTCCTCGCAATATTCATCCCTCACTTGACTTGGAGGGATGAAGTGACTTCCCCGCCGAGGTCATCCGAAAAGTTCGCGGACCTCTCTCTTCAGGGGTCTGTTCAGGATGTTCGGTGCCGCTCGACCAACCCCTTCTGGCCTCGATCGTGCTCCTCCATCACAATTCCTCCTCTTCTCCTTTGAAGAGGAGGTTGCACCGCCTCTGCACCCCATCGCAGGACGCGTTTACGGCCCGGATATCTTCTCCGAGCCGCCTCCACATCCGCAGTTGATCGGCAGATTGCCCGAGTTCGCCACATGGCCGTGTTCCTCACGCTGCTGCGAGACGTGCACGCAAGTCTAAGCCACGCCCGCACAAAGCAACCACCGTTAGAAGATCAAAAGAAAACAAAGATGTTTCAAAAGGAAATGTGAAAAACATAAGTGTTTACCTCGGACGATCGCCGCTCGGCGCTCGGAGTCTGTGTTTGTCCTACGGCGCAGATGATCCGCCAGGTGGCCGTCGCGGGGGCGGTGTAGCTTGCTCTGTTCTCGCCGGTTGCTCCCCCGGAGAATGGGTCCGTATTTGTTCATTGCCGGAGGATCTTTGCTGAGTCTCTCTTTCAACCTCCACCTCCCGCTCGCCGCCTCATCCCGAGCCCCTCGATCTCGGGATCGGCGGCAGAGCGAGGCCTCAAACCAGCCAAGGCCAAATTGGCCTCGGTGGCGATCTTTCAATCCGCCTATCTCGACACCTCGGCCTGGATATTCTCCGGCTGCGGATGAAGGTGGTCGACAAAGGCCCTTTTGATGCACGGTTCTCTACAAAGGTAAAAAGACACAAGTCATCACAAAAAGAAACGATAAATAGCAAAAGCGAGAAGAGAGAAAGGATATAGACTTATCAGTAACCAAAAACAAAATCAAGGAGGATAAAGGGCGGTTTCCTTCCTTCGTTCTCCACGCGAGCTTGCCACTCGCCGCTCACCCAGAGCCATTTTTCTTTCCAATCCTTCAACGATGAAGGAAGACCTTCCACTAAACTATCCGGATACCCCAATCGGGTTTGTACGTAATACCATCTAGACGGGCCGACCTTTTGATGAAGGAGTCGCTCGCCCCGACGAAGAGTTCATTCATCTCTTTGAACTTAGGGCGAGGGTACTTCTCGAGTGGAACATCACCAAGAGGCCAATAATCCTACCCCACGTAATGGGATGCACTTGGGTTGGATGCATACTCCATTTGCAAAGCCACCGCGTAAAAAAAAACCGGCGGCGAACCGCAATCCGATAGAAGGTCAAGCGGTATGTATACCCACGCAACCCACGGGGCGGTCTTTGGGACCTCACCTGCCATCCATCCGGTACCCAGAAATGGATACCACTTGGAATAGATACCTTCGCCGGAGCTCTCCCATCTCTCGAGCATCGGATGCTTGGGATATCGTTTATATCGCTCGGCATCCACCGAGACTCAACACACGGCGAGGGCCTCCTCCTGCCGGCCGTCGCCATTACGATGACCCATAGGCCCTTGTTGCCTCTCCGCCTCGAATCACTGTGAGGGTTCGCTTAACCGTTCCTCGTTATCACGCTCCGGTTCACGATGGGTCCATGTTTTCTTCTTCACGGGTAATCGTCTAGAATCAACACTTGGCGATTCTTCGTCTTGAACTTGCTTGTGCCAAGTCGGTGATACACCGCTCCCTCTCTAAAGCACTTCCATCGCGTCGGATTGAAGATAGTATGAGTCCGCCCCAAAGACGTTCCGCTTCGTGGAGAATCCTAGAAGATATCCTCGAATAATGCTCGGGCATGAGACGGAGATCGCCGTCTTGGTGAGAAAAAACGAGAAGTTCGAGGAGGATCTTCAATTTCAACCTCTACACTATAACTACGACTCCTACTATCCTCAAAAGAAGACATTTATAGGTAAAGGGAGAGTATTTGAAAAAAAATACCTAAGTTCAAGTCTCTGAACTTGGAAAGCCGACCCAAATTTCGCTTTCGGTTCTAGTTGCTTTAGCTCAAAGGTTAATGGTTGCGAAAGTGAATGATGAAGGAAAAGAAGGTATTTATAGATAGGGTTCCTCGATAGGCGCGACGATTATTCAAAAAAAAAAGACACGCCTTTTAAAACTCAAAAGCCGTCAAACATGTCGAAAAACGCCACGCCCCACGCTCGAACGAATCGACCTTTTTTCGGTTCTGCGCAAGATTGGTCCAACCACAAGATGCCACGTGTCTGTCATTATGGCAACCCAATTAATGCGCGTTTCAAGCATTAATTGCTACGCGACAGTGCCGGAAAGAACAAAACCTTTGAGAAATCCGTTTCCCATTAAATGTTCATCATTAGCATTAAAGTTTAATTCGACTTGAAACTCTTCTCTCGGAATCAAACTTGGGGGCCATTGATGATACTCGAGCCGTGAGAAATTAATCCGCGTCATCGATCGACACATATCCGAGTAGGCGACCTCACGGGTGACGTCAACAAATGATGTGCAACGACACGTCACGGGTTAGGCTCGCCCCACCGAGCCCAACCGCTTATCGAGCCCAACCGCAACACGGCCGCCGAGCCCCGAGCCCCGAGTCCAAATGTCGGCGGGAAAGCGACGCGCGATGATTCATAGAAGTAATCACTTGCCCATACTTAACACTTTATTGATATCCAAACCGCCACATGTCGAAAGTTATAAAGAGAAGTCGACAAGTGGCAAGTTTTGACCGACATGCACAACTATAGAGGGACATGTGTCGTTTCTTTAACTATTTTACTAATTAATGAATAGTTAGTGCAAAGATGACTATTGTAAACCCACTTACTAAAAGGGGTATAAAGAGTCTGAAAATGAGAAAATAAAGGGAGTCAGTTGTAACAAATTATAAGAAAGACCGACCCCGATAATCCGGCTCGGCAGAATACAAAAAAGGCATAATTAGCCAGAAATAAACATATGTCACGCACGTTTCATTTCCACGTGTTAAACCTTTTTCTTATTTCTGCTTGTTGACCAAAACGCACGTCAACAATTCGAATATTTACCTACAATGTACATGGAATTATATTTCCTACAAATATATCATTCTTATATTCTAATATTCCCATGATTGCTTGGAAAGTGGACATGCAAACAAAGAGTACCATAATTTCGTCAGAATCATGAAGTTGATGTTTTTTGGGTAAGTTATGATGAAGGTATTGTAGTGGACAACTTTATTAATTTTTAACAAAGCTATCATTGAAAAGTAAAATTACTTTAATTTCTCTCTAATAATGAGCAAATTATGATTTCTAAAGTAATACATCCGACAAAAGCAATAATTAACAACTTTTTACTAATAAGTCAATAATCTATTTTTTTTCATTTGATATGAAATGAGATACAGGTCCCAGGAAAAAGATCTCATGGGAGATTTTTCCTTTTTGCTCTGTCATTTTTCTTATTACTATTGTTCGTTCGCTGTTCCCATTTACTCCTTTTTTTTTTCTAAATTTTCCATAATGTTCCGCTCATTTTTACTTTTAAAGAGAATAATGTGAAAATTTTATTTTAAAAAAATAAGAATGAATTTTGAGAATGTGATTGGTGTTGGGGATATATCACGTGCAATATTATATTCGAGAATAAATCAGAAAACTTACTTGGAATCCGGAAATACGAAATTACAGAAAATGCTGAAATTTAGACCGAGGCTAGAGTTCGACTCTATGTCTTTAAGACGAATTGCCCCGCTACGGTGCCCACGGTTGATAGCAAACGTCTCCCAAGATACAACGGTCTCCTCTTGCTGTAGTAGCACTCCAAACAACAAGAGACGACGAACTTCAAATGTTTTGTACTCTCTTTTTTACGGGAAAATTTTGATAGAGTGTATGCTTGTGTTTGTATGCAAATATGAATTATGAAATATGCAGATCTTAGGGATATTTATAGATTGCCAAAGGTCTCAAGTAAAACAACACAACTCTTGGACACACCTTTTCATTCCAAGAGTTACTATGAAGAGTTGCATCCTTTGGTTTGCAACTTATTAAGAGGTTCCAAGAAGAGTTGCACCCTTTGGTTTGCAACTACATTTGTACTAATTACAAATAATAGTCTAGATGCATTTTGAATATAAAATTCATCCACAAATTTCATCTAGATTCATTGTCCAACATGGAATACCAAAGTTCCACTTGTACTTCAACTTGCCACCTATAGGCAATAATTTTTCATTCACCAGGAAATATTCTTGTGAGCTCAACCATATTTCCAACAATCCCCACATGAATGAGAAATTATGTAAATCAATGCAATGCACATGCGAATGCAGACACTAAAGAGAGTACAAACGGAAAGTTATTGCATCAGGTGGGGTAGCTTCTGGCTTTGAACCTTCCCTAGTGGAGTACTATCGGATTTACTTGGCTAATCAGTGAACATGATGTCTTGAATTGTTCAAAGTTGGTGTAAACCAAGACAACAACACCCACACAATAACCTCCCTAACATTTTCCAGTTCTCATGGTTGTGTTCATTTTGGCCTTGAACAACCTTGGGTTTCATAAGTGTTTTAGAGAATTCAAGCCTCAAAATTCTCATAGAAGCGGCCCCACTTCACATTTACATAGGTGACCTCCTATTAAGAGTATTCTGCCATACTCCACTTGGCTCAACCAAGTTATAGGAATCATTAAAAGTTGAACTTAACCATATATACTTCTGCAGAAAGCACTTTTGATCATAGGAATTTATCCTAAGTGCTTAACTGAATCTTCATAACTTAGTTGTCCCATTGAACCAAGTTCTTGGGATCTCCAGTCATCATGGTTGGGTTACCATTACAAAGATTCATGCGTAATAAGCTTTAATCCCATTCCCTTTGATAGTCGATATACTTGATCTCTTGGTAAACCTTTGGTAAGCGGATCCGCGAGATTCTCCTTAGATTTTACATAATCAATGGAGATAACACCATTTGAGATCAACTGTTTAATTGTATTGTGTCTACAACGTATATGTCTAGACTTACCATTATACTTGTTATTTTGTGTCCTTCCTATGGCCGACTGACTATCACAATGTATACTGATAGCAGTGACTGGCTTTGGCCAACACGGAATATCCACCAAAAAATTCTGAAGCCATTCTGCTTCTTCTCCAGCTTTATCCAAAGCTATAAACTCAGATCCCATCGTTGATCGAGCTATACAAGTTTGTTTTGAGGACTTCCAAGACACAATTGCACCACCAATGGTAAAAACATAACCACTAGTAGATTTTGAATCCTTTGAATCTGATATCCAGTTGGCATCACAATACCCTTCCAAAACTGTTGGATATCTTGTATAATGTAATCCAAAGTTCAAAGTATATTTTAAATATCTCAAAACTCTATTCAGAGCTTTCCAATGATCATCGCTTGGATTACTAGTGAACCTACTCAGTTTATTCACAACACATGATATGTCATGACGAGTACAGTTTGTTATGTACATTAAACTGCATATGACCTGTGAATATCTCAACTGAGACGCTGGTTCACCTTTATTCTTGACTAAGTGTAAACTTGTGTCAATTGGAGTTTTTTCTGGACTTTCATCATAAACGTTGAATTTCACGAGAATAGACTCAACATAATGAGACCGAGATAAAACAAGTCCACGGATGTCTTAGAGATTTTAATCCCTAGCATAACATCTGCCACTCCCATGTCTTTCATATCAAAGTTTTGTGTCAACATTCACATTGTATTCATGATAATATCATGATTACTGCCTATTATCAACATGTCGTCAACATATAGACATACAATAACAAAGGCATTCGGTGTATTTTTTAATGTAGACACATTTATCACACTCGTTAATTCTAAATCCATTTGACAACATAGCTTTATCAAATTTTTGGTGCCACTGTTTTGGCGCCTGCTTCAATCCATACAAGGACTTAACGAGTTTACACACATTTTTCTCTTGCCCTGAAGCAACAAACCCTTCAGGTTGTTCTATGTATATTTCTACTTCTAACTCACCATTTATAAATGTTGTTTTGACATCCATTTGATGAATCTCGAGATCGTATAGCACAACAATTGCAACAAGAACTCTAATAGAAGTAATTCTTGTAACCGGTGAGTATGTGTCGAAGAAATCAAGGCCTTCCTTTTGCTTATATCCCTTAGCTACTAACCTAGCCTTATATTTATCAATAGATCCATCCGGTTTTAACTTCCTTTTGAAAATCCACTTACAACCTAGAGGTTTATTTCCAGGTGGGAGATCAACCAACTCCCAAGTGTGATTTTGCATAATGGATTCTATCTCACTGTTGATAGCTTCTTTCTAGAATGGTGTTTCGGTTGACATTGCTTCGCAAATGTCTTAGTTCATTTTCTACCATGTAGGTTAGAAAATCGGGACCAAATGATGTAAACTTTCCGGCCTTCTTATCGCCTAGTTCTTCATCATTTTCATGATCAAGATTTGCAGTATCATAAGTCCTCTTATGTGAACTTGTTTCTTCTTTATCCCTGTCTTTACACGGAAAGACATTCTCAAAAAACACAACATTCCTTGATTCAATAATTACATTTTCATGAATATCAGGAATGTCTGAGCTTGTGCACAAGGAATCGATATGCACTCATCATTATGTGCATATCCAACAAATATGAAATCAATTGTTTTAGGCCCAATTTTTACTTGTTTAAAGCTTAGGAAGTTCTACCTTCGCCAAACAACCCCACACTTTCAAGTGTTTATAGCTAGGCTTATGTCCTTTCCACAATTCATATGGAGTTTCATCCATTTTCTTTAGTGGAATTTTATTAAGAATGACATTGGCCGAGAGAATTGCTTCTCCCCACAAGTTTTGGGGTAGTCCCGAACTTATCAACATAGCATTCATCATCTCTTTAAGAGTTCGATTCTTGCGTTCAGCAATTCCATTTGATTGAGGTGAATATGGTGCAGTAGTTTGATGAATAATGCCATATTCTGAACAAAATTCATCAAATGGAGCATCATATTCTCCACCTCTATCACTTCAAATCATTTTGATTCTCTTGCTAAGTTGATTTTCCACTTCATTCTTATAATGCTTAAAAGCATCCAAAGCCTCATCTTTGCTTCTCAGCAAATATACATAACAATATCTTGTGCAATCGTCTATAAAAGTAATAAAATACTTTTTACCACCTCTCGTTTGCACAAATTTCAAATCACAGATATCACTGTGAATTAACTCTAAAGGAGTGGTAGTCCTTTCAACAGAGTTATATGGTGTTTTAGCTAACTTAGCTTCAACACATATTTGACATTTATGATTAGGATCAAATTGAAAATTAGGCAACAAGTTCAAATTCAACATTCTACGAACATATTTAAAATTTGCATGCCCTAATCTATTATGCCATAAACAAGAAGACTCAAGCATATAAGCAGAACTACTAGTAGTATTATTAATATTTGTTTTTGGTACAATAGTAAGAACGTTCATCTTGAGCATTCCATCACAAAGATAACCTTTCCCCACATAAACATAATTTTTGGTGAGTACAAACTTATCAGCTACAAATACAAGCTTAAATCCATTCTTGCTAAGCAAAGAACCCGATACAAGATTTTTGCGAATGTCAGGCACATGTAGCACATTGTTGAGGATGAGCTCCTTTCAGGAAGTCATTTTCAAGGTTATTTTCCCTTGTCCTTCAACCTTAGAGCTTGCGGAATTTCCCATGAATAGTTGTTCTCCACTGATTGGCTTGTAGTTGAAGAACATTGCCTTATCAGCACAAATATGGCGGGTAGCCCCAGTATCTACCCACCACTCCCTGGGATTTCCAACATTGTTGCACTCAGAGACAACAACAACTAAACTCATTTCTTGTACTCCATCCGAAAGTTCATCAACTTCAGTCACATTAGCTTGTGCTTTAAGTTTCTTCGGATTGCGACATTCACTCTTGCGATGTCCAGGTTTACCGCAATTGTAACAATTTCCTTTAAACCACTTAGCATTCTTCTTGTTGTCCTTTGGACCCTCACCAGAAAATTTTTTTTTCTGGTTATTGCTCTTTGAACTGGATTCAACCATGTTGCCTTTTGCTTGCCCAAATTGTCCTCCAATCTTCTTATCCGACTTTCTGTTATCTTCCTCAATCCTCAATCGGACAATCAGTTCCTCCAAGTTCATCTTCTTCCATTTATGCTTGAGATAATTCTTAAAATCTCTCCATAATGGCGGAAGCTTTTCAATGATGGCAGCAACTTGGAATGACTCGCTAAGAGTCATGTTTTCAGCATGGATGTCATGGAGAAGGACTTGCAATTCCTGAACCTAACTTATAACGGTTCTGGAATCCACCATCTTGTAATCAAGGAACTTTCCGACAATGAATTTCTTCGTGCCGACATCCTCCGTATTGTATTTATTCTCCAAGGACTCCCATAACTCTTTTGCAGTTTTCATGGTGCTATACACATTGTAAAGCGTATTGTCCAGTCCGTTAAGAATGTAATTTTTGCACAGAAAATCCGAATGCTTCCAAGCATCCAAAGCAATGAGAGATTCTCGATTGTTCTTTCCTTCTTGCACAGTCGGAGGATCCTCCTTAAGAAACCTCGCCAAACTCAGTGTTGTGAGATAAAATAATATTTTCTGTTGCCATCTCTTAAAGTCAACACCACTGAATTTTTCCGGCTTTTCTCCATGAGGAACATGAGCCGACTGAATAGGAACGGCAAGTGGTGGGGAAACAACAGTAGTTCCTTCCATTTCTGTTACGAAAACAGAAGATAAACAACTAATTATTTATCACTTAATTGATAAAAATCCAATACACACTCAATATACAAATATATTGAACAATATATTTTATAGACAAATATACAAACCGTAATTAACAAGTCCAAAATCTATATTCTAACTTAATCTATTTAACATAAACAGATCAATATATCAATATAAATTGAAACAAAAGCATATAACTAATGAACAATTTTTTTCTTCCCAGATTCAGATTCTGCCTAGATATATATGACAAGCAATAAAGCAATATCCCAGATTAACTAAATTACCCAAACGATATAATCTAGAATTTAGAAACAAAGATAGTAAGGTTAACAGATAAAACTAATCATAAACTATGCATTTAGATAAGTACATGGGGCACAATAAAATTTTCAGAATTAGATAACAAAGTCTAACAAATTACTAAATCTATATATATATATATATATATATGATGCAGATAAATGGTAAAATACCTAGAATCTGGTCACAGATGGTATAGAGTATAAAAAAAAATTGCAATCAATGTATATATACGGTTTTTCATAAAACAAGTAACATGTTTTCTTACTTCATAAACCAATCAAATTACCATTTGATTATTTAGATTACACTATTTTCAACAGATCAATATGCTTCACGGATTTTAGAAACAAAAGGAATTGATATATGAACAAGTTGAAATCAAAAATTTATGATTCTGGTAATACGAAACATACAGTGAACATATAATGATTGATCATATACATACGTATTAGCAAATTCTAAAACTATGAATCATGGAATATAATATGCACGAAAAGCGGATGAAAATTCATCTTAAAATTGTTGGGGATATATCACGTGCAATATTATATTCGAGAATAAATCAGAAAACTTACTTGGAATCCGGAAATACGAAATTATAGAAAATGCTGAAATTTAGACCGAGGCTAGAGTTTGACTCTATGTCTTTAAGACGAATTGCCCCGCTACGGTGCCCACAGTTGATATCAAACGTCTTCCAAGATACAACGGTCTCCTCTTGCTGTAGTAGCACTCCAAACAACAAGAGACGACGAACTTCAAATGTTTTGTACTCTCTTTTTTACGGGAAAATTTTGATAGAGTGTATGCTTGTGTTTGTATGCAAATATGAATTATGAAATATGCAGATCTTAGGAATATTTATAGATTGCCAAAGATCTCAAGTGAAACAACACAACTCTTGGACACACCTTTTCATTCCAAGAGTTACTATGAAGAGTTGCACCCTTTGGTTTGCAACTTATTAAGAGGTTCCATGAAGAGTTGCACCCTTTGGTTTGCAACTACATTTGTACTAATTACAAATAATAGTCTAGATGCATTTTGAATATAAAATTCATCCACAAATTTCATCTAGATTCATTGTCCAACATGGAATACAAAAGTTCCACTTGTACTTCAACTTGCCACATTTAGGCAATAATTTTTCATTCACCAGGAAATATTCTTGTGAGCTCAACCATATTTCCAACAATTGGATATAAGATGAAAATGTGATGATGATAGTTGATGTGATAGTTTTTTTAGTATAATAGTGATTAGATGTGATTGGTGATTTGAAAAATAAGAGAGAGTGAATAGTGTATTTGGGATATGATTGTATAATAATTATAGTTGATGTGATATTTTTTTGTTTAAATTATAAGTGGATGTGATTGCTAATTTGAAAAATGAGAAAAGTAAATAGTGTATTTTTTGAAAATTTTCACAAGCAATCATATGTTCATGCAAAAATTTTTCCAAAAAGTGGAAGAGGTGAAAAAAATTTCACAGACAAGCACTCCCTAACAAATTCTCACTTATTTCTACGCAGGGGCGGGACGAATATTAGAAGACCCAGGCCCGCTCCAATGTTGCAACTTCCATCCACCCCACGGGTGGGGCAACCTGTGTAGAATAATATTCTATTATTTTAAGTTTGTGTATTATGGATACTTTTATTTTTTGCAGATTTTGGCATGTATTTAATTTATTAACTTTGTTAAGTCAATTTTTAAACTTTTGAAAATTTATCGTGGGGGTTTAATTGTATTATTTGGAATTTTTAATTATTATGATCTATTCGGGTTCTCATATTTGGTATTTTCAGATCGTGTAATGCACAACTGTATTTTTATAATTTTCAGTGACTTCAAAAAAATTAGAATTTTAATAAATAATTAAAATATAAAAAAATTAATTAATTTAATTATAAATAATACAATTAAATAATATAAAAATATTATAATAACTATGAAAAAGACTTTTTAAATACAATATATTTGGTTGATATTAAAAAATTTGTGAATATGAGTTGTATCTATATATTGAACATGTTTATCTATAAGAAAGTAAAAGTTTGAAACAAAAATTAGTTGCCAATGTTTAATATTTATTGTATTATTTTTCAATGTAATCAATAATAAAATCATTCCAAATTCCAATATCTTTTTAGAGTTTAGATTGTTGAACAATTGTTAGAATTATTAAAGGAATTAAATAAAAAAATTAAATTTAGTAAAACATAATTTATAGAAAAATAAAATATTTCAAAAACTAAAAAATATTTTATTTTTATATATACACATATATCATAAAAATATCAAACAAACAAATTCATATCTCATAGTCCAAATGTACAACTTTAAAAGTTGAATATCAAAATACAGTGATAAATATAAAAAAAAATTCTAATAACATGAAAAGTACGTTAAAAGTTATAAAAAAAATAATTTTGAATATATAAAAAACTATTATAAATATAAATTAATAAATAAAAATTTGATTTATTATTACATGAATATATCAAATGCTATGTATGGATGTATTTATATATAATATTTAGATACATAGTTTGAGATATTTTCTTCAATTAAATAAGTATTTTTTGATTGAATTTAATTAACTTAAATATAATTTATATAATTATTAAAAAATTGGATAAGTCCAATTAACAACTACAAATATCATAAATAACCAAAATACATGAATATACAAATTGATGTCCAATAATCCGAATACATAATTTTTAAATCACTTTACAAAATAATGAGAAAATATATGTTATATATTTTTATTTTTTATGTTTATTTTCTATTGTATATATGTAATATCGATGTCAAACCGAAAATCGTAAAAAGATTATTTATATATTATATGTCAAAAACGAATCTAAAATAGAAAAGTAATTAATTTTTTAAAAAGAAAAAGAAAAATATATATCTATGTATATAATAATTAATGCAGTATACTCATAATTGGAAACCTGATGACTTTATTTTTAATATATAACCTTTTTTTAATATAAAACTTTAAAAAGTAATTTATTGAAAGAAAGTTGACTTCCTAAAATAATGAAATCACAAATATTTATAACTTCTTATTTTTCCATAGATTTTTATTACTTTCTTTTTTAAAGAATTTTTAATAATTTTTTTAGAAATCGAAAGATGGTTGGGAAAACCATGAGTTACTATTCTAAGAATAGTCTTTATATATATATATATATATATATATATATATATAAATGCACTCTCATATATATTACTTACTAGAATAATACTCGTGTGTTACACAGGATTTGACCAAACATAAAATGTTAGTATCACAAATTTAAAAGATAGTGTAAATAGAATCTTGATTTTGGGATTATTTTTTATCTCTTAATTTTTTTTATCTTTTAAATTCAAAATATGTAGTCTGAAGTCTGAACTAATTGAATATTTTTCAATAAAAATATCTTTGGATAAATTTTATCTTTTCCAAACTAATTGTGAACAAATCTTTTATTTTTGGGATTATATCCTATTTTTTATAATATTCATTAAATTTGTTATCTTTTCAATTTGTTATATTTTAATTTTATATATAGAATAAATATGAAGCTGCCATATGGAATTGGGATGATGAGAAGTTGACAAATGTTTAAAATTAATGAGGTGATGATATGTGTCAATTTTTTTTCTTTTAGTATATAGGGTAGATTTTTATTATAATTTATTATTTGCATACTAAAATTTCAAAAAATACTAGATAGATATTATAATTATGATTACATTATTTATTTTCTTTTATTATTATTTTTTTGTAAAATTTTGATTTACCGAAGTACCAACCAAAATGCAGAAAAAAAAGTATGGTAATAGTTTGAGTACAATATTCAGCAGACGATGCATACCGAAATTTCTATTCAATTATGATTTTTGTTCATTCACCAAATATCTATTGAGTTTAATCTCTACTTGTAAGAGTAAGAGAGCAATGTCGTGTGGTAATCGACCAAAGTTGTCTCACAAGAAAAGTTTACTCAAGCATGTAATTATTTGAATTTATGAAAAATAGAAATAATTCTTTAAGGCTATAATCAAGTTTTGAATATTCAATTAAGAATTGAACTAAGAATTAAAAGTACGTATCTAAAGCAACATCACACTATAAAATTGGAATGAAAGTAATATAAAAAATGTCTAAACCTGAAAACAATTCAGATATGTCTAAACCACAAAAAACAAATTGATATCAATTATATTTGTACACACCTTAATCATAAACCTAAACCCTAAAATAATACCATTGATAATATATTTTTTACTAAGATAAAAAAATTTAATCAAAATTTTCTTTTACAAATAAAATTTAACAAAAAAGATAATTAAATGTATACACATAATTATTTTTTTAATTTTTTTAAATTGATATGGCAAAATAAAAATTGCACAAAATTCAAATGGCAAAGTGGAATTTTAACAAAGTTCAGATGCTGAAGTGTAACTACTTTTGTTTAAATTTTAAGCAAAGACGTTTTTGCCCTCACGTGGAGAGCACATGCCAGAATATTCGGAGAATATTCCGCGGCGATGACCGCTATAGGGCAAAGTGTAAAACTTGTATAGTTTGTATGGTAAAGTGTAAAGAAAATTAGTTTATACGGTAAAGTGCAAAAAATCGCATAGTTTGGGAGGTCTAGTGTTTTTTCCTCTATTATTAATGCATATTATTTTAGAAAATTATCACTATCAATGTATATATGTTAGATATAAGGGTAAATCTCATTTTGCCACCTTATACTCTCCTTGAGTATTACTTTACCCCCTTGCACTCTCATTATATTATTTTACCCCTTTATACTCTTAATTGGTATTACTTTACCCCCTTATGCTTTTAGAATATTATCTTATTTTCATATACTCAAAACAATGACCATTTTATCCTTAATATTAGTTTTATTAAAATAACATAATCATTTAAAAGCGTATAATATTAATAATACTTATACTTATTTTCTAAATTAACTTTCACAACTTGATTAATTAACGTTTAATATTAAATCTATTAAATTTTATATTTGATGCTAATTATTTAACTTTAATATATAATAGGATATTTCTATTAGTTAATACATTTATACTTTTAATTTATTATTCATCACAAACTTAAAATTATATAATATATATAATATAGTTTTATTAAAGATGGAGATATTGTTAGTAAATATTCAATTATTGATTGAATAATCATAATTTAATAAAAACCTATGACAAATAGAAAAAAAAAATAGTTATTCTAGTAGTTTGATACAAAATATTATATTACAATATAATACATTAATATTTAGATTTATTAGGAAAAAATTGTATGAATATATTACTTTACAAAAAATAATGTACAATATAGTTATTTAATAGGTACTATATTACTTTTAATAAAAATAGCAAATAAATTTTCAAAAAATAAATTATATGTATTTGAAGCCACTGTTAAATTAAAATAATAGTGGGGACAATTAAGTCATTGAATAAAGGAATGTGAGGATTAAATGATATTTTAATTGTATAAAAGGGTAAAGTGATATAAATTATTAGTATAAAGGGGTAAAATGATATTCAATGAGAGTATAGGGGTAAAGTGATATTTAATGAGACTATAAGGGGTAAAGTGAGATTTATCCTTAGATATAAAAAGTACATAAAAAATATAATCACATATAATATATATTTAAAATATATATTAAATATTTTTAAAAAATAAAAATGCTAAGCAAGACAGGGCAAGTATCCACGGGGCATAGATGATACCCAAACTCCCCACTCCCCGCCGCAGGTCATGGGCGTGTAGAGATGTTAAATGGGTTGCGGTCTGTTGACCCGAACCATTTAAATCCTGAAAAAAGAGGATTATGACTGAATTATTTTGGCCCATTTAAATTCGGATGTTTTTTGCCCAGACTCTTTAGCCCAAATCCCATTAGGACTAGCCTTCTATTTTTTATTTTAAAAAAATAAGTTTAATTATAATATTTTATATCAATCTTTATAACATATGACTAGTACATATATTTTTCAAATCCTCATCTACCTCATCTTTAAGTATTTAACTTTTCCAAACAATTTATGTTTCTCGATAAAATGCTTTTTTATTATTTTTTATTACCAAATTTAGCTTTCCGATTTTTATTCTAAATAAGAAAATATCATGAAGTTTGATTAGATTATGCAGAATATAAATTTTACATTGCTGAATGTAATTTTATAATTTAGTTAATACAATATAGTTGTAAACTATGCATAACTTTTTTTATAATTAATATATTAACGTTAAATATTAAATTTAAATATTATATGTTCAAGTTTTTTAGATTTAAATATAAAATTGGAAAATTTTGACTTATAGCCATATATATAAGTGATTTCAAAAAAAAATATTAATTTTTTTATTTTATATGGGTATAATGGTATATAATGCTAGCATTTATACTATAGTTTTATTTTTAAAATTTAGATCATAAAATATTTAAATTTTATTGTTTGCTAATGCAATGTAATTATACATTATGCATGATTTTTTTTTAATGAATATTTTAACTTAAAATGTTAAATTAAAATATTATATGTATTCGAGTTTAAAAATTTAGATTTAAATATATATTTTAATTTTATGAGTATAGCCTGATAGTGGCTAGTTTAGCCCGATGCCCGCTAAGATTAGTGTTAGGTTCCAATATTGCCGACTCATTTAATACCGATATTTTACCCTAAGACTACTAGAAGTGCCCAAAACTATTAGAGCCAACATGTTTAACATCTCCACGGGCGGGGAGGATCGAGAATAAGGTCGGTCAAATTTCCATCCATGTTTTTACGACAACATTTAAATAGATTTTTCTCTTTGTTTTTTATGCTTGTTTGTTTGTTCAAATGCAAATGAATCTGATTTGGTCAAAATGCAGGCGTCATATGGTTCAAGAATAATTGGGGCGGGGTCCAACTGGTATCATTGCCGCTGTTTTTCATCAAGCATAAAGCATTCACCAACCCTCCTTCCAAAATCATTGCCACATGATCAAACTTGTGGAGTCACTTATTAAATTTTCACTTTACTACATTATAATTAGATAATAATAACCCTTCATTTTTGTTGCTCTATTTTGACATTTTTTTAGCCGTATAGTAGGGAAAAGAACACATGCACAGATCAATTGGCGTAAAAACACAAACTTCTACCACTAAAGCACAAGATTAATTAATGCTCTATACAAACTTCTTATGAGGATTGAAAATAAAAAATATATAAATCTTATATTATTAAAATAATATTGAAAGTTGGTGAGTCAACATGAGGGAATTTCTGGCAAAAATAGTTATTTTTCAATAAATAAAGTTTTATTCGGAACATAAAAAAATGAAATATAAGGAGTATCAAGCTCCAAACTCCTAATTTGAAATTTCAAATATTTTATTGATTTAAAATGCATACTTCACTTCTACTTCTTGAAAATATCATGTCTTGGATTCCAACCAAAATAATATTTAAATTTGGTCCCAAAATGTGCAAGTATTTTATCTTAAATGTTCATACCCTCCCATGGTCCCATTTGAACTTTGGTAACAGAATGACTAGCAACACCTAATCCAATTTTCACATGCTATAAAATAACTCAGCAGCACTCATTCAATCAACTTCAATCCTCATGAAATATTAGAAGCACCAACATCTAGTTTGATGTATTTCAACTCTTTCACCTACCTGTTTTCATTAATGCATAAATTAACTTTAGGCACACACCCACCCACACGACCGACATGCGAGAACTAGTATTCCTAGGGTAATTCATGTGATGTTTCAACTAAGGTGGCAATTCTTGACACGACACGATAACACGACATGAAAATAATAAGAAAATAACGGTATCATGTTTCTGTCCTTATACGAAATTTCGTGTCATGTTCGTGTTTTGCTCGTGTAAACACGATAAGGGCGTAAGCACGTTAAGGACACGAACACGATAGCGAAACGATAGTGACACGATAAGAACATGATAAGTACACAATAATGATAAGTTTACCTATAGTGACACGATAATTACATGTTTACCTACTAGCGACACGATAGTGACATGATAACCTGTTATTTTGTATATTTGTATCATGCATTGTCGTGTGATATCGTGTCATATCGTGTAATTTGTTATCGTGTATTAACGTGTAAATCAATTTATTTTTATTTTTGACTTATCGTGTCAAGTCATGTCGTGTCGACACGAAAATTTTCTTGTTTGTGTTCGTGTTTATGTCACAAACACAACAGATCCTTATCGCGTTGTGTTCTTGTTTGACTTTATCGTGTCGTGTCATTATTATGTCGACACGACACGATTACACAATTTTCCCCCTAGTTTCAACACCGGTTGAATGTCACGTGTACAATGTTATAAAAAGCGCTAGGCGCTCGCTAGGCGGGCAGACGCCTAGGCCTAGCGCTGAACCGGGATTAGGCGAGTCTAATCGGAAAAAAAATCGTAGGCGGGGATCTTTACAATAGAGCACGTGTATAAGATAATGTTATTACTTATTATATGTACACACATGACATTCACAGTAGACTACACATGACATTCACCGTAGACTATGGTTGAGGTTTATGGCACTATCACACCCTTTTAGAATGGTTAATTCGCACAAGCCCTGGAAAGTGGGGTGGCCTAGTTCCTTATCACATCTCCAATGTGATAACATATAGTGGGGATGGAATCCAATTTCAAGCCCATTGGACCAGTTCAACAGCCGCTCCAACCAGTCTAATAAATAATAATTACATTTTTTATTATTTTGTATAAAATAATAATGTTAAATTTTAAAAATTATACAAAATTTGTATGAAATGGTCTCATGGATATAATCTGTGGGACATATCCTATATTTCAATAGAATTTCAACTCGAAACAAACCCATTAAAAGAATCCATATTTTTGTTTCTTATGATCCATCTCATGATCTCAGATCCATGAGTCGGTCTCATATAAGACCTCCTATAATGATTATGTGATATATTTTAAAATTGAAATATATATAAATAACTAACTAAAAGAATATCCAACATAGCCAAAATTCAAATAATTCACAAAAATGTAACAAATACCAAATTTTCATATTAGTTTTAAAAAATAAAAATCAGTTTTGACCAATTCAACCGATATTTTCCTATTTGGGGCGATTCCAAACAGTTTTTGCCTGGTTTTGACCTGTACAACCGCAAAAACGATTTTTAGCGGGGTAATCGGACCGATCCAACTATCAATTCCAATCGTTAGGTCCAGTCCGGTTTTTAAAACATAGATTGAAACACTACACACGGATCTAGATTGCACGGACAAGTCGAACCTTTAATCAAGAACCAAGACCTTGTGCCTATGCGCACTAAATTCTTTGGGATATAGCAACCAGATTTACCATCAAGTGTACCAAAAGTTTTCGGAGAATCTTGTGAGCTTTCTTTACATTCCAAACACAATGAAATAAAGTCTTAAGTTAGGCAAAATACAAGAGAGTTTGTTTGTCAATTAAGTCAAAAACCAAGCAAGAAAAGTCTATGAAACCCCACTGGCAGACAATCTGTTCCTGCCCTCAAGACATCCTTACACATTTTAATTCAATAAAGAAAAAATAAAATAAAATAAGCACAGAGTCCATTGCCAACCTGTCCTACATTGAAAAGCATTCTCTATTCATTAATTCCTCCTTTGAGACAACCTAAAGGACTTGGGACACCCATCCCCTTGTCTTTGATTATTGATCTAACCTAGGTATAGCCATTATTTATGTACATCATGCAAGGAGGCAATATAGCGTACAAATACAAATGTTGTCTTCAATATATGTACATATAGGGATAATTACAAAAACCATCTCTAAGATTTGGGTTAATTACAAAAAAAAAAAACCTTTGACGTTTGATTATCTGGTAAATGTAAGGAGGTAATTGCAATATTTTTACAAATGTAATGTGGGCGTTTGAAATGTTTTTGCTTATGATGGGGATAAAGTATAATACAGAATCAACCCTTATGAGGTTTTTCATAATTTTCAAAAACTTGTGTGGTTTTTGTAATTAAAGCAAACCTCCAAGGTAATTTTTGTAATTATCCCTATATATATATTCAATTGACAATAAAGGCTATAGATGATACTCAAGGAAGAAACTCCAAAACCTCACTCTCAATTCCCAATCAAAAGTGATGATGGTGTCAATTGTTAAACATGTTTGATCCATCACATGGGATTCACATAATTGCAACTGAATTATGATACGAAAACATAGCAAAAAGAGTGATTATGAAGTAATGTCCCCAAAATCAGATAAATAATAAAAATGAGAGATCAATGAGGACGACAATTAGCCATGCCAAGAGTCAGTGCTTAGTGGAGCCAACCTCATGTGCTGATCCTGAGCTCTGCTTCTCTTAGACAACGGCTCCGGCGACGATGACATGGACGATCCAACGGTCCACGAATCGTTCGAGCTATCGGAGCTGAAATAGGCATCAATAACACCACTCGGACTGCTTGGTATGGGCTCATGTTTGCGCTTGTGGCAAATTTTACGGCCATGATCATCCATTACCTCAAGGATGAATTTATAGCAATCATCAATCTTTTCCTGTTATATTTCACAAATCAAGAATATTTTTAAAACATCTAATATGACAAATAGAAATGATCAATATATGAACACCCGAGCGAGTAATTAAGCTAACCTTGCTGGTTCTGAGGGCACTCATAACTTGATTTTGGTATTCAAGTACATCACAAGGCTCAATCTCTTTAATAACATACTTCATTGTTGCAGCAGCAATAACAGAAGGAATATAATGCACAAACCTACAATCTGCATTTTTTGTATATAAATTTGATGGCATTAGAGGTCAATGAACTTAAAATCATCGATGAATCGATTCAAAATCGCAGCATTACAAATCCCTTAAGAAAAAGATACATACCAGTGATAATTGAGAGAACTATACTCTCACACCTCTTCACAAACTCCCAATGCAGATTGGTTATCAACTCAAATCTCCTAACAATGTGGTCGAAAAATGAGATTGGAGTAACAGGGTTCATTTTCCATTGCAGTGTAGAAAGCACCAAAAGCTCCATTCTCTGAATAGTTTTGGCTTCAAACACATACTTGGATTCTTCCACCTAAACAACAAAAACAAGGACAAGACTAATTAAATAAAACAAGAAAATCCCACAAACAATTTTCACATAGGCATTTTCACAAACACCTAGCGTTCAAATGCAGAAAGAAATAAAAACGGCAACAGAGGAAATTACTTGAAGGTCTAATAAAAGAGGCACTTGAGTCTCCTCCACCTTGGCAGCTATAGAAAGACAAGCGACAGCTACCAATTGACTCATCCATGGCTTATCTCTCTGAAAGCAAAGGCTTGTAATAAATCTATCGTAATAGTTCACAGCCAAAACAGCGGTCAAGGCAGTAAACCCAAAATGCCCAATCACCTTAAACATCCACTTGACGGCCTCATTTCTCACCATTTTCAAAGACCCATCTGAATTTATTATACCATCGCAACTCAAACCGGATTTTTGTGTTTTTTCCTTAGACAGTAGGGTTAAAATCTCTTCATCCTCCCAGAAAAGGTCATGGTCGAATAGAAAACCAAAGGGCTTTTCTGGAATTTCATTATTAAAATCTTCAATCGCTGGCTCTTTCAAACCAAACCCACAACCTAAATCTTCATCAAAACGCTCTTCGTCGCAGTAAAGGGCATCAAAAATTGGATTTTGGAGAAGGGGTTGTTGTTGTTGTTGTTCTTGGAAATGTGAAACCATCTTCTTCTGAGAAGAAGACACTTGAGCCTCTGCTCATTATCTTTAAGACAAGAAGCTAAAGCGGAAAAGATTGAATCTTGGGCTCAGTATCATATCTTCTTCTGTTTGTATTAACCCCTTTTTTTTTTTGGGACCCTTTTTTCTCTCTCTAGCTGGTACTGGAAAGAGAGACGAAGGGAGAAAGTGAGGAAGGGAACCAGAGAAATAAGCAGCGCCCAATGAAGGGTTTTATCCCAAGTCGTATGGGCTTTGAAAATGGTTTAAATAGGATTATTGTTTTTTCAAGTGGGCTTTGAAAAATGGGAGAATTACCCTAATTTAAGAAAACCTTTCACGATAACTCGTTAAATACCAAAATTTTAATCTTCTTAAATTGGGTTCCAATTTATATATATATATTTTTTTTAAATTGGTTCTCCTCCAAATTTTGTATCTCATTTCAGATTTTAGACTTTATCATAAAGGAAAAAACATTAGGTAATTTCTACGTCTATCACAATAAATAATAAATGGTATTATTTCTGAGAGAATCCGTGTATGAAACTGTAAATTTAAATATTAAATTTTGATATCTTGGTTCTTTTTAGTAGCTAAGAAATATTTTAACAATTTTTTTCATCTATCTAGCCGTGTGGTATATTGAGGCTATATAAGCAATTGCCTCTTATTTATTATTATTTTTTTTTTGGTAGAGGTGGCTAATTTCATTCATATAACACACATATATACAAAGAGTAAGATTAATTTTGCTTCTAGACAAAACTTATGTGCATAAATAATAAAATTTAAATCTTACAAAAAGTGTTCTGCAACTTGAAAATAGTAGAGATAATTAAGTGCCCAGAAAATAAAAAATAATTACTTTATAAATTTAAAAAAAAAATAGTGTTTCTTGTTTATTGGATAAATAAAGGTTTAAAAGTAGGAATTAGTTGGTGTGTAATTAGCGTGTAAATATTTAATTTTTTCTATATAAACCTACTAATGTGATTTAATATCATAAGCAATCTCTTATTTTTGACAATATCTCTACAATCTTTTTTACAGCATTTCTGTTATAGATTCAAACTTTTACATAATAAAACCACACTCATTAGCTACATAAAAGAAACGACACAAATTGGATTTTCACCAACTTTTATCTTTCCATCTCGTTAATATATCATTTTAAATTATATTTTATTTGATTATATTAAGAGTGTTAAAAGTGAATTTGAACATAAATAATAAGACTGAAATTGAGATACTAAACCACATAAAAATTTATATATTTTTCAAATACATATATTGCTTATAGAATGTTATTAACCATACTTGTGACAAATTGTTTGGTTTGAAAAAGCGATTTTTAAAATCAAAGTGAACTTGGGTGGATTTTTTTTTTTTTTTTTGATGTGGCCTAATTGGAAGAAAAAACTAGGCGAACAAAGGGAGCCTAGTGCCTAAACAGGAATTAATTGAGGTTAGGTGGAGATTTTTAAAACAGTGGCTGAAAGAAGCTTTTTCAAATTCAATATTATTAAAATATTATTTAATATCGACTATGTCCCAGGGTATATTAAATGGATTTAGTATAGTATCTATTAAAAGTAGTATATTAAAATATCTTAAGTATAAAACTTTAATAAGTGATTTTGCATTTGAAAAAGCAAAAACAAAAAAAAAATCTAAATATTTTTCTTAATCAACCCATTTTTTTCTAAGATCCTACCGTATGCCTCATATTTTCTTGACATGACCTTGCTAGTTGCATAAGTTTAAATTTATACATTTTGGTACCTACAATAATGACGTTAATCAATATTGACATCAAGTATAAATTAGGAAAAAAATGAATGAACAAAATAATGAAAAGAGGAAGAAAAGATGTTATTGTGGCTCACGTGATAGATTATACTAATATTAATTTTTCTGTTAATTTCTAAAGGTTGAAGTGAGAATCCAAAATTTAGGGAATGCCTAATTTGAGGAAAATAATAAAAATTGGGTCATAATTTGAGAAGGTTAAAAAATTAGGTCTTAAAGTGGTGAATTTCCTTAAATTTGAGTCCTATCATGAAACTCTCCCTTTCAAAAACTGAGATTAGGAAGGGAAAAAAAACGAATTTAAACTAATTTTATAACTGGTTTTTCAAAAAAAAAAAATTATAACTTACAGTTTTTAGTCAAACTCTCCAGATTTTTCTTACCAAATTTCAGAATATTATCAATTACAATCAGTTGTCAATCATCATCATGAATATTTTTCATCAAGTCTTGTCTTGTTTTTGGCCTGAGCTTTCTTGTTTCATTTTGTGAATTCCACACCACTATTCTTTTTTTAATATCTCCACACCAGTTGAAGCACAGAGTTTACACTTTTTTTGGACTATAGGACATTTATACTTTCCAATAATGGTCGTAATCTCTAGGGGAAAAAGGACAAATTTCAACCCCTCACTCTGGATACTTATTAACTCGTGCTTATATGTGTTGTTAATTTATTATATGTATTTAAGGTGAGTGAAATATAAGGTGGAACATGAAATATGATCCCTTCATCTTTCAACACTTTTTTAAGTATTTTTTCTTTTCAATAAGAGGGAATTACACTAAATCTCATGTACTATTTGCATTTTTACATTTTACCTTATAAACTATTTTTCGTTACATTTTACCATATGAATTATGTAATTTTTTGCACTTTGCCCTATATGGACATTTTTATTCCTAAAACTATTTTCTTAAAATAATAAAATAGTCTATTACGATCTTATCCAACTCATCGCGTTTCCGTATAAATAATTAAAAATCTTTTAAATTCATACATTGTTTGATTAGAATGTGGTTGAATATTCCTGGTTAGTGATGAATATTTTCATCGCTAATTAACTAAAATTATTTATTCTTTTTAATTGGTTAGTGATGAATACTTCAGATTGGGTGCTAATGTTTAAAGTTCGGCCGGATTTTTTCTTGCTGTAACTTTTTGGTTTTTTTCTTCTTGTTGGTACGAACCGTTGCGATGCCTCTTAAGGCTGAGTGTTATGAGCAGCTGTAAAACTCGATGTTTGACGAGCAACACAAAAACTGACTAATAATACCTAGCTACAAATTCGTTGAAACAAGATATGAATTTAAGAAAATATTAATTTTATATATGATAGCATTATAAGCCTGATGGCCATAATGAATTAATGTCATTACTCTAAAAAAATACAATTGTAGGGGCAAATTTGTCCATATAGGGCAAAATGCAAAAATTTACATAGTTCATATTGTAAAATATAAAAAAAAAACGGTAAAGTGTAAAAACGCGAATAGTAAAGAGGGTTTAATGTAATTTCCTCTTTCAATAATTATAACCAATAATAGAATTCTACATAACAAAAATTATAAGATGTCGACAATGACTTAATTAGATTTCATCGTTTGTTTAAATATGATTCATCAATTATTGGTGATTTGATTTGGTGCAAAATAAAAATTAAATTGCAAGACGAGCTCGTAGGGTAACATCGCTATCCTACACGAAAGATGAGATCTTGATTTTATGTGGGATATCTTTCACGCATGTCCTTTTTCCTCTTTGATTTTTTCAGTTTTTGTTTATTTTATCTTTTTGAAACTTTGGAAGTTTATTTTGGCGCCCAAAAAAAATAGGCATCTGACTATTGAGACTCATAATAATGTATTGCGTACATACCTATAGAGTATAGAGTACATAATAAATCTGGAGAGGGTACAAATCATAAATGCCGACCAATTCACATAACTTGAAATTAATCCTATTAATAATAATTTATCTCCAAAAATTAATTTGATAATTGATATTACTTTTGTTTTTTTCGTCTATATAATTGTACTAAGAACAATGGATTTACCGATAGCCGATGGGCCTTATGGTATCGCCTCTCTCATTAGTGGGGTGGGTCAAGGATTCGAACTAGTGTGTGTGCGTTTGGAAAAAAGTAATAAAAATAACAAATGATTGGATTGTTTTCAAAATATCATTATAGTGGCATATACTATTAAAAAATCTTGAGTGGAAAAGACGTGATTCGATTCTACTTTTTAAGGCGGATCACCCAAGTCGAGGTTTACGATAAAATTCAAGTCTTCTTTTTCTCAAGTGGAAAGTCTTCTCTGGGAGCTAGAAATCTTCAAATTTGAAACTTGTCTGCATACACGCAAACGTTAGACGGGCTCCAAGGTTATCTCATGGAGGCCCTCCGACGCTCAAGTCAACACAATGATCAAGAGATAATGTAAGACAATAATTGAATAATAAATAAGTACTAAGAGTAATTATGAGAGAATTAACTTACAAATGAAGAGGAATGACCTTTTTATACTTGGGTAGTGGGCATTGGGTCGCGTAGGAGAAAAATAGCTTGTGAGCCGGGTTATTCCATCCGGAGCCATTAATTACTCGAAAGTGATAATATTTGTTCCAATATATAAAATGAATGAATATATCTTTTGGAATAAATATTAGATAGCAAAGGACCTTTTGCCCCAACATAAGCCCCTAGCTCCTGTCAGTCTTTGCGAAGAAATGAAGCGGTCAAGATCTAAACCGATAATATATTTGGTTTGTCTTGAGATTCCTTGAAATTTACGAGGACTCGACGTGTATGTGGAGCCCTCTCATTCGAGAGCACCAAATGAGGTTAATTTACAAGGACCTCCCCGTGAGAGAGCAATTCCTTTCGGGAGCACCGGAGAGGTTTAGTTTACGAGAATCTCCTTTGAGGGAGCCCAACTTTGACCATGTCTTCCAATTTAATTAATTAGTAGAACATTTAGTGAAAGTTTCTTGAAAATTGAGGAGAGTTCCCATGGAGAGTTGTAGAGAGGAGTGGAGTACATCGAGTGATGAGAGTCGAGATGAGAGCATGAGAGTTGAGATAGGTTTCTCTGGGGCACCTCCCCGGAGCAGGCAAGTAGGGGCTTTGCTTTTTTCTCCATTTTTCCCGAAGTTTTCCCATATTTTGGGCCGAATTTCGGATTTTGGTCCTTTTTCATTTCTACTCAGGGAACTATGGTGTCACCGGCCGTTCCCTCTTTAGTTCCATTATTCCATTTCCACATTTGCTCGTGGGCTTCGATATCTCTCCTCTGGCTCTGGAGTTATGTTATGATGGTGAGGGAAAGTGGGGCGCCCTTCTGTGGCCTGTAGGAGCGTCCTTTTGGAGCTTAGGAGGCGCCTTCTCGTGGCCCGGAGGGGGGCTCTCTCCCATGGCTCGGAGAGGGCACTCTTCAGGAGCCCTAGGGTTGCTTTCCTGAGCCCTTATCTTCTTTATTCTTCGATCACACATTCATTCCTTTAGTGCATGTGTTAGCATTTTCGCTCTCTTTTCGTTGCATATTTGATGATTTATGTTTACGAGGACTCCCCAGTGAGGAGTCCTCTCTCCAGGAGCACTCGAAGTGGGTTTAGTTACAAGGACCCCCTCGTGAGGAGCTCCTCTCCAAAGCTTCTCTAGAGGATTTTATTTGCCTCACGAAGCGTGAAGCTTCTCTAGAGGATTTTATTTGCCTCACGAAGCATGAAGCTTCTCTAGAGGATTTTATTTACCTCACGAAGTGGGAAGCTTCTCTAGAGGACTTTACTTACCTCATGAAGCACGAAGATTCTCTGAGAGGATTTTATTTACCTCACGAAGTGCAAAGCTTCTCTAGAGGACCGAGGCAATCACTTCTCTAGAGGACTTAATTTGCCTCACGGCGCGAAGCTTCTCTCGGAGGACTTTATTTGTATCATGAAGCATAAAGCATGCAGAGGGCTTTATTTATCTCACAAAGCGCTTTCTCTAAAGGACTTTATTTGCCTCATGAAGCGTGAAGTTTCTAAGGACTTGACTTTTCCCGGAGCACCAAGGAGAGTCTCATTTTTTTCGGGAGTCTTTGGGAGCCTATTGTGTAACCACCTCTTATGTTGCGGGTAGGGCGCTTCCTCCAAAATTGCCGCATGAGGTCTCTACATTCGTGGAGTGCCGTAAGGGAGGGAGCGTATTGTACTAGTTGGTAAATAATTACATATATGTAATCAAGAAAAATGGTGAAAACAAATTGCAACTTGTATTATTTGTTCGAAATGAATGCAATAAGGAAACTTGGCTCCCAGGCCAGGAAATACTTGTAATGAATCTGTTTTATGCCACGTGGGCGGAAAAAGCCAGTACTGAAAAGTAAATAAGCATGCATAGGCCCCAAGAAGAGGGGCAAAAACTGGTTCATAAGGAGATGGCGAGTTCTGCAACTCCTAAGGTTGTGGGGCTTCATCAATGTCTTCTCTGAGGAGCTCGCCTCTCCGGGGTCTTTAGAAATCATGTCGATGGATCCAACCCTATAAGTATTTTGTCTTTCTTTAGTGCGCGGCTCGGGGCAGCGTGGAGCTTGGCGGAGTTCATTTTCCTCTTGCCCAGGATCCTCGTGCCATCTACCTTGATCCACATAATATTTTAAGTAGTCTTTCTGATTCTACCAGCAACTGGTTGAACCAAGTCAATGCCCACTTGGTCAGAGTGGTGTGGAACACCCTTATAGTAAGACGCGTCCATCCTGTTGTAGAGATCTACTTTTGCATGAAACTTGTCTAAGTGCTCCCAAGATCTCCGGTTCCATCATATTTCGGAGATTGGATGTCTTGATTTCCAAAGGTAGTGGCTCGACGGGATGGCGAGAGGCCAATGGACTCTCTTCATCAATGCGGTAGTCCGAGTTAGCTTGGGCTGGGTTGTATTACTCCGGACTCTTGGTGCTAGTGGCGAATCTTCACGATTCTTGCCACATCCTTCATCTCTTCCTCTCGACCTCCCAAGTCCGGGTCTTGGGGGCAGCGAGCTCGGGCGGTCTCCCAGTGGCTCGGCCCACGGCCTGGTGTCTCGACCATTTCGGGTGGCTTCATCAAGTAAGGGCAGAAAGCTTCTCCTATCGGGCAATTTCCTCAATAGGCGGATCCTCACAAAGATGAGGGGCGCTTCTTCATTGCGGGAAAACAACACCCTTCTGTAGAGGAAATTGGGTTGGCCTCCCGTCTTCTTGTGATTGCTCCTTTCTTTGGTATTTTACTTTGTATCTAGAACTTGGGATCCGACTTCGCGTTCTTGAGATCGGTCTACATGTTCGTGTGCTTTGGCTATTTCCCACGACGGGCGCAAAATGATGTTACTTTTTAGAACAGATCACTTTGCAAGTCAAAGTTTCGATAAAATTCAAGTCTTCTCATTCTAAAACGGAAGTCTTCCAATTCTTCTTCTCAAGAGCCGAAATCTTTAGCTAAGAACTTGCACTGTACACATGCAAACGTTAGACGAGCCCCGGGGTTGTCCTGGGAGGCCCATCCGACGCTCAAGTTGACACAATGATCGAGAGAGAATGTAAGACAATAATTGAGTCTTGAATAAGGATTAAGAGTGATTATGAGATAGTTAACTTACAAATGAAGATGAGAGACCTTTTAATATTAGTGGGCCTTGTGGGCGTAGGAGAAAGTGGCTTGTGGCGGATCCGAACCTTTGGGTTGGGTTATTGCATCCTGAGCCCATTAACTATTGAGCAATTAATAATATTTATTCAAATATATAAAATGAATTATATATGAAATAGCAAATGACCTTTTACCCCCAACATATTCTTATAATGTATACCTGTGACAACATGTGAACATTTACAAATACATAAAAAAAATAGGCATCAATTATATGCAGTTAAATAAGCATGGCATACTTTGTTTAGCCCTCTATAAATTTCTCAATTTCTAATTTCAATTGCAATTGATGTGTCAAGAACGTGAGTTAGAGCATCCATAATGAGATGGTTCAAACTCAAGTTTTTGAATTTGAACTTGATTGTTATTATTGTGGAAGATTTCGTAGTTGCAAATTCAATGTTTTGGTTCAATGTATTGAACACTTCATTCAACATCAATTTATGTTCAATTGATGTGGCACTGTGAGAGCCACAAAAAAATCATGAGCTTGCAATTATCACTTTGGATGTTAAGTTCAAATTTCATCATTAATCAATTTACTTCATTTTTACGTAATGGCATATAATTATTTTACTTTAAAATAATAATTGAATTTATAGTAATGTAACATATAATTCAGTGTGGTTAGAGGTTCTTTGTTTAATTACACGGGGAGTGCAATGAATATACACACTGCTCAAGTAAAAGAAGCAGATACGTAATCCGAGTATCCGACCACCTCGTTGCAATTATACGTACTAATAATAATTTACGAAATGCTATAATTACGATTTATACGTGTGACGTCTATTTTACTCTCTTTTAACGGCGTTTGAAACAGATGCCGTCTAAGCGAAGAAATGAATGGACAGATCTGGAGTGTGATGTACACGCGATAGATATAGAGTGGGAGATGGTATTAACGTTGACCAGTTCGGACTGGGTTTGTCTTATATTGGGGTTTTGAGAGAAGTGTGGGACAATTTGAAATCGAGAGAGATATGTTTGGGCTTTTTGAGGAGAGAGAGTGAATGTAAAAAGCTGATTGGTGTAATAAATAAGGACATGGGTGTTGACGCCTACCGTTTGGTTTTGGTGTGGGGCAACAACGTGGGACAATTTTTAGAGAAAAGGAAAGGGAACCTTGAATTCAAAATATGTTACAAAAAAATACCAATTCTTTTCAGAATACATAAGTTTGTGTGTTAGATTTGACTATTATTTCTTCAAAGTTATTTATTTTAAGATCAGATTTTAATAATTTGAAATGACCGTAGACGTATTTAACGGTTCGAACCACCGCTACGATTCAAACCGCCGGTTCCGGTTTTCCCAAAGGATGGAACCGAATCTAACCGTCTTATAAATTTCGATTAAGGTTCCTGTTCAACCGGGAGGTTCCCGGTCGGTTCGGTTTCGTTTTTTTTTTTTTTTTGAATTTTTAATATTGAATAAATTAACACAATTGATGAAGGAAATGAAATTGTGTAACAAAAAAATAATTTTATTGATTTAAAAGTAAAATTACAACTTACAATTTACAAATAAAAATTCTAAGATATTACAATTCCAAGAATCCAAAGTACAATTTAAAAATAAAATTACAAGTTACTACAATTTCGTATAAAATTTAAATTACAAAGTACAAACCACAAAGAAAGAAAAAAAGAAGAAAAAGAAATGGGTTTGAGTTTTATTTTAATATTTTAAGTTAAAAATTTTAAATGTAACTTTGAATATTAAAATAAAATTGCTTACGTATCCTCATAGAGAATCAAAATCTTAAGTAGTTCTCTTACCTTCTACTTACCTTAGGGAATGTGGCAACGTGATTCTTCAATCATTTTGTGACTCATTTCTTGGCCCAGATCAAGATTGTCGCTTTCTTAAGAATAATCAAAATTGATGACTTGCTCACGCGCCGCGCTTTTGTCCAATCGTGGAGCAATGCTTGAGCCTCTAGGTTTTCTACTTTGTTAATCTAGATCGTCTAGGATCCGAGAATATAACATCCTTCACCAATGCTTGCTTATGTAAACGGTTGAGGCGGGAACAATTACTAATATTTCCATCGCAATTAATGTTACTATAGGAAAAGAGAAGACCTCTTTGACCACCACTGTAATAGATCGAACTTTGATTTCCCTACTACAAATTCAAGATAATCAAAAGGAAATGTTAAATATGTATCAAATTTAAGATAAGGGGTTATGCCTCCTCTCGAACGTTTTGGTATCCTCGCGTCATAAAAACTCGCTCCAATGGTGCAAATACCGACGCCTCATTAAAAATATCAATATCACTAGTATTTTCAGCATCAAGCGTAGAAGCACCAGAACTAGATGAGCTTCTAAAACTATTGCCATATTTTATTGAATATTCTCTAAAAATATCTTATAAATATCTTTTGCCATTATCTACTACTATGCTTGGAATGGGAGTGCCATGTTCTTTAATAGGAAACAAAGCATCATAATAAATTCCTAACAATTCTTCTAAACCATCCAATCTTACTCTAGGATCTAATATTTTTGCAACTAAAAATACATTAGGAATATAAGTGAAATATTTTAACCATTTTAATCACATTTAAGCAATAGTTTGTCCTAAAGTAGCACAAGGCATGAGAGATCTAAAAAGTAGTGCGATTTTAACACAACGATCTACAACTAAAATTGATGAAGGATAATAAACACCGGATAATTCTTTGGTGGCATCTTTAAAAACCTTTAAAAGTTGACATAAATTAGAGCATGCATCCCATTGATTCGAAATAAAAACAATCCCACTTTGTTATTTGGCAAAAAAATGAATATAAAGCTTCTCTATATTGATAACTATCGTTTATCATTTTATATGTAGAATTTCAACGAGTTGACACATCGGACGAGAATTTTCTTGGGTACAAGCCATGAGTTTTACATTATCTAGCTCATTTTTTCAACAAAGATGAATATCTTGATAAATATAAAAGCGCATTTCTAATAGGTTAAATTTCATCTTTTAAAGTAGCTAAACTATCTTGAACACATAAATTAATAATATGACACATACAACGTTACATGAAAAAATTTACCACCGATTGTAAACTAGCTTCTAAGTTAAACTCGGTTTAACCGCGATTTTCGGTTCCAATTATCACGAACATAAACCTAAACTTAAAAATTAGGTTTACGGTTAAGTTCGAACCGAAACCGTGGTCAATAGTTTTTTGAACCGTTGACCCGATTAAAACCGCCGGTTCGGTTCGAACCGTTGAACACGCCTATTTATGTGTTTCAATCGAGTAGAAATATGACAAAGGAAATTTATTTTAAAACATCGTGCACTTATAACTTGAGTAGGGACGACAATGGTGCGGATTTGTCGGTATCTAAAGACTCAAATCCTTGTCTCATCCCTAGAAGGGGCGGGCGGAGCGACCCACCGCGGTCACAGACCGAACGGGTCGACGCAGCGTCCTAACTCGAAAAAAATGAAATTAAATACAAATAATAATAAAAAAAGAAGAAAAACATACTCCTCCGTCCCAAATATATAGTCCACTATTCCTTTTTTTGGGATGTCCCAAATATATAGTCCATTTTTCATATTTAATTGTAATTTTTCCATTCTTTTACTATTAATTATATCCTTATTTAATATGTACTTTGTAATTAACACTATTCATTAAATAAGGACAAATCAAGTAAAAATTTGCATACTTGTAATTTTCAATATTTTTCTTAATCTATGTGAATTAAAAGTCCAACCGAACTATATAATTGGGATGGAGGAGTATATATTTATAAAATATTCTTTACAAATATTGTCATTATCAATTTGTAAATGTATGATATCATATTAAATGCATAAACATTATATATTTATATTATAATATATATGATATATGCAAAATATATATTAAATATATTAAAAATAAATAAATTTGCTATACAAGGCCGATGTCATGATTCAGTGTTTTTATCACTTTTGAGTTGAATATATGGGATGGTATCATGATTAATTCAGTGTTTTTATCACTTTTATCTGATTAGCTGAGTATCAAATAATCTTTGCTAGAATAAAACCGACGTTCTAACAAATTGTGTGTATTGCAGGACAGAGCCTGATATTGCTTTGCTCGTGTTAAGGCGTGCTTAATTGTTGTGGAATAAAATTATTTGTAGACCACGTTCATAATATTTGGTGATTGGTGAATATATATACACCAAAAAACTCAAATAACTATGTCATTAATTCCCGCCCTTGTTATTCTCTTTTTTTTTTTTTTTTTTTTTTTTGATAACTCAACCTTCCGACTTACGCCCGACTACGCTCGAGACAATGACTCCGCTCCTCATTGCCGCCGCTAAGGTAAACTGCGGATGTGCACGATATTGACGCCGATGTTCGACGGGTCTGGCGACGTACAACCAGATCCTCCTGTAAAAAGAGAACAATTATGTTCGACCCCCAATCTACTAATAACGATCTCTCCCGAATCGAACCCACACGGATGCTTATTCAAGATGAGTTCCCACCACCGCATATGCCCCCGGGAGCAATTTGATGGAAGCGAGGATATGAACCCCCGACCTCCACCCCACAAACAATTTGATGGAAGCGAGGATTTGAACCCCGACTCCACCCCACAATCACAAGTGTGGTGGCGATCAATGTCGTAAGGATTCAGCAGTCATACTATTCCGTCTTATAGTAATATTCCCCAAATCTCCCAAAATAAAAAAATAAGAAAACAGAGGAGATTTATGCTCTCGATTATAGCAGTGCTTTAAGGGGGGATAACTGAGAGCTCAACATTGAGAACAATAAATTCTAGACTACTTATTCACCCAAAAAAGGGGAGAAAATAAAAACAAGAATTATATATAGACTACTTTTATGGGTGCGCATGAAGATCACGAACAGACATGAATTTGTATTATATGTGATCACTATGTAGAGCAATTAATTTGTATCTCCATAATTAATTTCCATTATAGTCTACTTACAAAGATTTTTTTTTTTAAATAAATGGATACACATGAAAAAAATGAAAAGATCCTAATCAGTGACCACAAATCTATCAGGTAGCAAAGGGAAAACAATGTTATACTTCAGAAAAAAGAAACAACAAAAATAATTTAAAATCGCAATTTAAATGAATGTCGTCTATTTCTAGAGGATTTTGGTCATTTGTTTTTTTAGCATGTGTCCGAAGTATCGTCTTGATGGTCGATGTATCACGTGGAATGTCGTCGGCCAGGATCATCGAAGTACGCAATTGTCATAGCTTTCATAACATCCGAAGAATTACGTGAGTGAAAGACAAGCGAAGTAATTGAGGAGTCGCCTAACTTGGTCTTTAAATCTTTCAATTTATCAAAGATCAACTTGAAAATTAAAGTTAAGAGGATCACTCTCTTTTAGATTCAAACTTGATTCAACATCATTGGATAAGCTACAATAGCTAGCGGATTATCTTACATCGTTGGTGCGGTGATCATTCTCTCGAAATGAGACCCTACTACAATCTTTTTCAAGAGAGCCTCAAACGGATTGCGAGTAGAGATATTCTGTTGAGAGTGTGAAAGACTGGTATTTTTGCTATTACTAACGATATTTTTGTTGTGACCATATATCCGCCATTGTCAATCAACTTTCTCAATAGGAAGTTGGTCCTCGGCACTAGGTTGACCTACCTTGGCATTGTCCGCCCACCGCTTTCTTGGGCAAAGAGTCCCGAGAGGTACTAACATGAGTAACTTCTCCCATAATGATATATATGTTACCTAGTATCGTCATAATATTAGCCAATTTCATTCTTTTAACTAACTGCGAAAAAAATTTGCAAAGGAGGAGCCAGGGCTCGACGGCGCGTGCTGTTGAAGAATGAGTGACGACTCATAGGAACGATTCTTCCACCTAGTTATCGACGATCTTACTCTTATCTTTAGATAAATGGATATGTCTATACATCTTACGAACACGTAATCGCCCCTCTTGGATGAAGAGTCACGCCCATGAGACTCCTCATGAACATATGGATAAATACGATGACATACAACAGTATTATGACCCGTAATGCAACAATTTGAGTAAAATTCTTGTAATTTCTCATAACTCAAAAAAACAAACGAACAATAATGACCTATACGTTCAACCATAATATACTCCTGAAGAGGCTTGACAAGATCAGTATCCACAAGAACCCGCACAAAATGACCAAGAGAACCATTCAACGATTTTTCATCAATCTGAATAGGGGTCCGAATATCTTTGGCAATACCCGTGATGGTACTAGAATGCCAATATTCATTGCTAAGCTCAAAAATGTGTACCCAAACACTAGCTACAAAGGTATTATTCTTGTAAGAATTAAAATCGGGTACCCACAGTGACAAACGAATAGTACCCGGATCAAACTAGCTATCAAGAATAACGTTACATGTACTGAGTTCTATTCGCAGGCCCAGAGAAACTTTTATCCAAAAATATCATTTTTCCAATGAAATTAACTTTCAATCATGTGTGATACCCCACAATTTAGTGAGACGTGTTTGTAATGAAAGCAAGCGAAGGTTTAGATCATTTATTCAAGAACACATGCCCAATTAAAGCAAGGAAAAATTCAATGATTTTCATATATTGAAATAAAAAAATAATCACCTTTTTTAATGGGTTCGAGAGATGGGGATAGATTTACCTTTCACCATATTTGTGAATGATGGAACCTTATTTTGTAACATCTCGAGGAAATTTGGCAATTGCCATACACAATGTTAACAAAAGAAGGCCTAGAAGCGGGTTCCGGCGGAACTTGATGCAACAAATAGATTGACCGAAAGCAGAGGGTTTTACCGGCGTGAATGAGGAAGACGAAGAACATGGTGGAACCCTAGCTACATGATCATGATTAGTATCGTGAGAACTCAATTGTGCATCTTTGTGGTCGAATAGTAACATGCACTGAAAAAACTCGGTGGAGGGACACCATAGATGTTATCAATGATCCGGTATTTGTGCGGTATTGTCGTGCGACTTGCTTGGGCAAGAAGAAGTTGTAGCCCTTCTCCAAGACCAAGGCGGAGCCGGGAATAAAAACGGGGTGGGCGAAACATGAAAATCATATAAACGTAATTAAATTTTTTTAAGAAAAAAATTTTCTAGTGTAAACTTATTAAAAAAAAATGAGGGGTGGGGGCGGGGCGGAGTGGCCCCCTTCCCTCCGCCATTGTCCAAGACACATATTTTGAAACCCTAGCAACAAATTGAGGGTTCATAGACGATAGAAATGGCTTCAAGTGCATGACAACAACATTATGGACAAAGAGTAACGCCATGATTCATATTTGTAGATGGATTAGACATAAATGAACTTGCGAGAGATCACATGAGCACCCGCATATTTTGCAAATGAAGAAGCCAAATAGATCGAGAAAGAGTTTAGGAGAACAACATCTTTAATTGGAAGGCCGAAAAAGATAGGCGAATCTCGGCTGGAGCATCATGAGGCGTGTTAGGGTTGAGAGAGCACGTTCATGAGGCGGCTTTCATCCATAAAATTTTGTATTTTGCAAGTTCTTTGTTGATTCCTTATAGAGATTTAATTTTTCATGAATTACTATTTTTCAATCAGTACATACTAACATTTCTTCAAGTCTCTATATACAATAACAATCAAGACCTTTTCTAAATATTTTTGACAATCCAAGCGCCATTCCAAGTTACCTTTTATTTTAAGTACAATCCTTATGGGAGGGAGTGACGTGAATCAAACATCAAGCAACTTGATAGTCTTAACCACTAGACCACTATCCGATTCCTTACAATTCCAAGTTAATTTTTCATCATAAATTTACTTTTCTAAGATAAACATATTATGTAATTATGATCATGAATTGCAATAAAGGCGTAAACATGTTCACGGAAAAACACTTTCGATTCTGATATAAATGATTTTATTACTAAATTTTGTAGTTACCTATAAAATATTGACTAAATCAAAAATATTGATTTTCCCACAAAGTTGATCGAACAATTTCCGACAAATCACCAAAAAAATTTAAATTACCGACATAAATATTTTGGGTATTTACTAACAGTTTTGTATTTTCCCTATACTTAAGAAAATGACAAAAACTTATATGAGGCAGTCTCACAGATTATTTTCGTGAGACGAATCCTAAAATGAACCGTATTACTTAACTCATTTGAATTTGGATCTAACTTATTTTGATTTGTAAAATTGATTTGATCTATCTCATAAATTTAGATCCATGAGACGGTCGGTCTCACATATGACTTACTCTTAGAAAATTACAGTTATCTTAATAGTTACTTTTGGAATTTGGTTTTGTGAAAAATGGGTGTTGACCCATTTTGGACCAAATATTTAAGTTATTTCCATTGGTGGAAAATGGAATTAAATTATATGATAAAATTCTATTAAGTGAGTAGTTGAGACTGACATCTTGAATTTCTCAAAACTAATTGCGGGTGAATAAGAAATTAATGCTACAAATTAGCCACTTAAACTAAAAATTGACGTGAAAATTGGTAAATGTGGAGAAGGAGTGAAGCTCCATCTGATTGACATGTATTTTGCATGTATTTTGGGCTTAATATTGGCTAGAATGTGTTGATATGCATGCATTATATGAGTAAATAGGGTTTTATTCCTGTTTTGTGGAAAAGGATTACGCTTTGCTCGTTTTGTAGGAATTTATCGATAATTATAACATTTTAGCAACAATTCGGAGCATTGTAATCGCCAATACTTATTTGAAGTATGAAGTTTGGAGTCGAATCGAGAAGAAATCAGACGAACCAGGTGAAAAACGGAAGAAAAAGGCCAAGTGCTAGGCTTTGTTATAGTTGAGCACGGGCGGGCGTCTTCCTAAAGACGGCCCGTGCTCAACCTATAAATGAAGACCCTGGGTTCGGCTACCAGCACGGGCAGCCCATGCCATAGGGCACGACCCGTGCCTCCTGCAGAATTCTGGACTATCCATGCGGCACCCAGCACGGGCTGGGCGTGCCATACAGCACGGCCCGTGCTCCTCTGCGGGAAAAACAGAGTTTGATCCGTTTTCAACTAGGTTTCGACCCAAACAAAGTACAAATAGACATGGGGCGGCCACAAAAGAGCAATTCCCCACCGGATATTCGGAGAGATCGATCAAGACCGCAACCACACCTTCGAGGATTGAAGATAGATCGAGAGATCGTCATCATCCCCGTCTACTCATTCCATAGTATCGGTATTTTCAATTAGTTTAGACATGAACTTTAATAATTTGTCTATGAATTATTTCTTTTCTATGTCTGGCTAAAAACTTTGTGATTCCCGGGTTTGGGAGTAAGTTAATGGATATTTTTATTTGATGATTCATTGCAATCAAAGTTAATGTTTTCCAACTCTATTCAAGTACTTTGCTTTAATTCTTGTTTTATCACAAAGCTATTGGTTTAACTTGTTTTCATATATTGATTCATAATTCGAACATATGAGTTTCAATATTAGATTTATGAGTACTTGACATGAATAGCTTGCACGATTGAGAAGTCTGTGAATATTCGTGAGGCCTTTTAATCTTTTGAACTTTTGGGAGTTGGATATATCATGTTGAGTAGAGATGCTAGCATATATATTCCAATCAACGCTTTTACGTGCATCTCGAGAGAGAGGGTAAATTGCTTTTGTGATTGGTCTATAGAGAAGAATACATTTAACTTTGGTTTGATTAATCTGATAATAAAAGGGGATATTAACTGAAACCATAACCCAAGAATCCATTCATCCATTATTCTTCTTGATCTTTTAATCCACTCTTTGCTTTGTTATTCTAGGATACTTTCTTCTTTAGTATTAATAAAATCAATCCTCTCAATTTCGATAGTCTAAATAAAAATAAGGCTATTACAATCCAGTACTTAGTATATTAATTTATTAGTCCCTGTGGATTCGACCTTGCTAACCCTATTCTATAAACCGCACCGTACACTTTGCGGTGAAGCTAAAAAATAAGGTTAACAAGTTTTTGCGCCGTTCGACTAATTAAATTTTTCGTACTAATATTGCGATCAATATAATTATTTTTAATTTAGACATTTTTTTTTTTTTTTTTAGTTTGTTGTTTAATTTTACTTCTACCGTGTGTTTGACTTGTTTTCTTTAGTTGGTTCGGTAGTGCATGAACACACGCTCGAAGCAAGGAGAATTAGCACCATTCATATCGGAGGTTGAGGCTTTTGCTAGGCGGAATAGTCGGCTACCAAACGGGTAGAAAGACAAAGAAGGACAAACTATGGCGGACATAGAAGGTAATAACGGAGGCAATAACGGGATAGATAACGAAGGTAACAACCGGGCCAAAAGGGTCAATGTCTAGTTACCAATACCAGAGGTTCCAGTAGCTTCGCGATCAATATCGAGGCAATTTGCGATTACTTTCGCCCGATCAATCAATCGCAACTATGGTGGAATTGCCAATGTCCCAATCAATGCGAATAACTTTGGTGGGCCAAGACTCGATCTCGATGGTGCGTAGAATTAGTTTGGGGTTTCCGTCCGAGGATCCCAACTCTCATCTTGCAAATTTCATACAAATTTGCAATACTATCAAGATAAATGGGGTGATGATGTTATATGTCTTCGCCTATTCCCTTTCTCTTTAAGGGATAAAGAGGTAGAATCCTGCTAGCACCCTAACTCATGGGAGTGTGAACAATTGGGATGAGCCGAGTTAGAGGTTTTTGTTTAAATACTTCCCACCAAGCAAGACACTACTGACTCAAAAGTGAGATCACCGAGTTCGAGCGAGTTTGACTGAGCCTTTGTATGAGGCCTGGGAAAGATTCCAGATTTGTTGAGGAGGTGCCACGCAACACGGATTTCCTCAAGATCAATAGCTTTGCTTCTTTTACAATGGGTGATGGGGCGGACTAGATCATTTGTGGATGCTACATCGGGGGGCGCTTACTCGCGAGTTTCCGGAGGATGCATTCAACTTGGCTTTGGAGAGATGGCCATGAATAGCTATCGGTGGTCCGAGAGGACCAATGTGAAAAAGGTAGCCGAAGTTTCGATTCGGACCCAATTAAAGGTTGACATGCTCGGATGGCCGTATTGACAAACTAATTGAGTGCTTTGACAAAGGCAAATAAGGGAACCGCGAGTGCAAGTAATGGATGAGCTCCTATAGATCCGATAGAGGAAGCAAATTACGTTAATAACCGAAATTCCAACAATTTCCTAAACAATCAAGCTCCTACCCACTACCATCCGGGCTTGAGGAACCACAAGAACTTCTCCTACGCAAACACGAAGAACATGATGCAACCACCACCGGGTTTAATGTGACAAACGGTGTCATCATTACTGCAGAGCCTAAGCTAACCATGGAGGATATGTTCACCTTGTTTATGAGTGAGACGAGGAACATGTTCAACAAGAATGAGGCGAAGATGGATGAAATTGAAAACCATGTCACACAATTGGCCAACACTATGGGGTCCAAAATGAAAAATCTTGAAACCCAAATTGGCCAATTAGCTACAATTATTGGTGGGCGATCGAAAAGGCCAATTTCCGAGCAACACCGAGGTTAATCCTAAGGAGCGGTGTAAGGCCATCCGTCCCGAGGAGTGGAACGAAATATGAGGGGCTAAAAATACCGAGAAATCGCTTAACAATAGCGGGACGACACGACCCGTGCGCGCACCGCACGGCCACCCGTGCGCCTGCGAAACGGCGATTGACATACCGGAGACGCGAAAATCAAGCAAATGGCGATGTTGAGGCCGAGGAAGGAGTTGCAATTGGAATGAACTCCAACGATTATTCCAACAAGATGTCCAACGACATTATTTTGTTGGAATTAATTCCAACAATAATTCCAACAAGATATTTCCATTGGAAGTTAAGAAAAAAATCCAAGCATCTTGCGGAACAAAAAGGGGAGAGAAGCTTAAATCTTCCTCTAACCATGATATTTCTAAACTTAATGTTCCCCTTCCTTTTCCCCAACGTTTTCAAAAAAAAAGTTAGATGCGCAATTTTCTAAGTTTTTAGATATTTTTAAGAAATCGCATATTAACATTCCTTTTGCGGACGCATTGGAGCGGATGCCCAACTACGCTAAGTTTTTAAAGGATGTTATATCAAAGAAGCGAAAGATGACTCGGTTTCGAGATAGTCAATCTGGCTGAGAAGAGTGCGGTCAATAATCCAAAGGAAACTACCACAAAATTAAAAGATCCGGGAGTTTCACTATCCCTTGTGCTATTGGTGTTGTTTTCTTTAAGAAAGCACTATGTGATTTAGTAAATGCGCAGTATTAACTTGATGCCTTTGTCTATTTTCGTGCAACTTGGATTGGGAGAGGTGAAGTCATCTACGGTCACCTTACAACTCGCAGACCGATTACTCACGTATCAGAAGGAATCATCGAGGATGTGCTTGTCAAAGTGGATAAATTCATATTCCCCGTGGACTTTTTGTGGACTTTTTGGTCTTTGGATATGGAGGAGGATAAAGACGTCCCTTTGATACCTGGCGTCCATTCCTAGCTACGGGGAAGACCTTAATTGATGTGCAAAAGGAAGAGCTCATGTTACGGTTTAATGATGAGCATGTTTTATTTACTATCTATAAGGCACTTCAATTTCATGATGGTGTGGAACAATGTAATTTCATTGACGTAGTTGAATCTTGCATTGATGAGTATGCGGATCATACATTGTTTAGGGATACTTTAGAGTTTGGTTTGACACATTCGTGTTCAACATCAAACATGATGATTGATATTGATAACCAAGACTTGTATGATTGCGTTTGTGCTTTAGATAACATGTAGGAACTCGAGAAGCGCGAGGCGTGCACACACGAAAAAAAACGTGCGAGAGTCCGTTCTACGGGCGCATGACCCGTGCTCTAGAGCACGCCCGTGTCGTCGTATATAGGAAGGAAAATATGGAAAAGTCGACGCGAGCACGGGCAACCCGTGCCTAAGGTCGAAGAAAAAAAGCTGGAAAGTCCAAGACGGCACGACCGGGCTTGAGCACGGGCAGCCGTGCCTCGTAGCCGAGAGAAAAGACGAAAACCCTAAAGATGGCACGACGTGCCCCCGAGTCGGCAGCCCGTGCGTCCCATCCGAGGAGGCCACTTCAAATTCCGAACTCAAACCCTTACCCGAGTATCTCAAATATGCATTCCTTGGAGCGAATAACACGAGTCCAATGTCGTATCATCTCCTTTAACTTTAGTTCAACTCGATAAATTGCTTAGGGTGTTAAGACAACATAAGTCGGCGATAGGTTGGTCAATCTCGATTTGAAAGGCATCACCCATCGATTGTAATGCATAAGGTTAGAATGGAAGATGTCTATAAACCTTTGGTGCAAAATCAAAGAAGATTAAACCCTATAATGTTATAAGTCGTTAGAAAAGAAGTTTTAAAATGGTTAGATCTTTGGAATTATAAATGTTATTTCGACGCTTCTTGGGTAAGTCCTATGCAAGTGGTGCAAAAAGGGGGATGACGGTAGTTAGAAACGAAAGTGATGAGCTTATTGCAACTAGAATAGTTCTTGGATGTCGTATTTGCACCGACTATAGAAAGTTAAATGATGCTACTCGAAAAGATCACTTTCCCTTCCCTTTATTGATATGAAGCTTGATCGTTTGGCGGGATATGATTACTATTGTTTTCTTGATGGTTATTCCTATATTCGATCATGATTGCCCCTGAGGACTAAGAGAAGACGACATTTACATGTCCCTATGGTATATTTGCATTTCGCAGAATGCCATTCGGACTTTGTAACGCACCCGAACTTTTCGGCCGATGCATGATGGCTATCTTTCATGATTTCATTGAGAAAATAATGAAGGTTTTTATTGATGATTTTTCCGTGTTTGGAGACTCATATGATCATTGCTTGGATAACCTTTCTTTAGTTTTGCAGAGATGCGAGGAGACTAACCTTGTTTTACATTGGGAAAAGTGTCATTTCATGGTGCGTGATGGCATTGTTTTAGGCCACCGAGTCTCTTCGCAGTTTGGAAGTTGATAGAGCGAAGGTCATTGCAATTGAGAAACTCCCACCCCCAACAAACGAGAAGGCCATTAGAAGCTCTTTTTTGGGCACACCGGATTCTCTGAAGGTTTATCCGTGACTTTTCTAAAATCACTAAACCTTTAAGTCGGTTATTAGAAAAAGATCTTTGCTTTCAATTTTTCCGATGATTGTTTGCGAGCTTTTGAGATTCTCAAGAAGGCTTTGGTGACAACACCAATTCTAGTAGTTCCGTTAGATTGAGTCACCCTTCGAGTTAATGTGTGATGCCGACTTTGCGATTGGGGCTGTTTTGGGTCGAAAAAAGAGACAAGATGTTTAGAGCCATCTATTATGCGAAAGAGAACTTTAGACAAAGGCCCAACAAAACTACACCACCACCGAGAAGGAAATGCTTGGCAATCGTGTTTGCATTTGATAAGTTCCGATCTTACTTTATTGGAACTAAGACAATAGTAGTCCAACACCACCATGTGACGATCAAATATCTATTCGACAAGAAGGATGCCAAATCGAGACCGATTCGGTGGATCCTTTTGTTACTGAGGAATTCGATGTGGAGATTCGGGATAGAAAGGGTTGCGAGAATGTAGTAGCCGATCACTTGTCCGGACTAGAATACAAGAAGGAGGAGAAAGAAGACACGGAGGCAATTAAGGAGGAGTTCCCGATAAGCAACTTTTGATGTTACAAGCTAAATTCCCATGGTATGCGATTTTGTTAATTATTTGGTTGCGGGGGTCTTGCCTTCTAGATTTATCATCTTATCAAAAGACGAAATTCCTCCATGATGTCAAGTTCTACATGTGGGATGACCCTTGCTCTTTAAGATGTGCGTGACACCATCATTCGACGATGTGTGCCTCAAGAAGAGTGGGAGGGAGTTCTACAACAATGCCATTCTTCACCTTCCGGGACACTTGATCCGACACGCACGGCAAAGGTATTGCAAAGTGGTTATCTTCGCCCACGTTATCTAATGATTGCTATCTATTTGTACATCGATGTGATAGGTGCCGGCGATGGGGAACATCTCGAGCGACATGAGATGCCCATGACCAATGTGATGGAGGTCGAGCTCTTTGATGTGTGGGGATCGACTTCATGGTCTCCTTCCCATCTTCGTCGGGTTATCAATACATTCTACTTGCGGTGGAGCACGTATCTCGATGGGTTGAGGCGATTCCGACACGGACCAATGATGCGCGAGTAGTGCTCAAATTCCTCAAGAAAAATATATTCACTCGGTTTGGAACCCCGAGAGCTTTGATTAGCGACGGGGGTCACACTTTGTGAATAAATTAATGAGAACTCTACTTGTGAAGACGAGGTCAAGCACAAGGTAGCATTAGCATACCATCCGCAAGCAAACAGCGGTAAGCGTGGTAGCCAATCGCGAGATTAAGCAAATTTTGGAGAAGACATAAGTGAATATAAATCGAAAGGATTGGGCTATGAAATTAGATGATGCGTTGTGGGCATATCGGATGTGTACAAAACACCATTGAGCACATCACCGTATCGCTTAGTATTCGGGAAATTGTGCCACTTGCCCGTTGAATTGGAGCATAAGGAGATTTGGGGCCGTGAAGAAGTTGAATTTTGACTTCCAAGCGGCGGGTGAGAAAAGGCTCTTGCACTTAAATGAGATGGTGGAATTCCGGATGAAGCTTATGAAAATTCCGGATTTACAAGGAGCGAACCAAAAGATAAAGCACGATCGAATGATAAAGAAGAGGGAGTTTTTACCGGGTGAACAAGTCCTTTTGTTTAACTCGCGTCTTAAACTCTTTCCGAGAAAACTTAAGTCTAGATGGTCGGGGCCGTTTATGATAAAGAAGGCGTTAAATCCTCCGGGAATAGTGGAGTTGTTGAGCCGAGATGGGGAGACGTTCATGGTGAATGGCCGGAGGATCAAGCATTACCCGAGCCGGGATCAAAAGGAAGAGGTGACACGCCCGACTTTGCTAGAGCCGTGATCGAGTAAACATGCGTCAAGCTATAGACGTTAAATTAGTGCTTGTTGGGAGGCAACCCAATGGTTTTGCTATTTTATTTTTTTCCATGTTTTCTTGGTTTGTTTTTCCCTTTTCTAAGTTAGGATTTATTTGCTTTCATAGGATAGGATTTTCATGTGAATCCATATAAAAAAATTGGAAAAATTGAAGTTGAGGTGCGGTACCTAAGACGGGCGGCCTTCTTTAGTACCAAAGACTTGAGTATTGTTGTTCGGCAAGACTCAAGACGGCAGCCCGTGCCATACAAAGACGGCCCTGCGGTCCCCGACTTTTGAATCGAATGTGCGGCCCTAGCACGGGCCGCCCGTGCCCTTTGGCATGGCCCGTGCTCCTACCCGCTGAGACAGACATAAGAGCGGGCAGAGGGCAAAATTTCTTCCAAAACTCATCCCTCTCGCGCACGGGCCTAAGAGAAATCGATCCCCCTCAATTTTTTTCGAAAATTTCTCCTAGATATTCACCACAAATCACTTCCCACACTACTCTAACACGATTTACACTTGTGAAATTGCTTTAAAGCAAGGATTTGGGGTAGAAAAGCACCTAGGGTTTCAAACTTCAACTCTTTTCGAATTCTCAGGATTTAAGGTATGAATTGCACTTTTTATTTCGAATTTCTTGAGGATTATGGATTAGGGTTGCTATATGATGCTTGTTTGATACTTTTGCCATGTATTTGATTGAGATTTTCTATTGGGCATTTTATCGAACACCTTGTGGGTTGTTGAATTATGATGATTTTGGTTAATTGCTTGATGAATTATACATGAGCTCGATTGTTTAGGGTGTTAGTGACTAGGATTCTCTGCAATTATATTGTTGTTTGGGCTTGGAGGCTTAATTGTGGATTGAATTGTTGAGATGAGACACTATGCCTTACGTTAATTGTTGTATGTAATTCATCATTTGTTTTACTTAGTGTATACTGATTCTCACAATTGTTTTGCCAGGTACTTATTCAAACAAATGGCTGAACCACATAACCAAAGAGGTCGGGGTGGACGCCTAAGGAGACCCGCTCGGGAGGTTGATCCAAATAGCCCCTACCAGCTGGACTCACCTTCACAGAGCCGCAATTAATGGAAAAATAGAACCTACTGATCACTCGTAATTTCACGCCCACACGCTATGCCGATGATGAGTGTACCCAAGCTCTCGGGATACACAAGGAGGTTTGGCACATGTTCGAACGAATGGGATGGACCGCCTTCATGCAAGGGCGGTGGCCGACATTCAAAACACTCGCCCTCGAGTTCTTGAGCACTATGCGAGTTACGGAGACATGAGCGAAAACGAACCCGGAAAATCCATTTTATTGGGCAATGTATGGAGAAACGCCACTATCACCGACCAACCAGATTTTTGGGGTACCATCGGGCGCCCCATACTGCATCACGCAAACTATAACTTACATGAATTTTGGCGATTGTTGACCGTAAAATCCCGAAAACCGACCTAATGCAATATGAGGCACGCACATCCAAGGCCCGGCACTCAGCAACCCCGTATTCCGTTACATCCAAAAAGTGACGGCCCATTCGATGTTCGCCCGCACAACAACGAGGGTATGCAATCGGAGAGAGCTATACCTACTTTGGTGTATGCTCACCCGCACCCTTATAATATGGCGGCGTCTTTGGAACACGCCGTTTACATATCGCAGAGGAAACGGGGATAATATTAATTGGGGGAATGATCACCCCCATTGGTCAACATTTTGGGGTTGACATGAGCCGCATGGAGCATGTGTAGGGGTCGCAAGATCAACATGAGCGCCCTCCACTACCATGAAGATCATAATCAAGAGGAGAACATCCTCTCTGTTTTCAAAGAAAAAGTCGGTCCCGCTTTCCCCTTCCCAACCTAACCATGGCTCATTTTTTGTGGTGGACAATCAAATTAATCGCTCTTCAGTCTTATGAGGCTCATATCGGGACCATGGATGGCCCGACGCATGAAAAAGGAGGAGGGTAGCGGGGTTGCCCGATGAAGAAGATTCGGTGATGGAGGCGAGGAGTACGATTGCCACGAGAGGGGTTTCGAGCAGTCTTCTGCAGGGGCAACCCGACATTCGAGCTCCCACCAAGGTGAGGAGCGTGGGGGATAGTTTGATCATGATAGATTCTATGCTCTTGAGAGAGCATGCGACGGATAAGGGCGACTTCCGGATTCACCAGGATGAGTTCCGAGCTTTCCGAGCATAGCAAGAACAAAGGCATCGTGGCCCATGAGCAAAGGTACCAAGCCCGTGACTTGTGGTACCAAGCTCGGGAGCGGCGGAGTTGGAGATATTGCGACGCGTTGCATCGATTCAAAATTGGCATATCTCCCAGGGCCACTTTCCGTCGCCACCCCCACAAGAATCCGGGTCCTATCCACACTTTTCTTTGAAATTCTACCTTCTCTCCTATGCGCTATAATTTCATTTAAGTTTTGGGGGAGGTCGTATTTTTTGAAGGGTGTGGCGTTTTGCATTCATGTAGTTGCATTTAGAGCATGTAGTATGCATTGCATTAGTTGTTTTGGATTATTTTAGCACGTTTATTGCTTTAGCACGTTATTGTTTTCTTAGTTATTTAGGGAGTGGGTTGACCGCTATTGTGTGTTTGTTGATCTTGAGAGCATGTGTCGGCGCTTTATGTTGTTTTGAATTGGGTGTTGGGCGTGAGTTGGCCGGATTGAGAATAACTAATATGGAGCATGTGATTATTGGGATCATGGTTAAAATACTTTGAATTGTGCACTTACAAACCTGTGAGCTTTTTGAGCCTTTAATGCTTTCACATTATGCGTCTTGTTGGTTGATTGAGTCGCAATCATGTTGTTTTGAATTCTAGAACTTGCTCTATCTCTGTCAAAAGTCACATGTTGTATGCATTCATGAAAATGATTTTAGGCCATTTTTGTAAGCCTTTCAAGCCTTTTTGCCTACCTTGATATTTGATTTCCCTAGTTATCCAATTTGAGCCTATTGCGATTTTTGATAGCCACATTTCAAGCCTTAAAACTTAACTTAATATATTTGTTACCCTAAGCTTGAACGCATATAGCATTGAGTAAAGGGATTGAATAAAGCGGCTACCGAATGAAAGGGTATCGAGAAGTTAGAAAATAGTGTATATGTTGGGTGATTGGGAATAAAAGAAGAAAATGAGGAAAATGGAGGATACTCACAAAAGAGTCGGAAAAAAAAAGACTCGAAAAAAAAGTGAGTCGGCCATAAGTGAAAAATAGGCTGGAAATTGTGATGTAAGGCGAAGAAGAATGAATTGTATGAAAAAGAAGGAAAAATAAGAGAAGTGATAAAATAGAAGGCGATTGGAGGTACATAGTTGATTCATATTAGAATAATCTGTTGGAGAAAAACGATGTGCTTACCAATTTATACGCTGAGTTGAGTCTCTTTATCCAAATTTCCTTACCTTAACCAAAGAGCCTTCATTACAATCATAAACAAAGTCCTTTCGATTAGTGAATTGCATACAAACGAGTGGCGGAGATGTGAGATGATTTGCAAGCATATGGTAATTCTTTAACATTGATATGACTTGAGCGAATACACATCCCTTATTATTCTAGTGAGTAGAGTATACACTTTATCCCCCGAGGGCGTGATTTGAAGTGTTTTACCATGATTTTAATAGACTTGTGCTCCGTGTTAGCTATTTGAAACGTGGTTGGTTTGTGCTTGATGTTTGGATAGATGACATGAATTGTGATGCGGTGTTCTTGAGTTGCTCTTCTTTACCCCATTTGTGTTGTCTTGTTTACAAAGTGTTGACCGGATCACAGTTTAAGTTTGGGGTTTGATTGACATGTATTTTGCATGTATTTTGGGCTAATATTGGCTAGAATGTGTTGATATGCACGCATTAATTATATGAGTAAATAAGGTTTTATTCTGTTTAGTGGAAAAGGATTATGCTTTGCTTGTTTTGTAAAAATTTATCGATAATTATAGCATTTTAGCAACAATTGAGCATTGCAATCACCAATACTTGATTTGAAGTATGAAGTTTGGAGTCGAATCAAGAAGAAATTAGATGAACCGGCAAAAACGGAAGAAAAAGGCCAGTGCTAGGCTAGACAGGTGAGCACGAGCAGACGTGCTCTTGCTTAAACGCGCCGTGCTCAACATATAAATGAAGACCACAGGTTCGACTACCATCACGGGCAGCCCGTGCCTTCTGCACTCTGGACTATCCATGCGGCACTCAACACGGGCCGGGCGTGCCATACAAAGACGACCCATGCTCATCTCAATGGGAAAAACAAAGTTTGATCCGTTTTCAACTAGGTTTCACCCAAACAAAGTACAAATAGACACGCGGCGACAAACAGGGGCACGCCGATTTTTACCCTAGAAAGCGAGAGAAAAGAGCAATTCCCCACCGGAGATTCGGAGAGATCGATCAAGACCGCAACCACACCTTCGAGGATTGAAGATAGATCGAGAGATCGTCATCATCCCCGCGTTCACTCATTCCATAGACGTATTTTCAATTAGTTTAGACATGAACTTTAATAATTTATCTATGAATTATTTCTTTTCTATGTCCGGCTAAAAACTTTGTGATTCCGGGTTTGGGAGTAAGTTAATGGATATTTTTATTTGATGATTCATTGCAATCAAAGTTAATGTTTTCCAACTCTATTCAAGTACTTTGCTTTAATTCTTGTTTTATCACAAAGCTATTGGTTTAACTTGTTTTCATATATTGATTCATAATTCGAACATATGAGTTTCAATATTAGATCTATGAGTACTTGACATGAATAGCTTGCATGATTGAGAAGTCGTGAATATTCGTGAGGCCTTTTTAATCTTTTGAACTTTTGGGAGTTGGATATATCATGTTGAGTAGAGATGCTAGCATAGATATTCCAATCAACGGTTTTACGTGCATCTCGAGAGAGAGGGTAAATTGCTTTTGTGATTTGTCTATAGAGAAGAATACGTTTAACTTTGGTTTGATTAATCGATAATAAAAGGGGATATTAATCAAAACCATAACCCTTAATCCATTCATCCATTATTCTTCTTGATCTTTTAATCCACTCTTTACTTTGTTATTCTAGGATACTTTCTCGCTTTAGTATTAATAAAATCAATCCCTCTCAATTTCGGTAGTCTAAATAAAAATAAGGCTATTACAATCCAAAGATCTTAGTATATTAATGTATTAGTCCCCTGTGGATTCGACCATGCTAACCCTATTCTATAAACTCGCACCGTACACTTGGGTGAAGCTAAAAAATAAGGCGAACACCATCCCACTTCACTCCACATGGAGAAAGTTTTTTCTATTTATACAACCTAAGTTGGAGTAATGGGTTTGGGCCACTGGGCACCAAAATTTTTAAAGAAGGAGGATTTACATACTCGTGAGTTTGGTTTAAAACACGCATTGTATTGCCGCCCACCGCCATCGGCCCGGTCTGCGCTGGGCTCCAAGTCCCTTATAGTTTTGGAAAAAATTTATTTAAATTTTTAATTTTTTACTCAAATGGGACTAGTGCGCGGGCGCGTTGTGCGATGGGAAGTCTTGCAGTGCGCACGAGACAAAAACTTTTTACTATTGCGTGCGCACAAATGCGCCGGTCGTCGCTGATTTCGAATTGAGGCGATTGTTCGAGTTACTAGGTGCGTTTTCAGTGAAGACACGTTTTTTCGAACCAAAAGACGTATCCTTTCGATGAGGCACCTTGATGACTATAAATATGAACTCTCTGCATATGGAAAAAAGGAGACGAAAACAATCAAATAAAATCAAGTTATTATGCATTACCATATATCATATCGAATTATTTCCTTCCAAAAGCTTGAAAGCCTAAACACTTGTTCTGTTCGTTGTTGATTCGACTTTTGCAAGTGCTGCTATGTCGAACCTGTAAAGTCGTTGTATCTTAGAGACGATTGCTGGAACCGTAAACACTTTGTAACGGACCAATTTCGTCTTGCAGAGATAATATCAAATACTATCCTCGACTTTAATCTCCGCCCCATTTTAGTTTTCTATACCTTAGCCATTTTCTGTTAAACAGTATCACCCAAACAACAGTTACTAACATATTTTTCTGTAGATAAATTGATTTTTTTTCTTGCGGTGGATGTGAAGACGCCCCATGATACCCCATTGCATTTGTGATATCTAATACAAAATAATATATTACCATTGAGAATTCAATCTACATACATTTTACCAGCAAAAACTCTGAGAAAATCAAAGGTTGCAAGACAAAATGCAAATGTAATGAGTGAGCCGAGTCAGAGTCTCTCTCTCTCTCTCTCTCATTAACGTAAACTGTTTGTCTGCCTTAAACAAACGCCGTACGCCTCCACACTATGCTGCAACCCTGCCATGCCATGCATGCGCAGAACCACTCACACTTTAAATGCTTCCTACCAATTAATGTTTTTCTTTTCTTTTTTGCCACTCACACAAACAACACAGAAACTTTGGATCAAGACTCAAGAGGACTATGAAAATCAATCCCCTGTGGTGGAATGCAATTGTAGATTAACCCATCAACATACTTTCATGATTTTTTTTTCCATTTATAATTTGGTTTTTTAACAATTAGATTGAATATTGATAAATCATTTCGGGAACTTGAAATTAATTGGTAACTGTTTATGGATTTCTTTAATTGATTAGTTAATGTAGACTTAATTGCACTTTTAGCCACGTAGCTTAGAGAAGTTGTCAATCTTCGTTTTGTAACTTCATGACCCGACTGTTTCGGTCCTTGACGAATCTTTTAGTCAAAATAGTAATTCCATTCGGTAACTTTTAATGGTCTTAAGTATATATTTTATTTATTGTAAATATATGAAATTTTGAAACACTTAGTTCGGACCAAAGTTGCACAAAATCACATATAGGAGCATAATTATACAAATTAGATGAGTTCAAAATTACACATAATTAAAATTTTACGGATAAAAATTGCTACCTAAAATATTTAATCGATAAAAGATATTAGGCCCCATAATTACGAGACCAAGTTTGCTATTAAGTCGTTAAGGTATATGCTAATTTTAAATAGCAGTTATCCAGTAGGCATACATGATGATTGATGCATCCTATATATTAAAGCACATTATTTTTTTACTCAAAAACCTTAAACCAGGTCTGGTTGTGTGTGCATATCTATATATATATATATATATATATATATGTACTTAATTTGATTGGTCGCTTGTTTCCAATTGATGATTTTTTTTTTTAATTTAGCCTAATTCATAAAAAAAAAGTCATTATCTTTCAAAATTATAAACAACTAACTAGCCTTTAACATGATTTGTTTATTTCCCTAAAAAAAACATGATTTTTTTATATATAATATGTCACAAATAATTGCATCTATTGAGAATTATTTGTAAAATAAAAACAAACGTTATGGAGGTATTAATAATTTAAAAGATATAATTGAGTTTTTCAATAATTGAGAGCTACTTTTTCTTTAAAAAAATTGAGAGCTACTTAAGCTAAGGAACTAATATAACTAATTGTTACGAAATGTATATATAGTGTTAATTATTGATCACATGCCAGCTTTGGTTAATCAATACATATAATAGCAAATGTGGCACCTAGCTATATATATGCAACTATATATTAATCGCACGGTTGCACCTTTTAATTTTATGGTTGTCCTAATTAAGAATTTCGTCCCCATAGGACATAACCCCACAAAACTTAATTATAATTACAAAGATCTCCAATAATGGGGAAGAAAGGGTTGGCAAAGCACAAAGATGTCGGCTTATATACATTCATGTGAACTTAGCTGTTCGAGGAGGCATATGTAACTTTATTGTCTGCACTCAGCATGCAAATAATGTTGTGGAAGTACAACATCGAATGATGGCCTAATATGTTAGAAATTTAAGAATTTTATTTTCTTGTCTAAAGTACATTGATGATTTTATTTGCACTCAGCATGCAAATAATGTAATTTTATATATTCTATTGCAATTGTTATTTCATCTTTTATTGTGATACTACCAATACATGTCAAATATTGTACATTGATGATTGACGGAGAGTAAATTCAACTTTCAGTTATTGTTATTAATTTAGTTTTTAATATTCCAGTCTTATTATTATTAGCTAGCCCAAAACTGTTATTAATGGGTTAAATTATAATTGTTATTAAATAGATGGCCCACGAGACCCAGTCTACTAAACTAAAGTTCATGAGACTCAAATGTCCCACGAGATTCTAGTCTGCGAAATAAGAGTAATGAGACTCAACAATCTAAGTATAAATATTTTATCTTCGTTAATTTGTAATTAAGTCATCGATCGATTACTTTGGCTTTGTACTATATTCGGATCCAATCTTGACAAGGGCGGAGCCAGGAAATTTTTGGGATGGTAGATCACGCGAAAGTGGGGTGGGCGAATAAGAAAATCATAAAAATATACTTAAAATATTTTTTTTAAATTTTATAGTGTAAATTTTTTTAAAAAAATGGGGGAGCGGGACCCAGTTACCCCCCCGCCCTTGATTATCGACTTAAGCATCGGAGGCAGGAACTCGGACCCTTCGATTCTCTTGTATACGTGTAGTGTTGGAATTGGTCTTTGATAAATGGGGTGTTGACCCGATTTTGACCAATTAATTAAGTGGTTTCCATTTGTGAAAAATGGAATTAAATTATTTGTAAAAATTCTACTTAGAGAGTAGATGAGAATAGCATTTGGAATTTCTCAAAACCGATTCCGAATGAGAAATTAATGCTAGAAGTTAACACTTAATACAAATAAATGGTATGGAAAATGGAAAATGTGGGGGAGGAGAGATGTTCCATCCCACATAGGAAAAAGGAGGTAAAGTTGCACACTTTATTAATCCTAAGTTGGACAAATGGGTTTGGGCCCTTAGGGCACCCAAGTTTTTAAAGGAGAGAGGGACTACATCTTGTGGGTTTGGTCAAAGCCAAGACGCGCCATGCCGGGCCAAGGAGAGAGGGCGTACGGGGCTCGGCTGCCCGTGGGCTTGGGCTTGGGCTTCAGGCCCTTATTCTTTTTGGACCAAAAACCTTTAAAACATTAAAATATTTAATTAATTTACGTAATTAATTAAATAGATTTAATTAATTTTTGTAATTAATTAAAAGAGTTCAACTGGAAAAAAACTTTCGGCCCACAAGACGGGAGAGCACGCCTGCGGTGGGTCGGGTCGTCTACTCTTAGAGGGTCTGCGCCTACACGCGCGGGCGCACGCTCGTCTTGTCTGGGTCGTCTTTGGCTGGTGCCGAAAGTTTGAGCTGCGCACGCACGGCGGCGACGCCCGTCTTGTCTAGGTCGTGCTCCCTGCTGCAGTCGCGTCATTTGATCAAAAGGTGTCTTTTAAGCCAAAAGACATGTTCTTTCCATACTGGGCGTCTAAAGCCTATAATAGTCGATCCCTGGTGTCGAAAAACATACGAAAAACACGAAAATAATCGAGATAACATTAAATCGAGCATTGCATTTTGCATCTTGCCCTTTTCCTCCTTGAAAGCTTGAAAGTAGTCCAACACTTTGCTTGTTATTTTTGTTGTTCCTGTTTCTTTGTCTTTAACGCTAACCTAACGTTAAAGCTCGTTGTATCTTAGAGGCGAGCGGAACCGTAAGCACTCGGTATACGGGCGTTTTAAATGCTTGCGAGATCGATTCTAAATCGAGCCCATTAAGCTTCTAAACACTCTATTTCCACCATTTTTTCTTCAAACAAAACCTTCACCGAAATTTCACCCAACATGTAGTAGGCCAGTTCTATTACTTCTATAGCTTGAAAGTAGATCGTGCAATTTGATGTACTTTTACGTGTGTACTAATTATCTGAGCATGAGTGATCTACATTTTTTCGTAACATCAACAATGTCATTCTTTATAAATGTAATATATATTTATGCATTGCACTAGAAAATCGGTGTGAAATCTCCATCAACTATATACAAAGGGCCACTGCTGGCAAAAAATTATCGGCCTCAAAATTAACCCATATTCCCTTGAGATAATTGGCGGATGAGATAAAAGTAAAAAGAAAAGGCCAACCACCTTGTTCGTTTTCCCATACATCTTAGCTGGTCATCTGAAGATTCCCCAAATTCTGAATTTAAGCCAAGTTTTACGCCGGCCCATAAAATAAAAGTGACATGAAATAGTAAAAAGTATGTTCTCATATTTCTTTTTCACATGTTGGAGTTTGGTGATATTATATAGTGTGATTAAGCTGTGTAGTTGTATTGGTCTTTATTGCATTGGGCACCCACGATAAAAGAGACTCATCAGACTGAACTACTAATTTAATTAGTTGTAGCAGGGAAAGACGAAAAAGAAAAACAAGTCTATCATCTTTTCTTGGTCAATGGGTGCTAATTTTATTATTATTATTATTATTATTATTATTATTATTATTGATAAGGTGGTGATGGATGTTTTGGATGAATGTCCCGTGTATGAGATAATGTCATGATCGTAATTCGTACACGCGTTCGTTAGGGCGCTCCTCTAGTCGAAGGAGTTGGTCGACTCGGGCCCAATATTTTCTTTTTGAAATTTAGGGCCCAATTTTTTTATATTTTTATATTTTATATATATATATATATATATATATGGATGAGATCTCGTATGATAACCTCTCTTCAGTAAGGCAGTGCGGATTGAACCCATCAATCCACACCTTTTATTCAATGGTCTAGATTCCTATTAAAATTACATGATTTACCAATTAATTAATAGGTGGAAATGACATAATAGAAATTAGCGAAATGGTGTAACAACCTCTGCCATAATCACACCCCTACAATCAAGGGATTGATTACTATTACGTTTCCATAACTGAACTGTGCACCATTTTAATAGTTGAATTGTGCACCATTTAATAACTAAACTATGCATCATTTTATATGTAACAGTGCATCATTGTATAACTAATTGTACATAATCTAAAATAACTATAAAGATAAATGGTGTAACCATCTTCCCATAGTGACGCCCTACAATCATGGATGTGATAAAGATCACGTTTTCATAATCGAATCGCGGCACCATTTTTAATAATCGAATCGCACCATTTTATATCTAACAACATCGCATCATTTTATAACTAATTGTACATCATCTAAAAAAACTATAAAGACAAAATGGTGTTAACCACATTCACATAATGACGTCCTACAATCATAAATGTGATAAAGATCATGTTTCCATAATTGAACTGTGCACCATTTTAATAACTGAATTGTGCATCATTTTATATCTAACAGTAGTACATCATTGTATAACTAATTGTATATTATCTAAAACAACTATAAAGACAAAATGATGTAACCACCTTCCCATAATGACGCCCTACAATCATGGATGTGATAAATATCGTGTTTCCATAACTGAATTATGCACCATATTAATAGTTGAATTGTGCAACATTTAATAACTGAACTTTGCACCATTTTATATCTAACAGTACATCATTGTATAACTAATTGTACATCATCTAAAAATACTATAAAGATGGTGTTTTATTACTTGGCTTATATTTAGTACCATTTTGATGCATTTTCGATCTCCATAGTTCTATATTTAATAATCATTTTAATGGCCATGTATTGTATAAAGAAAAATATGCATTGTCGAAGAATATATATGCATCAACAAACTACAAACTATGTGACAACTAAAAACTACTAATTGTACACTTACCATTAAACTGTTAAAATTACATCATCATTCCAAAACAACCTACACTAAAAGATAACAAAAATCATACCAAAAAAAAAAAAAACAAAAAACAATTTTCAAGCACAAAAAATATCCCATCAAATTCCAAAAATTATCCCTATGCTTTTTTCTTCTCATTGAAGAATTTCTTGGCCAAATCTAAAACACTTTCTCTCTATTTGTTCAAGTCATCGGCTACAATTGTATGACAATACAACGTCCTCAGGCGTGTAATAGAGCAACATCTATATTGTCAAAGCCACAATTCCATTTGTCTACCTTAGCCCACTTATTAACATTTCGTTGCATGTTATCCGCACCCGCCAGAAGCTTGTCTTTTTTGGTTTCCTCTAGCCATATAAACTTATCGACCTTCCATTAACAACAAGCAAAAATACTAATACTAATACTAATAATAATAATAATAATAATAATAATAATAATAATAATAATAATAATAATAATAAGCACACCTCAAAACCACAGAAACATAAAACATGTACATGTTAAAAAATATTACAAACACAAATGATAAACTAACTATACACTATATGAACCTTAACCGTGCAACAAAAAAACACTACTTACGCACGTTTATGTATGCATAAAACCAAAACTAATCATGCACCATAATATATCTATCTTTACATCAAAGAATATCCCTACCTACACAAACATCAGTACACATATCCTCCCCCTCCCCCCAAAAAAAAAATTGCATCAAACAACATATAAAATTATATCGTTTATGTTAAAATTTACACCAAAACACCAATCAAAAAATAAGAAATAAATATCCTAAAAACCTTTCTCAGAAATATATTTCAAAAACCCAAAAAACAAATCTACACCATAACAAAAAAACACATGTCAAAAAATACTTACCTCAACCAAAACACCTTGAAGAACAAACCAATTCGCAGATCGAACTGAAACCTTTAGTTGATTAAGCGGAAAAATGGATGAAAAAATGGGAGATAGAAATCACCATTCGAGAAAAATGGGGAGAAAAGAATTGAAACATTTCAAATGAAAGAGATAAATGAAAGTGGGAATGAAATCGTAAATCATATCCCTCGATTGTAGGGCGTTGTTATGGGAAGACAGTTACATAATTTTCCTAGTCACTATTTTACCCTTTTCGGGTTTTAATTAATTGATTAATTATGTAATTTTAGTAGGATTATGGACCATTAATCAAATTGAGTGGATGAATAGGATTAGTCCACACTGTCTTATAGTAAGTCCTCTGCCACATTTGATCATATACAATATATATATATATATATATAATAAATAAAATATAGCGCCAAGAGTAAATCGGTTTGTAGTGGCTGAATCTTGTCACTCTAGGAACTTTGAAATAACCCAATAACCCAAGTTCAATTCTTGTTTCTACAATATTTTCTTTTAAATTATCACATTTGATTTTTTTTAAGGCCATAAATTTAAAATAAGTCAGATTGATAAGACACAAAATTAAAAAGTCATTATACGGTTGCCAAAATAACAGTTTATAGGATATTATTGAAGAACTTCTTTTCGTGAGTAGGATATTATTGAACAACTCAATTAAACTTGATTTAATTAATATTTTCACCGCCAAAATTTTAAGACAAGTTGTATTTAAATTATCATTTTGATTTCGAACATGGATGTCATATATTTTAACTATAATATAATTGTATTATATATATTGCATATTATTTTTTATGTTGTCAGTAAGTTTGTATAGAAAAAAAGGGGCCTAATTTTAAAATTCGACTTAGGCAAAAATCGGTAGAATTGGCCCCGCACACGTTATTTATCTAATACGATGAAACAAGAATGTCTTTCAAAAGTGGAATAGAATTGTGAAAACAGGGAGATCGAACTCGTATGTATGCAGGGCTTTGTAGTCCATTACCTTATATCTATACACTCCAATCTCCAATCTCCAATCTCCATAATTTTAATCTTCATTTATGTTTTCCATGTCGTGGAGGTTTGATCTTTTAGTATAATTTGTTTGTATATTTGAATCACATATACACATTACGTGTATAAAGTATTATTTATATACACGTGACATGCATGTATATGTATTATGTATGTCATATGAATTAATGCAACATATGATACAAAATTGCAACAAAAGCTTCAAATTACCTTTTTCTTGGAGACATGGAGGTAATAGCGATAAGATCCATGTTCTAAGCTGGGGTACTTATATTATATAATATCTTATGTAAGATCTTAATTTCTACATAATGTATAGAAGTATTTATTATTTAATTGGATGGTTTATAATTTAACCCCTTAGATATAATTAAGACTTTGCTCCCTCAACTAATTACGGCATTTAGGTCTAGGTCTTTAAAACCGCAACAATTACTCTCCTATTAAGATAAACACAACCCAAACCCTTTGATCCCTAATTTTAAATCTTTGTTGAACTTGAAAAGCTGCTGTTAATAACAAAGCTTAATTTTTTTAATTTCTTTTTAATTACTTTCACTAAAAATAAAAAATTTGATTAGCAGCATTTAGGTGGTCAGAGAAGTTTGATATTTGCAGCTGTTGTCTACAACGCCAAGAATTCCTTATTTCCATCACCTTTACACGATAACAAGTCCTTTTCAATTCAGAGATGGTGGCCAAATTTACATACCCAAATCTGTCAATGGTTTATGAACCACACAATCCACTCAATCCAATAATTCAATTTTGAAGTAAATTTTAATCACTTTTTCATCTGATGATACTTCCTATTATTTGGCTAAAAGGGGATCCCAAATCCTTGTAACTTCGTGTCTTTTGCACCTTTTCATTATGAGAAAAATTGAAGTTATTTTCAAAAGCTCACTCGCAAAATTCTATCTATATGAAGCCAGTTGCAGAGCCAGAAGACCCTAAGGGTGAGTTAATACACGAAAATAAAGTGGGTCAAATTGAAAATCCAAAAAAAAAAAAAATTATAACTAATTGTTTTTTAAAAAAAATTAGTGATTTTTTTTCAAAAAAAAAAGAGGGATGAGCCAGGGCCCAGGTTGGCCCACTCCTGGATCCGCAAATGTATGAAGCACGGTGCATGTCTGAATTTTTTTTTTTTGAGTATATATCCCTGGAGGAGAGAATGACCGGTGGTAATCGAACTCTGAATCTCGTTTGGGCGTAAGCGTCTTTAACCACTAAATTACTATTCGATTCTCATCTCAATTTTGAATTTCAGTAATGAAAACATCCATAAAATATTTCATTTTTCTCGCTTCAAGTGATGTAACATTGTGCTTTGTGTTAAATAATATTTTTTTCATTATAATTTAAAATTCAGTTATAATATTGGAAAAAGTTAACTGCACTGATTTTGCACCCAAAAAAATAAAGAAAAGAAAAACACTCAACTGCCCTGGTTGGATTTTGAGAGCCCTTTAATATCCATAGCAGCCGAAACACTTAATGTTGGGCTATATGGCCACGGGCCAATATTATCCAATCTAAATTCTTCTCATGGCTCGCGCATAATTCTTATGTGGTCGGCCCAATAAAAATTTGGGGTAACCTAGTTAACGTGGTAGATTTTACTTGGCTTTTGACACAATGCCCAATTTTTTGGAGACAATTCACAGAACTTTTTACGTTATTCGATCTTTTGGATAAATTTACGCTTCTGCCTTTTTTTACACAAATTTACGCTCCCGCCAAAATTTTCGGACTTTTTACTGTTTTTGCAAGATTGTTTTGAACATATTTCAAACATGTTTTCTTTCAATAAAATTTCAATGAAAAAATAAATTATGCCTCATTAAATAATCTATTTTATACTCGAAATTTCATAAAAATCAAGAAATATACACATAAAACAATACATATTAAAGCCAAACAAAGTAAAAATATTATAGAAACTCTACAACATGAATAATAAAACATAATTCAATTTTTGATCCAATTCATGAAAATATAAAAAACATGGAAACGACCAAAACAATATATAAACAAATCAGGAATAATATAGAAAGCACCATATGAGCAAAAAGAGTTAAAAATAGGTAAAAATTGTATTTAAACACCAAAAACTACATGGAAACAACAAAAAGAAACATCATAACAATATTAAAAAGGTATAGAAACAACCCAAAAATAACGTAAAAAATATTTTAAAACACCACATGAATAAAAAGAGCTTAAAAATAGGTAAAAATTGTATTTACACATTGAACACTACATGGAAACAAAAACAAAATTATTAGAACAACATTAAAAATATTATAGAACAACACAAACAATAAAAAATGTACAAAACAATACATAAACAAAAAACAATATAAAAAATAGGTAAAAGTTGTTTTGAAACATCGAAACAATAAAGAAACAACATAGAAAAACACCAAAGAAATAAATTTAACATCAAAACAACATATATAACATATAAAGCAATACAAGAACCAAAAAAATATCAAAAATATACGGGAGCGTAAAAAGGAAAAACAAATAGGTACAAAAGGAAAAAATAGGTAAAAAAGTGATAGGATCGTATTTTATGGTATGTTTTCCGGAAAGATTGTATTTTATGTAATTTCCCCATTTGGCTTGAATTAGATTTTGTCCAACACCATTGTATATTTATTAGGGTTATGGACACGATTTTCAATATTTTGGGAAAAAGACAGTGTTTACGCTTCCGCCTTTTTTGGACATTTTTACGTTCCCATCGATTTTTCGGATTTTTTTACGTTGTTGTTTCATGATTGTTTCATACATATTTCATCTAATAAATTACGAGTGAAAAAATAATTTTTCTCCAATTAAATAATCAAATTGATACTCAAAATCTTAACAATCAATAAATATACACATAAAATAATACATATTGAAAAAATACATTGCAAAAATATAGAAACAACACATGAATAGAAAATTACAATTTAATTTTTGTTCTAATGCATTGAAAGCGTAAAAAACATGGAAACAACTAAGAAACAACATAATAATATTGGAAACTATATAAAACAACCCATAAACAACATAAACAATATAGAAACACCACATGAACGAGAATAGCTTAAAAAAGGTTAAACACTCAATTTAAACATCGAAAACTAATTGAAACAACAAAGAAGTCGAAACAATATTAAAAACAAGATAGAAACAACACATGAACAACATAAATAGTATAGAAAACACCATATCGATCAATTAAAAAGAGCCAAAAATAGGTAAAAACGTATTGAAACATTGAAAACTACATAAAAACAACAAAAAACATCTTAACAACAAAGAAACATCCTAACAACATTAAAAATATTATAGAAAACAATCCCAAAACAACATAAACAATATGTAAACAACACATGAACAAAAAACGCAAAAATACGTAAAAGTTGTATTAAAACATCAAAACAACATAAAACAACCAAGAAACAAATATAAACAATATTCAAACAATGAAATAACATATAAAGCAACACATGAACAAAAAAATTGAAAAATATAAAAATAACCAAAAAATATGCGGGAGTGTAAAAAAGTCAACTGGATGAAGTACATATGTGAATGGAGCGTAACTATAGGGATTTTTTTTTTGAAAGTGGGGCAAGTGCGGCAATTTCTCATTATTTTATGGTCAATTACGTTTGAATTTACATTTTGTTGTTATTTTAACTATTAAGAGCTATATTTTGGAAAGGCGATTCTGATCCAATGGAATTATTCGAATTATGAACTTAAAGATAAATAAATTAATGTATAATATAATTAATTCTATCATAAATACTTGTTATTTAATAAATTTGGGTCATAATACTTTAATTGAGCTCATTAAAGTCTTAATGCCAAAAAAAAAAAACGAAGTTCTAATTTGCATACAAGTACCATGTAATTTATTTAAGATTTACGAGCTCTCAAGTTCTATCACTTACTCTTATTTGCTCTAGAACTAATTTGAGCATTTGAAAATTTTCGTTGGGTCAATTCTAATACTTCTAATGACATTTTGTGTATCATTCAACAACATAAGTTCATTTAGAGTGCCACCAAATAGAGTGACACCACATCAAACTATTTATATATAAATGGATTAAAAACCAAATCCTATACAATCTAGTCTAGGTAAGGATTTAGATTTGACCAATTAAATAAGATGGCGAGCTAATAAGCTCACATATATATATATATATATAGATACATATATATATATACATATATTATATAGGGATGAGATCTCGTGTGGCGGCTTTTTTACCGTGTGGCAACGTGGATTGATCCCATCCATCCACACATTTTATTCATGGTCCGTTGCTATTAAAAATAACTCGATTTATCAATTAATCAATAGGTGGAAATGACATAACAAGAATCGCTCGCCTATTTTCTTAGCTTCAACGCAAGTGTACGGATCATTTTATAGAATAGGGTTTGCAAGGTCGAATCCACAGGGATTAATAAATTAATGTACTAAGTATTGGATTATAATAGACCTATTTTTATCTAAACGATCGAACCGTGATGGATTGGTTTTGTTAATACTAAAGCAGAAATTAATCCTAAAATAACAAAGTAAAGAGTGATTAAAAGATCAAGTATGGATGGATGGATTCCTGGGTTATGGTTTCAATTAATATCCCACTTTTATGCTCAGGTTAAGCAAACCAAGGTTATACGTATTCTTCTCTATAGACCAATCACCAAAGTAATTTACCCCCTCTCTCGAGATGTATGTAAAAGCGTTGATTGGAATATCTATGTTAGCATCTCTACTCAACATGAGATATCCAACTCCCAAAAGTTCAAAAGATTAAAAGATCTCACAAATATTCACAGACTTCTCAATCATGCAATCTATTTGTGTCAAGTACTCAAGATCTAGTATTGAAACTCATCGGTTAGAATTATGAATCAATACATCAAACAAGTTTAGATCAAAGGCCTTTTGATAAAACAAGAATTAAAGCAAAGTACTTGAATAGAAGAAGAAAGCATTAACTTCAATTATCCTTAATCATCACATAAAAGTGTTTATTAATCTACCCCAAACCCGGAATCACAAGATGTTTAGCCGGACATTGAAGATAAACAATTCATAGACAAATTATCCATAATCAAAATCTAACTAATTAAAATACGATACGATGGAATGAGTGACTCGGGGATGATGACGATCTCTCGATCTATCTTCAATCCTCCAAGGTGTGGTTGCGGTCTTGATCGATCTCTCGAAGTTTCCGGTGGAAAACTGCTCTTTTCTCTAATTTCTAGGGTAAAAATCAGCGTCTCTTTTATTTGTGGCCGCCCGGTCTATTTGTACTCCGTTCGGCTCGAAACCTAGTTAAAATTAGATAAACCTCTGTTTTCCCTTGGCGAGGCACGGCCGTGCCCTTTTGGCACGCCCAACCCGTCTTTGGGTGCCGAACAATTTCTAACTTTTCTTGAGGAGGAGCACGGGCGTGCCCATATGGCACGGGCTGCCCGTGCCCTAGGCGAACCTTGAGTCATCATGTTTGGGTTGAGCACGGGCTCTTTGGGAGAGCACGCCCGCCCGTGCTCACCTGGAACAATATGCACATAGACTATTTTCTTCCGTTTCTCGCCCGGTTCGTCCAACTTCTTCTCGATTCGACTCCAAACTTCGTCACTCATGTCAAGTATTGGCGGTTGCAATGCCCGAATTGTTGTCACTATGCTACAAATATAGATAAATTCCTACAAAACGAGCAAAACATAATCCAATTCCACAAAACAAGAATAATACCCAATTTACTCATATAACGCATGCATATCCAAACATTCGGCCAATATTAAGCCCAAAATACATGCAAAATACCAGTCAATCAAACCCCAAACTTAAACTGTTGCGATCCGGTCCGGTCAACACTTTATAAACAAGACAACACAACTGGGGAAAAGAAGAGCAACTCAAGAACACCGCATCATAATTCATGTCATCTATCCATAGACATCAAGCACAAATCAACCAAGTTTCAAAGAGTTAACACGAGCACAAGTTTATAAAAATCAAGGTAAAACACTTCAAATCACGCCTCTCGAGGATAAAGTGTATACTATTCTCACTAGAATGATAAGGGACGTGTATTCGCTCAAGTCATATCAATCTTTGAAGAATTACCATATGCTTGCGAATCGTCTCACATCTCCGCCACTCGTTTGTATGCAATTCACAAATCATAAAGAATTTTATTTAAGGTTGTAATGAAGGCTCTTTGGTTAAGGTAGGAAATATGGATAAAGTGACTCACTCTAGCGTATAGATTGGAAAACACCTTTGTTCTTCTCTAACCATTTTTCTAATTCCACTCGACTATGTGCTTCCAATCGCCTTATATCCTCTCACTTTTCTATTTCTCCCTTCTTTTTCATACACATTATTCCCTTCGCCTTATATCACGATTCTTAGCCTATTTTACACTTCCGCCAACTCACTTTGCGATCTCTTTTTTTTTTCGACATTTGTGAGTATTTTCTTCTTTTTTCATCTTTTATTCCCAAGTTCCCCACATGTACATATTTTCTCGACTTATGACACCCCTCCATTCAATCCTTTATTCATCCCCTTTTTTCTCAATTCTATACGCTTAAGCTCGGGTAACATTACATTACATAGGATTCGAAGGCTTAAAATGTGGCTATCAAAAATCGTGCAATAGGCTCAAATTGGCTAACTAGGGAAATCAAATATCATAGGGTAAGCAAAAGGCTTCAAAGACTTAACAAAGATGGACTAAAATCATCTTCATGAATGCATACAACATGTGACTTTGACGGAGAAACCATAGCAAGTTCTAGAATTCAACTCAAACATGAATGACCCACTCAATCACAACAAGATCGCATATTTATGAAAGCGTGTAATGGCTCAAAAGCTTACAGGCTTGTAAGTGCACAATTCAAAGTATGTTCACCAAGATTCAATAATCACATGCTCCACGTGAACCATTTTCAACCCGATCAACTCACACTCAACATCTAATTCAAAACAACACAAATCAATTCCGCAAATGCTCCCAAGGTCAAGATCTCAATCAAAACACAACAAACACACAAAAGCGGTCAACTAACTCCCTATCAACTAGGAAAGCAATAAACGTGCTAAAGCGATAAACGTGCTAAAACCATAAAAAATTAAAACATCTAATGCAATGCAACCTATATGCTCTACATGCAACTAAATGAATGCAAACACCACACCCATCAAAACAATATACTACCTCTCCTCCCCAAACTTGAATGAAAGTATAGCTCATGCAAGAGAAGGTAGAATTTCAATGAAAAGTGTGGAAAGGACCGGATCACTGTGGGGGTGGCGGCGGGTAGTGTCCCCGGAGATATGCCAATTCTCGATCCGTAGTAATCGCTGCCGCAATATCTCCGACTCATTTGCTCGTGTGCTTGGTTCCACAAGCCGTGTCGTCTGGTACCTTTGATCTTGGACTTCTTGGTAAGCACGGAAATCACTCCTATCTTTGTGTGCAAGCTTCCTCAAATGCACTGAGAACCTGTCATGATCATATCGTCCCCCACGCTCCTCGCCTTGGCGGAGCTCTCTGAATATCAGCCGTCCCCTATGGGCTGCCCTAATCGAAGCTTCCCTGTTGGAAGCCTTGCTCAAACCCCCTCTCCTGTCTATCATACTCATGCGCCTCCATGACCAAGTCTTCTTCGTCGGGCAACCCGACTACCCTTCGCCTTTTTCGTGCGGCCAAACCCTGCATGACTCTGATATGCTCCTCAGAGTACATAAGCCAGTTGATTTGGTTATCAATCATTGTTGTGAGTGTGGTTTAGGAAGGGGAAACGAAGACCCGACTTTTTGTTGAAAACAGAGGGATATTCTCCTCATTGCTAATGATCTTCATGGTATGGAGAGCGCTCGAGTTGATGCTTCACTGCCCTCTAATGGCTCCATATGGCTTATATCAACCTCAAAATGGCGCGCAATGGGGTTATCATTCCCCCAATTAAGATCTTCCCCACATCATGCTGTATGTAGACAGCGTGTTCCACGAAGTAAGCCGCCATGTTATAGGGAGTGCGGTGAGCATACACCATAGCAAGTATAACTCTCGCTTGCATACCCCATTGTTGTACCGGTGAATACCGAGTGGGCCGTCACTTTTTGAATATAGCGCAAGATGGGGTTGCGGAGTGACGATGCTTTGGAAGAGCGTGCGGCATATTGCATGAGGCCGGTTTCAGGAGTTTCTGTCAACAACCGCCAAAACTCACGCACATTGTAATTTTCAGCCATTTTGTGCGGGCGTCGGACGGTACCCCAAAAATTCGATTTAGCTCGGCGATCGTGATTTCCCGCCATACATTGCCCATTCTCAAGTGGATTTTCCTAGGCTCGTTTCTTGGTCGCATTTCCGTAACTTGGGCGGTGCTTAGAAATTCGAAATGCGAGTGTTTTGTATGTTGGCCACTTTGTCCTTGCATGAACGCGTCCACCCAACTCGTTCAAACATTTGCCACACCTCCTCGTGTATCCCTAGTGTTTGGGTACACTCATCATCGGCATAGCGTGTGGGAATGTAATCACGAGTGATGAGCGGTTCAACGCGCCATGATATCATGCTCGGTGAATGTGAGTCCATAGGCAAGTGGGTTGTTGGGGTCTATCGGTCTCGCGTTTCTCCTCAAACGTCCACCCCGACCTCTTTGTGGTTCAGCCATTGGTGAGATGTACCTGGCAAAATAATCGTGAGAATCCATACGTGCCAAGTAAAAACAAACGATGAATTAATACAACAATTACACTAGAGGTATAGTAGCTCATCTCAACAATTCGATCCATAATTAAGCTTTCAACTCACATACCAATATAATTGCCGAGAATCTTAGCCACTAACATCCTAAACAATCTAGCACAAGTATAATCCATCAAGCAATCAACTAAATTCATCACAATTCAACAACCCACAAGGTGTTCGATAAAATGCCCCATAGAAAATTTCAATTAAAATCATGGCTAAAGTATCAAACAAGCATTATATATCAACCCTAGTCCATAATCCTCAAGAAATTTGACATAAAAATTTCAATTCATACCTTAAATTCAAAAATTGGAAGAGAGTTGGATTTTTGAAACCCTAGGTGCTATCTACCCCAAATCCTTGCTTCCAAGCAAATTCACAAGTGTAATTCGTGTTTAGAGTAGTGTGGGAGGTGAGTAGTGATGATATCTAGGAGAAATTTTCGAAAAAAAAATTGGAGGGGGAGTGTCTCTTGTTCGTCCGTGCGCGAAGGGAGGGAGAATTTGTGAAAAAAATTAGACCCTGTCCGTCTGTTTTAAGCCTCAACAGGCATGAGCACGGGCGTGCTCATTCGGCACGGGCCGCCCGTGCTAGGGGCCGAAGAATTGAGCCCCAAAATCTTGAAGGCGCACGGGCCGTGCCAAACGGCACGGTGGCTAGGCCCGAACTTTTGAACCCTGAATCCTGGAAAGAGCACGGGCCATGCCATATGGCACGGGTTGCCCGTGCTAGGGTCCGAACCTTGTGTTCGATTTTTCAAAAAATTTTTTTTTTTTAAATAAGGAAAACTTCTAACCTATGAAAGCAATTAAATCCTAACTTAGAAAAGGGAAAGGAAACAAATTAAGAAACATGGGAAGAAATAAAACAACAAAACCATTGGGTTGCCTCCCAACAAGCGCTAAATTTAACGTCTATAGCTTGACGCCTGTTTAGTCGATCACGGCTCTAGCAATGTGAGGCGTGTCACCTCCTCCTTTTGCTCCCGGCTCAAGTAATGCTTGATTCTCTGGCCATTCACCATGAATGTCTCCCCATCTCGGCTCAATAGCTCCACTATTCCCGGAGGATTTAACACTTTCTTTATCACAAACGGCCCCGACCATCTAGACTTAAGCTTTCCCGGAAAGAGTTTAAGACGCGAGTTAAACAAAAAGACTTGTTCACCCGGTAAAAACTCCCTCTTCTTTATCATTCGATCGTGCCATCGTTTGGTTCGCTCCTTGTAAATTCGGGAATTTTCATAGGCTTCATCCCGGAACTCCTCCATCTCATTTAGGTGCAAGAGCCTCTTTTCACCCGCTGCTTGGAAGTCAAAATTTAACTTCTTTGCCCCAAAACGCCTTATGCTCCAATTCGACGGGCAAGTGACACGATTTCCCGAATACTAACTGATACGGTGATGTGCCCAAGGGTGTCTTGTATGCAGTCCGATATGCCCATAGTGCGTCATCTAGCTTCATGGCCCAATCTTTGCGATTTATGTTTACCGTTTTCTCTAAAATCTGCTTAATCTCACGATTGGCTACCTCTGCTTGCCCGTTTGCTTGCGGATGGTACGCTAATGCCACCTTGTGCTTAACCCCGTACTTCGCAAGTAGAGTGCTCATTAATTTATTCACAAAGTGTGACCCCCCGTCGCTAATCAAAGCTCTCGGGGTTCCAAACCGAGTGAATATATTTTTCTTTAGGAATTTGAGCACTACTCGCGCATCATTGGTCTGGGCCGGAATAGCTTCAACCCATCGAGATACGTATTCTACTGCAAGTAGAATGTATTGATAACCTGACGAAGATGGGAAGGGGCCCATGAAGTCGATCCCCCACACATCGAAGAGTTCAACTTCCATCACATTGGTCATTGGCATCTCATGTCGTCTCGAGATGTTTCCCATCCGCTGGCACCTATCACAACTTTGTATGAATAGATAACAATCGTTAGATAATGTAGGCCAAGATAATCCACTTTGAAATACCTTAGCTGCCGTCTTTCGGACGGAAAAATGTCCTCCGGAAGGTGAAGAATGGCATCATTGTAGAACTCCCTCCCACTCTTCTTGAGGTACACATCGTCGAATGATGGTGTCGGCGCACCTCTTAAAGAGCGGGGATCGTCCCACATGTAAAACTTGACATCGTGGAGGAACTTCTTCTTTTGATAGGATGATAAATCCGGAGGCAAAACCCCGCAACCAAATAGTTAACAAAATCGCATACCATGGAATTTAGCTTGTAGCATCGAAGTTGCTCATCGGGGAATTCCTCCTTAATTGCCTCCGTGATTTCTTTCTCCTCCTTCTTGTATTCTAGTCTGGATAAGTGGTCGGCTACTACATTCTCGCAGCCTTTTTTATCTCGAATCTCCACATCGAATTCTTGGAGCAAGAGGATCCACCGAATCGGTCTCGGTTTGGCATCATTCTTTTCAAACATATATTTAATTGTCGTGTGTGGTCGGTGTGGACTATCGTCTTAGTTCCAATCAAGTAAGATCAAAACTTGTCGAATGCTAACACGATTGCCATTTCCTTCTCGGTGGTAGTGTAGTTTTGCTGGGCATTGTCTAAAGTTCTACTTGCATAATAGATGGCTCAACATCTTGTCTCTTTTCTCGACCCAAAACAACCCCAACCGTAAAGTCGTGGCGTCACACATTAGTTCGAAGGGTGACTCCGATCCGGAACTATAGAATCGGTCTTTGTCACCAAAGCCTTCTTCGAATCTCAAAAGCCTGCAAACAATCATCGGAAAAATTGAAAGCGATATCTTTTTCTAATAATCGACTTAAAGGTTTAGTGATTTTAGAAAAGTCACGGATAAACCTTCTCCGTAGAATCCGGCGTGCCCTAAAAACTTAGAATGGATTTCTCGTTTGTTGGAGGTGGGAGTTTCTCGATTGCCACAACCTTCGCTCTATCAACTTCCAAACCTCGCGAAGAGACTCGGTGGCCTAAAACAATGCCATCTCGTACCATGAAATGGCACTTTTCCCAATTTAAAACAAGGTTAGTCTCCTCGCATCTCTGCAAAACTAGAGAAAGGTTATCCAAGCAATGATCATATGAATCTCCAAACACGGAAAAATCATCCATGAAAACCTTCATTATTTTCTCAATGAAATCATGGAATATAGCCATCATGCATCTTTGAAAAGTAGCGGGTGCGTTACAAAGTCGAATGGCATCTGCGAAATGCAAATGTACCATAGGGACATGTAAAGGTCGTCTTCTCTTGGTCTTCCGGCAATCATGATCTGATTATACCCGAGTATCCATCGAGAAAACAATAATATTCATATCCCCCAAACGATCAAGCATCATATCAATAAAGGGGAGGGAAAGTGATCTTTGTGGGTAGCATCATTTAACTTCCTATAATCAATACAAATTCTCCATCCAGATTACTACTCTCGTCGCTATAAGCTCATCACTCTCATTTCTCACTACCGTCATCCCCTTTCTTCGGCACCACTTGTCTTTGTTCGCCTTATTTTTAGCTCCACCGCAAGTGTATGATGTAGTTTATAGAATAGGGTAAGCAAGGTCGTATCCACGGAGACTAATAAATTAATATGCTAAGTATTGATCTAAGATAATCTTATTTTTATTTAGACGATCGAAATTGGATGATTGTTGTATTGAGATTAAGACAATTTAAATCACTAAAACACATAAGATAATACAAATGATAGAAGTATCAAGATAATGAAATGGATTTCCGAGTTAAGGTTTCGATTAATAATCCTCTTGTTATCTGGTTTAATCAAGCCACGTTATTATCAATATTCCTATAAGACGATCACAAAGCTATTTTATCCTCCCTCTCGAGATGCATATAAAACGTGGATTGAAATACTTATGCTAGCATCTCTACTCAACATGAAGCATTCAACGCCCAAAAGTTTAAAAGATCAAATATCCTCACAAATATTTACAAACCTCTCGATTCATGCAAATATTTGTGTCGAGTATTCGAGATCTAATATTGAAACTCATCTCTCGAATTATGAATCAATATACCAAACAAGTTAAATCATTGATCAAGTGATAAAACAAGAATAAGCTCAAAATACTCAAATAGGCTTCAAGATAATAACTACAACTAAGATTAAAACATCCAACAAGAGTTCATTAATCTACTTCCAAAACCCGGAAATCTCAAGAGTTTAGCTACACATAATTTCTAAACAACTCATAAACAAATTGTTCAAAGCCATTACAAATGAAAATGAAAGATTGAAACTAAAATAGAAGCAAGAAAAACTTAGGAAAGTCGACAATCTCTCGATATATCTCCGTTCCTCAAGCTCCAATGCAACCCGATTGTCTCCTTGATGTCTTCTTCCAAGAATAGACCCTTGTCTTGTGTTGTAGATCCCAAAAATGCCGAATATCCTTGTGTGCGCCCCCAAAAAGCCTTTTTATACCCACTTCTCGGTTTAGGGCATAATCTCGCAAATTATGGGATTCAGTCAGCCTTGCACGGGTGGTGCGTCGAGCACACACGGCTACCCGTGCGCCATCCGTTGAAATCATCCAATCTCTCGTAGAGCTCACGGGTGGTGCGTCGAGCACGGTCTACCCGCGCCATCCCGTTGAAATCATCCAGTCTCGAGAGCGCCACGGGTGGTGCGTCGGAGCACGGCTACCCGTGCGCCATCCGTTGAAATCATCCGGTCTCTGAGAGCGCACGGGTCATGCGTCGATGCACGGTCTACCCGTGCGCCATGCGTAAGCTCAAATTTTTCTTCCTTCGGGGGTGCACGGGTGGTGCCTAAGCACGCCCAACCCGTGCTCCCTGTATTTTCTTTATACGCTCATCTTTCGCTCTTTTTGGCTTCACTTTTCGTATACTCACTCAATCCTCCGTGTTTCCACTTTGCTATCCTCGTATTTGTATTCAATTTGCTTCAAATATCATGAAATTCCTACAAAATAAGCAAAGTGTAATATCTTTTCCACAAGAAGTGAATATGTAACATTTAACGCGAGTATGTGCATGTTTACCCATCATTATAGCCGAAATACGCCTCAAAATACATGCAAAACTCACACCTATCATGTACGGGACGACCCAATAGCTATCGAAATAGCATATATAATTCCAAAGATCTAACCATTTTAAAACTTCTTTTCTAACGACTTCTTGCATTATAGGGTTTAATCTTCTCGATTTTGCACCGAAGGTTTGTAGACATCTTCCATTCTAATCTTATGCATCACAATCGATGGACTAATGCCTTTCAAATCGAAAAATTGACCAACCTATCGCGACTTATATTTCCGTAACACCCTAAGCAATTTATCGAGTTGAACCGGTTAAAAGAGATGATATGATTACCGGACTCGTGTTATTCGCTCCCAAGAATGCATATTTGAGATGCTCGGGCAAGGGTTTGAGTTAAGGTTCGATTTGGCCTCTTGAATGGGAGCACGGGATGACCGTCTTTGATGAGCACGGCCGTCGTGCCGTCTTCGGCTCCTTCAAACTTTCTCTTCGGCCTTAGGCACGGGCCGTGCCGTCGTCGTTTTCTTCAATTTTTCCTTCGGCCATACGCACGACCTGGGCGTGCTCAAGGGCACGGGTCGTGCGTCCCTGTAGAACTAACTCCCGTGACGTTTTTCGGCGTGTGTGCGCCTCTTGCGCTCCTCGGTAGTTCCCCGCATATTATCCAAAGCACAAACACAATCATACAAGTCTTGGTTATCAATATCAATAGTCAAGTTCGATGTTGAACACGAATGTGTCAAACCAAACTCCAAAGTATCCCGAAACAATGTATGATCCGCATACTCATCAATACGAGGATTCAACTACGTCTATGAATTTACAAGTCTCCACACCATCATGAAATTGAAGTGCTTTATATATCATAAATAGAACATGCTCATCATTAACCCGTAACGAGACCTCTCCCTTTTGCACATATATTAAGGCATTCCCGTCGCTAGGAATGGGCGCCCAAGTATTAAAGGAACGTTTTTATCTTCCTCCATGTCCAAGACTAAGAAATCCACAGGAATATGAATTTATCAACTTTGACAAGTACATCCTCGATGATTCCTTTGGATACATGAGTGATCGGTCTGCGAGTTGTAAGGTGACCGTAGATGGCTTCACCTCTCCCAATCCAAGTTGCACGAAAATAGACAAGGGCATTAAGTTAATACTCGCTCCTAAGTCACAAAGTTCTTTCTTAAAGAAAACATCACCAATAACACAAGAGATAGTGAAACTCCCCGGATCTTTCAACTTCGTGGTAGTTTCCTTTGGATTATTGCACCGCACTCCTCTGTCCAGTTAGTTGTCTCGAAACTAGTCATCTTCTTTTTCTTTGACATAACATCCTTCAAGAACTTAGCGTAATTGGGCATCTGCTCCAATGCGTCTGCAAAAGGAATGTTAATATGCAGTTTCTTAAAAATATCTAAAAACTTAGCAAATTGTGCGTCTAACTTTTTCTTTTGAAAACGTTGGGGAAAAGGAAGGGGAACATTAAGTTTAGAAATATCAGGGTTAGAGGAGGATTTAAGCTTCTCAGCCCATTTTTGTTCAGCACGATGTTCCTCAGCTCCTTCCTCGGCCTCAACCTCGCCATTTGCCTCAATTTCTGCCTCACCCGGCGCATCGATTGTCGTTCGGCAGAGCGCACGGCCATGCCGTCTGCGCGATTCTTTGGAATTTTCTGGTATTTTTGGCCCCTTGTATTCCATTCCACTCCTCGGACGAATGGCTTTACACTGTTCCTTTGGATTTACCTCGGTGTTGCTCGAACCGCCTTTTGATGCCGCCACCAATAATCGTAGCTATTTGACCAATTTGGGTCTCAAGATTCTTCATCCGGGACCCCATTGAGTGACATGGTTTTCGATTTTATCCATCTTTGCCTCATCCTTGTTGAACATGTTCCTCGTCTCATTCATAAACGAGGTGAACATGTCTTCCATGGTTGGTTTAGGATCTGCAGTGATAATAACTCCATTAGTCACATTGAACCCTGGTGGTGGTTGCATCATGTTCTTTGTGTTCGCGTAGGAGAAGTTCTCGTGGTTCCGCAGCCCTGATGATAATGAGTGGGATTTTGATTGTTCCGAAAATTGTTGAAATTTCGGTTATTCACGTAATTTGCTTCCTCTATCGAGATCTAGAGTAACTCCACCATTACTTGTACCAACGTTTCCCTCGTTGGCCTTTGTCAAGGCACTTAGTTGATTTGTCGGATGGCCATCCGGGCCGGCTCAACTCCTTGATTGGGTCGAGAATCGACACTTCGCCACCCTCTTCACATTAGTTCTTTCGGAGGGCCACTGATAGCTATTCATGGCCATCTCTTCCAATAAGTTGAATGCATCTTCTCGAAACCTTGCGAGAAGCGCGCCCCACCGCGGATCTCGAACGATCTAGTCCGCCACATCAACCCATTGTAAAAGAAACAGAGTTGTTGATCCTCAGGAAATCCGTGTTGTGGGCATCTCCTCAACAAATCCCGGAATCTCTCCCAGGCCTCGTACAAAGGCTTAGAATCAAACTGCTGAACGAGTGATCTCGCTCTTAAGTCAGAGTGTCTTGCTTGGTGGGAAGTATTTGAATAAGAACATCGACTTGATTCCTAGCCTTATCCCTTAAAGAGAAAGGAATAGGCGAAGACGTATAAAGCATCATCAGTCACCCCATTCATCTTGATAGTATTGCAGATTTGTATGAAATTCACAAGATGAGAGTTGGGATCTTTAGACGGGAAGCCCCCAAATTGATTCTACTGCACCATCGAGATCAGAGCTGGCTTTAGCTCAAAATTATTCGCATTGATCGGGGCGTTGGCAATTCCACCAAATTTGCAATTGATTGGGTGAAAGTAATCGCGTATCGCTTTTGTTGAAATTTTGTCCGGAGCCACTTTGGAACCTCTGGTATTGGTAACTCAACATCACCCTGTTGGCCTGGTTGTTACCCCCATTATTGCCTCTGTTGTTGTCTTCGACTCCTGCCATGGTTTGGTCCTGCTGTCTTTCTGCCCGTTTAGTAGCTGCACTATTTCGCCTAGCAAAAGCTTCAACCTCCGGTATGAACGGTGCTAATTCTCCTTGCTTTGAGCGAGTGATCATGCACTACCTGAACCAACTAAAGAAAACAAGTTAACCACAATAGAAGAAAAATCAAACAAATTAAAAAGAAAAGAAAAACGTCTAGACTAAGAATAGTTCTATTTATCATAATATTAGTACTAAAAATTTGATTAATCCCAAAGCAACGACGCCAAAAACTTGTTCGCCTATTTTCTTAGCTTCACCGCAAGTGTACGGATCGATTTATAGAATAGGGTTTGCAAGGTCGAATCCACGGGATTAATAAATTAATGTACTAAGTATTGGATTATAATAGTCCTATTTTTATCTAAACAATCGAACTTGTGATGGATTGGTTTTGTTAATACTAAAGCGAAAATTAATCCTAAAATAACAAAGCAAAGAGCGATTAAAAGATCAAGTATGGATGGATGGATTCTGGGTTATGGTTTCAATTAATATCCCACTTTTATGCTCGGGTTAAGCAAACCAAGGTTAAACGTATTCTTCTCTATAGACCAATCACTAAAGTAATTTACCCCTCTCTCGAGATGTATGTAAAAGCGTTGATTGGAATATCTATGTTAGCATCTCTACTCAACATGAGATATCCAACTCCCAAAAGTTCAAAAGATTAAAAGATCTCACAAATATTCACAGACTTCTCAATCATGCAATCTATTTGTGTCAAGTACTCAAGATCTAGTATTGAAACTCATCGGTTAGAATTATGAATCAATACATCAAACAAGTTTAGATCAAAAGCCTTTTGATAAAACAAGAATTAAAGCAAAGTACTTGAATAGAAGAAGAAAGCATTAACTTCAATTATCCTTAATCATCACATAAAAATATTTATTAATCTACTCCCAAACCCGGGAATCACAAGATGTTTAGCCAGACATTGAAGATAAACAATTCATAGACAAATTATCCATAATCAAAATCTAACTAATTGAAATATGATACGATGGAATGAGTGACTCGGGGATGATGACGATCTCTCGATCTATCTTCAATCCTCGAAGGTGTGGTTGCGGTCTTGATCGATCTCTCGAAGTTTCCGGTGGAAAACTGCTCTTTTCTCTGGTTTCTAGGGTAAAAATCAGCGTGTCTTTGTTTGTGGCCGCCCCGGGTCTATTTGTACTCCGTTCGGGTCGAAACCTAGTTGAAATTGGATAAACCTCTATTTTTCCCACAGCGAGGCACGGCCGTGCCCTTTGGCACCCACCCCGGCCGTCTTGGGTGCCGAACAATTTGTAACTTTTCTTCAGAGGAGCACGGGCGTGCCCATATAGCACGGGCGTGCCCATATGGCACGGGCTGCCCGTGCCCTAGGCCGAACCTTGAGTCATCATGTTTGGGTTGAGCACGGGCATGTGCTTTGAGAGAGCACGCCCGCCCGTGCTCACCGGAACAATATGCACATAGACTATTTTCTTCCGTTTCTCGCCCGGTTCGTCCAACTTCTTCTCGATTCAACTCCAAACTTCGTCACTCATGTCAAGTATTGGCGGTTGCAATGCCCGAATTGTTGCCACTATGCTACAAATATAGATAAATTCCTACAAAACGAGCAAAGCGTAATCGATTCCACAAAACAAGAATAATACCCAATTTACTCATATAACGCATGCATATCCACACATTCTCGCCAATATTAAGCCCAAAATACATGCAAAATACCCGATCGATCAATAACTAGCAAAATGCCATAAAACACATCCCCACAATCAAGGGATTGATTAATATCACGTTCCATAATCAAATTGTGCACCATTTTAATAGCTAAATTGTACATCATTTGATGACCGATCGTGTACACATTTTATATCTAACGATTGCATAATCGTATAACTAATTGTACACCATTCAATCCCAAATGATTTTTATGGGATTTGATTTTACGATTGTACCATTTTATATTTAAGAGTGCATCATTTAATAATCGACTATGTACCATTTTATATTTAAGAGTGCATCATTGTATAACTAATTGTACATCATCTAAAGGAACTATAAAGACAAAATGGTGTAACCACCATTCAATAACTTAATCAGTGCACTATTTGATATCTAATAGCGGATCGTTGTATAACTAATTGTACATCATCTAAAAACCCTATAAAGACAAAATGGTGTAACCACCTTCCCATAATGACGCCCTACAATCATGGATGTGATAAAGATCAAGTTTCCATAATTGAATTATGCACATTTTTAATGGTTGAACTGTGCACCATTTAATAACTAAATGTGCACCATTTTATATCTAACAATGCATCATTATATAACTAATTATACATCATTGTGAGTGAACTATAGTTATTGAATGAGAAGTAGGAACAATCGTAAAATCAAATCACATAAAAACTGTTGAGATTGAATGGTGTACACTTAGTTATACAACGATGCACTATTAGATATAAAATGGTGTATAGTCAGTTATTAAATGGTGTGCATTTCAGCTATTAAAATGGTGCACAATTCAGTTATGGAAACGTGATATTAATCAATCCATTGATTGTAGAGGTGTGATTTATGGCATTTTGCTATTTACTATTATGTCATTTCCACCTATTAATTAATTGATAAATCAGTTGTTTTTAATAGCAATCTGAACCATTGAATAAGGTGTGGATGGATTGGATTAATCCACACTGCCGCACGGTAAGCCCCCTGCCACATTTGATCCTAACCATATATAAATATATATATATATATGAAAGTTTGTAAGCTCTTCAAAACTTCTTAAAACATCATATAAGTGGTTATACAACTCATAAATTGTAACTTATAAGCTCTTACTTTTATTTGGTAATTTTTTTATTTAAAGAGCTTACAAAATTCTAAAAGAAAGTAGTTTGATAGCTTATAACCAAATATGCAAAATCTTACAGAACTTCTAAAATTTTATGTGTTGTAGCTTGTCGACATATACAATCAAGTCAATTAGATAACCCCGATTTGATGGGGTACTTGCCAAAATAAGACAAATACCAAAAAAGTCAAACGTTAGTAGTTAATACACATCACATCTATGGATCAAGTAACATCACTGACACTTTTTTGCTTAGGATAAAGGGATTGGTTGGGTCACCCCCTCATTAATGATTATACCTATGTCTAGTAGTAATACATGTATAAGATTTTCTATACTATACATACTCTTATTTATGATGATAGAGGTTATAATATGTAATAACCAAATATGCATATATATAGGGATTGGTTCAAATGAGATCAAGCCATTTAGGTAAGACCGTAAGGACACATCGTGACCATTGGATTAAATAAATAATGGTTCAGATTATTGGCCTTTTTCTAAAACGGCGCTTTGTTTTAAGGGCGTTCGTAGTTTCATTATTTATGCCAGGGGTAATTGAAATTTTATTAATGATTTGGTAATAAAAATCCTACCATATCTAGCTCCCACGATTTTAGGGTCGATTGTTTTTCAAAATTGTGACAGACGCCCTTTCAATTTCTTCTCAATCAAACTCACGTTTCTTTCTCTCCTCAGTAAAATTAATGCAAATTTTACTTGTTTTGTTCTAAGTATACACGATATAAAACTATACATGCTATATTCATATTATAAGTAAACACATTATTAAAATTAAGTTATGCAAACTTTTTTATTACGCAAAGTGAATTTTAATATAATACACTTTGTACATACTAAGTATACAAATTTGGAACACTATATACGAGAACATAAATATGCAATATGCATGGTATAAATTATAAGGACCAATGTCTAATATATTTCAATATTTTACTTGTTTTGTTCTAAGTATACATCATAACAAACCTATACATGCAATTTTCCTATTCTAAATAAGCACACTATTAAAATTTAATGTAATACACTTTGATCATACTAAATATGCAAATTCAAAACACTATATATCCAAAACATAAATATGCAGTATGCATGGTATAAATTATAAGGACCAATGCCTAATGTATTTTAATATTATACTTGTCTTGTTTTATGTATACACAATAACAAAACTATATACGCAATATTCATATTCTAAATAAGCACACTATTAAAATTTATTGTAATACACTTTGTTCAACTAAATATGCAAATCTAAAACACTATATATATGCAGAACATAAATATACGATATGCATGGTATAAATTATAAGGACCAATGCCTAATGTATTTCAATATTTTACTTGTTTTTGTTCTAAGTATACACAACAACAAAACTATATATGCAATATTTCTATTATAAATAAGCACATTCAATTAGCTTACATGGACATCAATTACCACATTCCATATATGCAGGAGAGAGGAATGTTGTTAGTGTGATTATAGGAACGTGATCAATAACAGATCGCGTCCCTTATTGTTAACATTAATTAGTCGGCGATTACTTTTTATCTAATATGCGATACCTATTATACCTCTGGCGCAGTTTTTGCCTATTTTTTAATGCTACAAAAATTTCCTAGATCTTGGCTTTCCATTATTTTTTGGGGATTGTGTAGATGTGTCCTTATGGTCTCACAGGATCTCCTCCTTATATATATATATATATATATATATACTAATCTCAACCATCTCCCACTATTAATCAATGGGCGTGATTTAATGGATAAAAATTATATTAAAATATTAATTTAATCAACATAAAGGTAATAGGGTAAAATAACATGACAAGGTAGTTACAAAAATGGAATCAAATCTCTTTCTCTCTCTCATCTCTCATCTCACATGTCTCTTTTCCTCCCACTCTCTCACGCCTCTCCCTCTCTCTCTCTCTCTCTCACGTCTCTCTCTCTCTCTCTCTCTCTCTCTCTCTCTCTCTCTCTCTCTCTCTCTCTCTCTCTCTCAATTCCACCATTAATGCAAATTTGAAGAACTCGAATCGTGAAAAATAAAACAAAGAAGAAGATGCGCTTATGTTCGAATCATGATGCATGATGAATCATCGATCGTAGAAAAACTCTACCCAACAACATCAATGGTGTAGACATCGATGGAGAACTCGAAACTAAGCCATTAACATCAACTCTTAAAAACTGTAATTTTCACGAATAAGACGATGCATAGATACTTATAGAATGATGTATAAATACTTATGAAACAATGCATATATCTGTAGGGTGTTACATATTTGAAAATATGCAACACAAATTAACTAAATATGTATTATCTGAAATTATCTATGCAGCGTAAAAAAACTAATATGTAGTACAGTATACCCAACTATGCAAGCTAGACGTCATAAACTATGAAACAAAATCAACTAACTATGCATTATCTAGAATCTATCTATGCAGTGTGGAATAACTAAATATGTCGTACATTATGTAACATCCCATATTTATAATTTCCAAAAGCAACATCCCATTTTCATAACTAAATATGCATTATATTGAACTATTTATGCGAGTGTAGAATAATTATATGTTATATTCAATTATGTATTGTTTTTGTAAAACAATTACCAATAAAAAACAACTAAATATGCATTATTTGATGTCTAATTATGCGATAGAAGAACCCTAACTATGCCGTAAAATAAAAATATTAGGAAAGAAGACAGTTTCCTTAAATTCCGCCACAAAATCCTAGTTCAATCTCGAGTCCAACAAAATGGTTTCAAAAAGTCAATCTTACCAGAAAACTCGTTGGGACCACTAATTTGAATTACAAAATTACAATCTTACCCTTAAATTGGCGGAAATCGAAAATTGAAAAAAAAAAAAACTGAATTAATCACATCCCTTCATTTTTTAAGATCAATGGGTAAGATGAGTCCACACTGTCTCACTTAGAGACGGTGGTCTCATTTGAACCAAATCCTATATATATATATATATATATATATATATATAGGGATAGGATCTCATGTGGCGACCTCTTTACCATGTGGCGGTGTGGACAGATCCCATCCATCCATCCTATTCAATCAATGGTTCATATTAAGCCTAAAAATACACCATTTTTCATTTATTTTATGTGTAAAAAGGGCAAATCGGTAACTATCAAAATGGTGTAAAAATAATACCATAATTACTTTCCTAAAATCAAGGGATATATTCAATATCGATTTCCATAATGAGATATGCCTAATAATGAGGAAAAAAGCGGATTCTCACTCTTCATTGACGCATATTTTGGTGTACAAATATTTATAATATTGTGCTCAGACGTATTATTCCGTGTATAGATATGCATATTTTGGTGCTAATCGTTAACTATCAAAATGGTGTAAAAATAATACCGTATTTACTTTCCTAAAATCAAGGGATATATTCAATATCGATTTCCATAATGAGACACACCTAATAATGAGGAAAAAAATGGATTCTCACTCTTCATTGACGCAATATTTTGGTGTACAAATATTTATAATATTGTGCTCGGACGCATTATTTTGTGTATAGATATGCATATTTTGGTGCTAAATCGGTAACTATCAAAATGGTGTAAAAATAATACCATATTTACTTTCCTATAATCAAGGGATATATATTCAATATCGATTCCCATAACGAGATACACCTAATAATGAGGAAAAAATGGATTCTCACTCTTCATTGACGCAATATTTTAGTGTACAAATATTTATAATATTGTGCTTTCTGACGCATTATTTCATGTATAGATATGCATATTTTGGTGCTAATATAACATGAAATGTGGCGTGTTTGGATGCTTATTTCGGACTAAACACTGTACTTAAGTTGGTATAAAAATATTGATAATATTGTACATTGGAAGCATATTTTGGTGTATACATATGCAGGACTTGGTGCTTTATAACCATAAAAATATGGTATAAAAATAATTCCATTATGGTACCCTGAAAATTATATTTTGGTATATACTTGTCCAATATTTGGTGATAATATAAGTATTCAGATAGTGCATTGTTAGATGTTTAATTGATAAACTAAATGTATACCAACAATTGCCTAATCGTATATTCTACAGCTAAGTTTTCATCAATTCGCATCCACAATTAAAATAAAAACAACTAAACTAATTGTATACCAACTATTTACTAAATGTATACCAAATTATAGCTAAGTTTTCATCAATTTATTTCCACGGTACAACAAAACAAAATGGGCCAAAAAAATAAAAGCTACAATTTTCTCGGTTTGGGCACGGATCTTCTCCTCGGTTTGGGCATCGAGGTTTTCAAAGCGATTTTGTGGTCTTTGACCTCTGGCTCGATTACCATCACTCGCACCTCGCTCGGCCCTAGGGATGCGGATCTCTTCTTGTTTCCTCGTGCCATTTAACCTGGAAGTGAAAAACATCTATGAAACATTACACAGTATGCATGAACTATACTAATTCTGCGATGTAGCAAAGAGAATACAACATCTAAACTAATTGTGCACTGATTGTACTCTAACTGTATACGAAACTAATACTATTTAAACATCAATTGTATATGCAACATTTCGCAAAAAAAATAATTCCATAAACCCAAGAAAAAAAGGGGGGTCTGTAAAAATCGAAGAATAAAACCCTAGTAAATTCAAAATAAAAAAAATTGCGTGCTCTACTTACTGCAACTAACTCCAAAAACCCAGAAAAAATCATCGTGACTGGACATAAAAGGGGAGGAAAAGTAAGGGAAAACCCTTTCCACAAAAATCTACAACCGAAAAATTAAAAAAATCGAACAAGAAACTGACATTTACCAATACTACCGAGGTCGTGTTAGATTTTGATGTCGAATGAACCCAACCAAGCATCGAAACTGACACAGAATTTTTGCTCTCGGCGCTCGAACGGTAGAATGAAGAAGAAAAAAATAAACGGTAGATTGTGATAATGAAGAAGAAATAGACGAGAAAATATGGGTTTTGATTTTGTGTGAAAAAAATAAGATTGCAAAGAAGTGGGAAAGATTAAATGAAATCCCAAAAAAGGGGAGGTTAGGAGGGGTTACCAAAAATGTTTGTGTGCTTATAAGTATAAAATGTCCATTATGCCCTTAAATGGGTTGTATTCAATTTTAAAAAAATAAATTCGAAAAAACATTGGCCTTTGGATTAAACATAGTAATGACTTAGATTTGTCCACACCGCCACATGGTAAGAGTCTTGTCACATATGATCCTATACCTATATATATATATGAATATATTTTATGATATTAAATTATTTTTCTTCATTTCATATTAATTATTATTACATCATTTATTATTTGTCAATCCATTTATTAGGGTAGACTAACAAACTACCAACTAGATTTAATTTTCTTCTTTAGAGTTAATGCTTCTTGACTTTCTTTGTAATAATTATCAGTTATAATAATATCAATACTTTAACTATATAAGAAAACAATATCCTCAAATTGAAACACTCAAACCAAGGTATGTAATTTCATTTCTTGTTCTTTCAGCCGAACCTACCCTCACTTAATTAGTGTTTTATTATTGAAGTCTTTTACATATATATAGATATATACATATGGCAATGGTATGATGTAAGTGTGATAGGTGTGTGTGCTATTTATTTATTTATGAGTGTGATATGAAATATATATATATATATTGTATTATGTCAGTGAGTGTGTATGGAAATATATATATATATATATTGTGTATATGTGTGCGTATGTGTGAAGAAGGTTTGTGCATGCGTGTAGATTGTGGTGTGTGGGTGTGTTTATATATATGTATATATATAGATATGAGTATTATTTGTGTATTCTTTGAGGTGCATGTATGTTTTCGCATATTATATATATCTCGCATAATATAAGTGTTTATATATATATATATATATATTTAAACCCACACACATGTACATATACTTTAAATGATTAATTGTGACAACACTTATAATATACACATATATAATATGTAGAAACACACACCTCGCGATTAATCATTTAAAGTATATATATATGTACACACACATATACACTTTAAATGATTTTTTTGGAATATATCAAAGACTATGAAAACATAAAACTTAACTTGATGGTTCACAAACCAAATGATAGTTTAATCAAATACTAGAACATCATTCTCATGACATCCATTTCCCAATAAAATGCTTTGACTAGATGAATCAAAAAGTGAACTTCTCTATCATCTTCTTGATATCCCACAACAGAAAAACCAAAACAATCATCTTCAAAGTTGTAAAAAGAATCTGTCATCCATAACTCAATGGTACTTAATAAAGCCAATTTCCTTGGCGTTGTTGCGAAGCATTGTGAAGCATTGTCTGCACATCATCGGACCATACTTTTCGATCGGTCACGTGGGGATTTCCGCAAACACGACAAGTGCGGGATCCATGGCCATAATTTTTAGGGTGAGAATTCTCATATATATTTTAAATGATTAAACACTTATAATGTACACATATATATATACATGTGTGTGTATGTGTGATTTAGGATATTAATAAATATACTTTGTGTTGCATAGTATTTTTATTAGTGTAAGTGTGTATTATTTAAATCCAATAACACAAAGTCTTCAATTTTTTTATAGGATTTAATAGATCTATATATTTTCTAACCAATTTATTAGATCTACATTATTTTTCTCAATATTAGTATCATTTTACAATCATCTACTTTATAAAGATTATAATATTATTAATTTTAAGGCTCTAAGATTTAAGGATTCTAAAACAAGTTATTTTAGACGAGGATAGAGAAGAGAACTAGGAGTTCAAGGCATACCAACACATGATTTGCATTAGATCATTTCTTCTATTTCAAGGTGGAGAATTTGTACTATTTGTTCTTGTTAAATATTATGATTGTTTACATTAATATTTAAATTCACATATACATACTTCTTCTGCGAGTTTTGCTCAATGGATTCTATGATTCAAGTTACATGAGCTTTTTGCTCTAGGAACTCTATAATGCCATGAATGATTATATGATTCTATGATGCTATGATTTATGATGTTTTTCATTAATGTGATGCATGTATATTATTTAGCTTGAACAAATGTGATTTCCCACTTTGAGTAATTGTCTTTTTCTCACCCCACTATATTCAATGATTTTCTAGATGGAGTTTGGCGGGCGGCGAGAGGAATGACTAACTTAATATTCTTTATAAATAAATAAAATAAGTCTTCTATTCGAACGAATATTCTAGAATCTACATGAACATTTGATTTTAATGTTTTGCTAAACTATTGCTAACTTGCTATTTAGTTTTTGTGCAATTAGTTTAGAGTGGCTTTGGAATAAGTTGACTACGGTTAAATTCCATTAACTTATTATATTAAATGATTATTTTTCTTCTAATTTTTAAATTCATTTCCGCATTCAATTTTCTGTTAAAGTATTAAAATTTTATATGTTTTCTTTAATATTATTATTTTTTTTAAAATGTTTCAATATCGCAAACTTCCATTTCTAGGTGTGGCATCCCAAGTTATTTTTATTTATCCTTTTTAGCAAAAACATCAATATATATATATATATATATAAATGAGGCGTTACATAATATCTCTGTATTCAAAGCATTTAAAAGAGCATTTATTGTGTCGAACAAAAAAATAATACACATTCTACCCAGTGAGATCTTCTATTCCATGATGGTTTTTCATCTCTTGTTCCACCGCACTTATGATTTCACGTGTACGAAGTTACTATTAATTTTGGAGCATAAATCAAGGATTAACGGGAGATGAAACATCATCCTGTAATAGAAGATTCCATCCGCATTCTACCTATTTAAGGTCGGATTAAAATTGTTCTTTCTACTTTGCTCAATTCCTACACACTTGAACTATTAACCCACAATGTCATTTTCTTTGTTTGACAAGTGGGACATTCTATTCCCCACGTCAACATTATGTAATTATCAAAATTTAAACTTTTGTTGTTTTAAAAAATTTAAAATAACTCTTTACCCATTGTTTCAAAAAAAATTATCATTTCACCAATTTTCATTTTTGGACACTCTTAATACTCTTGTTGTTGCATTTTCTTCTCCAATGTTAATAGTTTGATCTCGTCAATCGCAAATTTGATGAACATTGGATCAAAGATCCATGATGAATTCATCAAGATATCCACATAAAAATAATAATATAATGCCGTCATTCTAGTCTAGATATATGAAAAAAACCTCCGACCATTTTCTAACTTTGTGTTATAGGTATATTGGCGGAGCTTGTGGAAGAGATCAATCTTTCTATGGTCGCATAAAGCTGCGTAACCATCATTGACAAAGCCCTTAAATATGAGCATGTACGACTAGACATAAAATAAAAATTCAGAACATATTCTCTTACGACATAATTGGTATGAATGAATGGAATTGGATATAATGAACTTAGGAATGCAATACCAAAGGAAATAAAATGCTATATGTATTTCTTTCTTATGATTGATATCAGTAAGTAATAAAAAGTAATGGAAAATTCATTTCTAACTTGATTCAAAATTCATGATTGGTAATTAAAAATAAATGATGAGAATGCAATGAAATATTTTTAATGACTAAAACCCTTTAGTAATTTTTTTTTTTGAAAAAGAATGATTTCAACTATATTTATTAACTTTATCTTTAAATTTTAAATAATCTTTTTTCCCAAAAACAATATATAGTGGAATCATTTTTAGATATTTTTAAATTCATGCAAAATATTAGATTATGCATTAATGACACAATTTTATTTTATCGGGTCTCAAGTTATCAAACAACCAAAAATTAAATTTTCATTGTGTCAGTTAGAGCATCCAAAATGACTCGGCACTGTAAAAAGGTCGGTATGGACTTTATTTCTAGAAGCTCGAAATGAATCGGACCAATTTGGCTAGGGTCATTCGGCCTGAAATACCAGTCTGACCGACTCTATTTTTATGTGTATTTTCATGGGTTGGACCGAATTTGGCTCCATAAATAAAGGCTCGGTCACTGTTTTGTCCGACTCGGCCTGACTCGATTTTCTTCATTAGCTCGAGGGCCTTCACCGGGTTGGCCCGACCCCACCCATTCGATAGCTCTAGTATCAACTTGCATGATTATTTACATGCTTAAATGAAAAGAAAAACTTAAATAATGGGGTGAGAAATATGTAAAATTATTTAAAAAATTGCAATTATAATAAAATAAAAATAAATATAAAATTTTGATGTATGTTCGTTTTATATAATATTTTTTATGAGTTTAATAAGAGAGTCATTTTGTCCAAAATAAAAATAACTTCATTCCTAATAGGATGAGATAAAACCATGAGGATGAGAGAAATGATTGATACCATATACTATTGGGTATAAGGACTTCCATGTGAATGGGCATTCCTAACCTTAAAATATATCAATTGTATAAATGAAAATAAACCTGAGAATGCCCATTGTGTAACATTAATATGAGTTACATATTGTCATATTAATGCAACATGGGTTACAAACCCATGTTAATTCATTGTTACATCAATGCAACTCATGTTCATAAATGGTGCAACATTTATTTTATGTCCGGAATTACTATATGTAAGTGGTTACAAGGTGTAGAATGAGTTATTTTTATGCGAAAAAATAACTATATAAAGACACAAATCATGGGTCCTCTTGTCACTTGAAGATTGTAAAAATATACTATCTATTCATTTGAGGAGACAAGAGAACCCCAAAGGAAAACATCCGATATTTGATCATTAGGGCGATTTTATTTGATCGCCTTAAATAATTTTCTAAAATATAAAGATTGGTTTTTTGATTTGTTTTGCCTTTCTAGACTTATGATATAATTTGGAATTTTTCGGATAAGAGAAGAAATCATATTGATATGGTATTGATATATTAGGATTCTTGGATAGTTATCTTGTTTCCTAACATAAGTGATTTACTTGTCATATATTTGTATATATCTTCTTTCGGTCTCTTGATGGGTTTGGACGGCTATATAAAGGGAAGAGGATGTCCATAATTGATACACAAGAAATATACCGAGGAGATCTGAGAGTCTTGAGAGAGTTAAGAATCATACAAGTACAAGGAGTCTCGCATTGCCGCGGATATGATCTCGAATGTGACTACATCCGAGATAACATTCAACCCCGCAATTGTGTTTGTTAGTTTTTTCATCCATTATTTTTACTATTGTGATTAACAAAGTCCACACATGTCTATTGTTGGATGAGTTGAATTACATAGATCGGATATACTCTTGATAGGAGTTTTTGTTGAGTTTCTACTAGTTGGATTTTAGAATTTTTGTATACGGAATCAAACAGTTTTTACTAGTGGAAAGTTTTGCCATATTGGCACGTCTACAAGCTTGTTGGCTTGTAGACAATTTTTATTCCGTGTGTCTCTTTCTTGTTTTCAAAATTCATTGCATGTGATTGTGAATGTGACCACATCTTCAATCACATCCCTACTCTGCAAAACTTTTGGTAAATTCCGTGCTATAATTCTTTCATTGACTACATATAAAGCGATGGCTGGAGGTATGTCGATTTGTTTTGGCTTCATGCATACATGTTTCTTTTGTAATGTAGAAACATAAAGATATGGCTATACTTTCATTTGGTATCGGTCGGATTAACCTCTACCTTACTTTTTCGGATATATGAATTTTTGTTTATGTGTTCGAAATTTTTGGTCGTATAAATCTGATTTCATTCATTCGAAATTGGATTTGTGGACGATATATCTTTCGTTTAATTTTTGGATCCATGATTTTGATGAACCAAAACTGATATAAATCCATCTCTAAATATATGTATTCTTGAAGTTTTGGGTTGTTGATACCTAAAATAGTGTGTTTTGACATTAAAAATTTCTTTATTGTAAGCCTTTTGTGATTATATGGTTTTCCATGGATTTTGAGTTATAAATCACATGGTTTAAGGCCGGATTACAAAATGCGCTTTTAGGTCTCGAAGTCGATTTGATTACGCAATTTCGGTTTTCACGTCTGCAATTAATTTAGATGACCCGATTTCTATGAAGAAGACATAAATTTAAAAAAATTGCACCACCCCGTTCAAACGTGTGTGGGCGAGATGTGAGATAGATACTATAACCAACGGGCCGTTGTGTTTCTTCGTCATAAGGATTCCAATTAAATTATATAACATTCCGTTGTTCGATTTGGGTATATAGTATTAAATAATGTGAACTTTACCCAATTAATTTGATACACAATTAAATAATTTTGTCTTTGTTCTCGAATATGATTGATGTTCATACATGTTTTATATGGGTTTATTTAATGTAAATAAATTATTTAAATGCATGATATTTGTATAATCGTGCAATTTATGTTCCATTTACGGGAATTTAATCCCAACTTTTAGTATGTCATTTCGACTTAGATATTTTCTTTGGAATTTATGAAATATAGTTCTCATTAATAGGGACGAATCCGAAATTTTGTACGGGGGGAGAGGGGCACAATATACATCAAAAATAAATTTTTTATTACTAAACAATCTAGCATTTAGAATTGAAATCTATGAGTTTTCATAGATGAAATATTTGCATAATAGAATCATAGATTGAGCCGGATCCATTGGAAGTTCTTTTGCGTCAAACTCGTTCCTACTTGATTTGGTGTTATCGTCCTTTTTCGGTAGGAAATAATGGTTCTAATGCTCTTTTGAAGTACCGCTCTATATCTTTTTTATTCTAATGGTGGTTTTTGATTTTTATCTCAAAGAAATTGAGTTTTTGTTTTGTTGAGTAACTTTTTCTTGAAATCTTTGGTCTATATTAAGCAACGGTACCGAAACGGCGAGATGATTGGAGGAAGACCAAAGACGGAAGTGCACGTCTTTTTGGTTATTCCTAAACCTAATGAATGTATAATTTATAAAAGTAAGAAATAATAATAAATAGAATTGGGCTCTTTGCCAAGATGATTTGGGCACAGGTACCATTTTGGTTGTTTCAAATTCACAACCTACTTAATTTATAAAAAGTAAGTTAATTATATATAGTAATTAAAAAAATTGGGGGGGGGTGCGTCTTCCCAACCAGGGCCGTACGCTCGTCACTGATTAAGATAAATGTCTAAGTGAGTTAATATATCTTTTATTGATTAAAGAATAGCCACATTATCTTTTATAAATAAAAATTATATATTAAGTTGGTATTTATGATCACAGGTGGATTTAGACATAAATTGTGGTAAATATATATAATATGATAAAATTTATCCCACGAAAAATTTATTATATTTATATAATTGATCGAGATAAATATCAAATTAAATTTTCTAATTTACCCACAGGAATTAGAAAAAGGACATAATTTGATAGTTTTGTCATAAAGTTAAAATAAATCTAATTTACCCACAGGCAAATTTTATGTCTCTAGATTCATATTTTAACATGATTTGCATTGGTAAAACATGTTATATGGTTTAAAATACCTTCAAATTTGATAATATGAGTATGTTTATGGTATATGCAATTATTCAACCTGTTACTTCTCTTATATGAAGTTTGATGTTCCCGAGCTCCATGGGGATAATTATAAGATTTGGAAGGATAGAATTTTACTTTATTTGGGGTGTATGAACATTGACTATGCTATTAGGAAAGACGAACCCCTTGCTATAATTGAAAATAGCATCCCAGATGAAGTGGATCTTTATGAAAAGTGGGAGCGATCTAATCGTCTTTGCGTTATGTTCATAAAGACCAAAATATCTGTTGGGATTAGGGGCTCGATTGAGCAATATGACAATGTTTGTGCCTTGTTGAAGGCAATTGATGATCAGTTTGTGTCTTCCGACAAAGCATTGGCTAATACCCTAATAATACAGTCCTCATCCATAAAGCTTACCGGGATTAGAGGTGCGCGCGAGCATATCATGCGAATGAGGGACATAGCGGCTCAGCTGAAAGCATTGGAAGTTGAGATGTCAGATTCTTTCCTGGTTCACTTTGTGCATTCTCTCTCCACAATATGGTTCTTTTAAGATCTCCTATAACACAAATAAGAACGAATGGTCAATAAATGAACTTATGACCATGTGCGCTCAGGAGAGAGACGATTGGCTATGGGGGAGGATGAGAAAGTGAATACGGAAATAAAATCAGGAAAGAAAAAGCAAAATCAGGCCAATGATAAGAAAAATGATAAGATTCCTTCCCGGAAGGACATCAAGGAAGATGGCAAGTCTTTATTTACTTTTTGCAAAAAGAAAGGGCACATAAAGAAGAATTGCCTAAATTCTAGAAGTGGCTTGAAAAGAAAGGTACTCAATTTTTATTTGTTTGTTATGAATCCAATATGATTCCAGTTCACAATCAATGTTACCAATTCCTTGCAGGGATTGCAAAACATGCGGAAACTAGTGGGAAGTGAGCAAAGTATCTACTCTGAGAATAAGATGCCCACACATGTGGAAGCGAGTAGGAATGTGCAAACCGATTTCTGTGATGGTTTTATTTTGTTTTTGAAAAGACTTTTTATATTCCTAGTTTTACTAGGAATTTGATTTATGTTTCAAGATGGTATCATCCGGTTATTCCTTTAACTTTTTGACTCTTATTTTAGTTTATCTTATAGATCGATAGTAATTGATGTGGTATTTTGTCCGATGGTCTTTTTCGACTTAATTTGCAAAATGATGACAATTGTACTGCTTTGTACGATCATGACACAGTTGGTATTAACCAATGTGTTATGAATAAAAAATCCTCAATGTTGTGGCACCGGAGATTGGGACACATCTCCAATGATAAAGTTAAAAGATTTGGAAATGATGGGATACTTAGTACTCTAGAATTTTCTCGATTTTGTGACTTGTATAGAATGCATTAAGGGTAAGCACTAACAAGTCAAAGAAGGGTGCTAAGATGAGTTCTAAAATATTGGAAATTATTCATATAGATATTTGTAGTCCAGATTTGGATGCATATCGTGATAAGTACTTTATTACCTTCATAGATGATTACTCACGTTATATGTATCTCTACTTACTTAATAATAAGAATGAAACACTAGATGCTTTTAAGATCTTTAAAGTCAAGTAGAGAAACATTGCGGAAAACAAATTAAGACCGTTGAGATCGAAAGATGTGGTGAGTACTATGGTAGATACACTTTGGGAGTGGAAAACCATCCTGGTCCATTTGCAAGATTTCTTTAAGAGAACGGATTGTTGCCTAATATACCATGCCTGTTCTCCTGACCAAAATGATGTAGCTAAAAGAAGAAATCGAACGTTAATGGACATAGTATGAAGTATGTTTTCTAGCTCCAAACTTCCGAAGTCCTTATGGATGAAGCTCTTAAAACGACGATGTACATATTAAATCGAGTTCCAACAAAGTAGTCTCAAAGACACCATTTGAATTATTCAAGGGTTAGAAACCAAGTTTGCAACATTTACGCATTTGGGGATGCCCGTCGAAAGAGTTTATAATCCTCAAGAAATGAAGTTGGACCCGATGACCATAAGTGGATATTTTGTTGGATATCCTGAAGGTCTAAGGGATCTGAGTCTATTGTCCATATCATAACACTAGATTTGTGGAATCAAGAAATGAAAAATTTATTGAAAATGACTTGATCGAATGGGAGTGGTCAATTTCGGATATTAGTTTCGAGAAAGATCATTTGTATACTCGTTATCATACCTCGAGTAATGGAGTGATCGTTGTTGTTAACAATGCACCTCAAGATCAAGTGCATATTGAGCAACCGGTCTTGGATATTCCACAAGATGTTGAACCAAATATTGTAGATCCGAAGTTCAACAGATCAACAACTTGATTGAACAACAAAATCCTGATATTCAGGAAAATGTTGATGAATAGTTAAAGAGATCTACTAGAATGAGGAGGTCAAAAATTCCTAGTGACTATATTGTGTATCTACAAGAATGTGACTACAATATTGGAGCGAAAATGATCCTGAAATGTTTTCACAGGCCATAAGTTCTAATGAATCAAACTTATAGTATAATGCTATGAAAGATGAGATGGGTCTATGGCATCTAACAATGTCCGAGATATCTCGTCAAGTTTCCTAATGGTGTGAAAACCATCGGTTGTAAGTGGGTCTTCAAAACTAAGAAAGACTCAAAGGGCAACATCGAGAGATATAAAGCAAGACTTGTTTGCCAAAGGAACCACTCAACAAGAATGAATTAATTATACATAGACTTTTCTTATGTATCTAGGAAACATTCCTTCGAATAATTATAGCATTAGTAGTCCATTTCGAATATGATTTGCATCAAATGGATGTGAAAACAACGTTCAATGGTGGCCTAGATGAGGTTGTTTATATAAAACAACCGAAGGTTTCTCCTCTAGTGAAGGTGAGCGGTTAGTTTGCAAGCAATAATCTATAGATGGACTAAAACAAGCCTCCCTTTAGTGGTATTTTAAGTTCCACGAACTTATCACTTCATTCGATTTTGAAGAGAACATCATGGATGAATGTATATATCGAAGATTAGATTAGTGGGAGCAAGATTTGTTTTCTAGTCTTTATGCGGATGACATATTGCTTGGTACTAATGATAAAGTTTTGTTATATGAGGTGAAACAATTTCTCTGAAAGAACGTTGATATGAAAGATATGGGCGAGACATCTTATGTCATTGATATCAAGATCCATAGTGATAGATCTCGAGGCATTTTGGGTTTGTCTCGGAGACCTACATCAATAAAGTTCTAGAGAGAATCCATATGAAGGATTGTTCACCAAGTGTAGCACCCATTGTGAAGGGTGATAAAATCAATCAATCAATGCCCGAAAAATGAGCTTGAACGGAACAAATGAAAACCATTCCATATGCATCAACTATTGGAAGTCTTATGTATGCCCAGTGCATGCAGGACCGAACATTGCATTTGGTTTTGGAATATCGGGAAGATATTAGAGTAACCCATGCATTGACCATTGGAGCGTTGCAAAGAAGGTGTTGAGATACCTTTAAGGGACAAAAGATTACATGCTCATATATAGATGAACCGATAATTTGGAAATGATTGGCTACTCTGATGCAAATTTTGCTAGTTGTGTTGATTCACGAAAATCAACATCTTGATACATTTTCATGCTTGCCAGTGGAGATATATCATTGAGAAGTGCAAAACAGATTTTGACTGCTACTTCTACCATGGAGGCAGAGTTTGTATCATGTTTTGAAGCTACTAGTCATGGTGTATGGTTGAAGAGTTTCATAAGTGAGCTTAGAGTTGTGGATTCTATTTCTAGGGCATTAAGATTGTACTGTGATAATTCAGTTGCGGTATTTATGGCTAAGAACAATAAAAGTGGTAGCCAAGTAAACACATCGACATCAAATACTTAGCCGTTAGAGAGCGTGTTAAAGAGAAAAAGGTTATCATTGAACACGTCAACATTTGAATTGATGGTTCTTGATCCTTTAACTAAAAGCATGCCACCAAAGAATTTCAAGGATCATGTAGTACGAATGATACTTCGTAATTTAATTTATTGGAACTCTTATTCAAATGATAATTTTTTTTTTTTTTACATATGTGTTGAGACATATCATTAATGTTTGGACCTAGAATAAACATAGGGTTTATTCATTAAGTTTGTAACCACATAAAGAATTTGAGAAATATAAATACACTTTGTAATACATAGTCGATATTACTCGCATATAGAGGACATATTTTCATGTATTTTATTTTAATTATGTCTACACCAAGTGAGAGAATGTAATACATGAGTTACAAATTGTAACATTAATGCCACATGGGTTACAAACCCATTTATTTTTTTTTTTTCGAACGATAAGAATTTATTAATAACTCGGGCAAATTACAACCGTTGGTTAAACAACCAAAAATCATCATGAAGACAAAAGTTACCTCCGGGTATGATCGGAGACCCATCGTGAGATGGTCTAGTAGAAAACAAGAGAAAAAAATGAAAAAAAAAAAAGCGAGGCCAAAAGCTATAAGCGGCACATCCATGTACGTAACCAAATAACCTATTTTCTCAAACCAAATTGAACCAACGAAACCCGCAGACGGTCAAGAACCGGAAAAAACAAACACCAACAAAAGCCCCATGAAAATCAACTGGAATCTACCGACCCCCTAGAAAATCCATGGAAGAGCTAAAAATCAAAAAGACAAACTCCAGAACAAAGAAACCGAAAAAGAGAAAAAACATGGCACTGATATATAAGTACCCTACCAGCCATCACACAAAAAAACACCAAAGCAGAAACGAACCAAGAGATCAAAATACGATCTTAGGAATATTCAAAGATTGGAATTCTCTCCATTCCTCAACAACAGCTTTAACAATCTCCATTTCAGATTTCCAAACCTTTTCAAACATCCATAAGTTCCTTGTCTTCCACAACCACCATAGGATATAAGTAAAAAGTTGAATCTATCGACCAAAGATGGTAAAGAATCCATACTACAAATTTTACCCCACCATCTCTCGAAAGAATCACAATCATCCATCAAACCATCCCAATTCACCTGAGATAGCTTCCAAATCATTTGGGCTCTAGGGCGAAAAGAATAAGTGTTCCACGGTTTATGGACTCCCACAACCCCTACACATAGTATCGACATCCATTCCTCGATTTTTCAAACAACAATTAGTAGGAAGAATACTTAAATAACACTTCCACAAAAAGTGCTTGATCTTGCCTTTCACCGCCATTTCGACTGCATTTGGTTGCTTTCAAATTGAATTTTTCCAACTACTCTCGGCAAATCCAAACTCCCGTTTTTTCACCACAAGGTGATAGTATGTGGACTTAACAGAATTTACCCTTTTTGTCAAACCGCCACATTAATCTATCTTTTTGTCATCTCTCATGCTTTTTATTTGAAGAATTTATCTGCACTTTTCTAATTAAAGGTCTTTTGAATCGGATCTTGATTCCACTCGTGCTCATTCTCGAAACAAGATCACTAACTAACCTTAGGGAATTCCCAAGCGAGTTAAGGGCTTAGAAGGTCTAAAGTTCTCGTCAAAGGAATCCATGGGTCCTCCCGTTTTGATTGATCTTCCATCCCCCACTTCGTACCTTAAGCCCTTTTTCAAGGTCTCTCTTGTACCAAGCCAACTCCTCCATAACCAAGACGCATTAGCACCCAACTCGGCTTCCAAAAGGCTACCCTTGGAAAAAATATCTAGCTTTCATGATTTTACTAACCAAGAGATTTGGATTAGCTAGAATTCTCCACAACCTAGCAAGAATCAAGGCTTCATTAAACATGATAAGATCATGGAATCCCAGGCCCCCATCATTCTTTGGAACAGTCACACTACTCCAAGACTTCCAATGTATTTTATTTTTAGATGACTCACAAACCCATTTAATTCATTGTTACATTAATGCAACTCATGTTCATAAATGGTGCAACATTTATTTTGTGTATGGAGTTACCATACGTAAGTGGTAACAAGGTGTGGAATGAGTTATTTTTGATGGGAAAAATAATTATATAAAGACACAAACCATGGGTCCTTTTGTCCTTGAAGATTATGAAAATACACCATATATTCATTTGAGGAGACAAGAGAAAGCCAAATGGAAAACATCCGACGTTCGACTACTGAGATAAAGAATAACCTGGAGGAATGTCGATTTGTTTTGACTTCTGCATACATATTTATATTTCTTTTGTAGTGTAGGAACATGAAGATATGTCTGTACTTTCAGATTCCATTCTCACTTTATTTTCGCATAGCAATCATGATGTATAGGAGAAAACATATTATTTTGGTGTTTCATACTATGTCACATTGTCGTTTGTTCTAAATGAAATAGAACATATTCTCAAAAAAAAAAAAAAAATGAAATAGAACATAAAAAATCAATGCACACGTACCCAAGCACGTGCCAAATTTGCACAAAATACCCCTTTGGAGATAAATTTACACTTTTCGGAATGTCGCATGGTAATGTGGGAATACTGCAAACTCCAAGGACTAAAATGAAAATAACCTTTTTCTTTGGTCCCCTTCTTGATGTAGACTTGTAGACTGTAGTACACAACCAAAGTCCAAACACTTCCTTCCCACAACACAACTACTGACGCCGAGCCCTCACCGTAATCCCGATGGAACCCTCTCCAGACGGTTCCACCTCCACTACCGATATGCCCACCACCACAACCACCGCCTCCGCGGCGGACGATCTACCCTCAGACCCCTCCACCGCCGCCGTATCGCAGTGGACTTTCGCGATTTCGCAGCGCTTCCAGCACCTCTTGGACAAGTCAACCCCGTACATGCTCCACCGGTGGATCGGGTTCCTCTGCATCGCGTTGGTGTACGTGGTCCGGGTGTACCTAGTGGAGGGATTCTACGTGGTGTCGTACGCCCTCGGCATCTACATACTTAACCTCCTCATCGGCTTTCTCTCGCCGCAGGTGGACCCGGAATTCGATGGCCCAACACTTCCAATTCGGGGCTCCGACGAGTTCCGTCCCTTCGTTCGTCGCCTCCCCGAGTTTAAATTCTGGTGTGTTGGTTTTGTTTAATTGTTACCTGAATTTTCGAATTAGGGCATTATTATGAGTTAAACCCAACCAACTCTTACTGTATGTCATAGCATTTTCTTCCTCGAATTTGAATATGTATGCATCAAAAATCAGTGTACCTTATGATTTTTCGGACTTGTTTAGGATTTGCATGTCAATAATGCAAAATTAGAAGAAAGGGATCTTTTCTACTCTATATTAGTAACTGGTATTCGCCACCGCCGAACCCCATCTTTTCTGTCTCCCATGTTCTTAGTGATAGTTATGTTTATTTGTTTAACCTTTGAGATTGATGGCCATGGATCGTGAAAATAGGAAGTACAGTTGCTCATGTGAATACTCACTATGAGGCTTACTTGAGCTCAATTGATTGATTACTTTTTGTTGCTTCTTTTTTAAATGCAAAATACAAAGTGTTGCATATTGTGGTTGAATCGGAAATTTGTGCCTCTCTGTGAAACTTGTAAAGCTATAAACTTTCAATATTCTCAGTAATGATACAGTCCCAATTTATTTTTTTCAAATTCAAGTGATGGTCTACATGGAAAGCATATTTTTAAAATGAAGTTGAGAAAATTTACTTGTTTTTTACGTTATTGTCAGCCTTTTGCCTAAAAAGAGTAGTTTTTAGTGTTTTCAAATGTCAACTTTTGTTTTTGATCGATACGATTTAATCGGAATCTAAAAAGGGGGGTGCTTTAGATTTTTGGTTTTGCTTCTGGTTTCATTTTGAAGTATGTAAAAGCACATTCACAACTTAATCACCAAACACTTTCAATTAGCTTAATCAACTTTCAGTTTCTATTTGCAAATATTATTCACTTCTAATTCTCAACTGCTTTTCACTTCTACTACGATAAATCACTTCTAAAAGAAGCGCAAGTTTTTGCAAACACTCCCTTAGTTAGCAAGACATCTTCTGAGAAATGAAGTGGGTAGGCGTAAACTTGCATGCTGATTATTCTGATGGTGCAGTGTCAACGATTAAACCCCAGTGCTTTTTGGTGTTTTATTGTTATGCCTTGGCTCACTCAAAAGAATCAGACCTTGAATAGGTTATTTTATTTATAAAATACTTTTGGATGAAATAGCAAGCCTTGAGATTTATGGGTTGGTCTTGCTGGTTTGTGACCTTTTTGAGCGTAATTCATGTGCTAAATTTGTTTAGTTCTAAACTTTGTTCTTTAATATTATGTGGTGACCTTTATAGAACATACAGAAGTCATTATATATGTGGTTGTAATTTTATTGTTCTCTTGTGTCTAGGTACTCAATCACCAAAGCCTTCTGCATTGCTTTTGTATTGACATTCTTCAGTGTATTCGATGTACCCGTTTTTTGGCCAATTCTACTTTTCTACTGGATTGTGCTGTGCATGCTAACTTTGAGGAGGCAGATAATGCATATGATCAAATATAAATATGTTCCATTTTCATTCGGGAAGCAGGTATTTTGCTAAACCTGCCTTATAGTCGAATGTTGTTGCCTGAATATTTCTCAATTGCTTTAGATTGGCTTTCTCCTCAATATAAGATGATACTGTTATTCCTTTCAGCGGTATGATGGAAAGAGGGAATCTTCTTCGGAGAGCGAAAGTTTACTCCCCTAGTCTGAAATTCACAGGTAACCTACACTTTTTCTTTCTTTCTTTTTTCAAGGGATAATTACAAAAAAAGAAAAAAAAAAGCCTGAGATTTGTGGTATTTAAAGAAAAAAATAGGAGAAGTTTCAAATTTACAGAAATCCCCTTGAGGTTTGTTTACTTCTTACATTTGACCTCCTTAATAAGCGAAAAACTTCAAACACCCTTTTTACATTTATAGAAATATTATAGTTACCCTTTTACTTTTAAGACAGAATCAAACCTTAAGGTGGTTTTTGTAATTTTATAACTTCCCCGATTTTTTTTTTTTTTTTTTTTTGGCGGGTTGTTGGGTATCACATGTTCATTAAAATGAAATGATTGAATTTGAGAGAAAAATACCAATTTTCTCACAAATAGATTTATAGGAGATTTACAAACTCACAAAAACTCACTCAATCTCTCAAGGATTGATTTATCACTCTCAAGGATCCCTCCACTCTCTAGCAATGTTTGTTTCTACTTACAAGGGATGTATATAACTGAAGGACCATGCATCTATTAAAATAGGGATATGGGAGGAGTGCATGGTTGAAATTTCAACCGTGGTGCGTGTTGGGAACTTTGCCATTTTTGCTTGTCAAACTTGGCAACCATTTCTTCAAAATTGGGTGGGTGGCTTATAGATGGGGGATGTGGTGGAAGATTTAATTGGATTCTGCAATTCTTCCCCTCCGCCATATCCGTAATAGGCATCACGCTCATATCTCTGCATAGCTCTACTAGCTTTCCCATGTGACTACCTTTGTCAACATGTTTGTTGGATTTTCTTTTGTATGGATGTTAATGAGTCTCAACGATGTCGATCTATCGTCTCACGTATCCAATGATATAGAATGTCAATATATTTTGTAAGGGAATGATACATGGAGTGTTTCTCAAATCCAGAGCACTCACGATTGTCAAAATGCACCTCGTAATCATTTTGCATGATTCCAAGTTCTTAGAGATAATGTTTTAGCCACGACATTTCTTTACTAGCTCCAAAAACAACAATATATCTGCTTATGTTGTGGATAAAACAACCCACTTCTGCTGTCTCGACTACCATGATGCAGCTCCCCTGCAAAAGTGTAGAAAATTATGAAGTAGATTTTCTATTGTCTAGATCTCCTGCCATATCTCACTGAATCTTACAAAACGAAGTGTACCATATTTCCAGAATCGTAAAAAATGGTGGAATAGACACTCTGTGATTAAAATTTCAATTTATGAAAGTTTCGGGATCTATCTGCAATTTTCTGAAAGTTCAAGGGTTGAAGGGTACGTCAAAAGTATGTCTTTTTTACGAGGTATTTGAGCAATAACTCCATGTGCTATTTTGGTACAAAATAGATTGACATTCAATATTATTGAATACGCAAGACGATAGCTATGTAGAGACATGGTCGAGATGCTTATTACGGATGGGATAATTGAATAATTCAATTAAATCTTCCAGCTATATCCTTCATCTATAAGCCACCCAATTTTGAAGATTTGGTTGCCAAGTTTGACACGTAAAAATGAAAAAATTCCCAACACCCACCATGGTTGAAACTTCAACCATGCAGTCCTCCTAAATTCTGAAATTCTTATAGATGGCATGGTCCTTCGGTTTGTATACATTCATTGTAAGTGGAAACATCCCTAGAGAGTGGGATCACAAACCAATCATGAAGAGATTTGAGTGAGTTTTTGTGAGTTTGTAAATCTATTCTTGTGATAAATAAAATTGGTTATTTTCTCTCAAATTCATCCATTTAGCATTATAATGTTCCTGTGATATCCCAGAGTTCAAGTTTTTTCTTTTTGTAATTATCCTTTTTCTTAACATTAACCTGCTAGCATTTCATAAATTTCTTCTGGTGTCTTAAATTTGCCATTCTTTTGATTTGGCTCATTAAGGGAAAAGCTTAACTTCAATGGCTGAGCGTGGAGATTCCTTGTTTGGTTTCATCCTTCAGACAGAAGAAAAGGTTGTATGCAAGACTTTGGGATGTCTGATTTAAGATGAAACAGATATATAGATACCAAACCAACTGCAAGTTGGGTTTTGAGACTATATAATTTATATAGGATTTTTTATTGTCTTCATGCCCTATTGTAGTTTTCTTGAAGTCGATATGTCTATGATGGTGCGACTTGGAGATTGCGCTACGTTTTTTGAAGTAAATTTGACATTTGCTGGTAGCGGCACTGCAAGCATCAAAATTAAATAGTGAAAAGTTCAAATTTAGAATCAACAGGTTTAGGCTGCGATTGAATATGAATGAAATTTTATTTTCGTTCATTTGGAGAATTTTTTTGACCAAACACGTGCGATTGTTTATGAAAATTTTCGAAATATACTATTATCTCACTCACTTTTTCTCATTTTTTTTACATCAATCACGCTCTACACATTTTTTCATAAAAACTAATCATTATTACACATTCTCCTACAAATTTTATTATTCACTCACTCACACATTTCTAACCACCAATCACATCCAATCATTATTTTACTATTTCTAAATCAAATCAACTTTCATCATTACATATACATTCACACTCTAAAAATTTTCCAAAAACTTTCATCGAATATTTTTTCACTATTCTCTAGCGAAAAAAAAATTCAAAAATGAAAGTATATCCAATCGCACTTTACTTTCTCTATTTCTCTTCAAGCTAATAGGGATATCAATTGGTGGGTCCGCCTGACGAGTCCCCACCTGTTAAGAAAACATAATACCCATAGCCGCTCAACCCGCCTCATCTTAGACTCATACCGCCCGACCCATACCCATACCGTGTCTAGCGGGTAAAACCCGTTAGCCCCTCCAACTTCATATATACGGCCAAATTTGTATGCGATTTTTTACTCAAATAATGTACTCAAAATTTATGTCAAATGTGATATTTATATAATTTTGTTGATATTATATGAATTATGAAATAAACACCAACAACATATATAAATCAAGAGTTCTTGAACAATAATATATATTCTATATATAAACTAAAAAAAAAAATTATGCGGGTCGGGTCCTACTATACAAGTCACCTAACACATACCCACTCGGGCTACCCGTCCTGTACCTATTTGTTTGGTCCCGTACCTCTGGGTCTTACCCGGACCAATTGTCATCCCTACAAGTGTACCTAGTTATGCTAGCGGTTTCAAATGATTCATTTTGATACACTCAAATTTGAACCATTATTATAGAGCGAGACAGAGAGCGGAACTTCACGTATGGGAGTGAGAAATGTTTGGGCCAATTCCAAGCCTTTGAAAACTGAAGACCCGACAATGTAACACTCAAGTTTGGCCTATCTGCAGTAGGAAAAAATGGTGCTGCTTTGTTTGAAAATTGAAATGTGTCTACCAGTTCAATTTACTACATTGAAGCAGGTGGACGAGCACTGACACGAAAATACAAGCTGTGGAAGAGCAATGACGTGAAAATGGATCCTCTGCATTTAGTTTGTGTGAATTTCATGTAAAGTTTGAGAGAGAAAGACACAAATATATATATATATATATATACATACACGTGTATATACAAGTGTATGTATAAATGCATTGTGTCTTTTCGGGAAGCTAAATGTAGAGGATCCAAACCCATTTCGAGACAAACAATTTGCAAGAGTTTCATTGATAAGAATTGAGATAGCCCTTTCATAAGCACAGAATCCGGAAAACTCGAGGTAGCGATTGGTTACCAAAAATTTCCATTTTCGTTCCGTTAGAGTAATTTTTTTACCAAAAAATGTGAATGTTTATGAAAATTTTCAAAATACATTATTCATCCACTTTTATTTTTCTTCTCCTATTAATCATTTCTACTCTTTTTCAAAAAATTTCATCAAATCACCATTCATTATTACACATCCTCCCACAAATTTCACTATTTACCCACTCACAAACATTTCTAACTATCAATCATATTCAATCATTATTTTACTCTTTTATATCAAATCAACTTTCAATATTATTTTTCATATCATATTCAATCACAATTTTAAAATTCTGTCTCTTTGCTTCCAAAAATTTTTTCACCACTATTCTCTAGTGAAAAGAAAATTTTCAAAATAAAAATATATCCAATCACTACCTGAGCATTACATTTTCCCACTTTTTCAGGGGGGCTAATAGGAAGAAAAAAGTTGACGGATAAGAGGAGTCAAATGCCTAACGAGGACTAATCGGGATTAGACGAGGATTTTTACAATTTGTGAACAAAGATAACTCGAAAATAGGTGAACGATGAATTTTACTATTTCCAATTCCATCCTGAGCATCAAATAAGCAAGTATGGTGGCAAACTCGAATTCTTTTGCAGAAAAACAATAATAATGGATCAAAGACAAATTTGGAAAGTAAATGCTTGAAATACTTCAAATTTAAACCGAATTGTTTTCAAGAGCAGTACAGGAAATTCAGAATATATATACACATTAACCATCATCACCAGAAAAAAAAAAAACAACATAATAAGACTACTGCTTCTGAAGTAAAGATTGTGACTTTTTGAAACAAACATAAGCACTTAAAATCTCCATCTCATTCTGCTGCATAACCTTTGACCATGTCTGAATTTGCTGGATTTTCGCCATTCTTGGTAGGATAAGAAGCTTCCATAACAATCCCACATTTTCCCGAAGGATTACCGACGACGTTTCGTTCGATCCTAAAATAGCCATCTTCGCCCCAATCAGTCCCCCATGAGTTCCTCACAATCCAATAATCCACCCCATTTTCGGTTCCATATCCAACGGCCACCACGCCGTGATCTAGTTCCGTCCCACATTCACCGGTGAATACACCCTGATAAAGATAAAAAGGCCTTATAAGTTTTCAAATTGGTGCAAAATTGCTTAATATTTTTGGATAACTACAAAAACTATCCCTAAAGTTTAGTCTAACTATAAAAACTACAGTCATTTTTCAAAATTACAAATTGGATTAAGCTAAACCTGGGTACTTTTTGTAATTAACTGTAATATTTTGGTTCATGATAGGTTCATAATTCTTGAACTTGAAGAAAATATAACGGCGGTTAATTACCGATGAGTATAGTTGGAGGGCTCGTCCGGAGGCTTCAATAGCGACGCTAACCGGTTGATGAGCTAAGGCCTTTTGCAAGGCTTTCTCATCCTGAGGGACATCTTCATAACCATCTATACTAACAACCTTGGCATTTTTCTGGAAACGAAAAGCAGTTGAGAATCATAAATTGCGGTGTTAGGCTGAAAACTAATTAATTTATTAGTGAATATTCATTATTTGGTGATAAGTTGTCAAAGTACTTTAACATATTTAAAAATGGAACCAGACGCAAAATTAGAAATTATACAGAAGCGGAAATTGAATTTTGAAAACATTAAAACCTCTATTTTTTTTTTTCTTTTCAGCTAAAAGCAGATAATCACTTTTTTTGAGTGTTTGCAAATAGTCGATTTAGTTCAGATACAAACCCGACCGGGATCGCATTTTCCATCGAAACCCCTGTAAGGATAATCATCTTCAGTATCCATGCCACCATTGGAGATGATGAATTGGAATGCATAATCCATAAGACCACCATTGCAGCCAGTATTTTCAGTTTTGTCACAGTCAACAAGTTCTTGTTCGGATAAAGTGATTAATTCCCCTGTAACAATCTTGTTTATGCCTTCAACAGCAGCAACAGTTGAGAAAGCCCAGCAGCTTCCTGATATTATAGAAAGGAAATGAGGCAAATTAAATTTATTGAATGGAAATTTTGATGTTGATTGTTGAACATTAAAGATAAATAAGGGATAATTAGAAAAAATACCCTCGAGAGTTGGATTAATTACAGAAAAACCCACATATTTTTAAAAGAACAAAAAATATGTGACGTTTGATTCTGTATTACACTTTTTCCCATTTATAAACAAAAAGTATTTCAAACACCCCTTTTGCAATTACTTCCTTACATTTAACAGAGAATAACAGAAGCAAACCCATGGGTTTTTTGTAATCTTCTAACACCTCTGATTTTTTTTTGTAATTAACCCAAACTTCAGGTAATTTCTGCATTTATCCTATTTTGAAACAAACTCCAAACCAATATTTTTAAATTTGGACTGGATATTGAGCCAAATTAATAACTACGTTATTGGTTATTGATTCAACCAGTTAAACTATTCTAAAAAAATACATACGTGTACATATGTGCAAAGGAGAACACAAAAGGGAACAAGTAGGAGCTGCTGCCCCAAAAAAATTCAACTTTTATTTTTACTACGTATAATTTTCAATATTAAAATTATTCATAAGGAATATTAAGTATTTAGCCCCCAAAATTATTAATAAATATGTCATATTCCCCTCAACTATAGTTTCGCCCTCAAATTGTAAATCTCTGCGTCCGTCGCTGCACATGTGGATACACATGTATACGATGAATACAAGTATAAATGTACAAAAAAACACTAATAAATATAAATACAAATAAAAGCTAAATTACAAAATTAAATACCCAAATATGTATGTAAATCAAATATACGACGAAATTATATGCAAATTTATTAAACATGTTTTCCTTCAACCTTCGAAATAAAACAAAGAAAAATGAAAAAACACACACACACACAACAAACACAAAAACAGAGTAAAACTCACCACAAGTCCCCTGATTCTTGATCGGAGCAACAGCTCCTTTCTCCCTCAATCAACAGATTCCGGCAACTCATCGCCGCCTCGAAAAGCATACCTCCGACTCCCATTCTTCGACTTCACAAACCGGCGCTTAGCATCACTCCTCGTACCCAAATACAGAGACTTGTACTCTTCATTTGTCAGATCAGCAAACCGGTTCAATCCCACCTTGTACGTCCGGTTCGCCGTATTATGTTCGTCGACGAACCTCAAATTATCCTTAAAAATCTCGAACCTTTCGTCCTTCTCTCCGATCGCATTGTAAATTTTGCCATGCCTCGCTAGCCAATTTTCGTACAGGCCCTTCACGTGTTCTTCGCTTCGCGGGGTTTTTGGGAAAAGGGTATTTTCGTAATTATCTGTTGCGTGGGTTGATAAGGCGAAGCTGACTATGAGAAGGGTGGCTATGAACAAAGGCATGGCTGGTTTTGAAGGATAGAAGAAAATAAGGGACTCAATGTGTAAATATTTTTGCTGTTTTGCTTAGGCTTGAAGGAGATGGAGATGGCATGGGGTTTATATAGGGGTGAAAATAATAAATAGTGATGTGATATATATTATATATACGGCTAATTGTTGCCAAAACATAACATAATATTATGAATTTTTATGTGGTCTTTATTTAATTTAATGGGTGCTTCGTTAGTTCGTTACTAGCTACATGTCCAATAAATTTAGGCATATAGTTTATTTATGACCATTATAGTTACCCAACTCAATTGTAGATTTGATATAATTTTACAAAAGAACCAATTGTAACGTGTACTTAAAACATTTTGAGGAGGCCAGTAATTATAAGAACTGATTTCACGAGTTTGGTTTCGGGTTGAAATTAAATAAAAATATAGGACATGTCTCGTAGAAAATATCCATAAGAGTTGAGACGACCTTGTACAAGCTGGGCTCAATGTAACTAGGTTAAAGTCATTTTATATAATAATTTTGTGGTTATTCATTTTAGCAGATCAATCACAAATAAATATTATAATAATATTTATCTGCCATCTATCAAAAAACCGAGTCTAAGGTAGAATTAGTCATAATCCGCCACATATAAAAATTTATCTCCAAAATATACGATCGATCGATGCTAATTTTATTCAAAATCTAATTAAGACCTATAACTAGAACTTATGTATGTAGGTTAGAACCAATTATCGCTCTAAATGACATTTGGGATCCATTATCGAACTCCCAGTTTATCTACTATAGGGATATTGTATAAACGTGATAGTTGGAGATAATATATATATTTGGAAATATTTATGTAAAAGTCCATTCAAAAAATAGATTTCTTAATAAATGATTTTTTAAAAAACCTCTAATTATGATTTCTCCTTATTGTTGTGAGGTTTTTTAAAAAGTGCGTACTTTGTGTGACGACAATTTCAAACAACCTTTTCGGGTGGGGTATGTCAAACCAGAATTCATAGTTCAAAAAATGGGGGTGCAAATCTTCTAAATTATTGTTGTATGTAATGTAAGTAAGGATTCAAATGATTACTTCCTCAATCAGATACAAACCAATAGAAGATATTACAGATCTTAAATAAGTTTTAAATTCACAATTAAAATCATTATTACATTTAACAAGAATGTTCCAAATACTAAAAAGAAAAAGAAAATGGCTTGTTTATTAAAATAAAGTCATTTAAAAATTTGTTAAACAAATTACTGTTAAAAGAAAAAAAATTAAAAAAATGGGTGAAAAGATTATGCATAATCTTAATGAAAACAAAGTTGTCATCTCTGTTTTCAAATTTTGATTTTTTGTGTAGCTTATTTGTTTTTTTATTTATTGTTTTTGGCAAACTATAAAATCATTTGTTCTTATCACCTAATAAGTTCACCAGTTAGTCAAACAGATATGGAAAATAGACCAACTTATGGAATTATTAATCAATCTTATGTTGGGTAAAATTTTTGGTGTATGGTTTTTTTGAAGAAAATGGGCTGGATTTAGTGTATGGTTTAAGTCGAGGCCGATTTGAATCGGACTCATTTAAGACAACGCCCGTACACCGAGTGCTTACGGTTCGGCGTTCGCCTCTAAGATACAACGACTTTTACGTCTCGAGTTTACAAAGACTTAGAAACTCGAAACACAAATAACAACAAAAAGTTCGAACTTTCAAGCTTTGAACGAAAGGGAAAATCAATATGCTCGTATGATGCAAATGATAGTTATTATCCGAGTTTTAAAATTGTTTTTCGAGTCACCGAGGATCGATTTTTATAGGCTTTAGACGCCTGTATGGAAGGAACATGTCTTTTGGCTCGAAAAAGACACCTTTTACTGAGCAGAGGCGCACTTCTTGCAAGGGGGAGCACGGCTGAAAGCGCGGGCGTGCGCGCCCCGTCTTGTATGAGCTCAAACTTTCGGCACCAAAGACGACCCAGGCGCACGCGTGCGCCTGCCCGTGCGTGTAAGCGGCAGACCCTCGGCGGTAGCACGACGACCGACCGCACGGGCGTGCTCCTGCCCGTCTTGTGGGCCGAAAGTTTTTCCCATTGAACTCTTTTAATTAATTACAAAAATTAATTAAATCTATTTAATTAATTACAAAATTAATTAAATATTTTAATGTTTTAAAGGTTTTTGGTCCAAAAAGAATAAGGGCCTTGAAGCCCAAGCCCAAGCCCAAGCCCACGACCGGACTCGGCCGGGCCGGCCGAGCCGGCCGGCCCGGCGGCGACGCGCGTGTGTGCTGACCAAACCCACAAGCATGTAGGTCCTCTCCCCTTTAAAAACTTGGGTGCCCCCGGGCCCAAACCCATTTGTCAACTTAGGATAAATAAAGTGTGCAACTTTACCTCCTTTTTCCTATGTGGGATGGAGCATCTCTCTCCCCCACATTTCCCATTTTCCATACCATTTATTTGTATTAAGTGGCTAACTTCTAGCATTAATTTCTCATTCACCCGGAATCGGTTTGAGAAATTCCAAATGCTATTCTCATCTACTCTCTAAGTAGAATTTTTACAAATAATTTAATTCCATTTTTCACAAATGGAAACCACTTAATTAATTGGTCAAAATCGGTCAACACCCCATTTATCAAAGACCAATTCAACAATCCCCACATGAATGAAATTAATGCATGCGTGTATGCGGATTAAGCAAAGTCTCGGCGAATCGTTATTGCATCGAGGATAGGTAGCTTGTGGCTTTGAACCTTCCTTAGTAAGGTACTTGCTCGGATTTACTAGGCCGCTAGTGGACGCGATGGCTTGAACTACTCGGTAGTTTGTGTAAACCAAGACAATAGTTCTTACACAATAACAACTCTAACACTTGTTGTTCTCACGTTGTGTCCATTTCGCCCTGGACCATATCTTAGATTCATAAGTGTTTCTTTCCCGAGCGGCCATTACTTCTCACTTATATAGGTGATCTCCTATTGAAGAGTATCTGCAATACTCCATCTTTCGGTATAGGAATCACTAAAAGTCTTAAACTTAACCTCACCACATTCAAAGAGGTTTAAATACACTTGGATGTATCGAGAATGAGCTAACACATTTTCCAAGTGTTCAAATTTGAACATTCATAACTTAGTTGTCCCATTGAACCAGGTCTTGGGATCTCCAATTCACAAGGTTGGAGTTCTGCTATGAACATTCTTTAAGTTGTGGATTTTAAACCCATTCCCCTGCCGGTTTATACAGTTGATCTCGATTTATGCCTTTTGTAAGCGGATCCAAGGTTTTCCTTTGACTTCACGTAGTCAACCGAAATAACCCCATTCGAAATCAACTCCCTAATGGTATTGTGTCTCCGACGTATATGTCAGACTTACCATTATACATCTTTGCTTTGTGCCCTTCCGATTCTTTGATTGACTATCACACGATGTATCATAACAAAGAGGCAAAGGCTTATTCCAACAAGGAATATCCTCTAAGAAGTTTCTAAGCCATTCTCGCTTCTTCTCCACTTTATCCAAAGCAATGAACTCGGATTCCATAGTGGATCGAGCTATGCACGCGTCTGCTTAGAAGACTTCCATGACACCGCTCCTCCACCTATTGTGAAAACAAATCCACTTGTGGACTTGGAGTCTTTTGTGTCCGATATCCACTGGCATCACAAAGATCCTTCTAATCTTTGGATATCTTGTATAAAGTATTCCATAGTTCATGGTATACTTTAAATATCTAAGTACCATCTTGTCACGGCTTTCCAGTGATCCGTCTTGGGTTACTTGTGAACTACTTAGTTTGCTCACTTGAATATGCAATGTCCGGACGTGTACGATTCGTTAAGTACACCAGACCGCCAATTACTCTTGCATATTCCAACGAGAAACGTTCGCCTCTATTCTTGGCCAAGTGTAGACTTAGATCTACAGTGTCTTAGCGGAGCGCCGTCAAAAGCATTAAACCTCCTAAGTATGCTCTCGACATAATGGGATGTGTGACAAGATAATTCCATCTCAAGTTCTAGAGATTTTAATCCCTAATATAACATCGTATAATCCCATATCTTTCATGTCAAAGTTCTTCTTTAACATGTTCTTAGTCTTCATGATTAAATCATGACTACTTCCCATAATCAACATATCATCTACATAAAGGCATACTATGACGTAATCATTTGTAGTACCTTTAATATGTAGACGCACTTGTCACATTCATTGATCTTGAAACCGTTTGACTTCATAGTCGTGTCAAACTTTTCGTGCCATTGCTTAGTGCTTGTTTTAGTCCATAAAGTGACTTAACAAGTTTACACATCTTTCGCTCTTGACCGGTGCAATGTACCCCTCGGGTTGTTCCATATAAATTTTCTCTTCAAGTTCCCCATTCAAGAAGGCGGTTTTAACGTCCATTTGATGTATCTCAAGGTTATGCAAAGTCGCAATAGCAATGAGAACACGAATGGACGTAATCTCGTGACGAGGAGAATATGTATCGAAGAAATCATATCCCTCCTTTTGTCAAAACCCTTTAGCTACCAATCGGGCTTTATACTTGTCAATAGATCCATCTCGCTTTATACTTCCTTTTAAGGATCCACTTGCATCCCAAAGGCTTGCAACCCGGCGGAGATCAACCAACTCCCAAGTGTGATTTTGCATGATGGAATCTATCTCATTATTGATAGCTTCTTTCCGAGAGAGCTTCGGACTAGACAATGCTTCTTGAATAGTTCGGTGTTCGTTTTTTTCTAACATATAAGTTAGAAAATCGGGACCAAAAGACTTAGCTAGTTTTGTCCTTTTACCGCGTCTTGGTTCCTCTTCATCATCACTTTGAGGTAACCTTGCGCTTTATAAGTCCGTTTACTCGAACTTTCTTCTTCCGTTCTTTGTTCGGAAAGATATTCTCGAAAGAATCTGACATTCCTTGATTCAATGATCATACCTTCATTTATATCGGGAATAGCCGACTTGTGCACTAAAAAGCGATATGCACTACTATTGTTAGCATATCCAATGAAAGCACAATCGATCGTCTTCGGACCGATTCTTACTTGTTTTGGCTTAGGTATTTCGACTTTAGCCAAACACCCCCACACTTTAAGGTATTTGTATGACGGTTTACGTCCTTCCATAACTCATATGGAGTTTCATTTTTACCTTTGTGTGGGATCTTATTAAGAATGTAGTTCGCGAGAAAGTATGGCTTCCCCCCACAAGTTTTGGGGTAAGCCAGAACTTAGCAACATCGCATTCATCATCTCCTTAAGAGTACGATTCTTGCGTTCTGCAACACCATTTGATTGAGGTGAGTAAGGTGCAGTCGTTTGATGAATTATACCCGCTTCCGAGCAAAATTCTTCAAATGGAGCAACATACTCTCTCCGCCTCTATCACTTCGAATCATCTTAATTTTCTCGATTAAGTGATTTTCAACTTCATTCTTATAAGTTTTAAAAGCTACTAAAGCTTCATCTTTGCTTTTCAAAAGATAGACATAACAATATCTTGTGCAATCGTCTATAAACGTTATGAAGTACTTCTTACCACCTCGAGTTTGCACAAGTTTTAAGTCACACACATCTGTATGAATTAACTCGAGTGGTTTGGTACTTCGTTCTCAATGAAAAGCGATGCCAATTTTGCTTCAACACAAATTTCGCATTTGTCTTGTGAATCGGTTTTAAACGTAGGTATTAATTCCGCATTCACTAACCTTTTAATTGTGTTGAAGTTTACGTGTCCTAATATATCATGCCATAAATTAGAACAATCCAACAAGTAAACGAAGTAACGTTTTTATTCTTCGCCTCTTGGCGGAAAAGCGACATTCTGGACATTTTGAGCAGGCCCTTATCAAGGTAACCTTTACATAAAAACCCGACCATTCTTGGTCATTACAAACTTATCGGACTCAAACACTAGCCTAAATCCGCCTTGCTAAGCAACGGACCGGAAACCAAGTTCTTGCGGATGTCCGGGACATGCGGCACATCTACAAGCGTAAGCTCCTTCCCGGAAGTCATCTTGAGCACCACCTTTCCAAGCCCAACGATGTTGGAAGTCGAGGAGTTCCCATGAACAACTTTCTTCCATTAATCGGAGTGTAGGAGGAGAACATCTCTTATCGGCACAAATGTGACGAGTAGCCCCGTATCTATCCACCACTCCCTCGGGTTATCCACCATATTGGCTTCAAACACAACAATGGAGAGATCGAGCTCGACAAGTCTATTGGGCCGACTTGTCCTCCGTCACATGGCTTGTTGGTTGCCACCTTGATTGCCCTTCTTTGGGTGTCGGCAATCCTTCGCCATGTGGTTCGGTTTGCCACAATTGTAGCAATTTCCTTGAACTTTTTGGCCTTGCCTTTCTCCTTCCCTGAGTGCTTAGGTTTCTTGCTAGTGCTCGACTCGGCAAGATTGGCCTTAGCCTCCATTCCAATTCTTGGTTTTAACCACGATTTCTGGTTGTCTTCTTCGATCGGCCGAACAATCGAGATCCTCAAGCCCCATCTCTTTGCGCTTGTGCTTAAGGTAGTTTTGAAGTCCTTCCACAATGGCGGCAACTTTTCGATAATTGCCGCCACTTGAAAGGATTCATTCAAAAGCATCCCTTCGACACTAAGTCGTGAAGGATGATTTGAATCTCTGAACTTGGTGATCACCGTCTTGGTGTCAACCATCTTGTACTCAAGAATTTGCCGACAACAAATTTCTTTGTCTTGGCATCTTCCGTCTTGTATTTCTTCTCCAAGGATTGCCCGATTCATGGGCGTCTTGAACGTGCTATAGGCGTTGTAGAGAGTGTCGTCTGCCCGTTCAAGACGTGAATTGCGACATAGAAAATCGTTGTTATGCCAAGCATCCACGATTCTCCGGTTGTTGTCAACTTCGTCTTCTTCAACGGGCGAGAGGGGGTCGTCCTTTAGAAACGAGCCAACCCCAAAGTAGTGAGGTAGAACGGCATCTTCTCGTTGCCAGCGTTTGAAGTCGGCACCCAGAAAACTTGGCGACTTTTCGCCGTGAGCGGGAGCAGCGACCATAGGTGTGAACGAGATCGAATCGGATGCCATCGTCTTCAAAAACGTAGGAATAACGAGTTTTAAATCTTGCGATTGTTGGGTAAAATTTTTGGTGTATGGTTTTACTTTGAAGAAAATGGTGGATTTAGTGTATGGTTTAAGTCGAGGCGATTTCAATCGGTCTCATAAAAACGCCCGTACACCGAGTGCTTACGATTCCGGCGTTCGCCTCTAAGATACAACGACTTTTTTACGTCTCGAGTTTACAAAGACTTGGAAACTCGAAACACAAATAACAACAAAAGTTCGAACTTTCAAGCTTTGAGCGAAAGGGAAAATCAATATGCTCGTATGATGCAAATGATCGTTATTATCCGAGTTTTCCATGTGTTTTTCAGTCACCGAGGATCGATTTTTATAGGCTTTAGACGCCCCTGTATGGAAGGAACATGTCTTTTGCTCGAAAAGACACCTTTTGCCTCGAATGAGCACGCACTGCTTGGGAGCACCGGCTGGCACAAGACGCGAGGCATGCGCCCGTGCGTCTTGAGGCTCAAACTTTCGGCACCAAGCCACGACCCAGGCGCACGGGCGTGCGCCCGCGCCGTCGCGTGTAGGCGGCACCTCGGCGGGTAGCACGACCCCGCACGCACGTGTGCTCGCCCGTCTTGTGGGGCCGAAAGTTTTCCCGTTGAACTCTTTTAATTAATTACAAATATTAATTAAATCTATTTAATTAATTACAAAATTAATTAAATATTTTAATGTTTTAAAGGTTTTTGGTCCAAAAGAATAAGGGCCTTGAAGCCCAAGCCCAGGCCCACGACCCCACCGAGCCGAGCCGGCGGCTGGGCTAGCGATCTTGTAGCGTGTCTTTGACCAAACCCACAAGCATGTAGGTCCTCTCCTTTAAAAACTTGGTGCCCCCAAGGCCAAACCCATTTGTCCAACTTAGGATAAATAAAGTGTCAACTTTTCCTCCTTTTTTCCTATGTGGGATGGAGCATCTCTCTCCCCCACATTTTCCATTTTCCATACCATTTATTTGTATTAAGTGGCTAACTTCTAGCATTAATTTTTCATTCACCCTAATCGGTTTTGAGAAATTCCAAATGCTATTCTCATCTACTCTCTAAGTAGAATTTTTACAAATAATTTAATTCCATTTTTCACAAATGGAAACCACTTAATTAATTTGGTCAAAAATCGAACACCCCATTTATCGTTAATTAATTCCAACATCTTAATGACTCGTAGGACATTTTTCTGATATTTTTTTGTGATTTGAAAAATAGACAAACGTATGGAATTAGTATCCACGCAACAAAAACCCGAAAAACAAGTCATGTTATTTACTTGGTTTGCATACAATGAGCATGTAATTACTCGTGTATTTTTATTTTTATTTTTTTAAAAATATTGAAAAAATAGTAGATATTTCAAGACCATTAATGTTTTGATTATTACCTTAAGAGGCCTGTAATATTATTTTTACCAAAATATATCTTCACATATACCAATTCTGAAAGCAAATTAAGATAACTTTCAAATTTGAAGTAGGTGCCATTTTTCCCAAAACATATTTTCACCCATTTTTCTAATTTTTATTTTTTTTTGGCAGTAATTTTTTTAATAGATTTTTAAATGGCTTTATTTCAATAAATTAGCCAAAGAAAAGAGAAGAGAAATTTGAATTTGATTCTTGAGCTTTAACAAAAATCCACAACTGATGAATCATTCATACAAAGTTATGGGTTATGATGATGAACAAGTATTTGTTCATTGGTGACCCTTTATCCAATACCTATGATTGAACCTGGACCTGATTTGAGGCCTGATAAGGTAGTTATACACATGTTGCCCAATGAATCAGCGAGGTACAACCTTAAACCGCCAAACTAACTTATCCTCTTTTTTTGACCCATTGTTTTCAGTTGGGTTTGCCCACAATGTAGGAGGCAGATTTATGGAGCCCCATCACGGGCAAATCAGAATTAGCCACGTAGGATTATCTTGTTCATTTTTTCTTTTTCTTTTTCTTTTTTCCTTTTTCTCGGGAACTATTGTTTGTATAGGACTAAGTGCCACCGCCTTATAATATTAGATAGTTTAATTGATATTTATGAGACCACCGAAAGTTAATGTGGCCTCATCCTTTGCCCAATCAGAATTTGTGAACTTAACAAAGCTGAATCTTTCATATTTATGGGTGTAAATTATATTTTTATTTAATTTTAAAAAAATATCAATACATTACACTAAAATTGTTATATTTTTATTATTTTCAGTTCATAAATATGATTTATTTCTAGATAATGAGAATTTTTATATGAAAAACTAAAATCAATATATACTTGTATGTTTCAAATTTTAATAAAATCCAAAAGATGAATTTTATTATGCAAACGAGATTTTTTTGTTGAAAATTTCTCAAGTTATCTAAACAATATTACAAATTTTAAAACTGACAAATTATTCCTAAAATTCCATAGTTTAAAAAAAAAATATTCCATAGTTATTACTATGGTAGAAATTCATTTTTCTTAAGAAAGATTTGTCGTAAACAATAAGATTCACGATATCTTCACAGTATAATTTTTGTCACACCCACAAACTATGCAACTATGCAAATGTTCCTAGCATGCTATTTTTTAGATATTTATTATTTCTCTTATTCTTTATGTAAAACGTTTTATATGTTTTTATATAAATTGAGGATATGTCAAGTAGCTAAAGGCTTGAGAGAGGACAACTGCGGGATCTAACTCAAAACAACCCTTGTAATATTTGTGGAACTCGCGATATTCAGATTGAACCCGCGACTTCAGAAAGACCGCACTTTTGTCACCTTGTCACTTACCAATTCGCGTTTGCCCCTATTGGCATGTAAAACGTTTTATTATTTCAAGTGTAGCAAGTTCATGACTTTTTATTAACGCAAGGCTAGAAATTTGTTATCCAATATATATCATCAATCTCACATAATTAAGTATTTTTTTCGCATAGTTAAATATGGTAGGATTCGCAGTATTTTATCATACTTATCTTTTGGTTGATGTGAAGGGATAACAAATATTAATACGAAGAAAAAAAATGAATTTTTGCAACCTTAATCACTTGTAATTCATATTCAATACAAATTATTTATCAAAACAATAGTTTTCCCGAGACCATGTCAGAAAGCACGAGATTTGGCTGAAGAATCCAGCGAAAACTGGTTCCGATTTTGTGCAGTAAATCACACGAAAAGCCCAGTTTCCTGTTTCCTTCCACAATATATCTCAGCCAATTGGCCAATGGAGCGGCACAAATATATTTCCCCAATCAATCAGTTTTCTGAAATTTTGTTACACAATTAATTCACATGACCAACTTGGTTTCGAAGCAGGTCATGCATGATGCACACAATCCCACCACTTCCAACTTCCAACTACTGAAAATAGATCTATCATTTCTATTTTCATCGTACTATTAAAGCCTCGCCGTGGCCAAAGACCATGATTTATTGCCTTGTTGTCGCCAATATGTCTCCTTATAAAAGCATTTCTAATAGAGTGTCCTACTTACACTTTGGAGCAAAAATTTTGTTCAACACCGTGCCAAAGCATGCCCTATTTTAAAGATGTGCACAGTTTTGCACCAGAAATACTGCAACATTATAGTTGCACTAATTTTTTTCTTCCAATTTTTTGTTTTAAATTATTGATTTTAGTATATAAAAATACGCACTAAAGTAGAATATTATGGAATATTCCTTTTTAGTGCAGAACTTACTTCAAACTGCTGGCGATGAAGTGCACATTCTGCACTAAAATAGTGCAAACTACTGTAGATAGCCTAAAAGGCGATAGGTGACTGCTAGGTGATACTTTTCTTTGGCGAGGGACCGGATTTTAATGAGTTGGGAGGAGTGGTTGGAATGCAGAGAAAAAATCTCAAAGATACTAAAAAAAAAGTCAGGGTTTGAATAATGATCAACATCCTGCAATAGAGTGAGATTTGTGGTCTGGGTGACTTAATTGATATTTAGGTTTTTTCTATTTGTTTTTAAAATTTTAAGAAGGGTTTTTTCTTAAATAAAATTTTAAACATTAAAACCCTAAGGCCACCCACAATGGGGTGGTTCAAGTTCAAAATGTTGAACTTGAACTTTTTTTTGTACCATTGTGCAATGGTTCAAAGTTCAAGTTCAACTTTGTTGTTCAAAATATTGAACCAAGTTTAAGTCTCTCTCTCTCTCTCTCTCTCTCTCTCTCTCTCTCTCTCTCTCTCTCTATATATATATATATATATATATATATATATATGTGTGTGTGTGTGTGTGTGTGTATTTATTTATTTCTTTTTGTATTAATTTGTCATTTAATAGCATTTATTGAATTTTATGTTGTGACCCAATTTTGTTGACATATTTTTTAATTAAAATTGTAAAATTGATCTTTTTAGTTAAATTTTATTGGTCTAATGTTTTTTATTATTCTAATAAATTGTGAAAAATTTATATGTGTATATATATTTATTTATTTATTTTTGCATTAATTTGTCACTTAATAACATTTTTTTGTAATTATTTGAACTTTATGTTGTGACCCACTTTGTTGACAGACTTTTTAATTAAAATTGTATAATTGATCTTTTTAATTAAATTTTATTAGTCTAATTTTTTATTATTCTAATATAATTATCAAAAATAAATCATTGTATATATTGCTTTATTAATGATTTTATACAAAAATAACAATAAATATATGTTATAAAAACATTGATAGTGGAACCTATTTTGAACCATGAACTTGAATTTACCATTGTGGATGATAGAATAAGGTGTAGTTCAAGTTCAAGTTTTATTGATGTGGATCAGGGGCCACAAAAAATTTGAACTTGCAATCACCATCGGATGCCCTAAGGAAAGATGAACACCAAAATTATTCTGGTTCAGTCCAACATTGATAAAGGATTAGATATGATGATAGTGATGCGGATGAAATGATTGATCTTGAAAGCGAATGATTTTTGTGTAGCCTTCTTAAGAAAAATTTGACTTGTGTTTTTGTTACTTGATTTGTTGACATTATTGATGATATAATTCGGATAAGCCTTTCTAAGTCCAATGGAAATATTTAGATTATGGACAGATAATTAAATGAAGGCACAATAGAATTAATTATATAAAGATTAATTATTATTTTATTAATTTGGATATACACCTAAATTAAGCCCATGAAGGCCTTAAGGCCGAAAGACTCACGAAACCCACTGACATGTCTATAAATACTCTCATATTCTCATTATTAAAACTTAAAAGTACACAATTTACTACCCACTTAGTTCTTTCCAAGTTCTTTAGCTTGTTCTTACTTGCTCCGGAACTAACTTAAAAAGTGTCTTCGTCGGGTCAACCTCCGACACTCCTAACGACTTTTTGTGACGCAAACTAACCGGTCAAGAGTTGAATTCAACAGAGTACGACAATTGGAGTGGTACCACATCCGTTAACTATTTGACTCGTTTTTTACTTGATGATTGATATTGGTGTTTCATTAAGTTTATTATTGTTTGATGTGATTTATTATTTGTTTTAGTGGATTTTTGGAAGAAGTATATTACATGTTTTCTAAATGTTGTTGCCCCTCCTCCCCCGAGATTAGACCATCCCCCTGAAGGACGGATGTCCCATAAAGGCGGTGTCTGTGCTCCCTTTTTGTGGTGTGGGGATCTATGGGTCGAAAAAAAAAATGTTGTTGTCTTGCATGGCCATGCTATCACCTTTTTGTCATCTAGGCCGTGGGGCACCACGGCAATGACTTGTCTCCCTGGCATTAAGAACTATAATTTTGATAGAAAGTATTACAAAACTTGGGAGAAAGTAAAACACGTTTCTTCCAAGCAGCAAATCCAACAAGGCCATCGCCATAAACTCTATCAATGCCAACATGAAACCAATTACCAAAAATGAATAGATTGATTAAGAAAAACACTTCACAGAAAACACATCAGAAGATTAGATGTAAACGAAAATCGAGATGTGTATCAACTAGCTAGGTATATGCAACACAGGCATTCTTGTATTTACCGAACAAGATGATCGGTCTTGTTTTCATGTTCTGATGTCGAAGGCTTGCTAATATAGTCACGAATTCAGAGTCTGGTATAAGGTTTTTTCTAGTTATCTCTCAAATCTAATGTCGAAACATGCTCATCTAATAATACTTTGGGTGTGTGCTTCTTCTTGCTTCGAGAACTGCGTTTTCCTCTTGACCGGTTCTTGGTTGCATGCCTATCGGTGTTCTCTTGGATGCTGGTCACTTGTTCGACAGAAGACGGAGGTCTGGAGGAGTGTCCGGCCATGGGGTGCGTTTGGCAGGGACAGTAATATCTAAAGGAGGGTCGATTATCCATCTGCATGAGAAGGTGAGTACGAATTAATAAGCATAGTTTGAGCTGCATAGTCACAAAAGATTAGCACATTGATACATCTTGTATACGGATAGGCATAAACCAATATAACACTCAAACGGAAATGAAGGATAGCATTGTGTTTCTGGTGCATCGGATGAATGACACGTGTCCAAGATGATATCATCATTGTACATGTGTCCTTCATCCAATATAGTGGAACATAATCGTGGAACAAGAGATCTCATCCCTATTCAATTGGTATTTGTAAAACAATCACAAAACTCAAGGGTTAAATGTAATTTGAAATATAATTGGATTATTTTGTGATTACGAAATCAGGGGTAGTTTTTGTAATTTACCATAAAGTAGTTAAAACAGTTATAAGGAGCAAGACTCAACCAAAATAATTCACATAAGTTATCTTGTTCCCCTTTATAATAGAGGTCTCAATGCCTAATAGTCATCTAATTTATGTTGTATTAGGAATGGACGAAATTGATATTTGAGCCATTCTTATCTGCAAGACTAGATAAGTCAAAAGCAAGCAAAGCAATACTAATATACAAACTTCATTAGTCAAAAGCACAAACCGACAGAAGTCAACGGTTTTCAGTTTACACCAGTTCATGTCACTAATTTAAAGCATACATATAAGAATCAGAAGCTCATTCTAAAAATTGAGTTTTATTTATCCCCTTCAATTATTAAAATAGTAACTCTACTTGTACCTGTTTGAACAAATTCAATGCTGTTGCACTATTTAGTTTTGATGTGTGCAGATGTAACTAAAGCAATAAAACTGTATAAGCTATATATAGAGTCCTTTCCTAAAAAGCAGGTAGAAGTGTCGTATGAAAATGGACATCATCATCAAACTATCAATATAGAGGAACATGCAAAAATTCAATCAAATGTAAGTCCAACCTTACAAAGGCTAATCATTTTAAAAGATCGGACGGAAGTGATTAACTTGAAACACCTAGGAGGTACTCTTAAAACGGTCCCGTCCAGTATCCATACTTTCCGGATACAAAAATTGGAAGAGGAAAAAAAAAAAGGAAAAAGGATATTGCATCAGATACGACTAGTAGCAGTATCCGATCATATCTGATAAGTTTTAAATATGGTTGGCTAGATTTTTATTTATAATTATCATTTTCAAATAAACATTCTAAGACTTGTTGATTCTTTCTTTTAATTCTCTATCTTCTATATTATCGCATTCTCAATGAAAATGTGAGACATGCACTCAAATTAATTGAAGTTATGAGGTCAAAATATCTATAAAATGAGGTAAACATGTGATTATGCATTGCACTCACATTATTGACGTTTTAATCTTTGAATGCTATCATAAACATCATTATTGATAATTAATAATGTAAATTTGTTTTATTTTATTATACTTGAAAAAATAATATTTAGTAATAATCAAAGAAACATTAAGCGGAGCAATTAGGAAACAACACTTGTACTCAATGTCCATCACTGTTGTTATATGTACACACAAATATACGATTTCCCATGGGTATGGTACTAAATCTTTTGAAATAGATGTATCCTGCATTTAGATCCATATCGTATCGCATTCGTGTCCCCACACCATATCCGTCCATCGTAGCAGAAAAATGTGTGTTCGATTTTCCAATGAAAAAAATAAATTCGAGCATTGGATCTTTTTTTTTCTTTTCTTCTTTTTGGGGGTGGGGGTGGGGATTGGGATGAGCAAATAGTGAAAGTTAGAGAGAGCTATTTTTAACAAAGGACTAAATGCTACAGTTTCTTAGCCCTTGTCCTCGATGACTACAAAAACCTTCATAAGTTGGCCAACAAAAAACATATTTCAACAACACTAATAAACTTAGGAATGACAAAGATGACAGGTGCAACAAGTAAGGGGCACAATATTAGGCTTTGAGAAGATTCTGAGATCCCATTGCTGGGCAGGAAGAGATAAGCTTTACATTAGTGTTATATAGATTATAAGCATGTGATTGCTAGATTCCTAAAGTTATAGTATAGAGGGAACTGAGTCAACAAAAAGCTTGCAAATCAATGAGAGGAGGCAACACCGAAAGAGTTGATTACATGCAGCTAAACAGAGATAACCGAGAGACAGGAGTTTTACAACTGCGTCATTTTCTGAGCAAAATGCTTTTAGGCTGTACGTTATCTCTTTATTATCTTAATAGGCAACTTATTGATGAACTTTGGCCAGACAGATTATATTTATATAAATCTTAAATGAATGTACTCTTCCACTAAAGAATGCACAATTAAAAGGGGCAAGCTATCTGCCAGCAGACAGAGAGTCTAAGTATTCAGAAGCTTGATTCTGTTATTTATGTCACAAATCGCACCCAACAGAAATTGAACTATGGCACCATTGTTAGCATGACATAACCATGTCCGATGAAAAGATGTACATTAATCAAGCACGATTTACTAATACCAGATACATGTATCAAATATGAAACCACATATAGACCTTACAAACCATGTAAGAACATGGAGTAATACCTTCTTTCTTGAATATCCTAGCTACTTAATAGTGTATACAACATGAATTAGCATTTAGTACTGGTTTTCTACTGTTATGAAAACATTATATGAGTTTAGCTCAAACTGATGATATGATTTTATTATTTCTCTCTCAAATTAAGGAGTTCTATCACCCCATTCTGCAAATCACAAGCATGCTGAAAGCTGACCAGGTCCTCGCAATGAGCTCTATTGAAAGGTCCAAGGATATACCTACATAATTTTCAACATTATGACTAGAGTCATCTAGTATTTTTAATTCCTAGACTTCAGGCACTAGTGCACCAACCCCTACCCCAAACCCAATTTGGTCACTCAACAAGCAATTCCTATTCAAAGAGGCACTTGATTAGCTTAACAACTTAAAACTTTCTGCATCACATATGGATGCAAAAAGTATTGCAGAAACTCCTGTGATTCAGTTTATAGCTAATTCCCCCACTTAAAATTCAGAGGAAGGAAATTCTTGATATTAAACAACATTATATATTCCGTCAAATAGAATTACAAAATTCAAGTGAGAATGAACAATGAAAGGAGCACTAGCTAGATCAAATTACATTTCGACAAATCAGATTTATTAAGAATCACACAACACAGCAGATTCTGAATGAAAATAGTAGAAGCCTAACCTGGCAGGGAATTTACTGTCTGCCCGTGCCTCAACACGCAACCACCACAACATAACTTTACGTCCACAGCTACCAAGAGGCTCCACAACTGAAGAATCCTTTAACAAGGACATCGGACTTTCAACATCCTCTCCATCCCCACCAACCTCTTCCAACTCCTTAACCCAAACCGGCTTCTCTGTATCTTCCCACACCAATCTTGAATTTAGTACAAAGCCAGCCCACTCCAGCTTCTTTGGCAGCACAACTGCACTGTCACCAATATACTTTGCACTCCTCTCAACATATGGCAGTGGATTGAAAGTGTGCCACCCCACAAAATGGTTTGAAGAATTACAAGCCGGACCTTGAACCGCACTTGTGAATTTTTTTCAGTTTTTTCACTATCGTCTCTCTGAATTATAGGTAATTCTACTTCTTCAGAACCTCCCCAATGCACAAGAATCCCAACTGAAATTGCACCTATCCATTTTACTTTCTGGATCTCATTAAACAACTCCAAATTATGCATGTTACTATCGTCCGCAAACATCACAATCCCATCTAACCTCTTCTCTCGAACTACTCTGTGCATTTCAAACACCACAATACATAAATATTTCCATTTGTCAACCCCTATAGGAAGCATTTTAATCTAAACCAATGCAAAATTTCAACAAATTTAAAAAAAAAAAATATAGTTGGTATTAACATCAAGATACCTCAGAGCATGGAGCCTCATCTTCGATTCGAGCTTATGCCGGTCCTCCCACAAAACAGGCATTTTCCCCTCAAATCCAATGTGGATAGTTTTCAATCCTGATTTAGAAATCAGCGAGGCGGTTTCATTGGTAACGCCATCAGCTTCAACAACAATCCAAATGAGATCATAGGGCACATTCATCAAAGAATGCATCACACCAGTGAGATGCAGCGTCTGAAAAGTTCGTACATAAGTTGGCGTGATAGCAATCACAGTTTTAGGGCTCTTAACACCGTATTGAGACTTCTGCTCTGACTGAACCCTCTCAATTATCGTATGCGCCTGCATCACCTCCGACGGATCCGGATGCGGCCACGGCCGTATCAGTATCCCGTGCCTTCCAACCACCACTCTACTCGCACGCTCACCGGCGGAAATATTCCTCTCCGGCGGCGACGTGACAGCAGAGGATGCCAATGTTGTTCGAAGAGCGGTGTACACAGTGGTGGTGGAAGGGGAGGAAGAAGTTGAGAATAGTAAGAAGAACACGAGACGCGAAAATCGGAAACCGAGGACTAAGCTAATTAAGCAGCAGAGTCCGTGAAGTACTAGCCAAAAAATCGCCGCCGGCGATTTCACAGAGCCGTCGACTGTGGCGGCGTCCAGCGGCGACAACGCGCTTCGGAAGCTGTTGCTACGGCGGCCTTGCTGCTGCAACGCCGTCAGCTGCTTCATTTTTTTGGGTTATTCTGTTCCTTTCTCCGTCAACAACCCAACAACTGCCTCTACTTTACCAAATTCAATTAAGAAAAGCGCAAATGATAAAAATGGAGTGGGTTTGAAGGAATTGGTGAGAGATTGGTTCAGGTGGGCGAGTGTTTAATTGATGAGATTTCGTTGAGTTTACGATTCAATTGTTAGCTCACTGTCAGCTTCCATTTACATTTCATCAGCTTCTTTTTTGTGTTTTCTGTAATAAATGATAAATAGCCCCAAATATCGGGGCTTCAAATGGAAATTATGGATTTAAAAGGAAAATTGTGCAAAATAAGTGAAATTACGGAAATGGAAAGAGCATGGGAGGAAGAGATCCAGTGTAAAAGTTAACTAAAATACATTTAGCAAATTTTTATGACAGGTACATCTAAAAAAAAAAAAAATTATGACAGGTAGTGTTAGAGGTGAAAATCGAAACAAGTTGCTTGATACTCGATTTGAGATCGATTGTTAAAAGCTAGTTTGATCTCGATTCATTAATATGATAAACTAAATTTGAATACAATTTTTCGTTCGATAAAATATAAAGTCCGGCTCGAGCTCGATTCTATTAGTAAAATATTAACATAATATGTGTAAAAACATCAAACTACTCGAATTCGGTTCATATCTAGCTCGGCTAAAGCTCGTTGAAACTCGACTTAATTAACAATTAAATCAAACTCAAACACAACTTTTGAAGCTCGATAGTTTGAACAACATTATGTTACACCTGTGGATAGTGTGGGGATTAAGACTAATGGTGTAATTATCACTTCTTAATGATGTTGAGTTCATTATTTTCCTTAAAAAATCCGGCCCGTCATTGCAGAGACTCGAATATTGATCTATTCACTGAAGAGTAATACTCGGCTAACCCAGTTAATGTCGTTGAGTCCATTGATAAGATTTCCTCGAGTTTACAATTTAATTTTTAGCTCACTGTCAGCTTCCATTTACATTTCACCAGCTTCCTTTTTCTCTTCTGTAATAAATGACGAAAGGCCAAAAAATATCTGGGCTCCAAATAGAAATTCTGGATTTAAAAGGGAAAAAGAGATGCAAAATAAGTGAAATTACGGACAATTAAGGAAGATGGGGGAGAAGATTTAGGGTCAATTAGTTACTAAAATACATTTGTCCATGTTTGGATAAAGGGGAAGGGCAGTGTGGGGATTCTTGAAAGTCGGTTTAGGACTAATGGTGTAATAATCACTTGTTAATGATGTCTGATTAAGGTAAGTAGGAAATCATTATGACCTTTGTTTTTCATTAGGTTAGTGGTCAAAAACCAGATGACTTTAAAAAATACAAGAGGAAAAAGATCATGCGAATTATGAGGGAGGTTGGAGGCTTGCTCCTAAATTAGTCAAGATAAGTGAGACTTGGCCCTGGGGTATTACTGTATTAGGGCCGCAAATGAACTAAACGTTTATAGGTTATTTAAAGTTTTACTTGATAAAAATTCGTTTGAACTCGTTTAATGAGACTCGTTAAAATAAATAAACTAAACTCAAGTTTAGAGTTATTCGTCTTGTTAGTAAGCTAGTGTAACTTAAACTAATAATTTGACTTTAATTTTAATTTTTATATGTTTACAAAACATTTAAATAAACTTATTTGTTTGATATAAAATATGGTTTAGTAGTATATTATGCATTTCAGAAATATGTAGTCTTATTTTTATAATAAATTGAAGAATAATTTAATTTATAATTGATATTTACTAAGTTTGTTTAGGCTCCATTAAGCTCAAAGAAGCTCACGAGCCATCAATATATTCTATAAATTAAGCTCGAGTTTAACTCAATAATAAACGAGTCAAGCTCAAACTCTTAAAAACCAGATTCGATTTGATTTGATTGCAACCCTATTGGGCCTTGATCATTAATTTAAAGTGGAATGGCACTACATCTTTCTAAATATTGCAAACATAAAATAATGTTTCTTTAATATTTGTTTATTGTAGCACTTCATCTTTCAATAATATTTTTAAGGGTCATTTACTATTTTAGATGGGATGATGAATAATCGATAAACATTATGATGAGATGTGTGTTAACATTAAATAATCCAGTAAATTATTGCATACTTCGCATTGTTATTTGACTGATATATTAGTTAAAATTCCTAAGGCCTATACTTTAATTGATTATTATGTAAATTCTTATTTTTTTACTAATTTAGCTTATTTAAAAATTAATTAATTAATTAATGTAGGTTTAAATTTTAACACGTGGTTACAAAGTAGGGGCTTTATAATCACAATATATTTTAGATATCCTAGATAAGATGTTGTAATTATTTCATATCCCATCTCATTAGTGGGATGAGTTTTCCCCGTAAAAATCACTAATTGTGCCCAATTGGAGATACTATAATGAGTCGTCATCCTTAAGGCTTCGTTTGATTGGGGTTAATGGGAGTGATATCACTCACTTTTATATTATTTCATTCCTATTGTGATGTTTGGTTCGAGCCAAAAGAGCCCTGGAAATTGCTCTGGCCCGGTAATTTATCATGCCCAATTAGTTATTACATATCTCACCCCAATGGTGGGATGATCAATATAAATTTTAGGTTGGAAGGCGATATTACCTAAACACCCTTACTTTGGGAATTGAAATTCTAAAATAAGGGCAATAAGGTAATACAACACTTGTTGGCTATTATTACCTCTCATGAATCAAATACATTAATAGACAACCCTTAAATTCCAACAACTCAATCACTCAATCAAACACATTATCGGACCTTATTATATCCACGGGATAAGACAATAAAAGTCTGGTGAAATTAATCAAGTCCATTACTATGTTTCAACCAAACGAAGCCTAAAAGTAAACATTTGATCTGAACGAATATTCTAATCATATGAAGTAAAAATAACCCCTTAGATTAAATGTTTATCCTTTGTTAATCCTCGTTGTGCATATTTTCTCCATTTTTTCTATTAATTTTGAAATATCTACATTTCTTTAGTCTATTATACAATCTTTATATTTAAAATTTATTCCTACTTTATATATATTTTATAATTGTAAAACTATAAGAGAAAAACTTATTTAGATTGAATGCGATTTACGATATTGATATCTGAAATTAGAAGAGATATTTTATATTTAATCACCTGACTTAGCTAACAGACATTCATTGGTGGAACTGATTTGCATAAGGACGTTCAAGCAACCTAATGTCAATTCCAATCCTACTCTTAATTTTTAAATGATAATATACACTATCAAAAAAATGATACCTACACAAACACACACACACACACACACACACATATATATATATATATATATATTTCCAATTTTTAAAATTGTAAATTTACCTACTTTACAAACAATTATTTAGGTGTCAATAATTTGGGCCAATTCGACGCTACGTCGCTACCCCATGGGGTAGTGCCCTAATCCATACATATATTGACATGTGGCAAAAGTTGGTAAAATAGGTCATTCCACATTTTTTGCTTCCAGATCGAACTTTTCAAATTTAATTTTCTTTTTCCTTTTTTTTCCAATTGAAATTAACCATGAAACTTAACTACAGTTAAGGCTTTATATAAATCTTATCTTATATATGATAATAAATAAAAGATTTTGTATCAAATCTTAAATTGAAAATAAAATAAAGATTTTGTATTAATCTTAATCTGAAATAAAATCATCGCCAAAAAAAAAAAACGAATCTGATAATAAAAGAGAGGATTTGTATCAATTCTTAAATCTAAAAATAAAAGAAACCATTCCAAAAAAAAAAATTGGTTCTTCGTCTCGCACAGTTGCCAGAAAACTCCTTATGTAATTTTATGGTTTTAAGTTTTAACACTTGCATTGGGATAGTCAAATATTCACGGTTAAACTTTTTCCATTATTTAGGGTTTTGAAACTTATGATTTGTTGGATTAGTATAAAGTTGTTGATATCATTTTAAAGAATATGGATTATGGAGAAGCCGAAAATACATCTGATTACCCAGGTTTGTAGGTTTTTTATTTTCTTTTTATATGAATAAATTATTATAAAAATTAGTTCTTAATTTAATTGTAAAGTTTTTTTGTTGTTATAGATTTGGAGGAGACAATCATGAAGAAATAGCTAATGGGTCAAAAACGCAACATAGTTTTGCGGATTCCGTGATGCCAAAAGATAGTGAGGTACAATCTGTGATATAGTTGTAAATGAATTGGAGAGCAAATTAGCGGTGGCAATGTCATGAGAAATGTTGATGACGATATTTATTATATTGTAACTATGCACATGCAAAAGGGTTTAGCGTTAAAAAGGGTGATCAACGTTACTTTCCGCGTACTAATGAGCTTCAAGCAAAGGAATTCAATGTTCTTGTGAAGGAGTTAAAGATGAAAAACGTTCTAATCAAAGACTACCGATTTATCAAAAACCGATAATTAGAACTAAATGCAAAGCGAAGCTTAGGATTACAAGAGAAAAAGGGGGAGAGTGGAAGGTGAGTAGGTTTGATACAGAACATAATCATGAAATGGTCGCGGCAGATCAAACTCATTTGTTAAGATCATCACGTAATTTGTCGCATGCTAAGAAGTCTACTTTAGAAGCAATGGTGAATGCTGGAATATCTGTGGCTAATGCAGTTTCATTCATGGAAAATGAAGCGCATGGGCCACAAAACTTGGGATTTATTCGAAAAGATGCATATGATCACCTTAGTCGTTTGAAAAAACATACAAAAGTTGAAAATGGAGATGCATCCGCTTTACTTCAATATTTTATAAACAAGTCGAATAAGGAGGCTTTTTTTTTTTTTTAATGGAATGTACAATTAGATGATGACAACAGGGTGATGAACTTTTTCTTCAGAGATTACAGATGTCGTGTTGATTACGAATATTTTGGTGATGTTGTTTCAGTTGACACCACTTATAGAACGAACCGATATAATTTGATATGTGCTCCTTTTGTTGGTATAAATCACCATAGGCAAAATGTGATGTTTGGTTTGGCCTTTATGTCAGATGAAACGGAATCTTCTTTTGAATGGTTGTTTAGCACATTTCTTGATTCTATGAGTGGTAAGCAACCTGAAACAATTTTTAGTGATCGTGTCAAGCAATGATGAATGCAATAGAGACAATATTTCCATGTGCACACCATCGTTTGTGTCAATGGCATATTAATCAAAATGCTCCTTCTCACTTAGGAAGTTTGAATGGCAATTCAATGTTTAAACATTTGTGGCATAAATGTATGGGTCATTGTGAATCAAGAAGAGTTTGAAGCTACATGGAAATCAATGATGGATCAAGATAATCTTGGGTCTCATAAATGGCTAAATGGCATGTACAAGTTGCGACATAAATGGGCTACTACTTTTAGCAATCAAAAGTTTAGTGCGGGCTTTTGGCTACATCTAGAAGTGAGGCCACGAACTTAGTTTTGAAAAAGCAGTAACAAGAATATTTCCTTGTATGATTTTGTTCTTATTTATGAAAAGATTCAAAATAATTGGTGTGCCAAAGAGAAAGCCGAGGACACTCGTTGTCGACATGGAAAACCATCAATGATTGTGAAAGATCACCCATTATTAAGTCATGTCTTTGATGTGTTTATACACTCAATATATACCAATTATTTGAATTGGAATTGATTAATTCCTTGAATACAATATTCGATGAACAACCGTTGGATTTTGGTAGTCATTTTGCTTGAGTTTAAAGTGAAGTCCCATGGTCAAAACTCAACGACTAGACAAGTAGTGTACAATAGACAAAATCATGAAGTGAAGTGTACTTGTCGCAAGTTTGAGTCATTTGGTATATTGTGTAAGCATGCTTTGAAAGTTTTCAACTATATGAATGTGAGTACTTTGCCCAACTCGTACATTAAAAAACGGTGGATGAAAAATTCGATAAATAGAGTATTTGATGAGGCTATGGAAAATAAAAGTGGAAATAGGAGCGAGTCATACATCCGAGATGGTATTTATAAACCAAACAATGAGATCGATGTATGATCTTACTATGAAAGCCAAATCTTATGAGGAGACGAGAAATGTATTGGTTGGAATGTTGAATAGTGCAACTCAACAAATAAATGCTTTGGTTGAAAACTTAAGTTTGGATGATCAAATTGGTTGCGAAAATCTCAATGTTGATGAAGGGGATGAAGAATAAGTGCTTATACGTAATCCTCTTTATGTCAAGTCAAGAGGAATTACAAATGCTCGTATAGTGCGACATTGGGATGATAAGAGCAAAAAGGAAAGGGGAAAGGGAAAGGAAAGCCGGAAAGTTCAAGTAAGTTTTAAATTTCGATTCAATAATTTTTTTATTTCTATTAATTTATTCGTTCAAGAAAATTGTAGGGAATAATTAGTTACGTAAACTTATTTATGCTTCATTTTAGATACAAAAGGCACCAAAAGAAAGGGACAAAGCTCACAAGAGAATACTCATGCTCAAAATTCACAAGAATCGAATTTTTCCCACCACCGCATGCATCTTGGATAGTTATTCTTTTCAAATTCCATCACTTGAGCTCAATTTGGGGCAAATCAATCACATTTACAATATCCAATTCAAGTGGTATATGCATTTTTGTTTTATTTTTCTAAGTAACTTTTATAAATATTGATCATTTTATATATTTGATTTGTTATATGCATTATAGGAGACAACATAAATACCTACATGGATGGTCAAATGAATTTATTCACTTATCCATTTGAGGACCGTCGTTCTTCACATGTATAATAACTATCTTGTTTTTTAAAAACAACATAGTGATTAGATTTTTCTCCTTATGGGCTAATTTGATTTTCCAATATTTTTGTGTTTCTTAGGAAATTGATTATGCTATTTGATGTCAATGTCAATGTAGTGTACTTTCAAATGCATCTCTGCAAAGTGGGAGTTCAATTGTATTAGTGCAAAGATTAAAGTTAGCACATTTCTCTTTATTTGAATGCTAGACTCAAATGGTTGTCACTTGCCACTTGAAGAATTTTGACATTGATATTTTCAGACGTTTATGCTATAGTTTTTTAATTGGTTTTTATTTCTTACTTTGGAAAAGTTACCAAGACTCAAATATATCAACACTTCCCTCAAAAAAAAATATATATCAACACTCAAATTAAAAATTTCAAGTTCTCCTAAAAAAAAATAGAAAATGCAAGTCCAGTTCATACCAACAAGAAATAAAATTCAAGATGACCATACTCCATCTCCATGCATTCAATTCTCATACCTTTTTCTTAAAGAAATTCTTATATAACAAGAACTCAAATCTTACTTAAAAAATAAACAAAAAGAACTCAAAAAGTCCTCTGCTTTTCTTTTATTCTAAATGAGAAAATTTTCAATAATGTCTCTCCAATCTCACCCTCCATCCCCAATCAAAAGATGTGACATAGTCAATTGCTAAACATGTCCGATCCATCACATGTGATTGGCGGAAAAATACAAGATCGACTTAAATAGAAATCTCATATAATTTGCACTAAATTATGACAAAAAACATCGCCAAAGAGTGATGATCATGGAAGTACCATTCGCGATTATTTTATAAATAAGAAAATATCGAGTTTTAACTCAATGCGTATGATTAGCCATGCCAACGGACACACGTGCTGTTTATCTTTTAGAGAATGATAGATATGAAATCATTAATTATACCACCAAGGTCAAACCACATATTCTTCTCAACAGTTTATCAATACCATCAACAAAGGCAATTGAGGTCCAATGTGTTTTAGAATGGCCCGGATGGTACATGAATTTTTTCCAAAGAAACAACATCATCGGAAAATGAAAAAAAAAACGTTAGGAAGGGAGGAACACATTAAATTTTAATAGGGCCTTAAGTATTTGACAACTTACAGGTAGCAATAGAGAAACACAAAAAATGAAAACAAATTGAAATACACTGAAATCTTCTGCTCATATGTAGTTCAAGAGAATCTGCTCCAATTGACATAAAACCACCACCATCATATTTGCTTCTACATATTAGAATCTTTCTAATTTTTCCAAAACCGATGTACAAAAAGTCAATGAAACCTGTTTAGCTACAAGGAAAATACTAGACACACAAGCTTTGATGTTAAACATAGTAGCCACAAAAGAGTTCCATTTGCAAATCCTCCGTTTCTCCTCACTTAATACGAAGCTTGGAAATTGTGATATGTACATCGGGTTTCATGGCCGAAATCCCGATTTGTGACCATGGTGGTGGTTGTTGCGGAGGGGAAAGCGCGAGTCACGACGAGTCACGCGAGTCAACCTCTTCAACTCCATTAGAAAGGAAAAAGATTATCAAAGAAGTTTGATTTCTCCTTCTCAAAAAAAAAAGAAGAAGATTTCTCTATTTTAAGAGAAGATTTCTCATTGAAAGTTCAAAAATGTAGTAGAAAAGGAAATAATTGTGTTTAAATTTGAGGGGTTTCAATTTTGAATTCAAAGCCTAAAATATTGAGGGGAAATTTTGAGATGGAGGAAATTAGAATAAACCATGGTTGAGAAAAAGATCGATCTGCAAGCCAAAAATGAAGGAAGAGTGATTTTTCCAACTTCGCCACGTGTCAATATATGTATGGATTAGGGTACTACCGGAAGGGGTAGCATCGAATTTGCCCAAGAATTTGATGGGTGATTTTTTTTTCGATGCTTGATTGAATATAATATTAATAAAAAATCCAAATAACTTGATAGCTAAGTGTTGTTTCATAATGGTGTTCTCGCTAGAAGTAAAAATTCTCTCTCTAGAGTGTGTTGATGTCTCCAATTTTGGTGTTTTAAATTAGGGTTCCTCGCCTCCTTTTTTTCTTGCCGTTTTGTCTTTATTTTGTTGGTCTCTCCATTAATGTCCGCTTAGCTCGTTCGAGTGTGTGGGTTGGCGGTGTTGTGATATTACTTTGTGCATTTATTTCTCTTGTGAGTCCTTGTTGTTGCTACTTGGGATCCGGGGATTCCTTTAATGGATAGAGAGCTTGTGGATGGTTTGAGCAACTTCTCCTTAACTCGAGGAGGAAAAAGGAGTGGCTTTGGAAGAAGTCGATATTTCTCATAGTAATGAAGAATGTGGTAGAAGTTTGTTTGGGAAAATCTTTGGTTAAAAAAAAAAAAGCAAACTTCTCGAGTCTAAAGAATAAGATGTCTCTTATTTGGCCTAACAGGAGGCTTTTTTGTTGAGGGAGATTGACTTTAACATGTTCCAATTTGTTTTTAAAAACAGAGTGATAAATAGAAAGTGCTTGAGAGCGGGACATGGAACTTTGATGATCGGTTTCTTATTTTAAAAGAATGGAGAGATGGTATCAACATTTTGAATGAGGAGTTTGATTCAGTAAAATTTGGGTGCAAGTGTGGGACTTGCTTTTGAATTGGATGTCGGTTGAAACAGGTTTGAGAATTGGTAAATTTTTTTCATGGATGTTCAAATTTATATCCTTAATCGGAAACCTCCTGGAGGCGCGTCATATTAAGCTTTTCTAGCCTCTATCAATTTGATGAAACCATTGCTTAGAGGAACTTTTATTAAGTCAGAAATGAATCCATTTGGGTGACTTTTAAATATGAAAAATTGGTGGGATTTTATTTCTATCATGGTAGGGTGGGTCATTCGACAGAGCATGTGATTTTAAGAAGAGTGACTTGGGATTTAATAGTTTCGATCGTCGATATGGGGAATGACCAAAGTCAAGAGGCCTCTACCTTAGTAAGCGAAGAAACCCCTTCAACTGATTCTGTGAAGATAGTTGAGGAGGTTAATAGCCATGCTGCTAATGATCACAAAAAGAAGGAAGTTAAGGATGGTAAGACGAGGCACGGGTGTGGAAATAACACCTCTAGAGTGGCTATGGACAAAACCTTCCTCTTAGAACCCGAACAACGAACAATCAAGGAGAAGGTCACCCCGACCTCTTGGTGGTTAGCCACAACTCGAGAAAGTGGAGAATAGAGATTGCAATAGGGCGGGCAAGACGAGTATCTCAATACCTGACCCGTCCCCGTGTTGATTTTTTATATTTTTATGTTATATTTTATATTATTAATAATTTTTTAATATTGTATTTTGTATTATAAAATACATATTGTTTATAAAATCTGTCATTATATATATATCAAATATTATTAAATACATAAAACTATATTATTTTATATAATATACATGTAAAATATACATTAAATATATTAAAAAATAAAAAATAGCACGGACGGGATGGGTACCCACTTAACGGGTGATACCCGACCCGCCCCACCCACCACGTCACGGGCGGGCGGGTCATTTTGCCATCCCTAGTAGAAGAAAATACTTATGAGGTGCATTCAAATGAATGAGGTGGAGAATCTAGTGATATGTGATCCTATGATTATTCAAAGTGTTGGGGTAGGTGGGTGAATTTAGAGTTATTGGAAGGGGATATGGACACCTCGAGTTGGTGGATATTGATATTCGTAGTTCCATCCCTCGGGTTCCTTTTATGATGTTCGAACCTCAACTTCTCTACATATGTTTTCAATGGAAACATCCTTAGCACTTCTAAAGAGCCAAAATTGAAGAGAGAGAATGTGCAAATTAGGAAACGGAATAATGTTAAAAACCAGGGAGTGGTTACGGAGAGTGGAGGAAAAAGGGCCGGAGTTGGTAAGGATGAAAATTCGGATCCGGAACTATTGGTATCCAACTCAAGAAGATTAAATAAGAAAAGGGCAAAGAAAACGTTATCCGAGAAGGTGGGCGAGACCAACCATAAGTGGTCTCAACAACCTCAATGATGATTTCCTGGAATTGTAGAGGTTTGAGAGGACCTCTATAACTCCTCAATTAAAGGAGATCGTTGGAACCCATCACCCAAGTTTTTTGTTTTTATGTGAAACAAAAAAAAGAAGTTTATCAAAACCGTTTGTAAGCAAATTAAGGTTAGTGAGAGATGGATTAATGTGGATTCTCGAGGGTTTAAGTGGGGGCTTTTGGTGTTGTGGGATGCCTCTATCGGTGTTATTAGCCTCCATAAAAATTAGTTTTGTATTGAGATCAAATATGAGCTCAAAGGTGTTAGAGCTTGGATCATTTTTGTAAATATTAGTGTGCACCCCAACTTGAGAAGGGATCGGTGGTCATTTTTGGTTCAAGCTAAGGTCAAATGGGGTGACCGGATGGTGTGGGGGTGATTGGAATGATATTGCCATCCGGAAGAGAAGAATAGTGGTAGAATCGAACTATGAGTAGTTGTGGGCCTTTTAATGCCTTTATCGGGATATGAATATGGAGGATCTTCTTTTTTCTCGATATCCTTTTACCTGGTCAAACAACAGGATCAAGAGGGGTTCGTGGATGAGAGATTGGCTCATTTTTGTTTTTTTTTTTTTGGCTCTCTAGGGTGGATTCTTGTTCATCCCGAGGTTGTGGTTAAACATATTATCGAGTTGCATCCGATCATCTTATGATGGCCCCGGGATCCCGATAGGGAGGGTACTAAGAGGAAGAAAAGATTCTGCTTTTGATCAATGATGGAATAATACTGGAGGATGCCAATATGATTGTGGAAAATGCTTGGCATGTTGCATGTTGATCATATTGGGACCCCTATGTTTCAAATTCAGTCTAAAGTGACGGCTTGCGCGTTGATATTTTGAATTGGTGTTAAAATGCTAAATCAAATGCGGCCAAGCCGATTGGATATTAATAAGAAGATGGATCGACACGCCCGGGCAAAAACATAAATTGGGAGGAATAGAGTCAATCGAAAATGGACCTAAATTGTGCCTATAAAAAAGAAGAAATTTATTGGAGGAACAAATCTATAGTTCAGTGGCTTAAAGAGGGGATAAGAACACAAATATTTTTCAAGTCAAGTGTTATCCAAAGGCAAAAAGAAACTCCACCGATAAGGTAATCAAGTGGTAATGGTCTCATTTGTGATATTCAAGAATTGATTGAGAAAGATGTGGTGTCTTTCTATGGGGACTTGTTCTCTTCCACTAGGGTTAAAGTCGGCTCTACTATTCTTGAAGGAATCCCTACATCCATTGGTGCACTTCAGAGGAGCTACTTTACAAACATGTGGAGAATGTGGAAATCGAAAAAGCGCTTTTTGAATTGAACCCCAATAAAGCCCCCGGCCCGATGGTATGACTACTTTCTTTTTTAATTTTTTTGGCCTCATTGTTTTCTCGATATTTGTAGAGTCGTGATTTTTTTGCTTGTTTAAAGTGGTGAAAAGCATGAATCATACGTTTAACTCTTATCCCTAAAGTTAAAAATCCTATCTCTATTTCTTACTTTCGTTCGACAGCCTTTCATATCCAAGATCTTGGCCAATAGACCAAATTTTATCTTCAAGGTTGTATCAAATGGTGAGAGTCAAATAACCTTCATCCCAAGCAATAGAGCGGCAAAATAAGCCCACTTTCGATGGGCCACCAACCCGCCCGATAATAGACTCGAGTTGGGCCTCATTTTTTAAGGCCAAAAAAAAAATTAGGCTTAAAATGCCCGATCCAAGAGGCTCGTCGGGCTCGGGCCAAAAATAGCCCCATTTTTTGGGCCACCCAAGCCCAATACTATTTTTTTTTTAACCCAATACTATTTAATTAAAAAGAAAATTTGGAATTATGTTTATGTTGTCTTTGGGCCTTGGACTTGGTCCAAAAAAAATTAAAAGAGGCCCATTTGTAGCCCACAAAAAAAAAAAAAAGTCGGTGTATGTGAGGTGAGAATCGAGAAGGTGAGAACGAGTTGCTAACAAAATTACACAATCAAAAACCTTAGTCTCTACTCATGAACGAACCCAAATCGTTGCCACCCCTTACTTACCTCCTCGCTCGCCCATTACCCACCTCTCTCTCGTAATTTCGTTTGCCGGTATAGGTATCGGTACTCTCTCCCTTGTTAGTTCTTCTAGAACTTATCGAAAACTTATCAGCCATTTTTTTATATTTTTTTGAATTAAATTAAAAAAATTAATTTAGCAGATAACTCGCAATCGCCGGCGATAACGATTCATGATATTCTTATTAGATTTATTTTTTTTTGTTCATTGCTTGGATGCCAAAAAAATCCTAGTTTTTGTAGTTATTAGATTAGTGATAATGGTGATATTAATTTTTAATTATATTTTGAAGAGGTGTATTTGTATTTTAAAGCGAAAAAACAAGAACCTTCTCTTTGTTTGCTTCCCATCGATGGTATCAATTTTTAATTATATTTTGTAGTTATTTGTATTTTAAAGGAGAAAGCAAGAACACTTTGTTTGAAGAGGTGTTTTTATTAGTTATTAGATTAGTGATAACCGATATTGGTGGTATCAATTATTTGTATCAATAATATTTTAATTATTATTAATTTAGTAAGTTTATTTTGTCTTATTGAATTATTACGATATGGATTTTGATCAAAATTTGGAGGATATGGATGATGATTATGGCTTGAAAGTGTTGGAATCTCCTATTACTCCTAAACCGAGAGTATTGCAGTACTAATGCTTCTATTGGTCGTAGTACTATAATTAATAAGTCGAGAGTAAGAGTACTAGGGATGCTAGACAATAATGAAGATGTTGGTGATAGAGATGCAAAAAAAAGCTAAGTCCAAAGTTTGGAATTATTTTGAAAAGACTGTACAATAAATGGGGTACAAATATAAATGCAAGTGTTGTAATAAGTTATACACTTGTAAATCTCTATCGACACCACTCATTTAAGACGTCATTTTCTTAAGTGCTATAATGCTTCGTAATTTCATGATGTAGTTCTTTGTTGAAAACCAAACTACACTCTTTGAAGAAAGAAAGTTTGATAGTAAAGCTTATCGGGATGCGTTGTCTAGATGTATAATTAGGCATGATCTTCCATTTAGCTATGCCGAGTATGAAGGGGTTTCTCACACAATAAAATCTTAAATCCCGAATTTGAACCTCATTAGCGTAAAAACACAAAAAAAACTGATTGTAAGAGTGTATTTTTTAATGAAAAGGCAAAGCTAAAGAGTGTGTTGGCTACTCTTCCCGATAGAATTTGTTTGACTTCGATATGTGGAGTGTTGTGACTACACAAGGTTATATGCAAGGGCGGAGGAGCGCCCAACCCACTTTTTTAAAAATTCGAACTAATATTAAAAAAAATTAATACAAGCCCAAGAAAATTTTTAAATCCGCCCATTGCACATCAATATATGGCCCAAGACACTTATTAAACTAAAAACAAGAGCTCACATCGATGTAAAAAAAAACCATCTAGAAACTAATTAACATAAGAAAAAGAAAAAGACCAAAGCCCAAAACCCAATTGTCCATCAATATTACTGCAAACTCACGACAATTTTACAAATTATAAACCTAAAAACCTAAATAGTAATGTATTCTAGCCCGGAAGTTCCCTAATTTATTACCAATGCATATTAGGTATGATTTTTTGATGTTTGAATTGAAAAAAAAATTTGTTTGAATCAGGCAATTTGTGTATGAAGTGAAAAGCTTGATTAAAAATTGAATAGTCGATTTGGTTAGGTTGAATGGATTGAAATGAATTGAATGAATTTTATGGATTTGCCCCCTAATTTTTGTAGCTTCAAACAAATTTAATAGTTAATATCTATATTTTTTTAGATGAACTAATTTATGTAATTTGAAATGAAATTGATAAATTGATGAAATTGGATAAATTGATGAAATTTATGTAATCAGATGCTCCCTAATTTGTATTTATTTACTATAGTGTTGGATAAATTGAAATGAAATCGGGTTTGATAAAGAGCGTAAATAGAAAAAATAATAACATAAATAATTGATTTATTTTATTTTTTAAATGCCTTGCGCTTTTCTTGATCAAATATTTTACATTTTGATTCATATAAGAAGTCATGGCGACACAACAACCTCCTGGCAAGAAAGGCAAAACTACATTACATTTATTCTTTAGGCCCGTAAGTAATACATAAAATGAGGAATCAAATAACCATCAAGACACTCCTTCAATTGGAAATCAACAATATTCTCCTTCACTTGAAACCAACAATCTACTCCAAGTTCATCATTTGAAATTGAGCGGGATCCCTAAAAATGAGGAGAATATTTGATTGGCCTTTTGAGAAAATGGATGAAATTTGATGGTTTTATTTAAATGATGGGCCATACCAACCAAAACTTCAATTGTATAAAGGTCTAAAATATAAAGATAAAACTCGTCATTTTTAGTCTAGTTGGTTTCATGAATTTAATTGGTTGGAGTATTCGCCTTCTACACACAAGGCCTATTATTTTCTCCCCTCGCTTTGTTTTTGGAGAGGATATCCACACCTCTTCCACTTCTCTTAGTGAGTGATGGATTTGATAATTGAAAGAGAGTTCATCAAGGCAAGGAATGTGTTTTTCTTATTCATATCGGTTCATCATCTTCATCTCTCACAACAATCCGTGTAGATGTGCTACCTCTTTGATGATCTCATCTCAACATATTGATAAAGTAATTGAGAGAATTAGCAAAGAAGAAGTTATGAAAAATAGATTGCGCTTAAAAACAACAATCATGACCGTTCGGTGGCTAGCGTTGCAAGGTTGTGCTTTTAGAGGTCATGATGAGTCCGAAAAATCTTTTAACCGCAGAAATGTGATTGAAATAATTAATTGTACCGCAAAGTGGAACACGTATGAGAGATGTTGTATTGAGTAATGCCCTAAAAATGCCAAATATATTTCTCCTGACATCTAGAAAGAAATTTTGGCCATTATAGCTAATAGAGTTCGTTGTGTATGATACGTGAGGAAATTATGGATGCTTGTTTTTCTCTTCTTGTTGATGAAGCTAAAGATGAATCGATTTGAGAACAAATGACTATTATCCTAAGGTTTGTGAACAATGTGTATCTTAACAAATGCTTATTTGCAATTAGAAGTGTTTCGAGACCTGCCTAAACACTTAAGCAAGAGATATCAAATGTTCTTTCTCAAGATACTTCAAGTTTATAAATTACGGGGCTAGGGATATGATGGTCCTAGTAATATGCGTGGGCAATGGAATGGATTGCAAGAATTATTTCTTAATGATTGTCCATATGCATATTACGTTCATTGTTTTGGCGATAGGTTGCGGTTGACATTGACATTAGTTGCTTCAAAGAAAGCAATGTGATCCAATCAGAAATTCTTTTCTATATTGGATAATGTCATTAACATTGCCAAATCTTCGCTAAGCGCAACACTAAGTTACATGTTTCCCGTAGAACAAAGATTGAGAATATGTTGGCTAGTGGGGAGCATGAATCTGGACGAGAAGCTAATCAAATGTCATCTTTACATCGTTCAGGTACTACTCATTGGAGTTCTCATTATGATTCTCACATGAGTATGATAGAAATGTACGCTGCAACTTGCAATGTACTTGAGCGCATCACTTGTAGTGGTCCAAATTCCAAAGCTCGAAATGAAGTTGATGGTGCTTGCACAAGTATTAAGAGTTTTAATTTTGTGTTTGGGTTGCACTTAATGAGGGCAGTTATGCGGATCACTGATTTTCTTTTGTCAAGTTTTTCAAAAGGAATTTGTTGGAATTTTATCTGCACTCGGATATGTCTCAACTACAAAAACTCTTCTTCACGAGTTGAGGGATAAAGGGTTGGTGAAACTGCTTCAGGAAGTAAAAGGTTTTTGCTTAAAACATGAAATCGATATACCCGATATGAACAACAACATGGGTCTTGGGCGGAGACACATGAGTGTTGAGCATTATTATCACTTTGAATTTTTCAACCAATGCATAGATTTTCAATTGGCAGAGTTGAACTCGAGATCATCAGTTAGACTACTTGAGTTGATGTTGCATTGGATCCAAGAAATTCCTTTGAATAATCTAATGCAGATAATATCTATAAATTGGCTGTGGAATTTTATCCGGATGATTTTGAGCAGCGTGAGATGAATGCTTTGATGAGTGAATTGCAATTTTACCATACTCATGTAGTTCTCAATCCTCAATTTCAAGTGTCTACTCTTGCAAATTTGTGTGAAAATTTGGTGGAAACAAGAAAGACGGAGGACTACAAAATGATAACAAGATTGATTCGTCTAGTGTTAACATTGCCTGTTTCTACAGCCACGACTGAGAGAGCATTCTCGACAATGAAACATGTGAAGACTGTGATTTGTAACAAGATGAATGATGATTTTCTTGCTGATAGTTTGACAATTTTTATTGAAAGAGAACTTGTTAGCACGATAGATATACACTCTCTTATTGATGAATTTGCTAAAGTAAAAAATCGCCGAGTCCAACTAACTTTTTAGCCTAATATATTAAATTTTGAGTATTTTCAAGCTTTGTAATACACTTGAGTTGAGTTTGCTTATTATTTTGAAAATTTAGAGCTTATATGATTATTTTTTGTGTTTTTGGTCCGACCCACCCTACTTTCGGGTGCTGGCTCCGCCCTTGGTTATATGGTTGTGATTGCGCATTATGTTGATGAAAATTGGAAGTTAAATAGTAAATTGCTTTTTGTGTTTTGGAAAGTCCACATACATGGTTAGAATTATCAGACAGGTTACTTGGAGTGCTTAAGGATTGGGGGATTGAGTCCAAAATATTTTCTATCACCTTGGACAATGCCTCGAACAATGGTAGCATGCATAAATTTTTAAAAGAGAGGCTTAATTTGTAAAATGGCTTGTTATGTAGATGTGAATTTTTCCATGTGAGGTGTTGTGCGCATATCTTGAATATTATTGTTCAAGAAGGTTTGAAGGTGACGGGTAAAGCTTTGGAAAAAATTAGACAAAGCATTAAGTATGTGAGGAGTTCGAGGGAAGATTGCAATAATTTCAAATATGTATTGAAGAAGTGCACTTGAGTAATGTGGGTGGTGGTTTCTTGAGGTTGGATATGGCAACTAGATGGAATGCTATATATATGATGGTTGAAAGTGATATTAAATATCGTCGTGCATTCAACAATTTAAGCTACAATGACACAGATTACAAGTTATGTCCATCTGATGAAGAGTGGGAAAGAGCAGAAAGAGTGTGTGCTTTCTTAGCTCTTTTTTATCACATTACTAACTTGTTATCCGGATCACCTTACCACACTTCAAACTTGTATTTCATTCAAGTTGCAAGCATTGAAATGAAATTGAAGGAAAATTTGGCATGTGAAGATGATGTGATCAAAGATATGGCAACAAGGATGAAAGTTAAATTTGACAAATATTGGAATGAGTATAGTGTCACTCTTGCACTTGGATGTGTTCTTGACCCAAAAGCAAAGTTGCAATTTTTGAACTTTTGCTATAGGAGGCTTTACCCGCTTGATTATATGGAGAAGATGAATAGGGTAAAAGGAGATTTATATAAGCTTTTTGGTGAATATGAACACAATGGGGCCACATCAAGTTCATTTCTTCATAGCTCATCAAGACAGGGCCATAGTTTATCTCATTCACAAGCACATGTAATGGCAAGCGAATCAAGTTCATCATCTATGACATCAATTCTTGATGTAAGTTTGAGTAATATATTTAATTTTTGTATTGTCTATATTGTCATATTATGATGGTTAAGGAAACTTTCTAGCATTCACAATATTTAATATTCTCTATGTGGGCCTCTAATTTTAGGAATATCATCAAGAAATGAGTCAAATGACCTCAAGTGAAGGAAAGTCTCAACTTAATATTTACTTGGAAGAAGGATGCACAGTTGGAAGTGACATAAATATGCTTGAATATTGGAAAATGAATAAGAATTGATTCCCTCAACTTGCAATTCTCACTTGTGATATTTTAAGCATTCCAATCACAACAGTGGCTTTAGAATCCTCAGCACAAGTATAGAAATTGCTTACTCCCTGAGAATGTCCAATCCCTCATTTGTACTTGTAGTTGGTTGCATGGATTCAAAGAAGATGATCCTTCTGGTAAAACTAAATTAATAATACTTCTTGTAATTTCAATTTAATTTGAGTTATTAGCTTTTCTGTTCATTCATTATATAAAAAGATGTTTCTTTCTCTTTACTTGCATACAAAAATTACTGATAATTATTTCTCTTTTTTTTTCTTGCAGACGCACAAGATTTGGAAGTGATACAGTTGTCTAAAGAAGACTCCAATATTGTTCTTGATGAGGAATGATGGGTTACTATTATGAATTTGTCATTTGTTTCTCTATGTTTTTTTGTACTTGTGTCTCCTAACAATTTATCATTATGTCATTTGTATTTTAATATCATCGTATCAACTTCGAGGTGTGGAATTATATTATGAATTAAGTGAATTATGGATTGTTGATGGCTCAAAAGCTACTCTAGAAAACCATAGGCAAGTGCACCTATCGTTTTGTAGTATAGATTATTGAGTACCGAGTGTCATTCCCACGAGGATTGTAAGTACTAATAATTACCGTCTTTTTTGTTATTTAATCTAGCAATTTTCAGAGTTTTGTTTGTTTAATGAAAATGAAAAATAGAGAATTTTAAAATAATTGCAACTTACAAAAGATCAAATAAAAATAGATTGTAGAATTAAGAAATCAAGAGCTAGAAATGTGTTTGAATGTAAATCCCTCTAGAATGTTTTTGTGATTTAACAAGATAAAAATACAACCATAATCCCTTAAGCAAAAACCAACCTCTTTTAGTAAAATCTCATGTTTCATGGACCGTAGAAATTCCCGATTTAAGTTAAACCCTCTATCGAGCGAATAACTTCTAATCTCAAGTTGATTAATCAAATCTCTTTCTAGTTAAAACCCCCAAGACAAAGATTATAACGATTTGTGAATTCCCATATTAGGTTTGACCCTAATCCAGAAGATTTATGTCGTCCCTATATCTAGGATTGCATGCAACTCTTTTCACTTATATAGTTCTATTTCACCATGAATCTCGATTTCCCAGGATGAAAAATAAACTTCAAATCAATATTGCGCATATACCAATTTGAATGAATAAAGCATAATATAAGTGAATCATACAAAACATGAAGATTTTATTAAAAACATACAAACCTTAATCACAAATTCATTCTAGAGTTCATTACATTCAAACACTAGAAATTTAGCTACACATGGCTTTGTCAAAAGAGTATACTACACAAGAAGATATGAATAAAATGAACATGGTGTACTTAGCTCTTATTCAAAACCAATACAAGACTTCCTCCTTGGTTGATTGCAATGATGTTGAGCTCCAAGTCTTCCCCTCTATTGCTCTTCAACTTCCAACTCTACCTCTCTTTTATCCTCTCAATGTATTTTGCTTTGAAACTTAGAATATACAATGAATATACAATGAATCTCTCTATCAATGAATACTACATGAATTTATATCCTTTCAACTCAAACTCTTGCTTTTATAGGCACCATCTTTGTGAAAGAACACATCAATAATGCTAACAAATGCTCCACTTCCATGGTTGTTGGTTGAATCATTGTGTGCACATTCATTGTTGAGTTGGTTGAATCATTGTGTCCACATGACAATTGAGGGAATAATAGAGCTTGGTGCATCAAAATGAGGTGTAAAAGTTGCTCAAAGGTTGTCAAAAAGCACAAAGGAAAAGTTCCATAATTTCCGCCAAAGAAAAACCAGTCTGGACGAAAAGCACGCCCGTGCTTTCAAAGCACGGCCAGGCCGTGTTCGCGGATTTTCCCGAACACGGCCGTGCTGCCGTGTTTGGTACGTCGGGGTCGAAAAATTGCTCGTTTTTGACTTTTAAAAAGCACGCCGCGTGCTTTAAAACACACCCGCCCGTGTTTGACGAAAAGGCCCCAAATGACGCGTTTAGCTTGGGATTTTGAGTGGTTTTGCATCCAAAAACCCGGGTATGTTTTGACATGAAACCATGGCCCAAAATTCACCAAAAACAGCTCCAAATCATCAATCTGCACCAATAAAAGCACCTCAGAGTAATGTGAACCATGTACAATCAAAAATTTATGAAACTAACAATAAAATAACTCAAAACATACTTAAATATACACATAAAATATGCATAAAAAGACCCTTATCAATTGTATTTGGTGAATGGCTTTTTTTGGTTTGGAATGCAATTTAGTGGTGTTTTTATATATAAATATGATGGTGATTGGGGGCGTAATGGATTAAAAAGATTGGATGATATGGTGCTTTAGTAGAATTGAAGTTGAGGTTGATTGTATAAGTGATTGTTTGCCTTGTGTGGGATGCCAACAACCAAAGACATCAACCCATTTTTGGAAGAAAAAAAAAAGACATCAACCAAGTCAGCTGTGTCTAGGCCTCCTTGTGCAGAATAGTTTTTTGTTTTTGTTTTTTTTTTTTAATTTTTTTGGGCTGGTTTAGCCCGTGGCCCGTGGTTGGGATGGGCCAGGAAAATAGAGGCCCGATACAAACTCGGGGTCGGGCCAGCCCGACCCAATTTTTTGGTCTGGCCCATTGAGCTTGGATCGGGCCGGTCCAACCCAATCCATTGCCAGCTCTACCTGGCAGGCTCATACGTGATAATATTGTTATTGCACATGAATGTTTCCATTTCTTTAACAATCTCAGAAAGGGTGCCAAAGGCTTTATGGCTTTAAAGTTTGATATGTCTAAAGTCTACGATCGTGTAGAATGGGGTTGTTTACTCCGGATTATGGAAAAAATGGGCTTTCATTTCTGTTTTATCAATTGGATTAAAACTTGCATTTCAACCACTTCCGTTTCATTCTTTCTGAATGGAGATTCATGTGGTTATATTCAATTTATAGGGGGATTAAACAGGGTGACCCTCTCCCCCCTACATGTTCATCATTATTTCTGAAGTTTTTTCCAATCATTCTCCAACCCAAGCTTAGCTCCTAGTACAGAAGCCTCAAAATATGTATAACTGCTTCTGTAATCTCCCATCTGTTTTTTGCAGATGATTCTCTTCTGTTTTGTGAGACAACCTCTTCTCAAGGTCACTCTTAAAATATTTCTTGACTCATTTTGTAATGCCACTGGTCAAATTATCAATCTTGATAAGCCTTCCATTTTCTTTAGTCATAATGTGGTGCCTGAGCTTAAAAACTCTATCTACCATATTCTTGATGGTGTTTCTATCCAGTCTAAAGTTACACATCTTGGGCTCCCTCTTATCCTAAGGAGATCCAAGATTGGGGTTTTTGTTTTTGTTTGTAAGGCTGCAAAAAAATAGTGAATAAGTAGAAACACAATTTTCTTAATGGGGGCTAACTTAAAGTGGAACAAAAAAATTGTGATTGTTGGATTTAGATGAGGTCGAGTCAAGGCCAAATATGCCCTTAGAACATGGTTGAGATTCTCTTTGGGGGATGGACGAATATCTGTGACCATCCTTCGGTGCCTGGGGTTAGACAGTTTATCCCTATCCCTAGGGATCCTTCTTGCAGTATTGTTTGGGTTTCTGATTTATTTGATAGTGCAGGTCCCCATTGGAATGTGAATTTACTCAGAAGGTTTTTCTTCTCTCAAGATGTGGAGGCTATTCTTAAACTGCCAATTAATCCGCTTGATTCCAAAGACATATTATGCTGGCATTTTACTTCTAATGGCCAATTTCCGCGAAGTCTGCTTACAATGCCATTCTCAACCTGAGGAATGAAGCCCTGGATTTCCCTGAAAGTAGTAGGGGTGGTCTATTGTACAAGAGTATGTGGAAGGGTACTTGGAAAATGAAAGTGAAAGGTAAAATTAAACACTTTTTGTGGAGATGTATTCATAATATTGTTCCTACTAAACCTAACCTTATTAGAAAAGGTATTCTACTGGACACTATCTATTCTTTCTGTGGGGAAGCTGATGAGAGTTTGGATCATATATTTTTTAAATGCTCTAAAGCTAAAATGGTTTGACAGTTAGCCCCTCTAACTTGGGATGATCTCCACCTTAGCTCCATCTCTTTTCATGATTGGTGATGAAAAGTTTCTACAAAAAAGAAGAATATTGGCATGAGAGAAGGCAATTATCTTTCTATATTTTATGGTGGCTATGGAGGACTCGTAACCTTTGGGTCTTTGAAGGTGTTTTTAAATCAGTAAAAGAGCTAGTTGAAGGGGCTACAACTGAATGAATCAAATTTGTGATGTGCTTTGACAATGTTGACTGCTAGTTTGTTGGGGTGCTCAATTATGCACCTGGTTTTCATTTTCCTTTTCTTTGCCTTTATTGGTTCTGTCTGGAGTTTTTTTACTGAAGCAGGTTTGGTTTTGATGATGGTTTGAAATGATGCTAGGGGCTTATTAACCTCAGCGGTCAACCTCTTGCTGCAGTTGTTTCTGGGATTCTTTTGCTTCGCTTTTTGGCTTGGATTGTGTTGGAAGATTTGATTCTGTATTTTGTATTTTTTCTGGGAACTATATCTGTAACATCAAGAACTATTAATGATGTCCTTTGGTTTTTGTTGTCTGTTTTGTTTGGTCTTGGACTAGTTTGTTTTTGTTTAGATGTATCTCTCCCCTTGTCAGTCGGGGATCTCCTCCCACAACCATTTAAGTGTCTGGCTATGAGAGGCTTTGTAGCTAGTGGGCTTGCTTGTGTCTCTTTGAGTATTAATACAACACTACCGTTTTCACTAAAAAAAAATAAATAATAAGTGTTGTTTCATAAATCCTACATTTAGATTGGAGATATTTTTATGGTAAGTTGATGGAATCGTGAATCTTTTGATCTTAAAACTTTGATGGTTTATTATTAAACCTATAATTCAAATATTTATGTGGGACTTGATTTTTAAAATCTATCTAAATCATGACTTATCACTGCCAAATTAAATGCATGAATATGCTGAAGACAATCAAATTAACATTTATTCTCCCATGAGAATCAAATAGTGGTAGTGGTCGAAGTCGAGTGGTTAAAGATATTAAATCGAGTCTGAGATTCGATTCCCCTCTCATGATATCGACTCAAAAAGAAAATAAAAAAAATCACTTATTCTCCCCGAGCATCAAACATACATATAAGATAAGAATATTATCATGCATGCTCAAATTTGGAGTAATAAACTAGATTCCTCCATGATTAGAATTGCCTATGTACCAACGAATTTTATAATGAGTCAAATAATTTTTTACTTGTGTTATATGCAAGGTTGCGAAAATCGCTAGGCGCCCGGTCGGCGGCAAGAATCGGCGCTAGCGCTAGGGCGCTGGCGGGCGCTGGGACGCCCCTAGATCGGCGCCAGAAAAGCCCAAGTTTTTCTTATTTTTTTATTTTTTTTGTATTTTGGCCGATTTTTCCCGATTTTTGGCGATTTATTCCGCTGACCGCCTGACCGATTTTTTCCCGATTTTTTCCGATTTTTTGCCGCTTTAGCGCCCGCTAGGTCGCTTTAGCCCGCTTTGGCGGGCGCCAGGCGATTTTTGCCCCCGGCGATTTTTTTTTTTTGGCGATTTTCGGAAAATCGGGTCGGCTTAAAGCGCTAGCGCTTTAGTCGGCGCCTGGCGGGCCGCTGGGGCCGATTTTTACAACATTGGTTATATGTAGATACACGCATTTATACATACAACATTCTCTAACCCCAACATACTACCCAAAAATTTCTCTATCTAGTTTTTCCTCTCTGCCTCTCTCAGGTACAACCTCTCTTTTCTTCCCTCATTCTCTCCAATGGAGAGGATGGCGGAACCCAAACCATATAAACAATTTTTGTGCTTTGCTTTTCTAGTTCCCCTACGTGGAAATAATAGTTCCCCTTGTGGGATTTCAGTCTCCTTTCATGGGAGTGTTTTAGTTTCCCTTTATGGGAATTTTTTTCTTTGCTTTTTCTTCGAATCCGATCGTTTGGCACAGTTGACCGATCGACTTGATCTGGTCATTTGGGTGTTTGATTGGCTACGTGGAGAGGTTTTTCATGGTTTATCAATAGAAGAAAATTACGCGGAGAAGCTGGATCCGAGTTTAATGTGAAAAAAACAAAGAGTTTGTGATAAATTTGGAGCTACTAGCCTTTCACGGAATGTTAGTTGCTTTTTTGGAACAATTCATCTTTGTATTTATGTAATTTTTCTATTTGGTGTATGTCTTTTGACTCTTTTCCCCCTTTGTTTTGTAGCCTATTTTGTTTTGGGATTTTTTTTTGGGGTTGTGCCCATGGATTATCTTTCCCCTCTAGTTTGAGATGTTTGCTTGAGGGCTTTGTAGCCGATGCTTCGATTTGTAATTGTTTCTGTGAGTTTTCATTTATGAAATACTATTCTATCGTTTGAAAAAAAAACATTCTCTAACCCGAATTTTCACTTTGAAGTTTTTATTCTAAATCAGTTTGTTAAAAATTATACCCAACTGGAAAAAATTAAAAACAAGGCAAAAAGGTAAAAAAGAACAAAAAAGGAATTGCCAAAACCACATTTCTGATCCCACAAGGAAGACCTTTACTACCAAAAACCTTAAAATGTTTAAGGTTGAAATATTTTTATTAGATTGTTATATAAAAAATAAAATAATAGATCTTAGTTGTACATGCATATTAATTAATTGACTTTAAAGTTTAAAGTAAACACAATTTTACAGCTTTCTTATTTATAAAATCTGTATGGTTAGCAAGGGTGGATTTAAGGAGAGCCTCCCCATACACGAACAATATCCTTTTACCGGGCTTTTTAACGGATTATTACCAAAAAAAAAAAAAATTCTTTTTTACAAAACTAAATCAACAAAAAAAACCATTACAATTTAGATCAACATCGGCATCTCAAAAATCATTTCTTGTCTATTTTGATTTTGTTTTTCTCATTCAAATTTAGCTTATTATTTTTTACATAAATATATGTGTTAAATTGGGAATTAAAAAATGTATTATATCCGTACAAAATAATTGAAAATAAAATTGTTTTTCCGAACAAATTTAAAGAGTCATTAAATTAAATGCTCCGTTCTTTTAAAGTAAAATATTTAGTATTTAGTATGTCAGGTGCTATATAGTTATAAAACATTTAGTACATATGAGCACTAAACGTATTACTTCAAAATTACAGATTATTTACTGCCAGTTCAAAATATTTTTGGAAACAACGTTTCAAAATGTGTACGAAAAACGAAGGTATTTTCACTTATTCATTCATTCGTATGGGCATAATAACAAATTCTGCAATATTCGTATCGGTAAAATGTATTGGGAATCTTCTGATAAAATGTATTATTTTTGTATAATAATTACGTATTTTTATCGACATATTTTGGAATTAATTACGTATTATTATTATATTTTTTTTGTATAACCGAGATTTATCGAGTTAGTCCCAGATTATCCAAAATAATACTTGAAAAATGAATTTTAAAGGTTAACATATCAATAAATAATTACGTATTTATAAATCCTATATTGTTAGTAGATTTAAAAATAAACTTATATAAATATATATAAAAAATCTTAGTAACTTTCAAAATTAATATAAAGTATAATCTTGATGAGTTTAGTAAAATAAATGTCTTTAAATTTCTAAATAGTAAAAAGTGAATTTCTTTTTACTGGAAGATGAAAACAACAGCCCTAAATTTCAAACATCATCCCCAAATCAAAAGCTGCGGCAATTTCTTCAGTCACCACGAAAACCTATTCGGCGATGGGTCGAATCGCCGCCATATTCGTCTTCCCATGAGATTCAAACCACTCCTCTCTACTTCTCTGTTCACCAAGCACCACCTCAACCCACGTCGTAGTAACCAGAACTCTGGCCCATCGCTTTTCCTTTTCAATCCATTCATGGCTACCCAAACCCTACCCCTCTCCTCGCAGACTCTATCCACTAATGGCGATGATACCAACGACGAATCTCTGTGCTCTTCTGAAGTTACCACGTCGCTCTTCGAGCCAGAAACCGCCCCTTTGGGCCATCCAAATGGGTACCTGACTGGGGAAGCCCGCATCGAGAGGGCTTGGGCCCACTGGAACAAGCTGGGTCGGCCCAAACTCGTCGTCGCCCCCATGGTCGATAACTCCGAGCTACCTTTCCGGTTGCTCTGCCGCAAGTACGGCGCCCAAGCGGCTTACACACCTATGCTCCATGCCAGGATTTTTTCCGAAAGTGAAAAATATCGTTCCGAGGAATTCACCACTTGTAAGGTGTGAGTTAATTTGGCATGCTTTTTTAGAATTGTGTTTGAATTTTTGATTGCTCGCTTTTGGCTTACAGATTTTTTTTTTTTTCTGGAAATGACAGGAAGACAGGCCGCTGTTTGTGCAATTCTGTGCAAATGATCCAGATGTTTTGCTGGAGGCAGCACGAAGAGTCGAGCCTTACTGCGACTATGTTGACATTAATTTTGGGTAATCGTTGGATGATTATATGTTGCTCTTAAATTCAAGCAAATGTCTCTCGCTTTGGTGGTTTAGTAGTTTGATAGATAATTTCATCCCGGATCATTCATGTCAGAAGTCACCTGATTATAATTCATATAATTCGTAGAGATGTCTGGAAACTTTTTGTTTACTAAATGTTGATTTGGATGGAAGGATTTGGATTTGAGATTTCATAGGACTCCATCTAAGATTGATTTTAAATCCACCACAATGACTCAAAACATAGCTCAAAATAGGGGCTCACTGTATTATAAAATTAGCAAAACAAGCTCAAGGGATTTGTTATTGTTGATTTGAAATTCTTAGCTTCAAATCCTTTTATCGAGCAACCATATTTCGAATTTAATGGTCTAACAGATGGAAGTCATTTTGCTGTTAGTGTAGTGCTGAAGTCTTCATATAGAATTTCGCTTTATGCAATTTTTGTTTAGACTTGGTCACAGGGATTGGGCTGACGCTTGAGTTGTTAGTGATTTTATCTTTGCATGGTTTCAGGGGAAGAGAATTGAACCTAATAATTAGAACTAAAAACACCTCCATAAAATTTGACTGTGTTTCTCATTGATGCAAATTTGGTTAGCTGATTTGTATAGACACTATTGCACTCTTAATTCTTATCTGGAACGATTTGCCTCCAGAGTCCATAGATACTCTTGAAATTTTTCTAGTGCAGTGTAGAGTGACTAAAGTAAGTTGTTTGTTTATTATTTATTTACTTTTTCGGGTGTGTGTAAGTGTGTGGGGGAATGAGTTGTGTTTCCTGGCAGCTCATTCTTCCTAGGGATCTTGATTTCTCTTTTATCTTCTTGACTATCCTTGTAATTTCTCTTTTCCTCTTCTCATCTTAGTTTTCCCTTTCTTCATGTTGCTTAAAATTTTACCTTTAAATTCGACACCAAGTATTTCTTATAGCTTCTCTGCTTTATAAATTTAATTCCTCCCTAAAGTAACCTTTGCGACCAGCAGATATCTCTATAGGGTACTGCCAATTGTTATTTTATCAGCTTTGGAACAGCTTGTTTCTCTGGAACCTCTAGTGAAAAGATATCTTCCCATTGCATCATATTCAGATCTTTGAATCTGAAGTTTTCCTTCCATTTTGACCAACAAACTCTCCAAAACATACAGCTGGACCAAATTTGATTGTATTGCCTAAACAGCCTCGCAAGTGCTTATTGCTTACTTATGCTTCTTACTCTTACCATTATATATCAAACATCAATGTGAAAAAAAAAATGATCAGTTTGGCAAGTTTACTTAGGATTGAGCCTACTTAATCGTGATCGTGGACAACTTTGGTAAAATTATTGTTTAATTCCTATATTTCCCACTCTTATCCATTTGTTATTGAAGTGCTCCACTTTTTTCTGGCGACAACTCGCCCAAAAAGAGCATTGATTGATTTCTTTTCATCGAAGTATCCGTGAGTGAAATCTGGTGTAAGTGGTTACTGTAAAGATACATGCTGTCCCGACGTCACATCCTAATGTCACCACTAAACCACCTTCAATCTGGTCTTGTTCACCATGTTACCAGCCTAAGTTGCACCTCCACATTCTCAGCCATCATCGTCTTGTCAACCGCCATCGAGAAGATTTATGCACCATTTTTTAATCCTACAACGCCAATTTATGTCAGCATTAGCAAAACCCTTTATTTACTCCCCAACCATTGTTTTCTGGAGGTTGGTGGTTGGACAGTTACATTGGTTTTATTTCTTAGATCTTCAAATTTCACTGCTGCAAATTGAAGGTGTTTGGAGGTGATGGTATTTTTGTTGCTTCTGGATGTTCTGTTGTTTGTTCTTGCTTGGCTGCATCATAGCAGTTTGGTTTTGGTTTTGGTACTGGAGGCAAACGCTATACTTAGAAGATGAAAAGGAAGGATTCTTTAGACATGAGTTATTATTGTTTGTTTTACTTATTGGTCAACCTATTGTCAGCATTCATATACATTTGCCTTGTATAATTCTATTTCTACTGTGCACTTAAACTGTTCCTCGGCAGTTGTGTCTGAAAAAGAGAAAACTCATTTTTTTTTTCTAATGTGTATTTCTTGTGTAGTTGTCCCCAGCGTATAGCGAGACGGGGGTATTACGGAGCTTTCCTCATGGACAATCTTCCTCTCGTCAAGTCCCTAGTAGAAAAACTATCGAAAAATCTTAACGCACCCGTCTGCCTGCAAAAATCCGAATCTTCCCTGATTTGCAAGACACAATCAACTATGCCAAAATGTTAGAAGAAGCCGGCTGTGCTCTTTTAGCCGTACACGGAAGAACACGAGATGAAAAAGACGGGAAAAAAATCCGGGCCAACTGGAAAATAATCAAGGCAGTTAGAGACGCAGTGAGAATCCCAGTCCTTGCTAATGGCAATATACGTCACGTCGAAGATGCATGGCAATGTATAGAAGAAACTGGGGTCGAAGGGGTTCTTTCGGCCGAGACTCTTCTCGAAAACCCTGCTCTCTTTGCTGGATATCGAACGGCCGAATGGGTTTTGGGTCACGAGGAAATATGTAAAGACGGGAATTTGGATCAGGCCGAATTGCTGGTCGAATATTTGCAGTTCTGCGAGAAATATCCGGTGCCGTGGAGAATGATTCGTTCGCATGTGCATAAGTTGTTGGGAGAGTGGTTTAGGGTTCATCCTGATGTGAGAGAGGATCTTAATGCGCAAAACAAACTTACGTTTGAATTTCTTTATGGGATTGTGGATCGACTTAGAGGGCTTGGTGGGAGAATTCCTCTGTTTGTGAAGGATAGCAGTCGGTGCGAATTATCTGCAAATGGAACTTTTGGGTGAATTTGTGCTCCTGATCAGACTGTGTCTTGCCTTGAATTTATCAAATGGTGAGATGCGTTAAGTGATAACATATTTAGTGAAGTTTCCAGGATTTTTTGCTCATGAATCATGATATGAGCAGCTGAGATTTTTTGTACTGTAGACTTACAAATTGTATTATTGATAAATACCTTTATACTCTGTTGTGTATGAAGTGGTAACGAAATTGGAAACTCTTCCTGTCAATTTGCAGGTATAGATTGTTTTTTTTTTCCTTTTTTTTAAATCTCATTTTCGAGTTACACGACTCGTTTCACCTTCTTCTAATTGTCACCTTTTGTTTTCTAAACATTAATATCTGTGGTGGTTATAATTTCTGCATTTTTTTTTTACTAATCCTTTTTCTGTTCAGAAATGCAGAACACTCCGAGACTTGTTTTAAATTTTGAATAACTAGTTTGAGTGAAGCTCTACATGCCCCTGTTCGTTTTAGCCATTCTTAATGGTGAATGTAGAAGATAAGCTTGGTTTATGTCATAAAGTTAAACTGCGTGTCTGGATATACTTTGTAGAAAGTTGTTCTATCTTCACCTATTAGAAATGTCAATGGGTGTTTGTTCTCTCTCTCTCTCTCTCTCTCTCTCTCTCTCTCTCTCTCGTGTGTGTGAATTGGTAACTTAATCCATTGGTCTTCAATTAGCATGGTTTCCGAACCAAAAATTAACCTTTTTTTTTGGCTAGTCATCTTTTAGTATCGATGCTAATTTCGTAACTCTTAAATTCAATTGGATTAATGTCGATGTTCTGATTTTTTTTTTCTTTTGTTTTTTTAAATAACGGGGAACCCACATCCACTACCATTTGGGTGTGCACCGACACTGGTAGAACCTTGGACTAGGGTAAAAGAAACGAACTGAATATTGGGGTAAGTTCAAGAATGACATCTTTTGATGTTTCAATTACAACTATAGCCTTCCTTATTAAAAGAGTTCAAATATTCACTGAAGTTCCCATTATACCCTTTATAACAAACAAGGAAACATGATTAAATTCGTTCCAGATATCACAGAATATGAACACTTTCAGTTTCTATTATCTGTTTCATTCGTGGCATTGTTACACCTACTTAGATCCAGTCTCCATTCGGAGGTTTTAAATAGATCATGTCAGGTTTCCAGCCGATAAACTCAACAGGTCATAGAATTAAAAGATGTTCGATTCTATGTTATCAGTTCCAAACTAAGGTTTACAGGTGAAAATGAAAATAGTCCATCACGACCATATCGTGGCCCAACATGCTTCCGTAAAATTAATAAATCCCTTAAAATTCATACCTTCTTTGGCCAAAATGAAGACCGAGGTGAGATGGCTCGCAACACCACCACGATCGGAAAATTACGCCCCGGATCGTTTGACAAACAACTCCTCACCTGCTCAACCTCACCTCGAGAGAAGATGATCTGCAAGTTATTCGACTCCTTCAACAACTGCTCAGCACAGCCTTGGTTCGTTTCCTACTCCAGGCGTATAAGTAATTCTTCAAAGGGATAGATCAATAGTACACTATGAACACATGTTGAACAAACAACCTTTATTTTATTAAGAACTTAAAGAAAAATTTATTACATAAGTAATCTCCTTTTGGGAGGATAAAACTTGTTTAGCCTCTCATAAAGGCTATCACACTCTTGTACATAAAATTTAAAAACTAAAATCTAACACTCTGGAAATCTAAACTCACAACTATGTTTAAAAAGAAAATTTTTTATTGTAGAAAATTAAGGAAAATGTTCGATGTCTTTAGCCTTCTGCAGATCTTGACATTTATAGAGGTAGAAGACCTCTATGTTCTCTATTAGTGCCCTTCAGTGGATATCTCTTTCATTCTTGAATTATTGCTCCACTTGCAACAATTAGTTGGCATCCAACTCATCTTCACATGGGTTGGGCCTCCTCTTGTCTGGTATCCGAAGTTTTTTATGAAAACTTCCAAATCATGCTGACTCGTCCTTCGTCTTGGACGACATCTTCCATGTACCCACCTTTCATCTTTTTGCTAAGTGGGTTGTTACCTGTCTGGAGTCATATGTCTCAACTAACTTTGTTGGTGAATCTACTTTTTTGGTGGTCCCCGATACTTGGGATACTTATGTGACTTTTCTTCTCCATCGTCGGGTCTTCTTCGATCGACTTTTGGCGGATTCCTTTGCCAAATTTCGGTTCCTTCTGTTTTGACATTGGGACGACCCAAAGTTCCCAATGGCGATGTGAGCCATATTACAATATTTTTAAGCGAGTTTCTTTACTCCCTCCGTGACTTGTTTTCCCACATAAGATTTCTTTTCTTTTGAATCTTGTAATTTTTCTGTCATAGTATTCAACAGAATGACCCGTTCATCGAATTTTGATAAAACTTGAACGGAAACTTGACTTTGTCCATCTCGGTGAGACAGACCCACAATCCCCATGCCCTTCTTGTTGTAATCGATCTTGATGAAGGTCATGGTCAATCAATTATCTTCTTTTCGAATTTGCCTCCTTGATATTTTTGAAGGCTCTTTCATATCGTCGAAGCTAATATAATGGAAGGCTTCATGTCCACCTTTTCCGAGACTCTGTTCTTTGCACTTATGAAATACGACTCGATGTATCCCCTCGTTTAGGCTGTCATTGTTGGACCAACACTCGTAAACCGCTTCCGGATCTATTTTGGCAATTTTGTGATCTCCGGGAAGAGGTGGCGGCGAAGTAGTATAGATCGAGACCAAAGCCCCAAACTCATACCACCTTTTCACTTCTTCAAGGCGTTTGAATTTGGTAACATCCACACCCTTGGATATTTTCGAGAAATATTGATCTTTATTTTTCTCGGAGATATCCTCGCTTGTGATCAATTTCTCCCATTCGCCGGTATTCTGCCAAGAAGAAGAAACTTTAATCTCGTTAATATCAACCTTAAAATTGCCCATCATAGGCCTAAGATTGATCTCTCGTCCTTTACCCCGGACGTCTTTGGTTGATGTGATAACTCGGGATTTGACTCAGAGTATCGCTTTTTCCTTGGGCCAACATTTCTGCCAGCTTAGGACTTGTGCTAGAGGTACTTGAATCCTCTGCTATAGGTTGGGGAGCCCTGCGCTCTAAATGCTCCGTTTGCTTATTAGCAGCCCGGAGGTGTGCTTGAAATGCCATCCTCAACTGAGAGTGAGACCGGACACATGCTCGTATACGATCGGTTACTTTGTTCCGATCATTCCTTTATAATTTCCCGGTCAAATCAACATTGATGACCATGGTATCAAATTCTTGGAGTAGTTCCAGCTGGTCTCCAAGATGTCTTGAGGCTGTGAGGATGGAATCAGCTTCAATTCCCTCCATCTCTTGTTAGAAAATCTGCAAGAACATTTTCATGAGATTTTATAATGACAATATCATAATCATAATATTGACATTCAACTTGCCATCTAAGTATCCTAGCTTTTTCTGGTTTTGATTCAATTTTGTTTTTCAGAAAAGCTTTGATACTTGAATTATCAATTTTAAGATAAACTTTTTAGCCAGTAGAAATAAAGACCATTTTTTGAAAGCCTTTTCTGACTGCAAAGAATTCTTTCTCGTTGATATGCCACCGTGTTGCTTCACTGTCTGTAAACAGACCACTACAATATTTGCATGACACATCTCCGTTTGGTGTAGATATTGTAAGAACTGTTGCCCACCAATAATCATTGGCATCTGTGTAAAGAACCGTTCATCTTCATCTTCATCCCGTGGAATTGCAAGTTTCGAAAGCTTTTTGCAAACTTCTTTAAGCTGCTTAATTCCTTCTTGATGTTCATATTCCCATTTGAATACTGCATCTTTCTTTAGCAATGAGCTAAACACCTTCCTGTAATGAGCCAGATTATTTATGAACATTCCAGCAAAATTAACAACTCCAAGAAAACTCTGAAGCTGCTTCTTGTCTTTCAACGTATCTGGAAATCCCTGTATCTTTTCTACAATATGACTTTGTAGGATAATCCCAGATTCATCGATTTCAATTCCGAGGAATTCAATCTGTCTTGTTGCAATCACCGCTTTCTTCTCCGAAAGCACTAATCCTTCCTTGTGACAAACATCTGAAAATATTTTTAAATGTTTGAGATGCTCCTTCATGTTCTTTGATGCTATCAGAATGTCATCGATATACACGAACATGAAACTGAAATAATCTTTGAAGAGATTATCCATCTTCCTTTGATATATCCGGGGTGCGTTAGCCCAATCCCATAGACATCACGTTCCAAATATAATGTCCTTGTGGTGTGGAGAAAGCTGTGAACTTCTTGCTTTCTTCATCCATCTTAATTTGGTAAAATCCAGATTTGCAATCAAACTTTGAGAATATCTTGGCACCTTTGATTGGGATATAGTATCCGTCGAACTCCAAAATGTTATTAATCCCTTTGTAATTAATAACAAGTCTTGGCTTTCCTCTTTTGATTTCTCCATGGTTTGATTAAGAATCTGGGTCACAGTATGGAGAAACTCTGGTGAAATCAACTTAAGGTCAAGATGTTCCTTAAGTATCTTCTGCATATCCTCACTATCTTCCTGGTTCATAAGGATTGGTTTGAATCTCACGAACTCGTACTCCTTTCATGGCTTAACCTTTAAAGATGCTTTGAGCTCGTTCTTGTCCCACCATGTCAAAGGATCTTCATTATAATTCCTTTGGATCTTTTTCTTTATATCCTTGAGTGATATTTGTTCCTCTAGGGTCACGTCACTCTGTGGATTCTCCATTAGACTCATCCATAATTCTGCAATGGCTTCTAGAGTAACTCGTTCTTCTCCTTGTACTCTGAATGAATACAAGTTATTATCCCATATCTTCTTATCCTTTCGGCTTCCGAATTGACTATAGGATAATAACGCTTTACCAAATTTCCATAGATCTGCCATTTTTGGATTACGAAGTTTGGCTTCATCACCACGCTTGCTGCGAAAATTAATAGGCATTTTTCTATAAAATGCTTCCCGCAGTCTTTGGACAATGATCTTATGATCACATAATGTTGTGGAAATAAGTCTTCTTGTCTCATTTTCCTGTGTAAATATCTTGAATGTTTGTAGGAAATTGTTTCCTAGCAATACATCTGCTCCTGTATCATGGAAATAGATTGGTGGCGTCTTCACTTTGTACCATGGGGTACCGTCTGTGCCTCCGATCATGATTTCTACTTATTTAATTCCTCTGTTAAGAATAAGAATTCTTTTAGAGAAATCTCTTCCTGCAATAGCTGGTAAATATTCTCCAATTTCTTTAGGGAAAACATCCAGCTTTGCAGTACATATTCCGGTGCCTGAATCAATATAGGCGGCGAAATACTCAGCCTTGTACTCAGCATATAACATTCCGGTAGAAATGTATATGGAGAATGGACTAGTGGTCATCGATTACGTATCTTTTATCCGCCACTTTGTGAACTCCATTCCGTCTTGTAGTCTTTCCCAAGGTTTATGATCCTCAAGAAATTCAATTCTCAGTATTAATTGTTCTGGGATTTTTCCTGCAACTCCTGAGATAGTCAGCTCAATTTCTCATATCTTCAGTCTTCCTTGATATCTTCCAACTATTGATTGTTGAAGATAATATAAAACATCACAAGGAAAAATATTATCCTTTTGAGTGATGTCGAATATTACTTCAACTTCTCGCTATCCTTCCGGACATTTCGGCTCTCTCTTTGTTTTGAAAACATCCGGGATACGCTGAATGCATTGGTCTCCTATCTTCCCAACGGCTGCTACTTGTCATTCTGTCCTGTTGGAAAGACATCCTTCTTGGCTCAACTCTAAGACTTCGACTTTTGTTGAAGACAGGTTGATCTTGTATTTTCATATCGATCTCCTTGATAATTGTAGACTCGATTATCTCTGGTAAAACCACCCTGGCAAAGTCCTCAAATATTCTTGGGACTTCAATAAATTCCTTTCTCAAGAATACCTCTAAATGATGTGTATTCGAAAGAGCATAGGATATCTTGTATGTGATCGAGTAGGGTCTATTCCTTTCTTTCATCAAATCCTCTCTTTTGAAATCTTGATGAATGGTTAGGACTCTATTGAAGTCTCGATCTCCCAGATTGTATGCAATTCTAGGATAGACATTAAATGTCAATTTCCCAGCATACAAATTTTCTGTAACCGCTCCAAGGCATGAATCCTTGAGGTTTGAGATTCGCTTGTCAAAGATAGCCGGATTGAGTGGCGAATCTATCCCTTCTTTAAATGTTGCTTTAATAATAACTCTTATGGCTCCGATATGAATCCATGAGAGTGTATTTGCAACTTCTCTTTTAAGACCATCTCCAGTAGTTTGCACTACTTTAGTGCAGAGTCTGCATTATTTTGGTGCAAAATCTGAATTTTATCTCCAGCAGTTTGCACTACTTTCTGCACTAAAAAAGAATATTCCGTAAGATTCATTCTTTTATTAATTTAATATTGATTTTTATTACTTTGTAATTGATAAATATATTATATAAGTAATTTTATTTAATATACTATGTTAAAATTTTATCTTCAAAATAGTCAAATTAAAAAAATGTAAAAATAAGGAAATTAATGCAAAAAATTAAAATTAAAATTCATAATAATACAGAAACATAATTACAATATGATATTGATTATTTTTAGTTATTTTATGTAATTTTACCTATTTTATGTAGTTTTTATTATTGTTGTAATTTTATGTTTAGTATTTTGTAATGTATTTTATATATGATTTATAATTTTGTGTGTAGTATTTTAAATCTCATAGTATTATTCAATTGACACCACAATATTTAAAAACAATTATAACATGTTGAATTAATTTTAATACTATTTTCTACTAATTTTAAATTAATAAAACTAATTTTCTAGAGCTATTTAAAATTAAGAAGAAAAATTAGAAAGAAAAAAAACCAAAATAGCGCCTCAACAGTGCAGCGCCAGAAATGGCGCTGCATAGTGCATTCTCTATTCTAGCGTTGGAAAATGGCGCATCTGGCGCCAATAAAAAAGCGCCCACGCCCGGAGTAGCTCTCTGCTGGGGATGCTCTAACTCTGCTTTTGATCTCCTGAATTTCTCTAATAGGAACCAACTGCATCTCGATCAGGTTCTCGGTAAACTCCATCGGAATGGCAAATTATCCGGTTGTTACCCTGTGGATAATTTGATGTTTTCTATTACGAAACCCAATCTTATCCAAAGTCTTTTCCATCGCTCCGATTGTAAATCCATCATAGATTTGAAGCTTTGGGTCTTCCTTCATAATTCTCATAAGAGTCTTATGAGACACCATAGTGTGAGAGATGAATCCTGACATATCCTCTCTAACCGTCTGTTGAAGAATTTCTTCTTCACTCTAATTCTGAACTGGATTCACTTCCATCGTTAGAATAGATCTCTTCTTCATAGATGCTTTCATGTGAGGGAATATCCTCAAACTGATACACATGTATTAAATCTCGATAATAGACAGCTTCTTCGATTTTTGGGGTAGCTTCAAACTGTCTAACTCCTCGTTTTTTATTGTCTGGGAAATCTGTTGAGATATGCCCTCTTGCTCCGCATGTCCAACAATTACAATCTTTGAAATTTTCATTTGCTCTGGTATGAGCTCGCCTGAAAGTTCTTCTCCTTGGGGTTCTCCTGGTACTTGCTTAATTAGAACCTGATGATGAGGCTCTACTCCTGCTTGGTGCTGGTCTTTGCCCTGATTTGTAACTTCGAGCCTTTTGTTTTGACCAGAACCTTCTAGGTCTCAATGAAGACCTATTTCTTTTGTTGTTGCTTCATCGGCGGTATGGATGGCTTCTATCCTTCTTCTTCTTGTGCCGCCTTGGTTGACCTCCCACAACTGTTGGGATATCATCGTGTATGCAACATAGAGAAACTGTTTTGTTAATTCCTCGTAATCTCTTGTAATTAAACGCACGTTGTTAGAGATTTTTCTTACCGCAAGTCTACGGTGTCAAGTTTTAATATAGAGAAGTAAGGTTGTCGAATCCACAGGGAATAATTATCAAATTATCGCTAAGTACTATATTATAGTAGTCTAACTTTATTTAGAAATTCAATAATTGATGGAGTTGATTATACTAAAAATATTACAAGTAAATTAAGACTATGAAAATATCAATGAATTTATCCAAATGATTAAATGAATTCTAGAGGTATGATGAATCTAGTTATCCTTTATGTTGTCAATATGGTTTATCAATCATCAATTATCAATTTATAAGTCAAGATCTACAATAATCATTCCCTTTCTCAAGTGCCAATGATTTTAGATTCAATTGGGAAATCAATATCTCTATAAAAATCACCAATCAAAATCTCAATAAAAGCTATGAATCTTGATAAATGACTTTAAAGGATTTACAAATCTCTCAATTCTATGAAATCCTAGGTTATGCTATTCCAAGGTCATGTATTCAATTACCTCTCTCAAGTGTCAAATCAAATACACCAAACAATCTAAATTATTGATCAAGTAATTTAGAAGCAATAGATCCAAATAGCACAAATAAATTGATAGATCTAGATTGACAAACCACAATCTCAAAACATAAGTTCAAACATAGATTACATCAATCCTCTAGAATTATAGTGTTTAGCTCATGATTGAAGAAAATGAATCCAAGAAAATACAACAATACATCTTACAAGATATGAAGAAAGCAACAAAATAAGAACAAGAGTTGAGGGATCTTCTCTATTCTAGATGATAGAAGCCTCCAATCTTCTTCTCCAAATTCTTCTCAAAGTGCTCAAATCCTTCTTCCTTGTCTTGTAGCTGTTTTTATTGTCTTCAAGGGTTCCAAGATGCCCCAATTTCAAGCCCCAAGGATGGTATTTATAGTACACAAAAGTCCAAGAAGGGGGTAGGTGAACATAGGATTTTCCGCCCCGGGCGCTTACGGCGCCAGCGCATGGCGCTGCGGCGCCCAGCACAACGTTGCAAGATTGTCGCCCGGGCGCTGCAGCTGGGCGTTGGCGCTGCAGCGTCCAACTCGATTTTTTTCTGTTCTGGGCGCTGCAGCTGGGTCTTGGGCGCTGCAGCGCCCGGCCGCTGTCCGGTTTCGGCTGTGCGCTGCAGCGCATCTTTTTGGCGCTGTAGCGCCACCCAAACGTCCGAATTTGGTTTTCCGTCCTTCATCAAAGTTGTAGCCCTATATCTTAGCTTTCTATAGCCACTTGAATCAGCTCAATATCAATTTTGTAGAGAGAGTTATGACCAAAATACGAAACCCTGCCAGTGCTAGAAATTCCAGACGCATTTGGACTTTTCTTCAAATCAATCTCTCGTTGTTTGTTCGTTCGTACTTATTTTGATACGATTCATTAATATGACTATAAACTCGATATAATTGGCTCTCAACATGGCTTGACCCCTCAAATGACTCGAAACAATGGAAAATAATGCCTAAACTATGAGATATAACAAAAATGACTCAAAATACTCAAAAACAACACAAAACTCTAGTCTAGGAAACTCAAATCAATGGTATAAAACCAAATGAACAACAAAGATGCTTGGTAGCACCATTCGATAACTTGGCCTTTAAGAAAGACATTCTTCTTACGGCCACAAAAGATCTAATTACTGCTCCATCATTGTATTCCCCGATAAGCATTTCTCTCCGGGGACTTGGAATTTTTGTAAAGAATAGTTGTGAAGCTTCTCTGTCTCCAATCTTAGATTTCCACTGGTATTCGGTGAACAACTTGATATATTCGTCAATATGACAAATATCATGTAACTCAAGGATGTAGAGGGCTTGTTTATATCTTTTTATTTTTTCATCCTCTAATCCCTCAAAGTAACATGTGCCAATAAATTGGATTTTGAATAATTTTGCCATATCATCGATAATTCCTTTTAGTGATTCTCCTGATGTAACCGCACTTTTCGTATTTGCCTCGATCATATCCCAGGCAATCTTTACAGATCCCTCAAGACTCATTTCAAGGAGTAAGATGAATGAATCTTTCATAAGATTGAGAGTTCCTGCTGCAATCCTCATAGCTGATGCCCATTCATCAATGAGGACTTCTCGATTTTGAAAATATGAGATATCCAGATTTAACATCAACCCATATGGATGTATTGGGTCGAGATGCGATCTTACATAAGGCGTTTGATAAACATTGGGCCTTCTAGAAGGTTGTCGAGTTCCTGCAAGAGGTTGTTGAGCTCCTGTTCCTGAAAGTGGTTCATCTCATGTGGTGAAATCTCCAACATCATGCATCCTCTCATCCCGGGTTCCATGATTTGAGCCCGCACTTTCATCTATGTTGGGATTAACTGGTGGTGGAGGTGGTGGAATTGGCCTACCTTGTGTGTCATAGTTAACCAATACTGTTTTATCTCCTGTGTTCATCTTTAAGTCTACAATTCATAATCCTGCGAAGGATTCTGCAAGGTCGTGTAGATCTTTAAGATTCATTTTCTCCATATCCGACACCTTTTAATGTGTAACGGATTTTCTTTTGATGATAGTAATGAACTTTTCATCATCTATCATTTTTCGTATAACTTCGGTTGGTTTTCCCTTTTGGTGTAAGTAGGGTACTGTCCCGAAATCAATACGCTTCTTTTCTCTGGATGAACTGGTCTGTCCTCTAGGTTCTTGACTCGTTTCTGAATATCATGAAGGATTTCAAGAGTTTCCTTCTGATATTTTGCCATCGTCTACATCTGGTTCTGGATCTGATGAACTTGTGTAGGTAAATGAATATGACGGTTGCCATAATTCTGCACCATCTTCTGGACTTCCCTAATATCTTTTGAGATCTTAGATGTGTCCGGAAGTATCTTGCTCCACTCTGGTACTCCATCAGGAATCATTATTCTGATGGACATTTTCATGGACTTCTTCTTGACGATTCATCAGATCGACATGTATTATATGGTTTACTGTAAGAAAACTCAGATAATATGCCACTTTTTTCTGGCAGTGTCTCAAGGTTTCCCTATCGGCTCCTGCGTATTCTTTTTCGTCATATTGGTTTTTCCAATATGCTAACTTGTCTTGGTGATCTTGTGTGTACATCGTCAAAATTTGACGATATGTCCTGTAAGGTGTACATCTTGGACAATTGTCCATATCCATATACTCGGAGTAATTTCTCCTCACCAATTGTTAATTACATAAATATAATAAATTTAACTAAAAGTTCTTAATAAACCTTGGCTTTGATATCATTTTTTCGGCCCATAAAACCTTTAAAAACCATTAGTTTGACTCCAACTTTGTATAAGGGGTATTTTGGGGTTATAACGATAAAAAGGGCTATTTTTGAAACTTTTGAATAAATAAGGCCAATGTTGTAAGTTAGCTTTAAAATTGGGCCATTTCAAATCCTTTCCCTTGAATATTCACAGTATTCGATTTGAATTCGACTAATAAACGAATATTCTTATTCTTATTCTTATTCGTATTCGTTTATTATTTGAATTGAAAAAATAGAATCATATTCGATTTGACCAATGTATTCGATTATGTTCGATTCGATTCGAATATTCTATTCAATTTTTTTTAATTATTTTATATAGTTTTTTCTTCAAATTATTATTGATTTACAATATAAATTATTTTTTTTGAAATAAATATAAATTAAAATCTGAATAATATAAAACTTATCAAATAAGTGCTAGATGGTAATAAAATTAAAATAGGAATTTATGATATGTATATATAATATCATTTACTAATATATATATATATATATATGAATAGGATCAAATGAGACCACATAATTAAAATGAAACAGTGTGGACTAATCCTAGCCACACATCTCAAATTTTAGATGGCTGTGATCTTTCCAATTTAATATTTATTTTCCTTTTATTTTTAAGTTTGAAAAGGCGTATTAGTCATGTTAGTTTTCACCCCTAATTATGTGGTCCCCCAAATCTGCTATTATTCTCAGCCCCAATTCTTCTAGTCATCACCGACGCCCTCCTCCCCTCTGCCTTCTTGTTCGCCGCCCTCTCACTATCGTCTCTTAATCTCCAAACCATCTCCAATATAAGGCTTCCGAGACTCGTGCACTTGGCTAGGGGTGGTCGACGAGATCGAAGCGATTCTCCGATCTAAGTTCCCGCTGGAGATTTTCTGGAAGAGTTTCGATTCAATTTCCATGTTTTTTGTCATCTCTGTTATTAGGATTTTTCTAGGTTCCATGGGGCTTTTTGTTGAGCAATTGATGGAGAAACTAGGTTGACTTCTGCATCTGGTTGATGGAGTGGTGTAGCTGTAGTTATAAATGGAGGATTGGTGAAGAAGACGATGCTGACGTGGATAGAGTATTGTACACTTATATGTTTTTCGATGTATACTTAGATGTGTTTTGATGTATACGTAGTTAATTTTTTATGTATGTATTTATGTTGTGTATACTTATTTTATTTGTTGTATACTTATATATATATATTGTTGTACACTTATATGTGTTTTGTTGTATACTTATTTTTTTGTTTGACAATTGTAATATGCAGTACAAATATGTTAAATATACAACATAGTAGTGTTAAATATACATTAAATATATGTTAAATATATAGTACAATAATGTGCGTGATTTTCTCTCTCTCTCTACAATTGATTTACTTAATCCACGATCCCCACATGTTAATGAACGTGATTCTCTCTCTATATATAATTGATTCCTTGATTCACGGTCCCCACATGTTTTTGTTTGATCATTTTAATATGCAATAAAATTATGTTAAACATACAGTAAAATAGTGTTTTTTTTAGAAAACAGTAAAATAGTGTTAAGTATACAACAAATATATGATAAGTGTACAACATAATGCATGGCAGAGCACATGCACGATTTTCTCTCTCCAGCGCGATTTTCTCGCGATTCTCTCTCTCCCCACGTGATTTTCTCTCTCCTAGTAACTGATTCCATATTTGGATGGTCCCCCACATGTTTGTTTTGACAATTATACCCTTATTTTACATTAATTAAATGTTTAATGTAATTTTAACCCCTATTTATCTTAGCCATTGATATAGATAAGGAAGGGTTGAGATGAGTCCACACTGTCTCACTATAATATGCGGTCTCATTGTATCCTCCCCTATATATATGTGTGTAATATAAACATATATTATTCGAATATTCGAATCAAATATATGCATCGAGTACTTGGTATTTTTATTCGAATTCGAAAATAATATGAATGAAAAAATATATTCTTATTCGAATTCTTATTTGAATTTGTCGAGTTTGAATCGCGAATTGAATAAAGAATATTTGATTTTTTTACATCCCTACCTTGGACTTAACGCAATAGTCTGCAAATCATGTCAGCCAATTAAATCAGAACATAGATGGCTAGTGGTTGCGAACTGAGGCTAGTTAAGTAAACCACACTAAGTAATAAACCGAACTAGACAACTTAATGTGCAAAGATGAGGATTCGAATTTGAAACTTCTCAAGAATTCGCCATGCATCACTAGACAATCTTATAAGAGGGATATGTGTCCTGATTTGAATTTTGTTATGGGCGTAAACAGGGACGAAGGGGTAGGGGGGCCAAGGGGGGCACTGGCCCCCCCTGGGATTTTAAAAAAATTTAGGGGTATATTAGTCTTTTCAATTATAACATTAATAAAAAAAAAAAGAAAAAAGGCCCATTAACCCATAATGCCACATTCAGCTTCACAGAAATGAAAAATAAAAGAAACCCTTCCCCAACTTCAGTTCCTGCCCAAGAAAAAAGCTCCATTGGTGAAGAAGAAAATGGCTCAACCCCTATCGGCTACCAGCTACCCCCAAGGTTTGTATTAAAGCTTTTATTTCACCTTATTGTCATGAGATTAACATTGAATGAGAATGTATTGTATTTAGGGTTTTTAATATCAAAGTGTATATTAATTAATTTTGTTGGATTTGTTGTTTATTCTCTATTTATTTATTTTTTTGGTTGTATAATTAATTGTTATATGAATAATTAGGGCTAATTTTTAGTAATTTATTGTAATTTATAGTTCATTTATAGTTGTTTCCTTAAGCTATATTAGTTTTTGTTTTTTTTTCTTCGTATTTTCTTAGATTATGGAACGATTTTTTAAAAGAGTACCATTTATTATCGAGGAATCGTCCTCATCAGTCAATGCACCTGCAATTGTTAAACTTCAAGCACCAAGAAGTCAAGATCAAATTTTATCAAGCCAAGATGATCTTGAGGTTGATATGAAAAATCTTCCAAGTGATCCAGGACTACGACCTAACATAATGAGCTATCCATCTGACTTAATTGAACAGGTGTGTAGAGCTTATTTATTAAAAGGTCCATGTCAGCCCCGTGAACATAATTTTCTTCAAAAGATAGATGGGAATCGAAAACGTAAATTTGTTACATCGTGGTTTGATGAATTTAAGGATTGGTTAGAGTATAGCATTACAAAAGATGCAGTATTTTGTTTATATTATTATCTCTTTTCTACGGGGCGAAGTGAAAGAGGGCATGATGTTTTTGTATCTGGAGGATTTAATAATTGGCGTAAGAAAGAAAGATTGAGAGATCATGTTGGAGACCATAACAGTGATCATAACAAATGTAGATTGGCTTGTCAAGATTTGATGAATCAAGCTCAACACATTGAAGTTTCCTTCTCTAATATATCAAATCAATCGAAGATTGATTATCGTTGCAGATTAAATAGAAGAGAAATGTTATGACATATTCATTTAATTGTATTATGTTATTTCTTTTTAAATATTAAGATGTAATTGAATATGACTTTATTAAAACTGCTAACTATTTATAGTGGTTTTTTAGAGTTGATGTATTGTATTTTATTTTTAGACTAATGTTAGTTGGACCCCCCACGTAGAATTCCTGGCTTCGTCACTAGGCGTAAATATACACAAAATAAACACAACAAAACACGATTAAAGAATATTTTTCGCTTTTTTATGCCATATCAAGACAGGAAGCGTGCTCTGCTACAAGAATCACCATTGACTCAAAGCTCTCAAGCCGACTCTTAAAGAGTTGAATAAATCTCATTTTAGCCATATCTCTTCAAGAGTTAAGCAGGTTAAAACCGCTCTTAAAAATTCTCAAATCCACTTTCATGTCGACCCTCTTAACTCTGCCTTAAATGATATTGTTAAAGAGTTGAAAGCTAAAGAAACTTTTCTTGCCAAAGCTGAGCGATCCTTTCTGTCCCAAAAAGCAAAATGTGATTTTTAAACAATAGTGATGACAAAACACTAAGTTTTTTCACAGTATTGTTAAAAGGAACTCTCTCAGAAAGCAAATGAATTCTGTTATTTTAGAGGATGGCTCCAAAACATCTTCTTTTGATGAACTGTCAATAGCCTTTGTGAACTATTTTAAAAATCTTTTTGGAACTAGTTTCCAAACCAGCCCAGTGGACCTTCACACTCTTCAATCTGGGCCTTGCATTGATGAGGATGATTTTAGTCTGCTTTCTAACCCGATCTCCCCCCAAGCTATTAAATTGGCTCTCTTTGATATTGAGGATGATAGATCCCCAGGTCCTGATGGTTTTTCTTCTGGCTTTTTCAAAAAATCTTGGGATATTGTTGGCAACGATGTAGTGGCAGCTGTGTCTGAGTTTTTTGACTCCTCAAAATTACTTAGACAAATCAACCACACTGCTATTGCCTTGATCCCTAAAACTGATCATGCCCCTACTGTGGCTGATTTTAGACCTATTGCTTGTTGCAACGTGGTTTATAAAGTCATTACTAAGATCCTTGCCTCTAAGCTTGAATCAGTGGTTCCCAAACTGATTGATCCAGCCCAATCTGCTTTTATTAGTGGTAGAAATATCACTGATAATATTTTTCTGGCACAGGAAATCATCAGAAATTATGCTAGAGTCAGAATTTCTCCCAGATGTGCAATCAAAGTTGATCTTAAGAAAGCTTATGATACCATCTCTTGGTCTTTCTTGAACAAGTCTTAAATGGTCCGGGATTTCCTCCTATTTTCATCTCTTGGGTCATGGAGTGTGTCTCTTCCGCTTCTTACTCCATTTGTATTAACGGTTCTCTTCAAGGTAAATTTCCGGGGCAAAGAGGTTTACGGCGGGGTGATCCTATGTCTCCGCCTTATTTCTCCTATGTATGGAATATCCGTCTGCAGACTTTAATGTGATAACTAAAACCTTGAAATTCAAATATCACCCCGATGTGAAGCTCTCAGAATCACTCATCTTGCCTTTGCAGATGATCTTATGTTGTTCTCTAGGGGTGACCTTCCTTCAGTCAAAATCCTGATTGAATGTCTTAATGATTTCAAAAATGCCTCTGGCCTTGATGTTAACTCTTTTAAATCTAATCTCTTCACTGCGGGGATTATTGGGGACGAACTTGACAATATCCTCAACCTCTTGAACTTCCCTCTTGGGTCCCTTCCTGTTAGATATTTGGGGGTTCCTTTGGCTGCACAAAGGCTAAATGTTAACCATTATGCCCCCCTTTATGACAGGATTGCCTCCTACATTAATAAATGGACTGCAAATTCCCTTTCTTATGCTGGGAGGCTCCTCCTTATTAAATCAGTGTTGCAAGGAGTGGAATGTTTTTGGCTCCAAATATTTCCTCTCCCAAACACTGTCATTGACAGGATTAATAGACTTTGCAGAGTCTTTCTCTGGGGGAAGAATACCTCTCCTATTGCCTGGTCTAAAGTTTGCCTTCCCTATGAGGAGGGAGGCTTGGGTATAAGAGATGTGAATTCTTGGAATAAAGCCCTTCTTGCTAAAATACTCTGGAATATTCATTCAAAAGCTGACTCCCTTTGGGTCAGATGGGTCCACTCCTTCTACTTAAAAAATCAATCCTTCTGGACTTGGGACCCTAAAAATCGATTCCCGCCTTTTGAAAAGGATTTGTGATATCGAAATGATATTTTAGATAAGTTTGCTCCCCTGATGTGGCTATCTCCAATCTATCTCTTTTTTCAAACTCAAAAGGCCTTTGTTCCTCCAGAATGTATGACCTTTTTAGAGACTCTGGCCCTAAAGCTTTTTGGCACTCTGCTGTTTGGAAAAATTTTATTCCTCCCAAATACTCCTTTTGTGTGTGGCTTGCTATTAATGATGGTAGCAACCATTAATAACTTAAAATACTTGGATGTTGATCCTACCAGAAATTATGTGGCAATTACCTTGAGAATGCTCCTCACTTATTTTTTGATTGCATTGTCACCAGGTTGCTTTGGGATCGAGTTAAAAATGGTTGAAATTTAGCCATTCTATGAGTACTATCATTTGGGGCCCTTAAATGGACAAAAAAAGAGCAAGTTGCTCCTGCCCTTAAAAAGGCTCGAGCAGTGGCCGTTTCCTGCACTATATACCAAATTTGGAAGGCCCGAAACAGTCAGGTATTTGAGGGCTTGAATTTCTCAGATAATGTTGTGTTTCTTAAAATACAAAAAGATGTTTATAAGGTTGTATATAACAAGTTCCCAGTTGAGATGGTTAACTTCTAGGCCCCTATTGTTAGGGCTGCTCTTGTTTTTCATTAACCCGTGTGTGGGTTTCTTTTTTCTTTTTGGGCCTGTAATTTGTAATAAACCAATTTTAGTGGAACTCCCCTGACTGCCCCGCCTCATGACCTCCCTTTCTTGTGCTCTTGCTGGTGGATTTTGGCTTGTCTTGGGCTGTTTTATGCTTGGCTTTTTCTGCTACTTTGCTTATCCAGTCTGATTTTACAGGTGGATAGCTCTGTGTGGAATCTTGGATCTTCTCCCATATGATGAATGTTTTCATTATTTTGTGGGCTTTGATTTATAAAAATTAAACTTTTGGGGGTTCAAATTGTTCCTGCTTCTTTGAGACAGAAACAATTTTGCTTTAAAGAACTTTTTTGAAAAATGGTTTTTTTCCCCTTCATTGGATGGCTTCATGGTGCCTAAGTGTTTAGTGTGGCCTTAGTTGGCTGCCTCACTCAGCCCTGTTCGATTTTGGATCTTCAGTTGGTGTCTTGTCTAGCTCAACAGGCTACCATTGATATCTGTTGGTGATCCTTTTTTTTTCCTATGGAAGCAACTTGGGGGAAATTCCATTTTATGTTGTCCCTTTTGAAAACTCCTGATGGGATTTTATGGTGGTCCATTTCCACTTGGGCTGTCCACTTGGCTGTGGCTGCTGTAGTTTGATTTATAGGGTATGCCCTATTTCCATATTGTAAATTTTCTTGAAATCTCTCGCCACCCTTTTTCGAAGCAAAAATGGGAGCGTTTGGTCGTGACCGTCTACTCCCACTTATTGTCTTGATTAATTGGTTGGAGATTTTATTTTCTGTTTTTTTTTGTGACCCTCTGTTGAGGTTTGTTAGGTTTTTCCACGTGTTAATGGAGTGCCCATTTAACATTCATTTGACCTGGGGTATGCCCTTTTATCTTGTATTCTCTTCATATTTTTAATGAATTTTTCACATTTTCATAAAAAAAAAAAAAAAAAAAAAGAATCACCATTGACCGGTGCATTTTTAATTGAAAAACAAACAATTGAAATTCCAAAATACAGATGCCAAAAAGTAAAAGAAAAAAAAAACATTTTTACGGGGAAAATTAATTAAATTATCAACTTTCATCTAATGATTATTGACGAAGAAACAAATCACGTATAACCAACACACCAACCATTCAAGACGACGACGACGGCGGCGTATGGCTGCTCCGGCAGAACTGTGCGGCGTTACTATCCATTCTCTCCAGCACAAAATGTCCCATCATATCTTTCGATTTTACCAAATTCTCCCTGCACAAAAACTCATCGCTCGTTATTCTATCCACCTTCATATTGAAATCGTGCACGAAAACATGCGTTTTGGGGTTTCCCCCTTTTTTGCTCCTCGCGAGCACCGCCGCCGTGAAAATCGCCGCCATCCTCCCCGGCGCCTCCGGCCAGTATCCTCTGGGACCGTCCACCAGTATCACATCCCAATCCACCTCGTACAGCTGGTTCGGCAAATCGTTGAGCCCTAATTTACACTCGGAGAACAACAAATTCTGCACGGGGCGGCACTCGTTCCGCACCTGCTCCTTCACCGCCGCGATAAGCTCCGGCATGTCGCTCAATTTCGTCGCGTACTGAACGTCGTACGCTTCGATTTCAGGATACTTCTCCTCTATGTAGGCCGCGTAGTACCGATTCTCGTCGATGAAAACCGTACGGCCGTTGTGATTTAGGGCTTTCCAGAGGAGAGTCTCGTGCGTGAGGCCGAACACGAGGAAATTGCAGGGGTGCGAGCACTGCCGGAGAGCGTCGGCGATCTGTTTGATGTCGGTGTGCGACATTTTATCGGTGCTGTTGGAGTTGGATGCGTAATGAACCAGCGCCCTCGCCACGGCGGAGGACAGTGGCGGACTGGCGGCGGCCACCGCCGCCGCGACGGTGGAAGTGGTGGTGGTGATCGATTCCCGTGTGTAGATTAGCGTGACGAGGAAAGCTAGAGTGAGAAAGGAGATAAATGCCAGAAGCCATAGCCGGTTTGAGCTTCCTTGCTTCTGGATGTAAGGATGGAGGAGAATGAGCTTCGTGCCATTGGTAAGATTGTTCTTCATTTTCTTTTTTCTGAGAAAACAAAAAAAAAAATGAAGATTAATAATTCTTTGAATTCTGAGAAATTCCAATGGAGAAGAAGGTGAGTTTTAAAGATGCTTTTAGGGACTAATATTCGGCTAACATGAAGACGACGTTACGTTCCCACCAAAAATTTGATTGTGAAAATTCAATAATTTCGTTTTTTGTTTTCTTGAATTGATTTAGATAATTTTTATTGATTTCTTAAGATTAAATCATTTAAATGAAAGTATATAGTAATAAGCAGAACACATAATGGTTATGGTGGGGTGGAGAAAGAGGTGGTTGGGGCAGAGGAGTGATCGAAAAGGTGCAGCGACTCAGTAACTAATTACAGGACAAATGTCGCTTTTCCTTGTTTTTTCAATCTTCATTTTTCTAAGCAATGACTTATTTTTCTATGTATATCAATGTAAAAATTTAAATTTATTGTCTACTCCATCAATCAGATAGGTTTAACAATCGATCCATTCATTTAAAATAATATTATGCTTTTTATTATATTTTTATATGAAATGATAATATATTGAATTAGTATATTATATATTCAATTTTAGTAAATATCCAACTGTAATATATGTTGAAGGCCAAAACTCAAACCGAGGGACATAGCCGAGTGGTAAGGGCTAAGGTGATGTGTCCTTCAGCGACGTGATTCGAATCCCGTGTGGAGCAGATTTTCATTGAAATATTATGGGGGTCTGTTCTGGGAGACGAATCTTGTAGGCTCTCTCCCTTAGAAACCTGCCGCTCGGGCTCATTCCTCGATTTACATCCTGCTGGGTCAAGGGGCCTCTGACCCTAGCAGGTCCAGGATTAGTTAGGTCCAAACCTGGATATCTAGATTATAAAGAAAAATATTAAATCAAACTAACCCAACAGTGGGGTGGCTTAGTGGGGTAGGGTAAGTTATTGAGGCTATAGTCTAAAGTTCATATGTACACCTCTACATTACTTGATCGAGTCTTTCAGGTAGTATAAGTGCAAGAAATTTGATGTAGGATGCTAGATTTTGAGGAAATTTTGGTTAGAGGTTTATAGGGTTTGCCGAGTGCGGTTTGCAGGTCCTTGCGTAAGCAAATTGACCAATGCAGTTTACTTGACTGACATGGTTTACAAGCCCATGTTGACATAGTTTACAAGCCTTTGCGTAGGGATTTTTTCCTAAAGAAGTTTACTTGAATGCCATGGTTTATTACAAACCGTTGCGTATGGGTAGTGGGACTTTGCCCAATGTTGTTTACTTGAATGATCTGGTTTATAGGTTCTTGTGTAAAGATTAATGCGGTTTACTTGATTGACCTGGTTTACATGCCTTGCGTATAGGTTCTCTGTTATTAAAAAAATTCAATTTTCTCGAAATAAGAAATATAAAAAAAATTGACCGATTTGCGACAAGTTTAATTTTTGATTTTTTGCACATAAATGAACCATAATTTGCAATTGGACTGGTGGAACCAGCTGGTTCATTTAAAATTTTAAGGATTGATTAATTATATATCTATATATATACAAAGTACAAACATAGACGTTATAGGCACATACACACGCGCATTTAAAAACAGATAAATTCTTGTGGGATGAAGGAGACAAATCAACTGCTTCATTTTTTTATTTTTGTGTCATCTGGGGAGAAATGAATAAAATATGGGTTCAAGAAATCAAAGTTAGCTGAGGATTAGTTTGAGAAGACTGAGATTTGTTGCGATTTTAATTTTATAATTATGTGCTGATGATTTAATAATAATGAACTGGTATCCTTATCACTTTCGGGAAAAAATTCATCCTTTTTTTTTCCGTAAATATGGGGATTGAGTAGGGATGGCAATGGGTAGGATTCGGGTAGGATTCTATATCCTCCATCCCCATACCCATTTATTATATTGATACCCATACCCATACCCATATCCATCGGGTATTCGGTTTTCATACCCATCCCCATACCCATAGGACGATCGGGTATTCATACCCTACCCATACCCTCTTACCACTTACAATTGTATTTTTTTCAAATTTAAGTTAGTTCTTTTTTAAAGAGAAATTGGAGTTATTTAAATAAAAATATAGATATTTACTAAATTCTTAAGGAAACAATAAGGAAAAAAAGAATACATATAAGAATTAGCGAACTATATATTATAAAAATATAGCAAAATATTAAAAAGGATTAAACAAAAGTGTTAGTGGGTTAGTAGATTTGATTGAGACTTGGGAAAAATCATTTTCTTTAAATATAAATAAATAGAGTTGTATAAATAAAAAAATATATGTAAAATATTATAAATAAATATATATGTAGATATATTATATATATAATATTATTATTTAATCGGGTATCGGGTAGGGTATGGGTAGGATGTACCTAGACCCACCTCCATACCCATACCCGAAAAATACCCATACCCACATACCCATTTATTTAATCGGGTACAAAACTACCCTCCATACCCTCCTCCGTTAGGATCGGGTATCGGATCCTCCGTCGGGTTCGGAGGAAATTGCCATCCCTAGGATTGAGGTCACATTCCCAATAAATTGAAAAATTTACAACCAAAGAATTATAAAGAGTTATTCCTAACCGTTCTAAAAGATGGCCGTCCTAATTGATCTACCCTAGCTATGCTTTTTACATCACCAGGAAGAGTATTACAAGAGAATTCACAAACATGTGTTGAGTTGAATTTTTATGATTATAATTACATTACAACCTACAAGGTATCATAAATTATATACATAAATTTGTCAATTGTAACTTTGCACAATCACCGAAGTGAAATTTCACACTAGTTACTTACCAACTGTTTTTGTGAATTTGTGAATTTTATTCTTTTGAGGGAAATGAATTTGTGAATTATTAGACGTGTAACACTTTGTATATTCACTTAGTAAATACCATCACAATTCATTATTTTTTTCTCAATTATGATTTGGTATTTTTATTCATTATGTACCATTAGTATAAAATAATATTTGTAGATATATATTTAGTGTATATTTGTAAATAAATTATAAAATGAAAATCAAAATAAAACAGATTCAAAATGGAATTCGGAAAAGACACCATTCCTTACCTTAAGAAACCACTTGATGGGCTTAATGCAATTATAATAGAGGCCCAAATAAAATAGGCCCAAACTCTCATAATCAAAGTCCAATAGAGTATTTTTATAATGGGCTAAACGGACTATATGATGTGCACACGCAAAACAACCAGATAGCCAGTTTATTATCCTATAAATACCCCATCAAACCTTATTTCCAAGTAAAATTGTCGATTTGGGCCCAACCTAATAGACTCGGTGATAAGGCCATGTTGGGCCCTAAATTTAGAGTTCCGAAAAGGACCGGGTCTATTTGGTCCTGCCCGACACAAATTATACTATATGGGGCTAGATTGGATCCCAAAAATTATGGACCGCAAAAATTTTGGGCTGATCTAACTCGATTTCGCTCAAAGGGCCTAGCCTGATATGACCCTTTTGTAGCTCTTTTTTCCGAAGTACAAAATCCATTCTTATTCTCTAGTTTTGTGCATTATGATTATTCTTTGGCTCTCTACGTCTGATTTGAGCTTAACAAAATGATATCACATCGTCATCACTTAACGAAGTATTCAATGAAAGTAAGTTCCACACCCTATAATGACCATGGTACTCTATGAGTGTGCTAATGTATTAGATGTTAACTGTTAAGTGCATTAACAGATTCTTTAATTTCTGAAAAATATTTATATAAACTAAGATATTTTCCATATAACGCTAAAAAAAAAATTTATATATCATTCATAAAGAATATGATGAAAATCTCACGGTCTTTTGTTATACAACATTATATTCTCGGTTTTTATTTCTATTTTAATGAAGTTTTATCATATAATTTGCATCCCTATTTTTCAATAAATATATAATTTATTTAGTCTACTGTATAATTAAATGATAATCTTCCTATATAATTGTGTTATTTTCCTTGGAATGATTAGATATTTGTACTGATATATTCCCAGGTATTATAAAAAGAATTTGGTTATGCAATCTAGGTTCGTAAAATTATTCTCAAATTGTTCTATAATACCTAATTTATGAAATTTAAAGGGTGCCAACTGCCAAGTTATTACTATGATTAAGACTTTAGTGATGATAAGATACAGTACAAATATAACAATGCTGCGTAAAACCCATTGGGCGAAACTATACACAATAATGCACTGGATTGTGTCTTCACTCTTTACAATATTATTGAATTGGTATTAATTTTGACTCATTGGAACAGGCCCAATAAAATGGGTGTCAATTTGGACTGTTTATGTCATCACTATAACAAAAATCGATTAGTTATTTGTAAGGCACCAAAAGCATTTGTTCACCTTTTTCTAAGTACATCGAGGATAGTAGGGAAGGTAACACACTTATATGGGATCAAATCTGAATCAATCTGTCTGATAGTACAAACTTCTACCATTGAAGCACAATGTTGATCCCGCATTTCTTCACATTTTGAACAAAAATGTTTGGACAAAAAATTATCTTGGCTCTCTAAATTACTATATTTTAAGGTCGATGTTTGAACATTACAAATCTCTTTTTATTTTTGTTTAAAAATATTTATACACTTGATATAGCGGGAAACTTAGAAATCAGGTGCTGAAGAAAATCGAAATCAACCACCTCTCACTAGGAGAAATAATACTCGACCTCACCTATTAGTAGATGATGATGCTCAATAAAGCATATCACTCAAAGTCATGGGATTCTAAAAATGTCAAAGTATTCTTCTTCAAAACTGGAAATCTACTATGGTGGGAACTTGCTTACAACACCATCTAACATTAGACGGACCTTGGGGTTGTCCCAGGGAGGCCTTTCCAATGTTCAAGTCAGCACGTGAATGATAGAAAATCCGGATCAGAAATACAGCAAATGAGAGTATTGAATTGTGAATTACTTACAAATAAGATGGAAAGACTTTTTATACTTATGGGCCGCGTGGGCCGTGTGGGAGAGAGTGACCGTACGGGTGGATCAAGCCGTGGCCATGATGATTTTTTATGTGGCCTCCTAATAATAATAATTAATATTGGGCAATTAATAAGATTAAATTAATGCATTAAATAAATAATAATGATAATTATTGAAAGAATTGGGATCCATTCTATTTACGATGACAATGTGATGTGAAATGCGTTGTCAACACTCAAGTGTTGTAGTCAAGTCTTGTATATTGAAACATAAATCACAATAAAAATGGAATGACGGATATTAAAATAAACACAAGAGGTTTCAATATTGTGTACACGTATAAAAATACTTGTACGATATCCTTAGGACAAAAACTTTTAGATAAAATATTGTTACAAAATATAAATACAACAAAACCAAAAGATATTCCCTTTAGATCTCGTAAAGCAAGCAACACTTCTTGACAAATGAGAGAATCCTTCAATGTGCGCCATATACAACTCAACTATGACATAGACTCTCTCAAAAAGAATAAACTAACAAATCTAAAGAAGATGATGTTTAATGTGTCATGACACTCTTGGCCACACTATCTTCCTACAAACTTCTTGTGAGTAAAAGTGTTCTTCTCTGGTTTTTTTCAAGATGATCAAACACTCTAAAAATCATGAGTTGCCCGCATGAATGATTTGTTTCAAAATAGAGATGCATGTAACTTCTCCAAGATGTAACTTCCACAAGCAAAAACCACATGCACAAACCAAGGAGATAGGAAAACTTCATGCAACTCCCACAAATTGTCATTAGTCACTAACACTAATAAAAAATGAACTTTTATCAATAAGATTTGCAAAACAAAATAAAGATAATATTTTAAATATTATGAAATGATATTTTTGCCCACAACAGTAAATCAATCAAAACTAGGCCGATCCGAAGAAATGACTAGGTTGTCCTGTAATTTCATAGGCCGAGAAGGGTCTGGACCTATTTGGCCCAAAAAATCAGTCCAACTCGAGCATCTTACGTGTATATCAAAGCATGAGATGGGTTTTCACCCGACCCAAATATTTGGTCTGGCAGGCCAGCGAAAGTGCAATCTCTATCTATCTCATCTATTCCATCTAATAGTGTGAGACAAAAATTTGGGTTAGACTGTGTAACGGGTCTCTACCGTTACACGGATCCAAGTCGGTCCGGATTTTTTTTGGTAATTTTATGACTAGTGGTCTTTTTGTAATATTTTGGGCGATCTCATAGAAACTCCGGACCGGTGGTTGTTTTGCAATATTAGGGGTCTTTAAAAGTATTAGTTTTTCCCTTGAAAAATATTAGTAAATGACGTCTGGAAAGTATTAGTAATCCCCTTGAACAATATTTTTAGTAGCCCTCGTGAAAAATATTGATTTTTTTGCCTCAAAAGTATTAGTAGTCCACCTAAAATGTATTAATTGTCTCCTAGAAAAGTATTAGGCAGTGACGTAATATTAGGCAACCCTCAAAAGTATTAGTCTTTCCCTTGAAAAATATTAGCAATCCCTTGGAAAAGTATTAGTAATCCACTGGAAAAGTATTACTAACCCCCGAGTAGTTTTTTTTTAGTAATCCTCATGAAAAGTATTGATTTTTTCCGCAAAAAAGTATTAGTATTCCCCTAAAACGTGTTAGATAAATGTTTTTATCAAGATTTTGATATTTTGTTTTAATAAGTTTTTATACCAAAACAATGTTTTTATATGTTGTCCAAATACTCCTAAATGATTTAAAATGTTTTTACTAATTTTTGGAGTGTTTCTTAGGAGTTTTTAATTTGATAAAAAATTGGACAACACTTTTGATGGTTTTGTTTAAATTGGTTTTTACACCAAAACTATGTTTATAAATGTTGTCTAAATACTCCCAAATGATTTAAAATGTTTTTACTAATTTTTTGGAGTATTTCTTGAAGTTTATTTTTGAAAAAATCGGACAACATTTCAAAGGGGAGGTCGGCCGGTCGCCCAAAGTGGTCGACCGGTGTACACTCAAGATTAGAAACTCGAAAGCAACTTACGGTCTTCAAAAAGAGGGAGGGGACCGGTCGAGGGTGAGGTCGACCGGTCGCACCTTAGGCGACCGGTCGCACCCCATCTCGACCGGTCGCACCCCCTGCAACCCCTACCTCCGGATCGCACTATTTTTTCAAACGGTGAAATCTTCAACAGGGCAACCGGTCGCCCTATGTTATTTTTTGACAAAAAAATTCCAACCGTTGCAACTGTGATGAAGAAGATTTGCTTTTCAATTTTGTACAATATTTCTACTGACTTGTGATCTTTCTTTTTGTAGACAAAAGTGAAGATAGAGGAGCCTATGTTGGGAGCCTATGTTGGTGAAGCTTCCTATAAATATAGGATGAATTGAAGACACAAGATACAACACATACAAAGCAAAATACACAACAAGAAATCTGCAAATTGTTCAAGCTTTCATTTTTACATTCTTGTTGTAATAGCCTAAATACTTTCACTTGCACATCTTTGAGGTCTAGGCTTTTTGATTCTTGATTACACTTGCACTCAATCTTTGTATTGGTTTCATAGAGTTGTAATCTTGAATTTTGTCCATCATTCAACACAAGACATCCTTGTGAGTATTCTTGTGGTAAGAATACACTTGGGTGATTTAGGTGATATGTGTTTGAAGAGTGTGGTACTCTTCAAAGGTGGTGAAGGAAGATTGTGGTAATCTCCTTGAAGGTGTTGTAAGAGGATTGTGGTGATCCTCAAGGTGTTGTATTAATTGTGGTAATTAATAAAATTCTTTTTCTTTTTGAAATCCATCCCTGGAGATCTTTGGGTGGTAGAGGATTAGGCCCTAGGTGGGTTGAACCTCTTTAAATCAATGAGTGTTGTTTAATTTTCGCATTTACATTCTTGTCATTTATTTGTTGATTCGAAAAAGAGGGTGATTTGCGAAAAATCGGCATAATCTATTCACCCCTCTCTAGATTACCGTAGCCACTTGGACTAACAAGTGGTATCGAGCCAAACTCTTTGGCTAATCTCGTTCCGAGTAAAGAGGAAAGATCCATGGCTACGAATGAAGCTTATCTCACCACCGGCGCCTCCACCAACAAGCCACCACTATTCGACGCCAACAACTACGCATTTTGGAAAGACCACATGGAGTGCTTTCTACAAGGATGCGGATTTGATATTTGGAATGTGGTCATTGAAGGGTTGCGCAACCAACAACAAAATTGGAGGATGGTACCACTACTCCCAAGCCATTCAAGGAGTACGATGAAAATGACAAGAAGGTTTTCTCTCTAAATGGTAAGGCCTTAAATATTTTACATTGCTCTCTTACCGCCACCGAATATAATCGCATAAGAGGCATACGGTCGGCACATGAAGTTTGGGAAAAATTAGAAACCATTTATGAGGGCACAAAGAAAGTAAAGCAAGCAAGAAAAACAATGCTTGTGAAAGACTTTGAAAATTTCAATATGCATGATGGTGAAAGCATATCAAAAATGGTGGAAAGGCTTGACAACATTTTCAATCCTCTTGTGGCTCTTGGAAAAGTCGTCTCCGAAGAAGAAGACAAGGTGACCAAGGTATTAAACGCCTTCCTCTCATGGTCCGAAAAAGGTGACGGCAATCACGGAAGCTCAAAATCTTGAGACACTCAAGTTTGATGAGCTCATTGGGAATCTCCTCATTTATGAAGTATATCTCAAGGAGAGGAAAAATTCTCAACCATCCACCTCTAAATCGGGTATTCAAAATATTATTAAAGGCTTAGCATCTTCTTCTAATAATGGTTATTATGCTAGTGATGAGAATGATGAAGAAACGACTGACTCTTGTTAGAAAATTTGCAAAATTTGTAAACAAAAATAAAGCAAGAAAGCCAAGAGACAATTCTTGCTTCAAATGCGGAAAATCCGGCACTACATAGCCGATTGCCCAAAATTAGCGGAAGAGGAACAAAAGAAGAAAAAGCCTTTTTCCGAAAAAGAAGGCGTTAAATGCGGACGTCAAAACTTGGGATGAATTACTTGAAACAACCGATGAGGAAGGAGAATCCGAACATGGTCTTATGGCCATAGACGATGAAAATACCGAGGTGCGCTCTAATGCTTCATCTTCTTCCTAGTTGATGAATTACAATGTGATTTTGATGAATTGCAAAATGAGTTTCAAAATTTGATTGTTAAATACAAGAATTTGAAAAAGGAGCATAAAGATCTTAAACTAGAAAAAGATAAATTATTTACTTCTTATGACTCTCTTGATAAAGCTCATGCTATTACTCTTACTATGGTCCGTACTCTTGAAACCGAAAAACAAACGCTCACAAATGATATTGAAAATTTGAAAAAGGATGTGCATCGATTCAATTTAAGTACGGATAAAGTCACAAAACTTTTAGATGCACAAAGAGGTGAGCATTCTAAATTAGGACTTGTTATAAACCTTTTCAAAATGCTTTTAAGAAAAAGACCAAGGTCCAACCTTTGTACGTCTAGTAGTCCTCGTATTATTACTTGTTTTTATTGTGGTAAGAATGGACGCTATGCTAGCAATTGTAAATTGAAGAATAATTTTAGCTATTATTGGAGACCTAAAGGTCTCAAGGCTAACCCCCATGGACCCCAAAATTATAGGGTACCTAAAAATAACTCCTTTGTAGGTTATAGGGGCTATAACAACAATGGAAGATTCAAAATGGCTCGTGGACAGCGGATGTTCACGCCATATGACCGGAAAGAGAGAACTTTTTACCAACATCAAGCTCCAAGAAGAGGGTATGGTCATGTTCGGCAATGGCAAATGAAGAATTCTTGGAAATGGAGAAATTGGTAACTCTTCTTTCTCTCTTAGTAATGTTTTATTAGTAGAAGGGCTTAAGTTCAATTTGATAAGTGTTAGCCAACTTTGTGACTCAAATTATAATGTTGTTTTTAATAAAGAAAAATGCCTTATTTCCAAAAATGATAAAATTATTTGTGAAGCAATTAGAAAATGCAATCTTTACAAAATTTGTACAAGTGATTTGGTTAGTCAAAATGTTTCTTGTCTTGTCGCCAATAATGATTTAACTAGCTTATGGCATAGGCGACTTGGACATGTTGGATACAAAATTTGCAAACTATTTACAAAAACCAACATGTAAAAGGACTACCCAAATTGAATTTTGAAAATCTTGGCTTATGTGACACTTGTCAAAAGAACAAATTAGTTAAAAGTAGTTTTAAGCCCAAAAATGAAATTTCCACTACCAAACCCCTACAAATGCTTCATCTTGATTTGTATGGGGATATTGGTACGGCAAGTCTAAGTGGAAAACATTACACTTTTGTAATAGTTGATGATTTTTCTAGATATACTTGGGCTCTATTTCTTACAAATAAAATCGATGCCGTTAATGAGTTTGTTAAGTTGTGTAGACTCATTGAAAATGAAAAGGAAGATACTATTAAGTCCATTCAAGTGATCGAGGTGGAGAATTTAACGGCGAATTTAGAGTCTTTTGTGAAACCAAGGGATATAGTCATAATTTTTCGGCTCCAAGAACACCTCAACAAAATGGAGTAGCCGAAAGGAAGAATCGGACACTTCAAGAAATGAGTCGGTCCATGCTCAATGAATTTTCACTTCCAAAATATTTTTGGGCGAAGGCTGTAAATGCTTGCTATGTCATTAATCGAGTTTATATTCGTCCTAAAATGAATAAAACTCCATATGAGCTTTGGAAAGGAAGAACTCCAAATATTAGTTATTTCAAAATATTTGGATGTAAATGTTTTATTTTGAATACTAAGGATCAATTAGACAAACTTGATCCTAAGGCCGATGAAGGAATATTTATGGGGTATTCAATCAAGAGCAAAGCATATCGGGTTTATAATAAGACTAATGGGGTTGTTGAAGAATCTATCCATGTCAAATTCAATGAAGCTTCGGGTGTTGAAAGGATACCCATAATGAAAGTGATGAAGAGGATATCATTGAAACCATTGTTCAAGATGAAACTCAAAATGATCAACCTTCAAGCTCAAGTGTTCCTCAAGTAGATAAAGGTGATACTTGAATCTTCCCGTAGCATTGAAATTTAAGGGAGATCACCCAAAAGATCTTATTATTGGTGATCCCCTTGATAAAGTAATGACTCGAGGAAAATTTGCCGAGAAAGCTCTTATATCTCAAAAAGAGCCTAAAAATGCTAAGAAAGCCATTGAAGATGAGGATTGGTTTTTAGAAATGCAAGAGGAGTTGAATCAATTTGAAAGGAATGATGTATGGGAAATAGTACCTTGTCCTCCATCTCAAACCACTATTGGTACAAAATGGGTATTTCGAACAAGCTCGATGACCAAGACAATATTGTTCAAACAAAGCAATGTTAGTAGCTCAAGGTTATTGTCAAGAAGAAGGTATTGATTATGATGAAACATTTGCACCGTAGCACGTTTAGAAGCTATTCGTATTTTACTTGCCTATTCTTGTTTTAAAAATTTCAAGCTTTACCAAATGGATGTAAAATCCGCATTTTTAAATGGTATTATTCAAGAAGAAGTCTATGTAAAACAACCTCCGGGTTTGAAAATTTTTCTAGGCCTAATGATGTTTGTAGACTTAAAAGGCCTTGTATGGTTTGAAACAAGCACCCGTGCATGGTATGATAGACTTAGCTCTTTTCTTTTGCAAAATGGTTTTACAAGAGGTAAAGTTGACACTATTCTCTTTGTTTTTGAAAAAGGGCAAGATTGCTTATTAGTGCAAATTTATGTTGATGATATTATTTTTGGTGCTACTAATGAATCCTTGTGCAAGAAATTTTCTAAGTTAATGCAAGGTGAATTTGAAATGAGCATGATGGGGGAGCTCAATTTTTTCCTTGGACTTCAAATTAAGCAATGCCAAGAAGGAATTTATATTTCTCAATCAAAATATACAAAGGAGCTTTTGAAGAAATTTGGCATTGAAGAAGGAAGAACCGTCTCTACCCCAATGGCAACAAACGTCAAGATTGACAAAGATGAAAAAGGCAAGTCGGTTGATGAATCCAAATATAGAGGTATGATTGGTAGTTTACTTTATTTAACCGCAAGTAGACCGGACATTCTTCATGTTGTATGCCTATGTGCTCGTTTTCAAAGTAATCCCAAAGAATCTCATATGAGTCTTAGTTAAAAGGATTTTTCGATATTTGAAAGGCACTATTCAATATGGTTTATTTTATCCAAAGAATGAAAATTTTTCTCTTAAAGTTTATAGTGATTCGGATTATGCGGGAAATATAGATGATCGGAAAAGTACTTCCGGATCATGTCAATTTTTAAGCGATTGCCTAGTTTCTTGGTTTTCAAAGAAACAAAATTGTGTTTCACTTTCAACGGCCGGCGAATATATTTCCGCGGCATTTTGTTGTACACAACTTCTTTGGATGAAACAAACCTTAGCGGATTATAAATGTTCTTTTGAAAGTGTTCCTATCTTTTGTGATAATATATCCGCTATAAACATTGCTCAAAACCGGTTCATCATAACCGTACTAAACATATTGAGATTCGACATCATTTTCTAAGGGATTGTGTTTCAAAACGAAAAATTGAGATATCTTTTGTACCATCTCAAGATCAATTAGCGGATATTTTTACTAAACCGCTAATTTCCGAGACTTTTGCATCAATACGAGCTCGGTTAGGCATAATGCATATTGAATGAGGTCTATGATTGCATTTTGCACATTTTTTAAAACATAGGGGCGAAAAATCGGATTTTTGGTTGAAAATTCGAATTTTGGAAAAACCCACAGATGATTGAAGTTGAAATGGTTGAGGCGACCGTCGCCCTCAACCTCGACCGACGCCTAAGCATAAAATTGGATTAAAACCGTTCTATCTTGAAAGATTCTTCATTTTAACTTATTTTGGCCATTCTTCGTCCCTTTGCCAAAATCACACAAATTTCACTTCAAATTTGTTTTCTTGCATATGTTTTATATTTTGGACTTCATTAGGCTCGATTATCATCATCATTGCTCATCTTTACCGAATTAATGGTAAGAATTCTAATCCATTTGCTCAATTGGGTTGAACCCCTGAGATTTTGTCTTATTTGCAAAATTCTTGATGCTAGTTTCATATGAATGTGATGAGCTTAATATTTATGATGTATTGAATGTTGTTTGAACTGAATTGGTGATGAAAACTTTTGGCTTAAATGAATTTCAAAGGCGTTATATACTTCTAGTTTTATTCGATGCACGCCAAGTGTTCGACAAAATGTTTGAATGAAAAATTCATCATCTACATGATTCTCGATTTGAAAAGTCTTATAAGTATATAGAGATCATGTTTTTCAATCAAATGAGCTTTTGCAAGACAATTGATCAACTTTTCCCTTTTATTTGGAATTTAAGCTTCAATTTTCAATAAGCTCGATAAATCATAAATTTGCGCACTTTGATATGAATATATGATGTTTTTATCGTGCTAACATTCTTTTTGATGATTCCAAAGGGGAGAAACAGGAAAAATGCTCATACGCTCAAAGAAGCGAAAATAAGCTTGCAAGAAAAGCTATAAGCTAGGGCTCTTGAAAGCCATAAGTCGTGAACAATGCTTAGTCCATTTGATGTATTGTGGACTTTTATGCTTGACTAATGATGTTTTGTGACAGGGGAGCTTATAAGCTCATGGAATTCAAGCTTAAGTTGTGAAAGCTAAGCTTTTAGCTTTTAGTTGTTGCTTGTATACTTGTTCTTTATATGCATGTTGATAGGGGAGCTTGTGCAAAAATGATTTTGAAAAATCTTTACTCCTATCCTTGTGTGCTTGTACTTATGATGTATCTTGTTTGGAATTGATTGTTGTTTTAAGACCGGAAAATTTGTTTTGTTATAAAATCGACCTTCTAAAATTGTTTTGGTTTGTAATCATCAAAAAGGGGGAGTTTGTTAGATAAATGTTTTTATCAAGATTTTGATGATTTTGTTTTAATAAGTTTTTATACCAAAACAATGTTTTTATATGTTGTCCAAATACTCCTAAATGATTTAAAATGTTTTTACTAATTTTTGGAGTATTTCTTAGAGTTTTTAATTTGATAAAAAATTGGACAACACTTTTGATGGTTTTGTTTAAATTGGTTTTTACACCAAAACTATGTTTATAAATGTTGTCTAAATACTCCCAAATGATTTAAAATGTTTTTACTAATTTTTTGGAGTATTTCTTGAAGTTTATTTTTGAAAAAATCGGACAACATTTCAAAGGGGAGGTCGACCGGTCGCCCAAAGTGGTCGACCGGTACACCTGAAAGATTAAAACTTAGAAACTCAGAACTTACAGTCTTAAAAAAGAGGGAGGGGACCGGTCAAGGGTGAGGTCGACCGGTCACACCCCACCTCGACCGGTCGCACCCCGCAACCCCTACCTGGATCGCACTATTTTTTCAAACGGTAGAAATCTTCAACATGGCAACCGGTCGCCTCTATGTTATTTTTTGACAACAAAAAATTCCAACCGTTGCAATCTGTGATGACAAGATTTGCTTTTCAATTTTGTACAATATTTCTACATCTTGTGATCTTTTTTTTTGTAGACAAAAGTGAAGATAGAGGAGCCTATGTTGGGAGCTTATGTTGGTGAAGCTTCCTATAAGTAGAGGATGAATTGAAGACACAAGATACAACACATACAAGCAAAATACACAACAAGAAATCTGCAAATTGTTCAAGCTTTCATTTTTACATTCTTGTTGTAATAGCCTAAGTACTTTCACTTGCACATATTTGAGGTCTAGGCTTTTTGATTCTTGATTACACTTGCACTTAATCTTTGTATTGGTTTCATAGAGTTGTAATCTTGAATTTTGTCCATCATTCAACACAAGACATCCTTGTGAGTATTCTTGTGGTAAAAATACACTTGGGTGATTTAGGTGATAGGTGTTTGAAGAGTGTGGTACTCTTGAAGGTGGTGAAGGAAGATTGTGGTAATCTCCTTGAAGGTGTTGTAAGAGGATTGTGGTGATCCTCAAGGTGTTGTATTAATTGTGGTAATTAATAAAATTCTTTTTCTTTTTGAAATCCATCCCGGATATACTGGGGTGGTAGAGGATTAGGCCCTAGGTGGGTTGAACCTCTTTAAATCAATGAGTGTTGTTTAATTTTCGCATTTACATTCTTGTCATTTACTTGTTGATTCGAAAAAGAGGGTGATTTGCGAAAAATCGGCATAATCTATTCACCCCCTCTAGATTATCGTAGCCACTTGGACTAACAAAACGTATTAATAATCTTATTGAAAAGTATTAGGTTTTTCGATTAAGGTCATTTTAGTTTTTCTTTGGAAAAGTATTAGTTATCCTCGCAAAAAATATTAGTATCCCTCCTAAAAAGTATTAGACCAACTCCAACCCAACTATATATCCTACACCAATCCCTCCAACCCAACTCTAAACATTACACCAAATTTGATGCAATGAATAGTGTTACACCAAATTTGGTGCAATGAATAGTGTTACACTTCATGTGTCGATCTTATTCCTCTACTCCGGTTGTACTCGGTGATGGTGAGTGAACAATGTAAAATATTCAAAGCCTTACTGTTTAGAGAGAAAGCCTTCTTGTCTTTATCATCAAATTCCTTGAGTGGTTTGGGAATTTGATTCTCGTCTTCCTTTTTCTTCATTGGGATGGATACTCCGTTTATAACCGTGTTTCAAATATCGAACCCGCACCCTTGAAAAAAGCACTCCATTTGGTCTTTCCAAAATGTGTAGTTGTTAGAAAAAGGAAGACGAGACTCAAATTCCCAAACCACTCAAGGAATTTGATGATAAAGACAAGAAGGCTTTCTCTCTAAACGTGTTCCAAATATCGAACCCGCACCCTTGAAGAAAGCACTCCATTTGGTCTTTCCAAAATGTGTAGTTGTTAGCGTCAAAAAGCGGTGGCTTGTTGGTGGAGGTACCGATGGTGAGATAAGCCGTTCTAGCCATGGATCTTTCCTCTTTACTCGAAAACGCGAGCTAGCCAAAGAGTTTGGCTCGATACCCCTTGTTAGTCCAAGTGGCTACGATAATCTAGAGGGGGTGAATAGATTATGCCGATTTTTCGCAATTAGCCCTCTTTTTCGAATGATCAATCAAGGACCCGAGAATAAAGGTGCGGAAATTAAACAACACGCCTCGATTTATAGAGGTTCAACCCACCTAGGGTCTAGTCCTCTACCACCCTAGTATCTCGGGATGGATTTCAAAAAAGAAAAAGATTTATTAATTGTTAGGAAATTTATTGTTTAGATTTTGATGAATGCCATGTAAAACTTAGAATAGGAAGTTGGCACCCCATTTTTGTTGTAAACTGCATTGTAATAAATAGAGTGGCCAAGCCGAGTTAAGTCACCTACTCCCTAACATGCAAGAAGACAACTCAAGACTAGAAGGTAGACTCTGCTGAGACAAATGAGTATGGCAAAAAAGAAGAGTAGACGGGAACTCTATCAAGAAGAAAAGAAGAGATGCGGTGAGTGGAGTATCGATCAAGTCAACTCGAGAAAAGCCAAGTCTCAAGTTGAAGTGACAGAAAGAGTCATCCATGATTGGAAGTGACTCTAAGTCACCTGGGAAAGCAAAGAAATGCGATCAAGTCGAGATAATCGTAAAAGATCCGTTGCAGAAATCAAGAGAATTACTTAAACAAGTAATATCTCCATACTACCTTTCTCGAAGTGCTCGATCCCGAGGAAGCGTGCAAAAGGAATGAACCAATGGGAAGCACTACACCGTGTCGAACTACGAAAAGGTGGAAAACAATTCATACGAGGAAACATCAATTCCAAGGATCGCAACAAGACAAGCCAACGATTGCAAGTGACTTTCAAAAGTAAGCCTATCTCTTCAACGGGCAAATTTTTGAAAGATCACTATAAAAAGCTGAGGAGCTTATTTGAGAATGTGTGACACAAGAGACACAAGTTCTGAGACCAACCAAAAACGTTCAAGCAACTATTAGAAAATCAAACATTCTCAATCCTCAAGCCTACACTACGAAGAACATCAATCCAACACTTACCTGTGAAGGAAAGATAACTTCAATCGATTGAAGAGGAAAATTGGTCATCCACCAAGGACACAACTGCGTAAGTATCAACACTACGAGGAACAAAATCCTTGCTTAATCAAACTTAAGGGTGTTAAGTCTTCCGCGAAAACAAACCACAACTGAGTTAATTTAGACTTAACAATTGAGTTATTCCATCAACACTCGATTGAGTTTGTTGAGAGACTAACTCTCTTGATTAACTAAATTGGTCAGTCATCACCAAGGACACATGTGTAGTATCAACTCGAATATTTAAAAGGACTAAATCGAAAATTTGGTAAGGTTTATTCAACCCCCCTTCTAAACCTTACACTTACACCCCTTGGGACCTACAAGTGGTATCGGAGCGGTTGGTTCATTGAGCCTTCCGCACCAGTTCTTGAACTAGATCTCCAAACTTTTCAAAGTCCGCTTTAGTACTTAAACTTTCAAAACTCTTTTTATCATTAAAAGTTATTATCATGGAAGCAAATTTGACACGCATCCCTATGTTCACTATTGAAGAATTTGATGATTGGAAAATTCGTATGCGAGGCTCATCTATCAAAGATTACATGATGAGATGTGGATAGTGATAGAGGATGGGCCACTACAAATCTTAAAGGTGAACACACGTTTGTAGAAGAGTTGCAAAATGAAGGAGAAGAGGATGTTGCCCCCAGGACATCATGGTTGAAAACCAAGAACTGAATGGACAAATGATGACAGAAAAATACAACCTTGACAATGTAGCGAAGGACATCCTTTACAAAACATTGGACAAAGCCATGTTCAATAAAGTCAAATCATGCAAAACGGCTAAAGAAATCGGGACAAGCTAACATTGATTTGTGAAGGCTCGAGCAAATCAAAGAAAACAAATTATCGGTGGCTGTCTGAGAAATTTGAGAACTTCAAAATGATCTCGGGAGAAAACCTGGATCAACTGGATGCTCGGTTCACGAAATCACCAACGAGCTATCTTCACTTGGAAAGGAATATACACGAGAAGAAATGTGTATGAAGGTCTTGAAAAGTCTCCCAACCGAATGGGAAATGAAGGTCATGGCACTAAGACATTCCATGGACCTATCAAAGACATCCAACCATGAACTATTCTCGGACCTCAAAGCCTACGAATTTGAAATGAGAAGAAAAGATCGAGAAGAGACAGTTGTACCCAAAACAAATTGCTCTAATTGTTAAGGATGGAAAGAGAGCCGAGGTCAAAGAAGTCATTGACCTAGAAGAAATAGCCCGATGGTTAAAAGGTTCAACAAGTTCTTCAATAAGAACTACAAGAAAAACAAGGCGAATCTTCCGAGAAGACACTCGGCTCCCTCCAAATCAAGGGAAGAAAGGCCAACCAAGAGAACAGAGATCATCGAAAGTCAATATCAAAGGGTGACAATACAAGAATGGAAAGAGTCGATCAAAAGGTTGAATATCTATCTTTGGAATTGTAGACAACCAGGTCACTATGCCATTGATCGCCCATATCCTGTAGTCAACAAATACAGGGGATGAAGAAGAAAGAAAGGTCTTGAGAGAAAGAAGACAAGAAAAGAAAAAGGCAATGATGGTGCAGAGACTCGAGACAAACAAGTCAAAAGACATAGCTGATTCAGAGAGCAAAGAAGCTGACTATTCAAGTGACTCACGAAGAAGAAGCCCTAATCTTAATGGCCAAGGAACAGGATCAACCTCGACCAAGAAGATGAGGTACAATCTAACTCATCAAACTCGGACTCTAGTGATAGTGATGTGACACACACACTTCATCACCCACTGATCTTTATGATTCATTAGGCAAAATGATGAAAGATTTTGAACACATTAAATCCTCACACACACTATTAAATGAGGAAAACAGTCTACTCAAGAGTCAAAACTCAAAGTGACTAAGGAGTTGAGTACTCTAAGTCAAATAGCTGATGAGAATGAAAGTTTAAAGGCTGAAAATGCTAAATTAATAGCGAGAAATTGCTGCTATAGAGAAGAGGAGAATGACCTCAAATATGTTATTGCCTCATTCACTAAGGCATCTAAATCATTGGATGATCTTATTATGAGTCAAAGAGAATGTGGAGACAAGACAGGCTTAGGATTTAATTCCTTTGTACTATGTCAAACTCCAAAAGTAATTTTGGAAAAAGGATCTTCAAGCAATAAAGAGTCTAAAAAATCCAAAATTCTAAATGTTACACACACATTCACTCCAAAGCACAATTACAAGCAAACTGGCCTTGGTTATAAAGGAAAAGGAAAACAACCAGTTGAGTGCTTACTGAAAGGACAAAATTGAGAAAAGGTTCAATGAGAGTTCCTCAAAGAAACTCCAAACAGAAAATACTGTAAAGAAGAAGCGAGCTACCAAAACCCCAGAAAATCTATAAAAGAAATACATATGATGGGAATGGTAGAAAATATCCAAGCCAAGCTGATTGGAATGAAGTGAACTATCGGATAGACTTATGGAATATAAGCCCAAATGGAAAAGGCCTAGAACTCAAAGCAAAAGGGCATTCCAAAAGTATAAGAGCTTTCATCAAAGACACATATGCACCTAGGCACTACACTCGGAGACACCACAATTACCCAAAGAAGGCAATTGCTAAAACATATACACAGGCATACAGACAAAAGAGACAACTGTATAAACCTAAAATCCCCAAGCAATTTGCAATGATTAATTATGATTATGGCACTCGATAGATGGCAACCCCTTAGAGTCAAATCATTTGGCTATAAGTTGGTTGGATCATCTTACAACTCTAACCCCTCGGGACCCAGGACAAATATGGGTACCTAAAACTTAATTTCCTTGATTGCGGGTTCAAGGAACAATGAGTGCCAAGGAACCTGGTACATGGACGGTGGTTGTTCCCGGACATATGACAGAAACAAGAAACATCTGTCAAAATTCAAGGAAGTTAAAGGAGCAAAAGTCATATTTGGAGGAAATGAAGCTCCAGAAATTAGAGGCATTGGATCCATCAAGAGGAATGGATTAGAAATCACGAGATGTTGCATATGTCGAATGACTCAACTTTAACTTACTAAGCATCACCAACTCGTGACAAGGGCTACAATGTTGGATTCAACATGGGTGTATGCCAAATCAAGGATCTTGAATCGAATCGAATTGTGTTGCAAGGATGCGGAGACAGAAGAACATGTATGTTGTGGATTGGTCAACCGCTACACACAACACTGTCTATTAGCAAAGAGCACAAATTGAATCAAGTTGGCTATGGCACAAAAAAGCCGAGTCACCTGAATTTCAAAACGATCAACAAGCTTGCACGAAGTAATCTTGTGGAAGGACTTCCGGACTCGAGATACAAGAAGGAAAGTATATGTGATGCATGTCGAAAGGAAAACAAATCAAATCTTCATTCAAAGAAAAGACATGTCCATCTTCAACAAGAATCTTGCATCTGCTACATATGGATCTATTTGGCCCAAAGGAACCAAATAGCATAAGTGGGAAGAAATATACCCTGGTGGTAGTAGATGACTACTCAAGATATACATGGACAATATTCATGTGTAAGAAGAAAGAAACTCTACAAAAACTACCACAACTCGATGAAGAGGATTCAAAACGAGAAGAGTCAAACCATTATCAAAATAAGATCGACAGAGGAACCGAGTTTGTCAATGGAATAATAACTCGATATTGTATTGAGAATGGTATTGGTCATGAACTATCGCCAGCAAGGACTCCACAAAGCAGACTGGAGTTGCGAAAGAAGAATGAACCCTCAAAGCGGCAGCAAGGACCATGTTAGGTAGGCGGGGTTACCAAAAAGATTTTGGGTGAAGCAATCAACACAACTTGCTACACTCAAAACAGATGTATGATAAAACAGACAAATGACAAAGACTCCCTATGAGATTTGGACCGGAAGAAAACCAAATGTTGCATATTTCGAATATTTGGATGTAAATGCTTCATCCACAACAATGGCAAAGACAATCTAAAGGCTTTTGATGCTAAAGTTGATGAAGGTATCTTCTTAGGATACTCACCGAAAGCGAGCCTACAGAGTACTCAACAAAAGGACTATGGTTGCGAGAAGAATCCATTCATGTGGTATTCGATGAGCCAAATGTAAATGGAGAAGACATTGAAGAGTCACCGATAAGTTTGAATCATCCAACCATACGAGAAGAGTCCCTATCTTTGAAGTTTGAAGCTAGAATTATAAATTGAGGAAGAAGATGAGATAGTCAATCTCAAAAACAAATTGGAAAATTTGCGGCTAAGTGATTACGAGAGAGCCGAACACAAAGAACACAACTGCAAGACGATCAATCCAAATAACTTACTCCAACTCGATATAAGATGGTGAGAGACCATCCACGAGAACTTGTCATTGGAGATATAAGAGAAGGTGTCAAAACAAGATCGAGAACTCAACAAGAAGCTATGTTCACATGCTTTATCTCGCAAATAGAGCCCAAAGATGTGTTACAAGCATTGGACGACACACATTGGATTCAAGCTATGCAAGAAGAGCTGAATCAGTTTGAAAGAAATAAAGTATGGGAATTGGTTCAAAGACCCACACATCAAAATGTCATTGGCACCAAATGGGTGTTCAGGAATAAGATGAACGAGGAAGGTTCTGTGGTAAGAAACAAAGCAAGACTAGTAGCCAAAGGGTATTGCCAAGAAGGAATATATTTTGATGAAACATTTGCTCCTGTAGCAAGATTGGAAGCTATAAGGGTGTTCCTTGCCTATGCAACTCACAAGAATTTCATTGTATATCAAATGGATGTAAAAAGTGCATTCCTAAATGGTTTATTGGAAGAAGAAGTGTATGTTGAACAACCTCCGAGGATTTGAACAGGAGACTCTTGGAGATAAGGTATACAAACTCAAGAAAGCCTTGTATGGATTGAAACAGCACCCGAGCATGGTATGACACCTTGTCACAATTCCTAACTCGAAAATGGATTCACAAAAGGAAAAGTAGATAGAACACTTTTCGAATTCAAGACAAAAAAGAGTATCTTTGCTTGTTCAAATATATGTGGATGACATCATTTTTGGATCCACAAACAAAGAGTCATGTGAAAAATTTTCAAACCTCATGCAAAGTAAATTTGAAATGAGCATGATGGGAGAGTGACATTCTTTCTTGGACTCCAAGTGAAACAATCAAGGATGGAACGTTTATAAGTCAAACAAAATACACCGGAGACTTAATGAAGAAATTTGGTATGGAGGAGAAGTCTTCGTGAAAAATACCAATGAATACATCATCAAAATGGACATGGATGCGGATGGCAAGCACAGATCAAACAAGATACGAGCACTTATTGGATCATTGCTCTATCTTATAGCAAGGTGCGGGCGGACATCACCTTTGTTGTAGGTGTATGTGCAAGATTTCAATCTGCTCCAAAAGAAAGCCATATGACAAAGCTAAGAGAATACTTGAGATACTTGAAAGGAAGCCAAGAAGTTGGCTTATGGTATCCAAATGAAGGTGGATTCAAGCTAATTGGCTATTCGGACTACGACTATCTTTGGATGCGAGTTGACAGAAGAGCACCTCGGTACATGTCAAATGCTAGGAAACAGTGATTTCTGGTTTAGCAAGCAAAATTCAATAGCCACCTCTACAAAGGCGAGAATACATAGGCTGGGCAAACAAGTTGTGCCCAAGTCCTATGGATGAGACAAAGAACAGAGACTATGAAGTTGAAGAAAAAGATTCCAATCATGTGTGATAACACAAGTGCAATTGCAATCACTCAAAATCCTGTGTTGCACTCAAGAACAAAGCATATCGATGTCGATATCACTTCATAAGAGATCATGTTGAAAAGAAGGACATCATCGTGGAATATATATCAACCGATAAATAATTGGGTGATATTTTCACAAAACCATTATGTGAGTCAAGATTTGAAGAACTCAAGCATGAGTTGGGGTTAATTGAAATGAGTTAACATTGAGAAGACTCAAAGAAAAGAAATGGAACACAAAAAAAAAAAAAAAAATAGGCTAACTAACAAATCAATTAAGTAAAAACAAATTGTATTGGAAAGACAACTATACCATGTCACCGTTAGAATGAGTCACTAAGAGAACAGTGAGAAGAAGAGTTAAATCAACTAAGGGATGTTCGAGTCACTTATGAGCAGAGTGACAAAAACGCATCGTTTTACTAAGCGGGAATGTTTTTAAGAATGACGTCGGCAAAATGATGATGTGTACGTACATAAAGCCGCACACCAAGCTTATGATTGGATATAAATGCTTTGCCGCATTAAATACGAGACATTAAATGCTAAATCGGCGTGTAAAATCTAAGCCGTTGATTTTGATCACATTTCAAAACCGTCCGCACGTCCTTTCATGAACCATACTTAAACCATTTTCGCCCGTTTCTCTCACACTATCAAAACTGTTCATCTCTCTCTCTCTCTCGTAAGCAAAACTCTCTCAAAACCCTATCTATCTTCAAATCAATCCCTAAGTTTTCTTCGATAAAATCTGAAAAATGGCACCAACTTATGACTTCATCAAGTTAGGAAAGCAAATCCACACCGGGTCTACCGTGGATTTCGAGGGCATGGTCAAACAGGGTCCAATGACGCCCATAAGGAAAATAGCCGCAAAACTCCAAACGACCCAGAAATTTGAAATCATTTCGACGATGGAATATTCGATGACCTATGTGGAGGAGGTCGCACAATTCTATGTGAATCTTTGAGATTCACGATGAAGGAATAAAGTCATCCGTTCACGGAAAGGAGTTCACCATATCCGCCAAGGACTTGGTGAACACCGCTCATTACCAACGGAAGGAGCATCGGAAATTAACGGCGATGTAAACTTAATCGCTACTTGGAAGGAAATAGCCAAGACTAACTTTGTGATAAAATAGTTTACACAAACAAACAAGAGGAAGGAGGATTATCACAAGTCGTTGGACATAGTTGCCAAATGTATTGACATCAAATTTGGCGGCTTTGACCAACTCACAAAGCTAAGTTGATCGTAATGGCCGCGATCATTGAAGAAAGGAAAATCAACTGGCCGAGTTTGTCTACAGCAGATTATGCGAGAATGTAGGGAACAAATCCTTCAAGGAAGATGGCATATTTGGAGGATCCCTAGGATATGGCCCGGTGATTGGCCGGATGATGGAGGTGAAAGAAGTCCTCTTAGACATGGAAAGGCGTTCCATGTTAACAAGAGGATGTTCAGATCAAATCTCTCTGCGCACATAAGAGAGCTTACGCCAAGAGAGTTGACACAAGTGAGGGGGAATCACCACCACAAGATACAAATTGCTTCCTCTCCACCCAAAGAAGAAAAGTTGCCCCTGCACTAAGAAGATCATTGCTCATGCAAAGAAAAAAAAACAAACTCTCTCCCGCCCTGCACTCCGAGTCACCCCCGCAGCCGTGTCTCCCGCCCAAAGAGCGCCGGCCGAGAAGGACTCTCAAATACCTTCCCATTGTCAAAAGGAGGAGAATCGATAAGCCAAGACGGCCGGCTCCTCGGAAAACGCCAAAGACAGCCCTGCGCCCAAGACTCGGAAAACCGTCTAAACCGTAAAATCCCTCTCGGTACAAACAAGGAGACGAAGAAGAATCATCAAGCACTCCGAGCTTGAGAAACCGGTTGAGTCGGCCACTCACCGGGCAGATCTCGAGACTGCTAGAGAAGTAGAGTCTCTAGATGTAATTAATGAAACCCAAGTCTGTGAAGGTGATCGGAGAGAGGCAACCCGAAAAACACGGATGTAGTCCACACACAAAACACAAGAAAAAGAAGGCGATAGAGCATAGTGATGTGATGATCCTATCCCCACCTTACCCGGACATCCAAAATCGTCTGCATGAGAGTGGAGGAAATGGAAATTAAGTCGATCCAGAGAAACAGTTCCAACGGCCGAGTTTATAGAAGAAGAAGAGGAATCTGTTGAGCTTCCTGATCGACCACTGTACTCCCGGCCGGATGAAGACAATCGCACGGATATCCTGCGGATCTTCAGGATAAGGAAAAGGGAAACAGGTAGAGGAATCGAGGCACGTGAGAAGGCCAAAGATATGCCCTATCTCCTACACCCGCAACACACACATCCTCTCCTTGATGTCTTATCGACGTGATGAGGATCTCGGACCTGCCGCCCGCACGAAGAGTTGCAAATCAGCAAGCATTGCACGAATCCGAATCCTTCACGAGCAAAGATTGATGGAGGGACCAAGAGTCCTCCGAACACAAATGAAATTGATCCAATGGGAGTGGTTCAAAGAAATCGCCATCTGTTGTTCTTTGCCACCACTTCCCCGACTCACTCGGAAGGCAAAATAAGGAAATGGCGATGAAATCGGATAGTGGGGACCCCAAATGAGCCAACCCCTATTGAAGGTGTCTTACCACCCGCCCAACGGTGAACACTCAATAGAAACAGTGAGTCCGAGACGAGTGACCCCATTCCAAGTCACTCACCGGTGCGCGCCCGGGGGGAAACTCCCTCCACCGCGGCAAGGTCGGAGAATGTTTGCGAGATGACTCCACAACGAATCCGGGAGGCGAAGTGGAGAAATTACAACCACCAAACGAACAGCAAGTTGCCATCAATGAAGCTCGGGCGCTTGAGACTATCTCAAATTGAGGTGTCAACTCGCTCGAAGGCTAATGACGCCGCTGATGCAAATGGAGGCACGAGGAAGGAACAACCCTGGGAGTTAACACTGGGCGATGAAAGTGCAATCCATGGGGTTGAGACTCCAATGGATGCCACCACGAAAGACCCTAAGACACCGACACGCCGAAAGGGATGTCCAAGCCTCACGCAATGAGACTCACTGGAGGTAATGAAGGCCACGGGAGGTTGAGACTTCCCTGGGTAAAGAAGTCAAGTAGAGAACATCCCTCCCGCTATCATCGACCCATCCGAAAAGGAGATAAGCGCACTTCATGATTCCCGGGATAATCCGATGTAACCTTTCTCGGGATCGGAAGGCGGCGAAGAAGGCTGAGTCATCTCGATGATGCATCCAAAAGACTCACCGCGGATGTTCCAAGTACGAGCAAGTCGATCCCAAGACTACTCGTCAAACCTTTACTTTTGATGATGAGCCACCAATGGAGATCTCATCATCGTCCGATGATGCTTCCGATAATGCCGGGACTAGACTACTCAATTGGAGAAACCAACCGAGACCAACGGCCGCTGAGACACCGAGGCTCGGCAAGTCGGGTCCACTTCACAACAGACCCCACCAAACAGAGTCCACTGCGCGGTTCCCCAGTCGCAGCGGAGATTCGACTCAAAAAGAACTTCACGCGCACCGATCATCATTGAACAAATCCCGATTGGCGATGAATCCTTTATAGAATCATTTCCTTTTTCCCTGGAGTACCCGACCTCCATGAACAAATCGAGAACGAACGCAAGACGCTACTACCATAGACCAGCGTCTTATCTCATCGTGTACTATTGTTCCAAATGATTATGACTTTGATCTTTGCATGGCCTCGGATGCAACGGAGAAGAATCACCAAGTCCGCGAAGTGTTCAAGGCTTTATTTGCTGAGATTGAGCGAATGGAGAGGCACCAGGCCTCTATGGACATGCGATCGGACAACAAAGATGCAAATCTCACTGCCGACTTGAGAGGCATCACGGTGAGGATCGGGGAATGGTGGCAACAAAGAAGAACAATGCGTGTGGAACAAGTTAGATACTTGAGGACATTGTTCAACAAGTCTGCTGGTATGGAGAGTGAGAATGCCGATGCAAAAACGAAGTTGAGATAACACATTGAGCACATACATGAAGCTCACACCGCCGAGATAAAGTCAGCTGCGTGAACAAAATAAGAGTGATCTTCGCTTGTCTGGAAACAAATATGGACAAAAAATTCAGCCTTCTCATGGCCGAGATGAAGCTAATTTCAAAGAGTCCAACGCTACTCGATCCGAATTTCGTGATGCATACTCCGCACGGACTCGAGACAAAACTCAACTATCGGTAGGCTCGACTTCCCGCTTGCGATCTGTTCCCAGGCGTTCCTCTCTCCTTTGATGATGCCAAAAAGGGGGAAGAGAAATACCTAAAAGCGGTGAAGGGATCCGAAGTTGAGAAGGAAGGAAGCACTGTGAAGGAAAAAGACATTGAGGAAGTATTAAAAGAAAAGAAAGGAAAATCTCTGTTGAGGGGAAGGATCGACAGACGTAACCATGGTGATTGCACAAACCCCCAACAAGGTCTTGTCACACACGGCATTATAAGCGAGAAACTCCCTCAGTGACTCGCCACTCCAACACTCTGCTATATCTATGGGAAAAAGAGAAAAACAATTGAAGCGGGGATGAAGGAAGTGGAAGGAAGAATGGATGCCCGAGTTATGAACATCTTGGAACAACATGGAGGCATCCCGAAGAGAGAGACACTTATGCCATCTCGGATGTTGGGACAGAGCCACGATCGCTTGATGAATTTAAAACGCCGCATCCGAAGGATACTTTGCAAAAATGTCTATGGCTCAAGCTTGGGACTTGTCTTGAAAAAGGTCTCACGTTGTGTGAAGAAGGCGACAGCGACTACCGGCAGATCCACTCTGCTGGTCACTCCGCCGTCACTCACCGGGAAGAAGACCCCAATACAATACACGCCCAGGGTAGAGAAAGAAGTAGTGGTGGAGGAACGGGTTTTACCCAGGCCTCTGCCCAAAAATATTGAGTACATAGATCCGAGGCAAGAAAGGAGGGATCTCTTTGGGCTTCAGCTTGACCAAATAGCAAATTTGCAAGTGGCTAAAAGTAATGTTGAGTATGCGAGAAGAATAGAAGAAGAAAACAAGAGACAAACTCAACTATGGGAGGAAAGACAAGAAAGATTAAGAAGAGATGAAGGCTTTGCCCGAGGAAGGCATATGAAAAGAAGAAGAAGCGGTGACGATGAGAAAAAGAGAAGAGAAGAGAAGAAGATCTTGAACAAGATGAAAGAATGAGACAACGAAGAAGATGAAGTGTAGTTGTCCACCCCTTCATGTATTTTATTATGTAAATACATACCATGTAAGTCTTCTCGTAAGAAAACTATAAATTCTTCATTTTTTTGTAGACAAATGTTTGCTCGATACACCTTGTAAAACAGTTGTGTAAAAGAACAAGAATGTTATGATCAATAAAAAGATTGATTCTGCGCATACATTCTATGTGAATACACTATCTCAGTATGTATCTTTGCTATTTGCATTCTTGAATGATTTAAGTTTTGGCATCATCAAAAAGGGGGAAATTGTTAGGAAATTTATTGTTTAGATTTTGATGAATGCCATGTAAAACTTAGAATAGGAAGTTGGCACCCCATTTTTGTTGTAAACTCGCATTGTAATAAATAGAAGTGGCCAAGTGAGTTAAGTCGACTATGCCCTAACATGCAAGAAGACAAATCAAGACTAGAAGGTAGACTCTGCGAGACAAAATTGAGTATGGCAAAAAGAGTAGATGGGAACTCTCTATCAAGAAGCGGTGAGATGCAAATGAGTGGAGTATCGGTCAAGTCAACTCGAGAAAAGCCAAGTCTCAAGTTGAAGTGACGAAGAGTCATCCATGATTGGAAGTCGACTCTAAGTCACCTGGGAAAGCAAAGAAATGCAATAATCAAGTCGAGATAATCAGAAAGATCCGTTGCCGCGAGAAATCAAGAGAATTACTTAAACAAGTAATATCTCCATGCTACCTTTCTCGAAGTGCTCGATCCCGAGGAAGCGTGCAAAAGGAATGAACCAATGGGAAGCACTACACCGTGTCGAACTCGAAAAGGTGGAAAACAATTCATACGAGGAAACAACAATTTCAAGGATCGCAACAAGACAAGCCAACGATCGCAAGTGACTTTCAAAAGTAAGCCTATCTCTTCAACGGGCAAATTTTTGAAAGATCACTATAAAAGGCCGAGGAGCTTATTTGAGAATGTGTGACACAAGAGACACAAATTCTACAGACTTGAACCAAAAACGTTCAAGCAACTATTAGAAAATCAAACATTCTCAATCCTTAAGCCTTCACTACGAAGAACATCAATCCAACACTTACCTGTGAAGGAAAGATAACTTCAATCGGTTGAAGAGGAAAATTGGTCATCCACCAAGACACACATGTAGTATCAACACTACGAAGAACAAGGTCAGTAGTAGCAAGCGCACCGCCCTGTGAAGAAGGCTCGAGTCGCATTTGAGAAGCCACCGAGTGATCAAGGCATCTCCCGGATCGAGTCCTAAAGGATCAAGTCACCACTGTGATCAAGACTTGTATCGGACTATTACCACTTCTTGTATATTGATCAATACCTAGTGGATTCCTCCGGGAGTTGGAGAAGAGAGGAGTAGAAGAATTACCCCATCTTCGAACCTCTATAAAAATCTTATTGTGTCATTTACATTTCAGCACTTTAATTCTGCATCTTAACTGTTTATATCTGCTGATAAATTTGCTATCCACTTGATAATTTCCAAGTACTAAACCAAGCACTAAATCCTTGCTTAATCAAACTTAAGGGTGTTAAGTCTTCCAAAAAAACAAACCACGATTGAGTTAATTTAGACTTAACAACTGAGTTATTCCATCAACAAACTCACTTGAGTCTATTGAGAGACTAACTCTCTTGATTAACTAAATTGGCTTTCCACCAAGGACACATCTCGTGTAGTATCAACTCTCGAATATTTAAAAGGACTAAATCGAAAATTTGGTAAGGTTTATTCAACCCCCTTCTAAACCTTACACTTACACCCCTTGGGACCTACATTAATAATTACCAAAATTATTACAACGTCACCTTTGAAGATTACCACAATCTTCTAACACCACCTCTTTGGAGATTACCACAATCTCCTTGAATATTACCACAATCTTCAACCTTGAAGAACACCAAATTCTTCAACACCTCAAAGAGCACCAAACTCTTCATTAAGAAGATTACCACAATCTTCTTGCACCTAACACCTAGATCACCCAAGTGTGTTCTTACCACAAAAACACTCACAAGGATATCTTGTGTTGAATGATGAACCCAAAAATTCAAGATTACAACTCGATAATGAATAATACAATTTTGAGTGCAAGTGTAATCAAGAATCAAACCTAGACCTCAAGATGTGAAAGTGAAATACTTAGGTTATAAATACAACAAGAGTGTTGAATATGAAAGCTTAGAAATTTGCATTTTTTTGTTGTGTGTTTGCTTGTGTTGTAGTTGTCTTGTGTCTTCAAAAACATCTTCTATTTATAGGAGAGTCTTTACAAACATAGGCTCCTCCTTCTTCACTTTTGTCTACAAAAAGAAGATCACATGATGTAGAAATATTGTACAAAAATGAAAAGCAAATCTTGCTGATATGGATGTCCAACGGTACAAATTTCTTTGTCAAAAAGATTACACAACACGACCGATCATTTGTATAGAAAATTTTGAATGTTAGAAGAAAATAGTGTGATCCAGACACGGGTTGGAGAGGGGTCCGACCGGCCGCCTAGGTGTTGACCGGTCGGCCCTACTGGACCGGTCCCCTTTCAAAATCTCAAGTTCTAATGTTCTGTTTTTGTTTTTCATTCTTCGATACGGTCGACCGTTTGCTCGACCTGGCCGACCATTTGCTCGACTGGTCGACCTCCAAATTGAAGTGTTGTCCGATTTTTGTCAAAAATAAACTTCAAGAAATACTTCAAAAAATTAGTAAAAACATTTTAAATCTATTTGGACAACATTTATAAACATTGTTTTGGTATAAAAACCCATTTAAACAAAATCATCAAAATTTTGACAAAAATGTTCGACCGATAAACACCTAAAATAAATCTAGCAATCCTCGCAAGAGAACGAGATCATTAATTGTAGGGTAGCAAATTAACCACAAGTCGTCTCTCAAGGAAGACTTAGCCGCCAAATAATTATTATGCAACACAATTGACAGAAAATAAAACCTAAACACTCTAACCAGATTTGTTGGATTTATTTAAACTAAAAGAAAACAATTATAAAGAAAAAATAAAATTAAGCAGGATTAAACTTTGGAGAAAATGATATGGAAGAAAGTCTAGGATTATGGATTCATCTCATCAAACTTGCAAGCAGAATATCAATTAATTGATCATGCGGTTAACAAGTATAATAATCATGCAAAGACTAGGTCTAGATCTGATAACTCTCGTATTCACAAATTAGGGCTATCCAAACATAATTTGCTATTTTCATTAAACCTTGAGTTAGATAATACATTTCTGATTCATATCTAACCCCCTGAATAAATTTAATCCAGGGATAATATCTTCGATCGATCTCAATTATCCCCTTAAACAATCAAGAGTTGGCCAAACAATCAATCAACAAGTAAAACAATTTATTCAGAAAGCGAGATCAATTAATCAATACTCATGCTTATTTTTTTGCAAGGCGTAGCTAGGATTTTCGTTCGCCATGCGGTCAAATATTTTTCGTTGAGCGGGGCAAAATGTCGAGCTAAAATTTTAAAAAATTGAAAACAAAATATATTGCAATAAAAAAAAAGCATATCTAAAAGTCGTACCTTACAACAATTCTTTGCGGGTTTTCATATTCTGAAACCGCTTTACAATGACTTCATTATCAAGTTTGTTACATATATCTCTTTCTACATAGCAAACGAGACAATCATTCATCCATTCATCACTCATTCGGTTGCGTAATTTATCTTTTACAAAGCCCATCGCAGAAAACACTCTTTCAACCGTAAAAGCGATGGGCAACCGTAAAATTAATGACAAAGTCAAAAGCTTATAAACAAAATGATAGAGCTTATTTTTCCTTGTCTCAACTAACTTCTCTGCAAGATCACCTAGGCTTTTCAACTCTTTAAATGCATTGTTAGAACGCATATCAAAAATATAAGTATCAAGTTGATCATGAAGTTTATTGATATCTCTTTCTTGAAAAATCTTGCGGGTAAAACTCAACAAGTTGAATCAATCTCTTCTTATCAAATGCACAAAATGAATCTTGTGGACACAAACAAGCCACACAAAGTAGTAACTCGATGCTTACCTCCGAGAAACGATCATTCAACTCTTGTACTTGCAAATCGACTACAAGATAGAATAGATCCATACGGTAGTGATGTAAATTTGTCAACTTTGGTGCATTACATTGTGGACGACCACGAATATCATTGCGCATATACATATCATCCATCTTTAGAACATCAATATCATGCTTTTGACAGAAATTACAAACATCTTCTAAAAATGAAGCCCATCCATCTTCTCTCAACACTTGAAGTCGCGTTTGCCAACTTTCACCAAATCCATTGCATTCACAATATCCCGATCTTTCAATTGTAGTGCTGACAACTCACTTGAAATTCCTAATACAATTCTCATCATGTGTAAATTGAATACAAAATCAAAAGAATGTATTGACTTTGACAAATTAAATGCTTCCAACTTCGATCGAAAGGTTTAATCATCTTCATAAATTATTTCAAGAACATCTCCCACAAAGAAAAACATAGAAAGCAAGTTGATCAAAGAATTATAATGTGAACCCCAACGTGTATCTCAAAGACGCCGAAGACTACTTTATTGATTAAGTCCCCGACCACTTGAAATCTCACCCGTTTCCAATCTTTCAACAATAAAGTTTGAGTGTTTTTCTCGAAGGAGATCAGAACGTTTACAAGATCCTCCAACAACATTTACCACATCAGTAACAACACGAAAAAATAATGAGTCACCAATATCTTTCATGATAACATTTATTGTTTCAACAGCACAAGCACTAACTAAATCCTTCAAATGTCGAGTGATGTTAACTTCTTGTTTTTAGGTGCATTTTCCAATGTCACATCTTTAATAACATCATTATGATCACCCAAAATTTCAAATGAACACGAAAGTTACCTGGATTACGTGAACTCTCGATTCACCGTGACCTCAAAAGCTAATCCTTGTTGCAATAAAAGTCGAGTACAATCAATTGATGCGTACAAACGATTTCGATAATCATCCTTTGCCTTTTTTGATTGCTTGTGGAAAACTGTTTGAATGTGTTGATCTTGGTTCATTAATGCCTCACATTTCATTCGAGCTTGATTGTGCGCACTATCATGATGCCCAATGTGAGTTGTAAGTCTTTCTTTGTTTTTCCAATAAGTGAATCCCTCACTAACAAATGCATCGCCTCCTGATTGTTTCCCTTTATTTTCTTTGAACAAATAACAATGTAAACAATAAGCGGCATCTTTTGATATACTATACTCTAACCAATCACCAAATTCAGAAAACCATAAATTGTTGAATCTTCTATATGTGCTTGCTCCAAATTTCCGTTTTGGGAATGCATGATCCATAGGTTGACAAGGACCTTTTTGCAAATATGCTCTTCGAACTTGATCTCTAATTTTAGGACTGTAGTTTGCAATTGGAATCCTATGTCCAGGATCATAGGGAAGTTGTGCAACATCAAATTTCTAAGATACTCGAGCTTTTCTCAATTGTGTTTGAACCATCCTCAACTATATTTGTGGCCTCCGATGCATTTTTGTGCTCTCCGAAATTCTATTTGTGGTTTTTACAATAATATTTTCTTCAACTTCAAGAGTTCGTTTTCTAAAATATCTCTCCATAATCTAGAAAATCAAAAACAAGAAAATAAATTAAACATAATACCAAGTAACTATTCAATCAAATATTGAGCAATAGACTAAATGAACCACTTTTCACTTCTTTAAACTTGTGGGTAAATAGCACTTTGAATAATGCTATATCAATAAAAAAACCACGAATATTGAGCAATAAACCAATTAACCAAATTACCAAAAATATAAGTATCAAGTTGAATAAGCTATTTATGCATATCAAAAAAATAAACATATTGACCAAAGAGAAGTTGAATAACGAATAAAGCGTTCCTAAAAATGAAAGAAAAAACCAAGCAACTATCAACATAAAAAAAACCCTTGTGGTTTGCAAAACAACTAAACAAGGGAGATTAAAGAAGGAATTATAAAACTAAAAAAGAGTATACATGTTTAATTAATTGAAGTATAAATTAAAAAAAAAAATAGGTTTTTACAAATTAAATTAAAATTGTAATTTACCATGTAAAGAGTTCTAATTCTTCCGGCGGGCTTCTTCCGGCCACGGGCTGCTTCAAAAGCAAGGAACTAAATTGGCCGAGAGAGAAAAAAATTGCTGCGAAAATCTTGAACTAATCCCAGTTCGCAGCCGCAGGTGAGAGATGGATGGAGACGATAGACACGGGCATAAGTTTATTTTCATCTCTTCTTCTGTTAGTTTGTTTAGTAGGCTAGGTTTAATTAAATTTTTTTTAATATGGGTTGGGCCACTTTAGTGTGGTCCAGCCCAAAATTTAACACAGCAACATGAAAATTTTTTGGGCTAAATTTTTTTTTTTGTTTGGTGAAATCCGGTCATGTCCCAGAACCGCACTGGGCCTTGAATAGCTACGCCGCTGTTTGTTTGAATCAAATCATCATAATTCTAGAACAAGGAAATTAGTTCATGCTTGGGGATGGGATCATAATCTCAATTGAAGGAAATAAAACAATCATAAACATGATCATGCAACAATAGTAATCACCAACAATTGAAATCGACAAAAGAGATGAAGAAATATTACTCTTTGATTAAGAAGCAAAATAACTTCAAGGAAGAACCCAAGCAATCCCAATGTTGAATGGAAGAGAAAATACCAAAACTAAAGTCTAAAAGTGCTATGAATGATGTTGTGTCGAAAATAGGGGCTCCCAAGTCCTATTTATAAGCCTAGAGTCCTAAACAAGGTGGAAGAGCCAAAAATTGGAAAAAAATTGAAAATTTCTTGTTCAAAAGTCACGGCGCGCGCCACATCAGACACCTCGCATTCTTTGTGCGATTCTTGCCGGCCACAAATGCGACCCTTGCGCGCGCCTGCGCAGCCTCTAAACGCCGGAATCTCGTCTTGATGTTTCTTATGAATTGTAGCTCTGTCTCTTAGCTTTCCATAGCTACTTGAATCACCTTAATATCAATTTTCTAGAGAGAGTTATGGCCAAAATACCAAGACGTGTCATTTCCGAGATTTTGACATATTATTTCGACTTGCACATGATTGTAACCCATCCAAACGTCTTCATTTGCATTTTGTATCTGAAATAGACATTGTAGAACTTTGTCTTAGATTTCTAATGGTATATGAATCATGTCAATTGGACTTCGGATGTGAACGTTACGTCCAAAATACGATGACTGTCGCAGTTGCGACATGACTTTTTAACATTTTTTGCTCCAAAACTTATTTTTTCCACCAAAACCTAAAAAATCAATAAAATAACACAACATAACACTAAAACATGCAAATGCAAATAAAACACGCCAAAAATATGTATAAATCGTCACACAAAACACACACAAAAACATGCAAAACAACTCCCCCACACTTAGCCTTTTGCTTGTTCTCAAGCAAATAATAATGCCAACAAACCCAACAAGAAATATAATGTCCAATATGAGAATCAATTAATCCATAACACCATGTTCTATCTACCTTGGATTATTCCTCATCGATCCCTAACCTTCACAATAAACTCACTTAGCTCAGATTAAATATTAACCAAAGTGTTTGACCTTACTAAATTTCAAATTTGTGCCAAAAGTTGCAACCCTTTTACTCACACAACCAATCACGCAATTACTAACCCTTTTTTTTTTTTTGCGCTAGAACTCCCGAGATATTGTTTCACTAGGTGTAAACTTTGGATGTTTACCAAAGGCTCCTAGGGTGGTTTCCTATACTCATGTTTTGAGCCGCCGTTTTACGTAAAAAGTCAAACATGGGGCTCATGAATGCTCCTAGTTACTAAGCGGCTCAACCAAATGAGTATAATCTCGATTGTTCTATATTTTTCTTTTTTTATATAGATCTATAATGCTTTTTTTATCTATATAATGGTTTTTTTTTTCGCAAGGCTAGCAATTTTGTAACACACAAATCAAAATAGGGTTTTAACTTAATTCACATCAACAAAATCTCGTAATTCAAGCCCCACAACTCGACTATTGTTTAATCACACCTAATTCGTTCACCACAAAGGCTAATTCACGAATTAGTAAATCCTACGTATCAAGTTCACAAAGTCATTTCATATTTGAAACTCAAATTAATACATCTATTTCAAGTTGACTAAACAACACTATTATTAAACTTGGGATAATCACTAGGCAAAGTAAAGCATAGCCACATCCAATCATCATATTTTACCAATGACTAATCGTCCCCCCCCACACTTAAATCACGCAATGACCTCAATGTGTAAAAGTAAAAAGAAGGAAAAAGATATGTCCCCAAAAAATGCGAAGATCGATAAATGGCACCATAGTCATATCTGCCTACAAATCTGCAAAAGCCATGTGAAAGGAACAAAATAATAACACCACGCACATGAAAAAATGAAAACACACACACACAATTTTTTTTTAATAAAACAGTGAAAATATTTGGGTTGCCTCCCAAGAAGCGCTCTTTTAACGTCATTAGCTTGACGGTGTCAATGGAGAGATTCAAGGCGGATCATCGAGCAAAACCCTATTTACCACCTTATAATTTTTATCCGGTTGTTTTTCACTTGAAGCATATTGCGTTCCCGCCATAGGACATCTTTCACTAGAATTGGTCGAGTCAACAAGAGATAATCATTCAAAACACATGCGGGATTACGATCTATATCAAAAGTTGAAAGCGTTATGATTCACCCAAGACATTCATACTGAGTTTTCTATTTTTGACATCGATCAAAGTATTAGTGGTTGCCATGAATGGTCTACCCAACAGTATAGTATGATCTTTAAGATTACCTTTATCCTTTTGCATATCCAAAATAACAAAATCAGTGAGAATTTTAAGACCACCTACTTGGACTAAAATATTTTCAACAATGCCTGTAGGATACCTAATGGACCTATCGCCAGTTGCAAACATAATCCGGTGAACTTTAATTCCCTAAATCTAATTGTTTAAAGGTAGAGTAAGGCATAAGGTTAATTCCGGCTCCAAGATCAAGCATACATGCGACTTCCTTACCATTCCCAAAAGAAATATTGATAGTGAAACTACCTAGATCTTGTTTTGGGCATAGACTTAGGGGCGAATAGAAAGTTCACGGGAAGGTGATCCCGTGCTTGCCTCCATATTCATGTCTTCTTCACCTGTATCAATTTCCTTTTCTATGTTCGTGATACCCGCAAGGTTAGATGTGACAATAGATAGAAGAATCTCACTTTCATGATCGAAATCTCACCAAATTCAAGAACGATGATGGATTGAGCTTATGCTGTTGGTTGGCTAGGATGTGTGTCCTCGCTTGAATATATATCGAGCTATCTCACCAACTTGAGTCGTCAATTGACCAACTTGAGTTGTCAATTGACCAACTTGAGTCTCAAGACGCTTAAAAAAGCTTCGATAGATTCAAACTGCCTATTGTTACCTTCTTGTGTTTGTTGACCGACTTGAATAAAGGAGTTCAAGTTGTCTTCAATAGATGGAGCCCTTGATTGGTTGATTTGATGGCCTTGGGGTTGCGGTGGCCTCGGATAGATATGAGAGGGATTTTGTGAATATCCCCAACTAAAGTTTGGATGGTTCCGCCAACCTGAATTGTATGTCTGAGAGATAGTATTACAAACGTTGGCCCCATGACCAAATTCGCCACAGATCCTGCAAGACTCGGCAGAAGGGGGCGCAGGTGGATGCCCCAACGTAGCCAACAATTGTACTTGCTTAGTCAACTTAGCCAATTATTTTGTCACGTCGTAGCTCGGGATACTTCATTCACGATAGTCCGTTTGCCTCGCACTCTTTTGATGTGAGTTATCGCCATCATCTCTAAAATATCATAGATTTCTGGGCCGTATGTACACCCATGTCACCCCGGGGGCATTGTCAACCATATATTGATAATTATGCGATAATCCATCATAGAAAAATTGGTTTAACAATTCCAATGGGTAGTGATTATGTGGGCATTTAATCAGAAATCCTTAAAGCGATCCCAGCCTCATAAAAAGGCTCACCTTCCATTTGACTAAAAGTAGCTATCTTACCTCGCAGATCCAAGTTTTCACGATGAGAGTAGTATCTGCCCATGAACTTATTGTACACCGCCTCCCAATCGGTAAGAGAGTTAGGAGGTAGAGACATAAGCCAAATTTTTGCCCGATCCTTCGAGTGTAAGGAAAACAGTAGATCTTAAGTCGGTCTTCATCCAAACCCCGTAGAGGAAAAGTTTGAATGATCAATAGAATTCCCGAATGAAGTTAGAGGATCTTCATTGTGTTAGTCCAAGTGGCTACGATAATCTAGAGGGGTGAATAGATTATGCCGATTTTTCGCAAATCACCCTCTTTTTGAATCAACAAGTAAATGACAAGAATGTAAATGCGGAAATTAAATAAAACTCGTTGATTTAAAGAGGTTCAACCCACCTAGGGCCTAATCCTCTACCACCCCAAGATCTCCTGGATGGATTTCAAAAAAAAAAAGGATTTTATTAATTACCACAATTACAACACCTTGAGGATCACCACAATCCTCTTACAACACCTTCAAGGAGATTACCACAATCTTCCTTCACCACCTTTGAAGAGTACCACACTCTTCAAACACCTATCACCTAAATCACCCAAGTGTATTCTTACCACAAGAATACTCACAAGGATGTCTTGTGTTGAATGATGGACAAAATTCAAGATTACAACTCTATGAAACCAATACAAAGATTGAGTGCAAGTGTAATCAAGAATCAAAAAGCCTAGACCTCAAAGATGTGCAAGTGAAAGATTTAAAGCTATTACAACAAGAATGTAAAAATGAAAGCTTGAACAATTTGCATTTCTTGTTGTGTATTTTGCTTGTGTGTGTTGTGTCTTGTGTCTTCAATTCATCCTCTATTTATAGGGAAGCTTCACCAACATAGGCTCCCAACATAGGCTCCTCTATCTTCACTTATTGTACAAAATTGAAAAGCAAATCTTGTTGTCACAGATTGCAACGGTTGGATTTTGTCAAAAAAATAACATAGGCAACCGCCGGTTGCCCTGTTGAAGATTTCGACCGCTTGAAAAAATAGTGCGATCCGTAGGGTTGGGGTTGGGGTGCGACCGGTCGGAGGGGGTCGACCGTGCCGCTTAGGGGTGCGACCGGTCTCCCCCCCGGACCGGTCCCACTCTCCCCTTTTTTCAAACCTGCATGTTCTTTCGAGTTTCTTCTCTTTAGGTACCTGGTCGACCATTTTGGGCGGCACGTCGTCGACTCCCCCTTTTAAATGTTGTCCAATTTTTTTCAAAAATAAACTTCAAGAAATACTCCAAAAAATTAGTAAAACATTTTAAATCATTTGGGAGTATTTAGACAACATTTATAAACATAGTTTTGGTGTAAAAACCAATTTAAACAAAACCATCAAAAGTGTTGTCCACTTTTTATCAAATTAAAAACTAAGAAATACTCCAAAATTTAAATCATTTAGGAGTATTTGGACAACATATAAAAACATTGTTTTGGTATAAAAACTCGCTTAAACAAAATCATCAAAATCTTGATAAAAACATCTATCTAACAAACTCCCCTTTTTGATGATTACAAACCAAAACAATTTTAGGAAGTTGATTTTAAAACAAAAACAATTTTCCTGGTCTTAAAACATCAACCATTGCAAGCAAGATTCATCATAAGTACAAACACACAAGGATAGGAGCAAAGAATTTTTCAAAATCATTTTTGCACAAGCTCCCTATCAATATGCATATCAAGAACAAGTATACAAGCAACAATTAAAAGCTAAACGCTTATTTTTACAACTTAAGCTTGAATTCCATGAGCTTATAAGCTCCCATGTCACAAAACATCATTAGTCAAGCATAAAAGTCCACAATATATCAAATGGACTAAGCAATATTCACAGCCTTATGGCTTTTAAGAGCCCTAGCTTATAGCTTTTCTTGCAAGCTTATTTTCGCCTCTTTGAGCGTATGAGCGTTTTCCTGTTTCTCCCCTTTGGAATCATCAAAAAGAATGTTAGCACGATAAAAACATCATATATTCATATCAAAGTGCGCAAATTTATCGATTTATCGAGCGTTTTGAAAATAGGAGCTTAAATTCCAAATAAAAGGGAAAAATTGATCAATTGATTTGCAAAAGCTCATTTGATTGATAAAACATGATCTCTATAAACTTATAAGACTTTTCAAATCAAGAAAATCATGTTGGTGATGAATCTTTTATTGAAACATTTTGTCGAACACTTGGCGTGCGTCGAATAAAACTAAGTATATAACGCCTTTGAAATTCATTTAAGCCAAAATATTTCATCACCAATTCAGTTCAAACAACATTCAATACATCATAAATATTAAGCTCATCACATTCATATGAAACTAGCATCAAGAATTTTGCAAATAAGTCAAAATCTCAAGGTTCAACCCAATTGAGCAAATGGAGTATAATTCTTACCATTTATTCGGTAAAGATGAGCAATGATGATGATAATCGAGCTTAATGAAGTCCAAAATATAAAACATATGCAAGAAAACAAATTTGAAGTGAAATTTGTGTGATTTTGGCAAAGGGGACGAAAAATGGCCAAAATAAGTTAAAATGAAAAATGCCAAGACATGAACGGTTTTAATACAATTTTATGCTTAGGGCGTCATCGAGGTTGAGGGCGACGGTTGCCCTCAACCCTTTCAAATTTACCACCTGTCGCTTTTTCAAAATCCGAATTTTCAACCAAAAATCCAATTTTTCGCCTCTAAGTTTTAAAAAACGTGCAAAATGCAAACGTAAGCCTCATTCAATATGCATTATGCCTAACCGAGCTCGTATTGACGCAAAAGTCTCGGAAGATAGCGGTTTTGTAAAAATGTCCGCTAATTGATCTTGAGATGGTATAAAAGATATCTCAATTTTTCGTTTTGAAACACAATCCCTTATAAAATGATGTCGAATCTCAATATGTTTAGTACGGTTATGATGAACCGGGTTTTGAGCAATGTTTATAGTGGATATATTATCACAAAAGATAGAACACTTTCAAAAGAACATTTATAATCCGCTAAGGTTTGTTTCATCCAAAGAAGTTGTGTACAACAAAATGCCGCGAAATATATTCGCTTCGGCCGTTGAAAGTGAAACACAATTTTATTTCTTTGAAAACCAAGAAACTAGGCAATCACCTAGAAATTGACATGATCCGGAAGTACTTTTCCGATCATCAATATTTCCCGCATAATCCGAATCACTATAACCTTTAAGAGAAAAATTTTCATTCTTTGGATAGAATAAACCATATTGAATAGTGTCTTTCAAATATCGAAAAATCCTTTTAACGGCACTCATATGAGATTCTTTGGGATTACTTTGAAAATGAGCACATAGGCATACGGCATGAAGAATGTCCGGTCTACTTGCGGTTAAATAAAGTAAACTACCAATCATACCTCGATATTTGGATTCATCAACCGACTTGCCTTTTTCATCTTTGTCAATTTTGACGTTTGTTGCCATTGGGGTAGAGACTGTTCTTCCTTCTTCAATGCCAAATTTCTTCAAAAGCTCCTTTGTATATTTTGATTGAGAAATATAAATTCCTTCTTGGCATTGCTTAATTTGAAGTCCAAGGAAGAAGTTGAGCTCCCCCATCATGCTCATTTCAAATTCACCTTGCATTAACTTAGAAAATTTCTTGCACAAGGATTCATTAGTAGCACCAAAAATAATATCATCAACATAAATTTGCACTAATAAGCAATCTTGCCCTTTTTCAAAAACAAAGAGAGTAGTGTCAACTTTACCTCTTGTAAAACCATTTTGCAAAAGAAAAGATCTAAGTCTATCATACCATGCACGGGGTGCTTATTTCAAACCATACAAGGCCTTTTAAGTCTATAAACATCATTAGGCCTAGAAAAATTTTCAAACCCCTGGAGGTTGTTTTACATAGACTTCTTCTTGAATAATACCATTTAAAAATGCGGATTTTACATCCATTTGGTAAAGCTTGAAATTTTTAAAACAAGAATAGGCAAGTAAAATACTTAATAGCTTCTAAACGTGCTACGGTGCAAATGTTTCATCATAATCAATATCTTCTTCTTGACAATAACCTTGAGCTACTAACCTTGCTTTGTTTGAATAATATTACCTTGGTCATCGAGCTTGTTCCAAATACCCATTTTGTACCAATAATGGTTTGAGATGGAGGACAAGGTACTAATTCCCATACGTCATTCCTTTCAAATTGATTCAACTCCTCTTGCATTTCAAAAACCAATCCTCATCTTCAATGGTTTCCTTAGCATTTTTAGGCTCTTTTTGAGATATAAGAGCTTTCTCGGCAAATTTTCCTCGAGTCATTACTTTATCAAGGGGATCACCAATAATAAGATCTTTTGGGTGATCTCCTTAAATTTCAATGCTACGGGAAGATTCAAGTATCACCTTTATCTTCTTGAGGAACACTTGAGCTTGAAGGTTGATCATTTTGAGTTTCATGTTGAACAATGGGTTCAATAATATCCTCTTCATCACTTTCATCATTGGGTATCCTTTCAACACCCGCTTCATTGAATTTGACATGGATGGATTCTTCAACAACTCCACTAGTCTTATTGTAAACCCGATATGTTTTGCTCTTGATTGAATACCCCATAAAAATTCCTTCATCGGCCTTAGGATCAAGTTTGTCTAATTGATCCTTAGTATTCAAAATAAAACATTTACATCCAAATATTTTGAAATAACTAATATTTGGAGTTCTTCCTTTCCAAAGCTCATATGGAGTTTTATTCATTTTAGACGAATATAAACTCGATTAATGACATAGCAAGCGGTACTTACGGCTTCGCCCAAAAATATTTTGGAAGTGAAAATTCATTGAGCATGGACCGACTCATTTCTTGAAGTGTCCGATTCTTCCTTTCAAATACTCCATTTTGTTGAGGTGTCCTTGGAGCCGAAAAATTATGACTATATCCCTTGGTTTCACAAAAGACTCTAAATTCGCCGTCAAATTCTCCACCTCGATCACTTCGAATAGACTTGATAGTATCTTCTTTTTCATTTTCAATAAGTCTACGCAACTTGACAAACTCATTAACGGCATCGCTTTTATTTGTAAGAAATAGAGCCCAAGTATATCTAGAAAAATCATCAACTATAACAAAAGTGTAATGTTTTCCACTTAGACTAGCCGTACCAATATCCCCATACAAATCAAGATGAAGCATTTGTAGGGGTTTGGTAGTGGAAATTTCATTTTGGGCTTAAAACTACTCTTAACTAATTTGTTCTTTTAACAAGTGTCACATAAGCCAAGATTTTCAAAATTCAATTTGGGTAGTCCTTTTACATGTTGGTTTTTGTAAATAGTTTGCAAATTTTTGTATCCAACATGTCCAAGTCGCCTATGCCATAAACTAGTTAAATCATTATTGGCAGAAGACAAGAAACATTTTGACTAACCAAATCACTTGTACAAATTTTGTAATGATTGCCTTTTCTAATTGCTTCACAAATAATTTTATCATTTTTGGAAATAAGGCATTTTTCTTTATTAAAAACAACATTATAATTTGAGTCACAAAGTTGGCTAACACTTATCAAATTGAACTTAAGCCCTTCTACTAAAAGAACATTACTAAGAGAGAAAGAAGAGTTACCAATTTCTCCATTTCCAAGAATTCTTCCTTTGCCATTGCCGAACATGACCATACCCTCTTCTTGAGCTTGATGTTGGTAAAAAGTTCTCTCTTTCCTCCGGTCATATGGCGTGAACATCCACTGTCCACGAGCCATTTTGAATCTTCCATTGTTGATATAGCCCCTATAACCTACAAAGGAATTATTTTTAGGTACCCTATAATTTTGGGGTCCATGGGGTTAAGCAAAATTGAGACCTTTAGGTCTCCAATAATAGCTAAAATTATTCTTCAATTTACAATTGCTAGCATAGTGTCCATTTTTACCACAATAAAAACAAGTAATAATACGAGGACTACTAGACGTACAAAGGTTGGACCTTGGTCTTTTTTCTTAAAATCATTTTGAAAAGGTTTGTAACCAAGTCCTAATTTAGAATGCTCACCTCTTTGTGCATCTAAAATTTTTGTGACTTTACCCGTACATAAATTGAATCGATGCACATCCTTTTTCAAATTTTCAATATCATTTGTGAGCGTTTGTTTTTCGGTTTCAAGTGTACGAACCATAGTAAGAGTAATAACATGAGCTTTATCAAGAGAGTCATAAGAAGTAAATAATTTATCTTTTTCTAGTTTAAGCTCTTTATGCTCCTTTTTCAAATTCTTGTATTTAATAATCAAATTTTGAAACTCATTTTGCAATTCATCAAAATCACATTGTAATTCATCAATTAGGGAAGAAGATGAAGCATTAGAGCGCACTCGGTATTTTCATCGCCTATAGCCATAAGACCATGTTCGATTCTCCTTCCTCGCTTGTTGTCTCAAGTAATTCATCCCAAGTTTTGACGTCCGCATTTAACGCCTTTCTTTTTCAAAAGACTTTTTCTTCTTTTGTTCCTCTTCCGCTAATTTTGGGCAATCGGCTATGTAGTGCCCGAATTTTCCGCATTTGAAGCAAGAATTGTCTCTTGGCTTTCTTGCTTTATTTTTGTTTACAAATTTTGCAAATTTTCTAACAAGAGTCGCCGCTTTCTTCATCATCCTCATCACTAGCATAATAAACATTATTAGAAGAGGATGCTAAGCCTTTAATAATATTTTGCGTCCGGTTTAGAGGTGGATGGTTGAGAATTTTTCCTCTCCTTGAGATATACTTCATAGATGAGGAGATTCCCAATGAGCTCATCAAACTTGAGTGTCTCAAGATTTTGAGCTTCCGTGATTGCCGTCACCTTTTCGGACCATGAGCCGAAGGGCATTTAAGACTTTGGTCACCTTATCTTCTTCGGAGATGACCTTTCCAAGAGCCACAAGAGGATTGACAATGTTGTCGTGCCCTTTCCACCATTTTTGAAATGCTTTCACCATCATGCATATTGAAATTTTCAAAGTCTTTCACAAGCATTGTTTTTCTTGCTTGTTTCACTTTCTTTGTGCCTTCATAGATGGTTTCTAATTTTTCCTAAACTTCATGTGCCGATCGTATGCCTCTTATGCGATTATATTCGGTGGTGGTAAGAGAGCAATGTAAAATATTTAAGGCCTTACCGTTTAGAGAGAAAGCCTTCTTATCATTTTCATCATACTCCTTGAATGGCTTGGGAGTCGTGGTACCATCCTCCAATTTTGTTGTTGGTTGAGCAACTCCTTCAATGACCATATTCCAAATATCAAATCCGCATCCTTGTAGAAAGCACTCCATGCGGTCTTTCCAAAATGCGTAGTTGTTGGCATCGAATAGTGGTGGCTTGTTGGTGGAGGCGCCGGTGGTGAGATAAGCTTCATTCGTAGCCATGGATCTTTCCTCTTTACTCGGAACGAGTTAGCCAAAGAGTTCGGCTCGATACCACTTGTTAGTCCAAGTGGCTACGATAATCTGAGGGGGGTGAATAGATTATGCCGATTTTTCGCAAATCGCCTCTTTTTGAATCAACAAGTAAATGACAAGAATGTAAATGCGGAAATTAAACAACACTCGTTGATTTAAAGAGGTTCAACCCACCTAGGGCCTAATCCTCTACCACCCCAAGATCTCCTGGGATGGATTTCAAAAAAAAAGATTTTATTAATTACCACAATTACAACACCTTGAGGATCACCACAATCCTCTTACAACACCTTCAAGGAGATTACCACAATCTTCCTTCACCACCTTGAAGAGTACCACACTCTTCAAACACCTATCACCTAAATCACCCAAGTGTATTCTTACCACAAGAATACTCACAAGGATGTCTTGTGTTGAATGATGGACAAAATTCAAGATTACAACTCTATGAAACCAATACAAAGATTGAGTGCAAGTGTAATCAAGAATCAAAAAGCCTAGACCTCAAAGATGTGCAAGTGAAAGTACTTAGGCTATTACAACAAGAATGTAAAAATGAAAGCTTGAACAATTTGCGATTTCTTGTTGTGTATTTTTCTTGTGTGTGTTGTGTCTTGTGTCTTCAATTCATCCTCTATTTATAGTGAAGCTTCACCAACATAGGCTCCCAACATAGGCTCCTCTATCTTCACTTTTGTCTACAAAAAGAAGATCACAAGATGTAGAAATATTGTACAAAATTGAAAAGCAAATCTTGTTGTCACAGATTAAAACGGTTGGAATTTTCTTTGTCAAAAATAACATAGGGCGACCGGTTGCCTGCTGAAGATTTCGACCGTTTGAAAAAAAAATAGTGCGATCCGGTAGGGGTTGCGGGAGGTGCGACGGCCGGAGGGGGGTCGACCGGCCGCCCAGGGTGCGGCCGGTCGGTCCCTGGACCGGTCCCCTCTCCCTTTTTTTCAAACCTGCATGTTCTGTTTCGAGTTTCTTATCTTCAGGTACCGGTCGACCACTTTGGGCGACCGGTCGACCTCCCCTTTTAAATGTTGTCCGATTTTTTTCAAAAATAAACTTCAAGAAATACTCCAAAAAATTAGTAAAAACATTTTAAATCATTTGGGAGTATTTAGACAACATTTATAAACATAGTTTTGGTGTAAAAACCAATTTAAACAAAACCATCAAAAGTGTTGTCCAATTTTTATCAAATTAAAAACTCTAAGAAATACTTCAAAAATTAGTAAAAACGTTTTAAATCATTTAGGAGTATTTGGACAACATATAAAAATATTATTTTGGTATAAAAACTCATTTAAACAAAACCATCAAAATCTTGATAAAAACATCTATCTAACACATTGGGCATCCCATGAATAACGGCAATGATTAAAATGTATTGTTTTGAGCTCGTAGTTCCGTGTTGCTTGTCCCAATGTGATGCAAGAGGTCGCAATCCCAATGAAAGGGCGTGCAAACTCACGCATCGGGCGTCGGCGTGTCTCCACGTTGTTTCCGCTTTGAGTATCACCCATCTATGATTCGTTTGTTTGTTCTTCTTTCGTGATGTGATCGCGAGAATCCTCGATGCTATCCGTAGAATCGCCCCCTTCTTTCCTTGTTCGCCTCGCAACTCGATGGATATCGTCCACGAAAGGTGTAAGGTCCCGATTGAGATTTCTACGCCCTTTGCGCATAAATAACACCGGAAAAATAGATCAAACGCACTGTGAATAAAGTAAAAACCAAAAAGAAACAAAAAGAGTCCCAAACTAAAAATAAACAAAAAGAATCCTAATCTAGAAACACGGAAAATAGACACAATAATTATTACGCCTAAAGCCTTCACTGCAAGAATTACGGCGCCAAAATTTTGTTCGACCGCTCAACACCTAAAATTAATCTAGCAATCTTCGTAAGAGAACGAGATCAATTGTAGGGTAGCAAATTAACCATAAGTCATCTCTCAAGGAAGACTTAGCCGGCAAATAATTATTATGCAACACACTTGACGAAAAATAAAACCTAAACACTCTAACCGATTTGTTGGATTTATTTAAACTAAAAGAAAACAATTAAGAAGACAAAATAAATTTAAGCAGATTAAACTTTGGAGAAAAGGATATGGAAGAAAATCTAGGATTATGGATTCATCTCATTGCGGTTAACAAATATAACAATCATGCAAAGACTAGGTCAGATCTCGATAACTCTCGTATTCACATATTAGGGCTATCCAAACATAATTCGCTATTTTCATTAAACCTCGAGTTAGATAATACATTTCCGATTCATATCTAACCCCCTGAATAAATTTAATCCAGAGATAATATCTTGATCGATCTCAATTATCCCCTTAAACAATCAAGAGTTGGCCAAACAATCAATTAACAAGTAAAACAATTTATTCAGAAAGCGGATCAATTAATCAATACTCATGTTTGTTTGTTTGAATCAAATCATCATAATCCTAGAACAAGGAAATTAGTTCATGCTTGGGGATGGGATCATAATCTCAATTGAAGGAAAGAAAACAATCACAAACATGATCATGCAACAATAGTAATTACCAACAATTGAAATCGGACAAAAGAGATGAAGAAATATTACTCTTTGATTAAGAAGCAAAATAACTTCAAGGAAAGAACCCAAGCAATCCCAATGTTGAATGGAAGAGAAAATACCAAAAACTAAAGTCTAAAAGTCTATGAATGGTGGTGTGTCGAAAATAGGGCTCCCAAGTCCTATTTATAAGCCTGAGTCATAAACAAGGTGTAAGAGCTAAACATTGGAAAAAAATCAAAAATTTCGTGTTCAAAGAAGTCACGGCGCCGATCGTGCGGCAAATCGCGCCCCAAGACGCACCCCTTTTCTTTGTGCGGCTCCAGCCCCTGCCGCAGCGACCTCTAAACGCCGGAATCTCGTCTTGATGTCTTCTTATGAATTGTAGCTATGTCTCTTAGCTTACCATAGACACTTGAATCACCTTAATATCAATTTTCTAGAGAGAGTTATGGCCAAAATACCAAGACGTGTCATTTCCGAGATTTTGACATATTATTTCGACTTGCACATAATTGTAACACATCCAAACGTCTTCATTTGCATTTTGTAGCAGAAATAGACATTGTAGAACTTTGTCTTAGCTTTCTAATGGTATATGAATCCTGTCAATTGGACTTCGGATGTGAACTTTACGTCCAAAATACGATGATCGCCGATTCATTCAAAAAATGACTTTTTAACATTGTTTGCTCCAAAACTTGTTTTTTCCACCAAAACCTAAAAATCAATAAAATAACACAACATAATACTAAACACATGCAAATGCAAATAAAACACGTCAAAAATATGTATAAATCATCACACAAAACACACAAAAACATGCAAAACAAAAAACAATTATCTAACAATCTCCTCTTTTTGATGATTACAAATCAAAACAATTTTAGGAGATCAATTTTAAAAACAAAACACATTTTCCTAGGTCTAAAACATCAATCCATAACAAGCAACATTTGTCATAAGTACAAACACTAGGATAGGAGCAAATATATTTCAAAAATATTTTTGCACAAGCTCCCTATCAATATGCACATCAAGAACAAGTATAGAAACAACTAACTTAAAGCTAAAAGCTTAGCTTTTACAAAATACACTTGAATTTCATGAGCTTAGAAGCTCCCCACAAAGACGTCATTAGTTAAGCATAAAAGCCCATAATACATCAAATGGACTAAGTGTTATTCACAGCTTTTGGCTTTAAAGAGCCCTAGCTTATAGCTTTTCTTGCAAGCTTATTTTCGCTTCTTTGAGCATATGAGCGTTTTTCCTGTTTCTCCCCCTTTGGAATCATCGAAAATAATGTTAGCACGATAAAATCATCATACAACCATATCAAAGTGCGCAATTTAATCGATTTATCGAGCATTTTGTACAATGAAGCTTAAATTCCAAATAAAAGGGAAAAGTTGATCATTTGATTTGTAAAAGCTCATTTGATTGATAAAACATGATCTCTATAAACTTAGAAGACTTTTCAAATCAAGAGAATCATGTAGGTGATGAATTTTTCATAGAAATATTTTGTCGAACACTTGGCGTGAGTCGAATAAAACAAGAGATATATAACGCCTTTGTATTTCATTTAAGCCAAAAAAATTCATCACCAAATGTAGTAATATAACATTCATTCATCGACGATCAACATATACATTATACTAATACAAGAATTTCATCAAAATAACAAGATACAAGCACATTATCAAGGGTTCAACCCCAATTGAGATTAAAGAGAGAAATTCTTACCAATTAATTGGAGAAATTGGATAATAATGATGAAATATAAGTTAAATAAACTCAAAAATATAGATTTTATAAGAAGAAAATTATTTTGAGTGAATTGTGTGTGAAAAATGTAAAGGGTTCGAGTTTTGAAGAAAATGATCAAAAATATCGAAATGAAGGGCAGAAGCAATTTTAACCCTGAAATTGCTTAGGGCGACCGGTGCCTGAACATGGTCGATCGGTCGATCTCTCCATCGACCGGTGTCTGAACACCAGCTCTGTTTCTGTCCGAATTTTGCACTAAAAATACGAATTTTCACCCCTAAGTTTTAAAAACATGCAAATTGCAAACATAGCCCTCATTCAATATACAGTATGCCTTAAACAAGCTCGAAATGAGGTAAAAGACTCGGCAATTAACGATTAAAAATGAATGTCCGCGAGTTATCCTTGAGACGAAATTAAACACGTCTCAATTTTCCGTTAAGAAACACAATCCAAGAAAAATATCGAATCTCTATATGTTTAGTTCGATTATGAAGAACCGAATTTTGAAAATTATATTCACCGGACTTGTTATCCTGAAAAGTATTTAACGTTTTAAAACTTTGGATAAAACAAGCCATAAGAAAAAGTGTCTTTCAAATATTTGAAAATTTCTTTTAACGGCATTTTAATGAAATTCGTTGGGATAGTTTTGAAATCGAGCATATAGGCATAAGGCATGAAGAATTTTGAGTCTATAAGAATAATGAAAGTTGATAAACATACCTCGAATTTATTTTTCAACCAATATGCCTTTCGCAATCTTGACACTTTATGACGTAGATGGCAATGGATGATCTACGATCATTTGTTCCTTAATACCAAAATATTTTCTCGCAAAAACTTGACAAAATATCTTGCACAAGAGCATAGTGATATCGAATAATATACACAATATTGAACAACATAGAAGTTGAACAAGTAGCATACTATACTATGCTATTAAAGGAATCAACAAAAGTTTGATAAAACAAGTGCTTATTGAAAATCCATATAAGGTCTCTTTTGAAATTTGAAAATCCGAGAGTATAAAATTGAGACCTTATTATTAAGAAACATTTTTATAAAGAATTTTGACAATCAATACAAAAATTAAATACACAATATGAAAATGCATACTACAAGAAGAGGATAAGAGTTACCAATTTCGCCATTGCCAAGAGTTGTATCTATCCCATTGTTGATTATACCTTCTTCTTGAAAAATAATTTTGTTGGTAATATCTCCTCGTTTGATCATATGGGCGCGATCGTTTGTTGTCTATATGACAATTTAAAACTCCTTTGATTTTTATTGCGCTGAGTACCTAACATAAAAAAATTTTGTGGTATCCTCAAGTGTTTGGGTCCTTTGGGATTAACATTGAGACTTTTAGGTCTCCATAATAATTAGAACTATTTTTAACCCGACAAGCATTAGTCGTGTGACCAATATTACCACAATAGAAACATGTAATAGTTCTAGAAGCATAATGATCAACATGCATAGGGACTTGGTTCTTTTTCTTAACATTAATAACATTAGGCTTATAACCAAGTCATAGTTTCAAATGATCACAACATTGAACATCAAGAATTTTGGTCATTTTATCGGTACTCAAGTTAAACTTCAACATATCCTTTTTCATGCAATCAATATCCTTAACTAGAGTACTATTTTCTTCTTCAAGAATTCTAACCTTATCAAGTATAACATTATGAGCACTAGTAAGAGATTCATAAGAAGCATGTAAACTATCCTTTTCATTATTCATGGTGTTGAATTCATTTTTCAAATTCTTATATTTAAAAATCAAGCTTTGGAATTCATTTTGAAGCTCATCAAAATTATTTTGCAATTCATCATAATCATCATGCAATTCATTACTAAAATAAGTAGATGGGTTAGAGCGTACCTCATTGTCTTCTTCGATTCCCATTAGACATTGCTCAGCTTCTTCATCGTTGGAAGTTGTAAGAAGTTCATCCCAAGTTGTTATAAAATCCGATTGAAATGTGGATGCTTTTGAATTACTCCTTTTATTTGCATATGTTTCATAGATGATAAGATTTCAATAAGCTCATCAAAATTTAGAGTTTCTAAATTTTGAGCTTCCATGATAGCCGTCACCTTTTCGGACCAAGAACCAGGAAGTGCATTTAAAACTTTGGTAGCTTTGTCTTCTTCGAAATGACTTTTCCGAGTGCCCATAAATGATTGACAATATTGTCTAGCCTTTCCACCATTTTCAAATCTCTTCACCTTCGAGCATTATGAAGTTTTCAAATCTTTAACAAACATTATTTTTCTAGCTTGTTTAACTTTATTGGTGCCTTCATAAATAGTTTCTAATTTTTCTCACACTTCATGTGCCGATCTTATTCCTCTAATCCATTGTACTTTGGTGATGGTGAGTGAACAATATAAAATATTCAAAGCCTTACCGTTTAGAGAAAGCATTCTTGTATTTATCATCAAATTCCTTGAGTGGTTTGGGAATTTGAGTCCCGTCTTCCTTTTTTTTTTTATTGGGATGGATACTCCATTTATAATCAGTGTTCCAAATATCGAACCCGCACCCTTGAAGAAAACACTCCATTCGGTCTTTCCAAAATGCGTAGTTGTTAGCGTCAAAAAGCGGTGGCTTGTTGGTGGAGGTGTCTGGTGGTGAGATAAGCTTCGTTCGTAGCCATGGATCTTTCTTCTTTACTCGGAACAAGCTAGCCAAAGAGTTTGGCTCTGATACCACTTGTTAGTCCAAGTGGCTACGATAATCTAGAGGGGGGTGAATAGAATATGCCGATTTTTCGCAATTAGCCCTCTTTTTCGAATGATCAATAAAGGACAAGAATAAAGGTGCGGAAATTAAACAACACGCCTCGATTTACAGAGGTTCAACCCACCTAGGGCCTAGTCCTCTACCACCCCAAAGATATCTAAGGGATGGATTTCAAAAAGAAAAAAAAATTATTAATAATTACCAAAATTATTACAACATCACCTTTGAAGATTACCACAATCTTCTAACACCACCTCTTTGAGATTACCACAATCTCCTTGAAGATTACCACAATCTTCAACCTTGAAGAACACCAAATTCTTCAACACCTCAAAGAGCACCAAACTCTTCAATATGAAGATTACCACAATCTTCTTTGCACCTAACACCTAGATCACCCAAGTGTGTTCTTACCACAAGAACACTCACAAGCTTGTGTTGAATGATGAACCCAAAAAATTCAAGATTACAACTCGATAATGAATAATACAAATTTGAGTGCAAGAGTAATCAAGAATCAAACTGACCTCAAGATGTGAAAGTGAAATACTTAGGCTATAAATACAACAAGAGTGTTGAATATGAAAGCTTAGAAATTTGCATTTTCTTGTTGTGTGTTTGCTTGTGTTGTAGTTGTCTTGTGTCTTCAAAAATATTTTCTATTTATAGGAGAGTCTTCACAAACATAGGATCATCCTTCTTCACTTTTGTCTACAAAAAGAAGATCATAAGATGTAGAAATATTGTATAAAAATAAAAAGCAAATCTTGGTTGACATGGATGTCCAATCGGTACAAATTTGTTTGTCAAAATATTACATAGTGCGATCGGTCGGCATTTGTATAGAAAATTTCGAACGTTAGAAGAAAATAGTGTGATCCAGATCCGATACGAGTTGGAGGGGGTCCGACCGGTCATGGGGCCGAAGTTTACTAGGTGTCGGCCGCAGCCGGCCCTACTTGACCGATCCCCTCTTCAAAATCTCAAGTCCAATGTTCTCGTTCTTGTTTTTCATTCTTGAATACTTAAATCGACCGCTTGCTCGACCGATCGACCTCCAAATTGAAGTGTTGTCCGATTTTTGTCAAAAATAAACTTCAAGAAATACTCCAAAAAATTAGTTAAAAACATTTTAAATTAATTGGGAGTATTTGGACAATATTTATAAACATTGTTTTGGTATAAAAACTCATTTAAACAAAATCATCAAAATCTTGACAAAAATATTTATCTAACACAATTATAATAACTAACAATAGTTAATATTTATCAATAAATTATTATAAACTAAACTTAAAATTTTCTATAAACTACAATAATTAATAAATAAAATTACAATTTAATTAAAAAAGCATCAAAGTCTATCATAAAATACAAAACACAAATATTATAATTAAATATTGTATTATTAGTTGTGATATTTATTTTATAATATTTATTGTCTAGTGTGAAATTTAGTATTTCTATTTATTGTGATATTAGTTGTAACATTTATTTTGCAATATAATTAATTAATGTAATATTAGTTAAATATAAGTTTTATTTAGTTACATTAATAGTAATAAAATATAATCAAAAGAAATAATTGCATAAATAAATAAATTTGTTATTCCAAAATGACAAGAAAATATTAAAATACTCATTCGTTTGGCGTAAGATTTAGTGTAGTGGGTTGGAGATGGTTTTGAAAAATTACACCAAAACACCAAATTTGGTGTCGTGGATTGGAAATCTTCCGAATTTAGATACATCTAATAAATTAGATTCGTTAGATGGTCACATGAGAATAAGCCATAGTTTGAATTTGCATTTGAAAAGAAAAATAACAAAAGAAAATTCAGGATCAAATTTTTTTACCGGTGAGTCTAAAATTTGCTAGAGCCTAAAATCCATGTCAGACTCGCCCGCGGCCCGTCCCATCATAAGCAAGTGCCACAAGGGGGCCACGAGTTTTCCACGTGACGGCACATAATAGCGTGGTTTTCACGCTGGAATCAGAAATAAAGAAACTTTTTTGCTTTGACTTTCTCTCAAAAGCCAATAAAAAATGACTCAACTCTACTATGGATATGATCTTTATTTTTTTCCGAATTCCCCACTTCAGCCCACCATTCTGCAACATCTAATCTGCACCGTCCATTTATTTTATTTATTTTGTGCGGCGGATTCATCAATAAAAAGGAAAAAATTGAGAAAAAGAGGAAAAAAACGTCTTCTCCCAATTCACTCTCTCTGTCTCTGCTCTTATTTAAAAGCCGAGCGAAGTACTCGAACTCCTCTGTGAAGTCCAAAAAAAGCTGCTATTTTCTTTGCTTTTCTAAGAAGAAAAAGGAAATTGTGGCTAGAGAGAGAATTTTTGGAGAAGAATGTCTGGAGGAATTGCTCGCGGACGCCTCGCTGAAGAACGCAAATCCTGGCGGAAGAACCATCCCCATGTTCGATCACGTTTTCTTTGCAATTTCTTTTGTGTGTTTGTATTTTTTTTTATAGTATTTGTGTTTCTTTTTTTGTGGGTATTATTAGATGGATTTGAGTGGAAATTTATTGGTCTTTTTTGTGTGTGTGTGTGTGTATTTAAGGGTTTTGTGGCGAAGCCAGAGTCTCTTCCTGATGGTACAGTGAATTTAATGGTGTGGCAGTGCACGATCCCTGGTAAGGCCGGGGTAAGTATTTTACTTTATTGATTATTCTTCAATTTTATTTTGATCAGATGATCTGTGTTTTTTATTATGTGCTTATTTGTAATGCGATGGCGTTAGAGTTGAGCTTTCCCTTGAATTTTAGGTTCAAAAGTGTTGCTATGTCTAAATTGTTTGAGCCTGATATATCACTGGTTTAGTTGTTTATATGGCGGTTGCACTTTCTAGTTGTTAGTGACTTTTGATTTAATCAGAGCAATTGCTTTTCGTGTGCTTTAGATATTTTCAGTAGATTCAGTATCAAATATTACCTCAGAGAGTGGTGGAAAATGTATTTTGCATGCAGCAAAATTGTAAGATCTTGGTTTGCCCTGACCTGTATTAACTTAATTGTTTAATACAACTAATTTAGAGTGTTTCCCAGCATTAACTTTAGTATGCCACTTATATGGTTATGTTTCTGAAGTTTCAATAGATTATGGATTAGCAGTCATGAAATGCTTAGTTTCTGTATTTGTTTAAGTAGCTTGTGTTCTTCTGGCTGCTAATTTAGATTGAGGTACCTTGTAATCTGCTCTCCTTAATGGTGGGATGTTCATAAGTCATAACCACTAAACTGGGATCATTGATCTTTGCAAAACTTGGTGTCACTTCTAACTGAGGCTTGATTTTGTGAGGCAAATTCCATTCAACATCATTTGTTGGAGATGCTGCCTCTGAGACTTATTGCCTTTTGAGTTGATATTTTCACATTTTGTGAGAAAACGATGTTCCCAAGTGAGGTTTCGCTACCTAAAGTTCTTTCTCTGTAGCTATGAAGTTTAAGATGGCATTCGTAGTGATCAACAGGTCAAATTTGGAGAGGGAGGGAGAAATTACAGTCAGCCCCGTCTGACATCATTATTCTTTTCTCCAGTCATAGAAAAAGAAGAAAAAAAAACAAAAATAGGAGAAGAACCACACTATCATTAGATATTGCTCTTGTTGTACTTCCACATCTTGATATTTTGTTGGCACTAGTGATATGCCTGCTTTCCACAATGATGATATTGCCCATCCTCGGTTTTTATGATACCATAGCTAATTTTAGATAGGGTAAACTATAAACTACTCCTGAGGTTTTGCTCAATTACAAAAAAATATCTTTCAAAATTACAGATGCCCCTTATGGTATTACAAACACCTTCTTGAGGTTTCTATTTACTTAACAAATACCCCCTATTGAGGGTGCATTTTGTAAAATAGAAACAAATGTCAAGGGGGTATTTGCAATTTTGAAAGATAGTTGCATTTATTATTTTATTTGTATGCTGTTTTGACTAAACGAGCAGTTAAAACATTAACTTTATTTTGTTCAAAAAGGACATCTGGATTTCCAGAATATAAATTTTCAAGTGAGCAGAGATTTCTAAAGAAATATATGCATAGGTGAGATTATAGATTTTCCGACCTAAAGTAACATGGAGCCGGTGTGGGTGTGGATGAGTGAGTGGGTAAATATATATAAAAATAGTGTTATAAATTGTAAAGTGATTAAAGTTTATAATTGATGACAAAATAATGCAAATAATGTGTGAAGTCTATGAATAGTTAGTAGAGTAAGGCCCAATTGAAAGTTTTTGAGGCAGAAAGATTTTCCGGTTTCTAACAATTTCATTGGTCCACACCATATGATCATCGGTATAAAACAAATAAAATGTTGAATTGGCCTTCGCAATCTCTTTCCAGATTTCATGTCTGGATATTCGATTGAAGAAACGAAAGAGGGCATTTGTCCAACTTATTTTCTCTTGTTTCTTTTTCTTTTATGTCTGCAAGCTAGCCCATTCTTTCTCTGTCGAAAGCTGTGCCCACTCTGATAACCATAATTTTTGCACCCCATTTGATTGACACATGGCATGGTGTGCAAGACAATGCTAGCACTCTTCCTTAAGTATTGGTCTTAGATTCAAACAGATCCATAGAAGTAAAAATATGGCTGTGGTGTTTACTGTTATTTCTCACCATTACTATTGTGTATTGTTCAGCACACTTACTTAATCATTGATGGTCTTGCAGACTGATTGGGAGGGCGGTTATTATCCCCTCACAATGCACTTTAGTGAAGATTATCCAAGCAAGCCGCCAAAGTGTAAATTCCCCCAAGGCTTTTTCCATCCTAATGTGTACCCATCTGGAACTGTTTGCCTCTCAATCCTCAATGAAGATAGTGTAAGTGCATTACTGTTGCTTTTTGCATACTGACCAGAAATCCTTGGTTTACTGCTCATCTTATGTTTGTCCTACGAATTGTTATTTTGATTCTGTTTTTCAAACATTGCTAGGGGTGGCGGCCAGCCATTACAGTGAAGCAAATTTTGGTTGGCATCCAAGATTTGTTGGATCAGCCTAACCCTGCCGATCCAGCCCAAACTGAGGGGTACCATATGTTCATCCAGGTAATAGATCTTTTCCTGAAGCTGATATTTATAATTTTATATTTTCGAGGAATTAGGACATCACTGCATGGTACATATTTTGTGCCTTGTTGGTCTTAATGTGTGTGGATCAATTACGTGGTTTTCATTATCCTGGAGATATTATAGAGAGCAGCTTTGTTATTGTCATTTCTTATATTACATAGTTTTGCAACTTTTTAGTGTTCATTTGTGTGGGCAAAATTAGGGGTGACAATTTGGGTTATCGGGCCGTGTTCGTGTTCAACCTGGGTCAATTTCGGGTTATGTCCAAAATACACCAAAATTAAGTAAAATGTAAGATAATATGTTTTAAGACAAACGGTGACATCGTGTCAGATTCGTATTTGTAGTGTTGGGGTTCGGGTTTCCCGTGTTTGAGTTCGGGTTTCTCTCAGTCAGGGGCGTAGCCAGCCCGGCTTAGTACCCCTAGCACAAAAAAATTTCCCCCTAGTTCAACTATTTTTTCTCCTTAAAAATTATATATATAATTTTTTTTTCATTTTTTTCTAAAGAAAAATCGGGAATAAAAATTTTGGGGTGCGGCCCCCCTCTTGTCTACGCCCCTGCTCTCAGTAACTTCGGGTTGGTTTCGTATCGTGTTATCTTGTTGTGTCAGGGATTGTCACCCCTAGGCAAAATTATATGGTCTGTTGTTATCCAGGAGTTTCTTTCCAGAATGCAACATTCTTCGAAATATAATGAATGAAATATGTTGCTTATGTTTCTGTGTTTTCATGTTTATAATGATTGCCTCCTTCTTCGGGAGCATGGAGTGATAAAGACACACTCAGAATTTTTGACTGCATTTATATATACTTAATGGTAATAACAAAAACAATCATTGTGAATTAGTCTACCAAAAACCCAAATAATTTTTAAATTATAAATACCGCTCTGACATTTGTTTCTACTTTACAAATAGCACGTATTGAGGTTTAAAAAAAGGTCAAGGGGGTATTCGTAATTTGAAAAATAATTTAGTTTTTTTGTAATTAAGCTAAGTTTCAGGGGTACTTTTGTTAATTTACCCTCTACTTTATTTTCTTCACACTCTCAGAATCAGGTGATTTTGATTATCCTAGATATTAGAAGAGCTCACTTATAGACAGAAAGCTAGTTAATTCATTGCTAGTAGCTTCATTCTTGTACTGAATCATTCTTGCACATGTAGGATGCCGTCGAGTACAAGAAGAGGGTTCGACAGCAGGCCAAGCAGTATCCACCTATTGTCTGAATATATATATATTTGTTCTTTTTTTCTGATTAATGTTTAGTTTTCAAGTAAAGTTGTTTCTGCGATTCGAACAGAAGAATATTGCGTATCACAGTGCATTGACAAGGCAATATTGCTTGTTTGGTTTGTGTTTGTGTGTGTGTGGGTGTGTTCTAGTGATAACTGAACTGTATAATGTGTGAGACCCCTAATTATTTGTACTTACTGTGGAGATTGTATTTAGATTAATGTTGAGTGATGTTATTATAGGCAGTAAGATTTTCATTTTACTCTTATAACGTTTGACAATTTTCATTGAATTTCATTCTTAGATTTTAAAAATTATCTCAATAGCGCAAGTGTAGAGAAAAAATCTACGAATGAGAGCAGTGTGTTGCAAAATACCTCAACCATTGTGTAGTGAAGGTTGTAGAATGTGGAGTACAGATCATTAAATATACTGATGAATGGATTTTTTTTTTTCTCCAAATCTTTTAAACATAGCATTTGAGGATAATATTGTAATTAAATTTTTAATTTTTCAACTATTATTTATACCTTTGGTTCCACTATGCCAGAATTCCAAATCATCCTCTTCATCATAAATATTCTGCTTGCCCGGAAATGACCTGGACCCATAGGGAAATCCCAATTCATTGGCGATACAATCAAATAGAAAGCCCCAATGATGTCATATTCTAGGAGCCCAAACTATGTGGTTAAACAAATTATCCTCTATTTGTTGCGGGTCAAGGGCTCATCCCCTCTCCCATTCTTCAAACTCGATTCGAATTTTTCATAAAGAGATCTCTTATCAAAGATAGAACAAGATCCATTTTGCCTCATATCCGAGGGATTCCTCGGTTCGAAGAGCCAATGTAACTCGAGCATTCTTCAACGAATCAATCTTTTTCTCTTTGCATGAAGATCCCACCAGCGCGCCTTCTACTTCGATATGCCATGAACTAGATCTCAATCATTCTCAATGAGTCCATCGAAGTGATCCCATTTTGTTCATCGGGTTTGGGTAGAGACCAATCTTGAGCGACCGATCCCAAGAAAAACAACTCGAAAGATAAAGAAATATCGTTAATTTTTTCTTGCTCGTTCCAAGTTCAAGTACCATTTATGCAAACAAGAATCCCTTCATTACATGATTTCTTCTTCATATAGATAGATATAGGATCTACGTGATAATTATTTAGAAGAGCATTTTTGTGCTACAACCCTTCCTATCCGATAGGAAAGGATCCCATGATCTGAATCCGATCTTACCTCGATCGCAAATCCCAGTGTATCTATGAAGAGCGGATCTAATTATATTAGTGTCTATAATTGATTTCTCCCGTAACACTAATCGATAGGCCCTCATTAGTAAGTGATACAATATCTCTTGCATTGGAATCCATTGCAATTATGATTCTACGTATGGACAATTCCTCAATGTATTGTTCATTCGCAACAAAATATTTTCTTTGTGCGTCGGTAAAAAACATGCTTTTGGGGGGGAGAGATACTATTTTACCAATCGAGTCACATGTATCTTATATCTAACATATTCATACCTAATGATTTTCCACAAAGTGTGACGAAACATATAACTTGCATAAATCTTTCCATTTTCCAAATCGACACGATCTATTGGTTCGTAAAACTATTTACTCAATCCCGAAATTTAAAACACATCTAACATGGGACAAATAGTCAATTTTGAAAGAATTTCTTGTCAAACCTCTTTCGTATATGAATCTATCTAATTCGAGGGGAAGAACTTGCATGAGTATCTCAATTCAAACATGGGTTTGATTCACACTCCATGTTTTGAGAAAATTTACCATCCGAAAAGAGGAACAAAAGCGAGTCTTTATCTAAAGAAATGTGTTGAGAAAGGGTAGATGTATAAAACCATTCAACGAGATAGTGCTTTTTCAACTCTCTCAAAATGGAATCTATTCCAAACATATATGTCATGGTTACTTACTTGACATGTTATAAATATCTAAATTTGATATTTTTAGATACTTTTTTAGATCTATTGCCGATACTAAGTAGCGAAATCAAAAATTTGTATCCATTTTCATGATACTATGAATGGATAAGGTATATCATGGCAAATTCTTGAGAAAAAATGGTATCTTCCATAATGGAATTTGATAAGTGAGATTTCGAGTAAGTGTTTACATAATCTTCTTCTATCCGAAGAAATGATTCACCGAATAATGAGTCACCACTTATATTGACACATCCGAAATCGCCAAACGTTTGGGAGTTCCTCTATTCAATCATTTTCCTTATTCTTGTTGCTAGATATCTTGTTGTACACATCTTTTCTTTGTTTCCCGGGCCTCTAGTGAGTTATAGACAGAGTTCGAAAGGGTCAAAATTTTATGATTCCATTATCTAATTGAGTTGCGAAAACTTCCGGATATGTATCCTACATCTGCACCGAATTTGTTACGGTTAAAAATCTCATTCTAGTTGCTCGAACAATTAGGAGATTCTCTAGAAGAAATGCGGGTTTTAAAGGCGGAACATGTTTGGTCCCACTTATGGGGTCAAATCAATACGTTCTAAGAAAAATATTTGAATATCAATCTCACCAATATCATCAATCTCATACCAATTCCCATCAATCGAATCACTTTTTCAAGAAATACGAGATATCTAAGTCATACAAGTAAAGAGATCTCTTCATTGATAAGAAAAAGAAAAAAAAAAACGTGAATGGGATTGAATCGATGATAAAATAGAATCTGGGTCGCGAATAGTGATTCGATTGATGATGTAGAAATATAATTCTTGGTTCGATTCGATGCCTTAATGACATAAAAACAAGATTGATCAAATTCTACCGAGTCGACTCATAGTGATCATTTATCGAAGAATGACTCTAGTTATCAAATGATTGAACAACCGGGAGAATTTTACTTACGATACTTAGTTGATATTCATAAAAAGTATCTATTGAATGATGAGTTTAATACATCATGTTTAGCGAGAAAAACAAGTATTCCTTGCTCATTATTAGATAATCACTTATTCACAAACTTCTTGTGGGGCTAATATTTGTATTTCCCATCTCATGGAAAATCCTTTTCACTCTGCTTTGGCCTTATCCCCCTCTAGGGGATTTTAGTGATAAGGTTCTTTAGGAAAGCACGTTCCTATTTGATCAAATACCTAGAGACAAACTCATATGTTCCTTTCATTACCATTATGGTAGTTCTAAACAAGTTCTGGATAACAAGCTTAAAGGTTTTCTTATTGATGATATCTATATTAATGATAGTGACGATATTGATCTTTAGTGATGATATTGTTTTCAACAGTTATCAAATATATATATATATATATATGGAAGAAATTAATAACCTAATTAGGTATACAATTGTTAATTAATTTGATCCTATATATATATATATATATATAAAATAATATACTCTACATTCAAATTGTATCCAATTTTATTTCTAAAAAGTAATTAATCTTATATTCTAGTGACCAATCAGTATGGATCTTAATGTAGTCAATTGAAATCAAATTCAGGATTAAAATGAATAAGGTGACACTAGCCACCATAAGGACTTTAGTATATTGTAGTGCAGAGAGTGGAGGTTGTGGGTTAACCCACACTCCCACCAAAAATGTCCCCAAGGCATTATGCGGTGTTACCTACCTGGAGGACATGACTATGGCCAAAGACACGGTTTATATTGGTGCAACGATGAGGACTGGAGTCATTGTTGAGGCAAATACTCATAAGCACTTGTGAGCTAACTCATATGCATAGGCCATGGGTTAAGGCCATGCTACGGGGGTTTGTTGGTCAAGATATGCGGTTGTAGGACGACACCGCATAATGGGCAAGTTGTCGGCTCATTTGAAGCAACGTCCTGTGCATTGGACGTGACAATATGAGATGATGGCACTTCACATAGGCCAATGACTTACGAGTAGCCCTACTCGGGCGAGGCACGAACATGGAGCACCATGATGACAGGCCCGTATTTGACCCTAGGCACAACAAGCAATCGCCCAGGGCCCAATTTTTTTTTAGTTATACAATAAGTTGGCAATCAAAAATGTTAAAAAGCCCAACACAAAATTTTAAAAAAGCCCAACACAACAACACTCTTAGGTTTAGTTTTCAGTGGGCAGATTGCAGACAACTTTTCCAAGAAACAAAATGTTCAACAACTCTCTGCATGAATCGTGAATTCGTGACTACTTCTTTTCCCCCAAATTTGAAATTTCAACTTCCAAATTCTGACTTCCAGTTCTAAATTCGGCCGGAGGCGCAATAATCAACAAGCAATACCGCAACGGTGTCCGACGTCAAAGGTTAGTTTTATTTAGATTTTAATTTATTATTAATATATTATAAAGAAAAAAATTTGTCTTTTTATTTATATTTTAAATAATCATTTTAAATTGTTCTAAGTTAGTTTACATCTTATATAGTTATGTGTTGAATTATCTTTAATTAATTGCATCTTAAATGTGTTTATGTTTTTTGTTAAATTATTCTAGCGAGTCTAGCACATATATTTAAGGCGTTTAAATGAAAATTTTGAATTGGGAATATTATGAAAGTCCTTCCCTATTCTAGCAATTCATTATATTATTTTTAAACTTCATTTTAAAAGAATGAATTTTTAACTTCATTATTAAATTATAATTTTCATAATTGTTTGTGCAATTATGCTTTGCATTCAATTACTAATATATTATATTATTTGTGCATAAAAAGAAACGAGTGTAGAGGTGGAAAATCAAATTGAGAAGGAACGTCAAACCAATGATGAAAATGAATTGCATATGAAGTTCAACAAGAGGAAGTGGTTGAACATCCGGAATAACAATCAATTTGAGACGAGGAAGTGAAAGAACAAGTTGAGGACGAAACTTTGTTATCTATAGATTTGGAAGATCCTGGGAACTGGAAAAATATTGATCAAAAAATGAGAGATTATATAGTTGAAATGGGTCCAAAAGAGTTGATGGTATTGTGTATCCTACCAATAAAAAGGGTAGACATTTTGATTCATCACAATATATAAGAATATTGCCAAACGGACAAAAAAATGACAGAAGATGGCTAGTTTATTCAAGTTCTTTGGACCGGATCTTTTGTTTTTGTTGTAAATTGTTAAGTAACCCAACATGTATTGAATAAAATTGGAGTTCTAGCTCTTGATGGATTTTGTGATTGGATTAATATGCACACTCGTCTCAAGAGTCATGAAGGGAGTAAAGAACATATTCATTGTATGACTAGTTGGAAGGAGTTGAAAGATCGACTTGGACAAAGAAAAACAATAGATGATAGTGTGCAATTCCAAATTAACAAGGAAAAGGAGCCACTTGAAAAAAGTATTAAAAGAATTATTATAATTGTGAAGAGACTTGCTAAAAACGACTTGCCTTTTTCGAGGAGATAATGAAAAACTCTTTGTTGAGAATAATGGCCTCTTTTTGCGGATGATAGAAATGATGGGCCGAGGTTGATCATGTCTTAGATGAGGGCGTGCTAAAACACGTGAAATACAATATTCATACCTTAGTCCCAAAATTCAAAATGAATTTATCCAACTTTTGGCGGTGAAGTTAGAAATGCAATTATAAAAAAGGTAAAACATGCAAAGTATTTTTCGGTTATACTTGATTGTACTCCAGATGCAAGCCATGAGGAGCAAATGTCTTTAGTTATACGGTGTGTAGATGATTCGGCAAACTCACCAACTATAGAAGAATTTTGGCTCGAATTTTTGAAGGTAGATGATCTTGAGGACTTGGACTTTCAACAGAGCTTATAAATATACTCAAAAAATTTGATCTTGATATTGATGATATAAGAGGGCAAGGATATGACAATGGATCAAACATGAGTGGAAGGCATAAAGGAGTACAAAAAAGATTATTGGAATTGAACCCTAGAGCTTTTTATATGCCATGTGGTTGTCATAGTCTTAATTTGGCATTGTGTGATATGGCAAATAGTTGTAGAAAGGCTACAAGCTTCTTTGGAGTGGTACAACGTGTCTACACATTGTTCTCTTCTTCTACAAAGCGGTGGAAAATTTTCAAAGACCATGTAAGTGGATTGACAGTTAAGCCATTATCACAAACTCGATGGGAAAGTCATGTTGAGAGTGTTAGGGCTATAAAAGAGCAAATCATACAAATTCGGTATGTTTTACTCTTTCTAGCGAGAATAGTGAAGATCCCAAAACACAAAGTGATGGAGAGACCTTAGCAACACATGAGCTTAACAATTTTGAGTTTTTGCTTGGAATTGTCATGTGGTATAGGATCTTTACAAGCAATCAATAAAGTGAGTAAATTTCTTTAAACTGAAGACATGGATGTTGAAATTGCTATTACACTTTTACAAGGACTCGTAGCATTTTTGATGACTTTAGAGAGTGTAAATTTCATCGTGCGATGGATGAAGCTAAAGTAATGGCAAGTTGTAGGTCCCAAGGGGGTGTGAGTGTAAGGTTTAGAAGGGGTTGAATAAACCTTACCAACTTTTCAATTTAGTCCTTTTAAAATAGTTCGAGTTAATTCTTCACAGCTAAGTCCTTGATGGACCGCTAAGTTAGTTAACCAAATGAGTTAGCCTCTCAACAGACTCGATTGAGTGTTGATAGAATAACTTAGCCGCTTAGTCTAAAGCTTAACTCAACTTGTGATATGTTTTTCATTGGAAGACTTAACACCCTTGAATTTGGTTAAGATTAGTTTTAACACTTGGTTTTAACACTTTGTTAAATGTCAATTGGATAGCAAATTTATCAAAGCAACTATAAGATAATATGCGAGAATTGAAGTCTTTGAAATTTAAATGACACAATAAATTTTATATAGAGGTTTGAAGATGGGGTAATTCTTCTAATCCTCTCTTCTCTAACTCCTGGAGGAATCCACTAAGTATTGATCAGTACAAAGTGGTTATCGGTCCAGATGCAAGTCTTGATCACACAAGCGACTTGATCCTTTGGGACTCGGTTGGAGATGCCTTGGTCACACAATCGGCTTCTCGTCCGGCTCGGCCTTCTTCACAGGCGGCCTTTTCTCTACGACTCACTTGCTCAAGTTTCTTGGATTTGATCACGAAGCCCTCCAAGTACTTAAGATCGTTCGACCTTGAACCTTTCTACAATCCTCGTGGAATGTAGACCCTTTGATTCTTCAAATATTTCCTCTTCAACTGATTGAAGTCGCCATACCTTCACAGGTGAGTGTTGGATTGATTTCCTTCAAGTTACGGCCCGAGGATTAAGCTTGAATGACTTGAGAATATTTTGTAGGTTACAACTCAAATGATAGCTTGAATGTTCGTAGTACGGGTAGTCAAGGTAACCTCTTCTCAAATAGATTCCTCGGCTTTTATAGTGTTCTTTTGAAAATCGCCCGTTGAAGAGATATGCTAATTTTCAAAAGACACTTGTGGTCGTTGGCTTGTCTTGTTGCGAGTCATCGAAATTGACATTTCCTCGTATTGAATGAACCTTGACTTTTTCGGAGTTCGACACAGTGCGATGCTTCCCATTGGTTTATTCCTTTTGCGTTTAAAGGGATGAGCACTTCAAGAAAGGCAATATGGAAGTATTACTTGTTTAAGTAACTTTCTTGACTTGATGCAATGGATCTGCGAGCTCTTAACTTCCCCAGATGACTTTGAGTCGACTTCCAAACATTGGATGACTCATCTCACTTTAACTTGAGACTTGGCTATCTTGGGTTGACTGACCGAAACTTCACACAGTGCATCTCAAATGATACTTCTCGATCAAAGTTCTGTCTTCTTTCCTTGCTATACTCAGTGCATCACAAATGTGAGTCTTCATTCTAGTCTCCAGTTGACTTCTTGCATATTTAGGCATAGGTGACTTAACTCACCGAATGTTATCTATTACAATGCAAGTTACAAAGAAAATGGGTGCCAACTTTCTAGTCTAAGTTTTACATGGCATTCATCAAAATCTAAAAATAAATTTCCCAACAATTTTCCCTTTTTGATGATGCCAAAACTTAAAACATACATACAAAATGTAAATATCAAAGATACATCTGAGATAGTGCGATGCTGAGAGAATGTATGCGTAGAATCAATCTGTTTATTGATCATAACATTCTTGTCCTTTACACAATTGTTTACAAAGTGTATCAGAGCAAACATCTATGTCTACGCAAAAAAAAAATAGAGAAATTACAGATTTCTTATTCAATGTCTGAGAAGACTTACATACTTATGTATTTACAATAGTAAATTACATGAAGGGTGGACAACAACACTTCATCTCCTTCGCCGCCTCCTTCTTTTCTCATCACTCTGTCTTCTTGACCTTTTCTCTTTTTTCTTCTTCTCTTCTTTCTTTTGCTTTCTTTTTCTCATATGCTTTTAAACTTCATCTCTTCTTTTTCTTTCTTGTCTTTCTTCCCACAACTGAGTTTGTCTTTTATTCTCTTCCTCGATTCTCTTTACATACTCAGCATTGTTCTTGGCCACTTGCAAGTTAGCTACTTCGTCAAACCCAGCCCAATAGATCCCCCATTTCTTCCCGGATCTATGTATTCTATATTTTTGGGTAGAGGTCTGGAGGTCCAAACCTCTTCCTCCACCGCTTCTTCCTCTCCTCTGCGGTGTGTATTGTCTTTGAGCCTTCTTCTTCCCGGTGAGTGACCAGCAGAGTGATCGATGAGAGCGACCGATGGTTTTCAAATTCTTCTCGCATAGCTTGAGGCCTTTTTCCCAATACAAGTCCCGAGGCTTGGGCCATGGTCATGTTCTCGAAGTATCCCTCGGATGCGGCGTCTTGAATCATCAACGGATCTCGGCTCGGTCGGCGTGCGAAATGGCATCGATGTCTCTTCCTACCGTATGCCTCCATATTGTTTCGATATGTCCATTGCACGGGCATCCATTTTTCTTTCAATCTCCGTCATCTCTCGCTTCTACTATTTTCCTCTTCTCGGACATGGGCTGTAGTGTTGGAGCGCGGACTCACTGGAACCTTGCTGATTATGTCACCAGACAAGTCCTTGTTGAGGGTATCTAGCAACCATTAAGGTCATGTCTTTCGAACCTTCCCCCTCAATAGATTTTCCCTTCTTTTCTCTTCTCTCTTTCTTGGTGTCTTTGCCTTTTTGATTTGCGTCCTTCTTCCATTGCGGATCCTTTCAACGTCTTTAGGTATTCCTCTTCCCCCTTTTTGGCATCATCAAATGAGAGAGAACCCCGGAAATATGCCCGCAAGCATGAAATCTAGGCGGTGATAATGAGTTCGCTGGATTCTGTGCGGAGTATCTTTGCTCGAAATTACGAGCGGGTGGCTTTCGACTCACTGTCACCAACTTTATTTCACCATAAGAAGGCTGAATTTTGTATTCATATTTTCTTCCACTCGCGAGTTCTTTTCGATGAAATTCGCGCAATGCTTCCATCTCTCGTGGTATGAGATTCATGCATTCTATCAATGTTTTCTTGCATTCTTCTCTTCATATCAGCGTTATCGGCCTCGGATCAAGATCTTATTGTACAATGCTTTGAAGTATCTAACTTGTTCCACACGCATTGTTTGTTGTTGTTGCCACCATTCCGGATCCTAACTACTATCCCACGCAGACGACCGTAAGATTAGCATCTCTCGTTATCCGACCTCATGTCCGGGAGGCCTGGTGCCTTTCAATCTTCTCTATTTACGCAAAAATCTCCTTGAAGACTTCTCTAACCTCGGATGTCACTTCCGTCTCCATCTGGACCGGAGCCCGTAGCATCAAAGTCGAAGTCTGCTGAACGATGGTATCGTGGGAAGAACTTGATCCGTATATGGAAACGTTGTTGATCTCTAGGCGATCCGTCATCAAGAGCGACCCAGCTCTAGTGAGAAGAGGAACGTTTCTTCAAAAGCATCATCACGGACATAAGGAATGCTCATTCCAGAACTCATGGCCGTGATGTGCCCGGTTGTGTCGATTCTGCTGCGGCTTTGGGAGCTGTGTAGTTGATTGTGATTCTCAAAGTGCATTGTGGTATGGACCCGGTGGCCGAGCCTCAGTGTCTCAACAACTTCGTCGATCTCAATTGGTGTTTCTGTTGAGTTATCCGGTCTCGGCCGTGCTCGGTGGCGTCATCGAAAGACGATGAGATTTGGAGAGGTGGCTCATCATCGAAATTGAAAGTTTGACGAGTAGCCTTAAGATCGGACTTACTCGTGCTTGGGAGAACATCCTCACCGAAGTCTTTTGATTTGCGGTGGGGATGACTCAACCGTCTTCACCTTCGGATCCCGAAATATTACATCGAGATTGTCTTGGGAATCTTGAAGAGCACTTATCTCCTTCTCGGATGCATCAATGATAGTAGGAGGGATGTTACGTCTTCTGTCTCTTTACCTCGGAAGTCTCAACCTCCCGTTGGCCTTCACTACCTCCTCCGCAATCTCAACCTGCGGTGAGGCCTTGGACAATCCATTCGGCTGCACTCAACTGTCTTAGGGTCTTGGTGGCATCCACTGAGTCTCAACTCCATGGATTGCACTTTCATCGCCCGAGTGTTAACTCCCGGGCGAGATCCATCTGTGCCTCTGCTTTGCTTGAACGGCGTCATTGGCCTTCGAGCATTTGGCACTTCAGGCGGTCTCAAGCCTCAATCGCCTCGAGCCTCGTCGATGACAACTTGATGTGTATATGTTTGTTTTTCCTTCTCCACTTCGCCTCCTAGATTCGTTATGGGGTCACCTGCGGCAGATTCTCCGACCTAGTTGTAGTGGAGGGGAGTTTCCCCCTCGGCCGACAAACCACCGAGTGACTTGGAATGGGGTCACTCTTCTCCGGACTCCGGTTGTTGCATGTGAGTTGTCGGCGATTGGGCCGAGTGGTAAAACACCTTGATGAGGAGTTGGCTCAACTTGGGTCCCCAGTTCCCAGTTTCATCGCCAACTCCTTAATGCCTTCATTAGAGTGAGCATGGGAAGTGGTAGCGGAACAACGATTGCAATCCGCTGCACCACTCCCATAGGATCAATCTCGGTTGTGATTTGGAGATTCCCCAGGGCCTTCCATCACCGCTGCTCATGTAGGATCCTGGATTCCCACATGGCTTCTTGCATCTCCAATTCTTGATGGAGATGGCAGGTCCGGATCTTCATCGCTCTCAAAGCGTATCAAGGTATGGATGGGTATGATCGATGGTTCGATTAGAGGATGAGAATCTTGGCTTTCTCACGAGCTTGACTTCCTCTGCCCGATCTCTCTTCTCCTTGTCTTTGAAGATCTGCAAGATATTTGTGCAATTTTCTTCATCCATTAGCTTGGACCATTTGTGGTTAAACCGAGGAAATTCAGCTTCTTCTTCTTCTTCAATAAACTTCGGTCTTTGGAACTGTTCTCTTGATCGACTCAACTTTCACTTCCTCCATTCTCGCAGACGATTTTGGATGTCCGGATATGGTGGGGATAGGATCATCACATCATCATCATCATCATCTCCCCGTTGCCCTTCCTTTTCGGAATAGAAGGCAACATACTCTTTGCTCAACTCCTTGGCAAAGATCGAGAGAGTGGAGACACGATCCTGCTAACCGGGGATTCTGCTATCTCAACGCTTTTTTCCTCGGTTGTCTGTCCCCTGGTGGTCTTCGACTTGCTCTCTTGACGGCTTGAAGCAGACTTGTGATTACATCAATAATCACTGGAGACTCTACTTCTCTAGCAATTTGTTTCAATGATCTGTTCGGTGAGTGGGCAGACTCACTGTTTTCTCAAGCTCGATCGCTTGAAGAGTCTTCTCCTTTTGGTCCTTACCGAGGGAATTTAGTTCGGATGCGCTTCTTCCGAGTCTGGCGCGGGGGCTAGTGCTTTTTTCTTTTTCGAGGAGCCGACTTTCTAGGCTTGTCAATCCTCATTTTCTTAACAACCGGAGAAGGTATTTGAGGTTCCTTCTCGTTGCGGCCGCAGGGCAGGTGCGGTTTTCTTTTTCTTCGCAGGGGCAACAATCTTCTTTGCAAATGCGGGGCACTTCTTCTTGAGAGGGAAAGAGACAGTTGTTTCTTTAGGGTCAGACTTATTCCCCCTCACTTATGTCCGCTCTCTTGGCATAAGCTCTCATCTGCTCCGAGAGATTTGATCGAACATCTTTTTATTAACATAGAACGCTTTTCCATGTCGGAGAGGAACACCTTTCACTCTCCATCAACCGCCAATCACCAGGCCATACCCCGAGATCCTCCGAACGATCCATCTGCTTTGAATGACTTATTCCCAATATTTTGGCAGAGTCTGCTTTGTATACAAACTCGGCCCATTTACCTTCTTTTCTTCCATGATCGCGGCCATCACGATCGGCTTGGTTTTGGACGGTGATTAAAGCTTCCAAATTTGATGTCTACGACTTGGCAACAATATCCGGACTTGTGGTAATCTTCTTTCAAAGACTTCTTGTCACCGTTGTGTAGACAACTTCAGCGACATAGATCGTCGGTTTGGCCACTTCCTTCCATGCGGCAAACCAGGTTTACGTCGGACTCATAGATCTCCTCGCACTCTTTTCACTGCCGTGTAGCAAAAAGATGCTTCTGCCAAATCTTGGCGATTATTGTTACTTCCTTCCCGTGAACAGAGGACTTGATGCCCTCGTCGTGAACTTCGGCGTTCACATAGAATCGCGCAACCTCCTCCACGTAGGTCATTTGAAACTCCATTGTGAGAAAGGGTTTCACCACTTTCTCCACTTTCTCATTATTTTCTTCACAAGGGTTTCGTCAAACCCTGGTTGATCATTCCTTCAAAATCCACGGTAGAACCGGTGTGGATTTATTTTCCCAACTTGATGAAATCGTGAGTAGATGCCATTTCTTGAAGCTTTACCGAATGAAACTTTGAAAAAGTGCTTTGAAACTCTGTAGGGTTTCGAGAGAGAACTTTCTTTCTTTGCTTTGGAGAGAGATGAACAATTTGTGTAAAGTGAGAGAAAAGACGGACAAAATGGTATATGTATGGGTTATGAAAGGGCGTGCGGACGGTTTTTGAAATTTGATCAAGATCAACGGCTCGATTTTGCTCGCGATTAACATTTAATTTCTCGCATTTAATGCGGCAAAGATTTATATCCAATCATAAGCTTAGTATGCGCTTTTATTTGTACACATCATAATTATCTTTGAAGTCATTCTTAAAACATTCCCGCTTAAGCGGCTTGTTGCATTTTTGTCACTTCGCTCATAGCGACTCAACTTGCTTCTAAGGTGATTCAACTTTTCTTTTCTCTATCCACATCATGATTCGGTTGTCATCCAACTCGTTGCGGTGACTTTCCGATATGGTCGATTTACTTGGTTGTTACAAGAGCTCCGCTCTTTTTCCATCTTTTCATGTTCCATCTCTTTTCCTTGAGTTTTTGAGTGTCAACTCAGCTCAATTATCCCTAATTCATGCTTGAGTTCTTCAAATCTTGATTCACATAATTGTTTTGTGAATATATCAGCTAACTGCTTATCAGTTGAGATGTATTCCAAAGTGGTGTCCTTCTTTTCAACATGGTCTCTTATGAAATGGTATCGACATCAATGTGCTTTGTTCTTGAGTGTAACACGGGATTTTGAGTGATTGCAATTGCACTTGTGTTATCACACATAATTGGAATTTCCTTTTCTTCAACTTCATAGTCTCTCAACATTGTTGTCTCATCCATAAGACTTGGGCTACAACAAATGCCCGCAAATATGTATTCTACTTCACCAAGGGATGTGGCTATTGAGTTTTGCTTTTGTCAACCAGGAAATTAACCTATTTCCAAGCATTTAACATGTACCAAAAGTACTCTTCCCCGTCAACTCTACATCCAGCCATAGTCGAATCAAATAACCAATTAGCTTGAATCCACCTTCCTTTGGATACCATAAGCCAACTTCGCTTCCTTTAAGTATCTCAATATTCTCTTGTCAGTCATGTGGCTTTCTTTAGGATCGATTGAAATCTTGCACATACACCTACATCAAAGGTGATGTCCGCCTCTTCTTTGTGAGATAGAGCGGTGATCCAATGAGTGCTCTGTCCTTGTTTGATCCACGGGCTTGCCATCTCGCATCCATATCCATTTTGATGATGTATTCATTGGTATTTTCATAGAAGACTTCTCTTCCATACCAAATTTCTTCATTAATTCTCTAGTGTACTTTGTCGACTTATGAAGGTTCCATCCTTCACTGTTTTACTTGGAGTCCTAGGAAGAATGTTAGCTCTCTCATCATGCTCATTTCAAATTTGCTTTGCATGAGGTTTGAAAAATTATCACACAGCTCTTTGTTTGTGGATCCAAAAATGATGTCATCCACATAGATTTGAACAAGCGATACTCTTCCCATCTTGAATTCTCAAGAGTGTTATATCTACTTTGCCTTTAGTGAATCCGTTCTCGATCGGAATTGTGATAATGTATCATACCATGCTCTTGGTGCCTCGTTTCAATCCATATAGAGCTTTCTTGAGCTTGTACACTTTATCTCCAATAGTCTTACTGCTCAAATCCTGGAGGTTGTTCAACATATACTTCTTCTTCCAATAATCCATTCAAGAATGCACTTTTTACATCCATTTGATATACAATAAAGTTCTTGTGTGCGGCGTAGGCAAGAAACATCCTTATTGCTTCTAATCTTGCAACAAAAAGGCAAATGTTTCATCAAAATCTATTCATTCTTCTTGGCAATACCCTTTGGCTACCAATCTTGCCTTGTTTCTTACCACGTAACCTTCTTCATTCATTTTGTTTCAAAACCCATTTTGTGCCAATAACATTTTGATGGGTTGGTCTTTGAACCAATTCCCACACTTTGTTCCTTTCAAAACCGATTCACTCTTTCTTGCATGGCTTGAATCCAATGTGTGTCATCCAAAGCTTGTGACACATCTTTTGGTTCTATTTGAGAGATAAAACAAGTGAACATAACTTCTTGTCGAGCTCGGATCTGGTTCTTACGCCTTCTCTTACATCTCCAATGATTAGGTCGGAGGATGGTCCTCACCATCTTACATCAGGTTGGAGTAAATTAGTTGGATTTAGTCTTCTTGTAGATGTGTTGTCTTGAGCAGCTCTCTCATTATCACTTAGTCAGCAGATTGTCCAAATTGCTTTGAGATTCAAATATCTCTTCTTCATCTTGGTTAATTGCTCGGCTTCGGCTTCAACATAGGGACTCATCCGCACGATTGGTTGATTCATTTATCGGCTAACTCTTCAATGTCTTCTTCATTTACCTTGGGTTCATCAAACACCACATGGATGGACTCTTATGTAACCATTGTCCTCTTGTTGAGCACTCTATAGGCTTTACTTTCACCGAGTATCCCAAGAAGATACCTTCATCGACTTTGGCATCAAAAGCCTTTAAGTTGTCTTTGCCATTATTATGGATGAAGCATTTGCATCCAAATATTCTAAAGTATGCAACATTTGGTTTTCTCCTTTCCAAATCTCATAGGGAGTTTTTGTCACCGCCTATTTATCATGCATCTATTTTGAGTATAACATCTTTGTGTTTATTGCTTGACCCAAAATCTTTTAGGTAGCCCCCGTTGACTAACATGGTCTTTCTTTCTTTTTGAGAGTTATGTTCCTTCTTTCTTCGCAACTCCATTCTCACGTGTGGAGTTCTTGCTGCGCAGATAGTTCATGAGCAATACCATTTTCAATACAATCGAGTTATTATTCCATTGACAAACTCGGTTCCTCCGTCGATCTTATTTTAATGATGGTTTGACTCTTCTCATTTTGGATTCTCTTCATCGATTGTGGTAGCTTCTCGCAGGTTTCTTTTCTTCTTACACATGAAAATTGTCCATGTGTATCTAGAATAATCATCTACTACTACCAAGGTGTATTTCTTCCCACTTATGCTACCGGGTTCAATCGACTAAATAGGTCCATATGTAACAGTGCAATATCCTTGTTGAAGATGGACATGTCTTTTCTTTAAATGATGATTTGATCTGCTTTCCCATCTGGCATGCATCACATACACTCTCTTTCTTGTATACTGAGTCTGGAAGTCCTTCTACAAGATTACTTCTTGCAAGTTTGTTAATAGTCTTGAAATTCGGATGACTCGAAACCTTTTGTGCCACAACCAACTTGATTTGGTTTGTGCTCTTTGCTAGTAGACAAGTGCTTAGTGTTGCGAGTTGACCAATCCACCACATACATGTTCTTTTGTCATCCTTCCTCAGCACTACTTCATTAGATTCAATGTCCTTGATTTGGCATACACCCATGTTGAATCCAACATTATAGCCCTTGTCACAGAGTTGACTGATACTTAGCAGATTGAAGTTGAGTCCTTCAACATATGCAACATCTGTGATCTCTAATCCATTTTTCTTGATGGATCCAATGCCTTTTATTTCTCCCCCGAGCTTCATTCCCTCCAAATATAACTTTTGCACCTCTAACCTCATTGAATTTTGATAGATTTTTCTTGTTTCTGTCGTCATGTGTCCGAATGCCACTATCCATGTACCAGGTTCCTTGCACTCACTGCTCCTTGAACTCGCAATCAAGGAATTTAATTTTTAGGTACCCATACTTGCCTGGGTCCCGAGGGGTTAGTCTTTGAAGATGATCCAACCAACCTATAGCCAAATGATTTGACTCAAGGGGTTGCCATCTATCTCGTGCCATAATCATAATTTACTTTGGCAAATTGCTTGGGGTTTTGGGTTTATACAAGTGTCTCTTTTGTCTCAGTATGCTGTGTGTGTGTTTTAGCAATTGCCTTCCTTGGGTAGTTGTGATACCTCCGAGTGTAGTGTTTGGGTGCATATGTGTCTTTGAAGATAACTCTTTTGCCTTTGGAATGGCCTTTCTTGAGTTCTAGGCCTTTGCCATCTGGCATGTATTCCATAGATCTTTGCCGATTTTCCACATTGTACCAATCACTTGGCTTGGGTAGTTTCTACCATTCCCATCATATGTGTTCCTTTTATAGAACTTAAGGGTTTTGGTAGCTCTGCTTTCTTCTTTACAGAGTACTTTCTTTGGAATTTCTTTGAGGAACTCGGTTGGATTTCTTCTCACCGCCCTTTCAAAGATACCCAACTCAATTTTTCCTTTTCCTTTATAACCAAGGCCAGTTTGGTTGTGATTGTGCTTTGGAATGAATGTGTGTGCACCATTCGAGTTTTGGATTTTGAGATGCTTCATTACTTGAAGATCCTTTTTCCAAAATCACTTTAGGAGCTTGACTTAGCATAAAGGAATTAAATCCTAAGGTCAGTTTTATCTCCACATTCTCTTTGGCTCATAATAAGATCGTCCAAAGATTTAGATGCCTTAGTGAATGAGGCAATCACATTTTTGAGGTCATTTTCCCTCTTTTTTATAGCAAAATGCTATCTCTGCTATTAACTTAGTATTTTCAACTTTTAGTTCTTTATTCTCATCGACCTATATGACTCGTGAGTACTCGGATCCTTAGTCACCATTTTGTGAGTTTTGGCTTTTGAAAGGTGTTGTTTTCCTTATTTAGCAAAGTGTATGTGAGGATTTAATGTGCTCAAAGTCTTTCATCATTTTGCCTAATAAATCAAAGATTAGTGGGTGATGAAGTGTGTGTGTCACAATCACTATCACTAGAATCCGAGTGAGATGAGCTAGAGTGTACCTCATCTTCTTGGTCGTTGGTCTTGTTCTTTGGCCATTAAGCATAACAAGGCTTCTTCTTCGAGTCACTTGAGTAGTCGCCTTCACTACTCTCCGAGTCTCATTGTGTCTTTTGATTTGCTGTCTCGGCAGCCTCCGCAGCCAACATCATTGCCTTTTTCTTTTCTTGTCTTCTTTCTCTCGAATACTCTTCTTTCCTCTTTATTCTCAGTATTTGTTGACTACGGGATATGGGCAATCAATGGCATAATGACTGCTGGTTGCTGCGGTTCAAAGATAGATTCTCAACTTTTGTTCACTCTTTCCATTCTCTGATTGTCGGCTCTTTGGTACTCGACCTTTTGATGCTCGCTCTCTTGGGTAGCCTATCATCCTCTTGACTTGGGCGGAGCTGAGTGTCTTCCGGAGGATTCACCTTTGCCTTTCTTGTAATTCTTGTTGAAGAACTTGTTAAATCTTTTAACCATTAAGACAATCTCCTCCTCGATCGATGACTTTTTTTCCTTGACTCTTTTCCCATCCTTAACTATTAGAGCAACTCAAGCTTTGGGCACAAATGCCTTCTTTCTTGATCTTTTATTCTCACTCAAATTTGTAGGCTTTAAGATCCGAGAATAACCCATGGTTGGATGTTTTTGATAGGTCCATGGAATGCCTCGGGCCATGGCCTTCATTTCCCACTCACCGGAAGACTTCTTAGAATCTTCATACACATTTCCTTCTGTGTATATTCTTTTCCAAGTGCGTATAGTTCATTCGTAATTTACGTGAATCGAGCATCCAGTTGATCCAGGGTTTCTCCCAAGCATTTTCAAATTTTCAAATTTTTGTACAAAGAACAGATAGCTTATTTTCTTTGATCTGCTCAAAGCCTTCACAAATCAAAGTTAGCTTATCCCAGATTTCTTTGGTCGTCTTGCATGATTTGACTTTGTTGAACATAGCTTTGTCCAAAGTCTTGTAAAGAATGTCCTTGGCCACATTGTCAGATTGTATCTTTTTCTATCATCATTTGTCCATTCAAATCTGGGTTTTCAACCATAGGCTGTGCGGGAGCAACATCCTCTTCTCCTTCACAGCTGCAGCAGCCTCTCCTTTTTGTGTTAACTTTTAAAATTTGTAGTGGCCCATCTTCTATTACTATCCACATTTCATCATGTAATGCTGATAGATGAGCCTGCATACGAATTTTCCAATCATCAAATTCCTCAATTGTGAACATAGGGATGCATGTCAAATTTGCTTCCATGACAATAACTTTGCTAAATAAAAGAGTTTTGAAGGATCAAGTGCTAAAGCAAGCTTTGAAAGATTGGAGATCTAGTTCAAGAACTGATGCGGAAGGCTCAATGAACCAACCGCTCGATACCACTTGTAGGTCCCAAGGGGGTGTGAGTGTAAGGTTTAGAAGGGGGTTGAATAAACCTTACCAATTTTTCGATTTAGTCCTTTTAAAATAGTTCGAGTTAATTCTTCACAAATGACTAAGTCCTTGATGGACAACTAAGTTAGTTAACCAAATAGATGTAGCCACTCAACAGACTGAACCGAGCCGTTGATAGAATAACTTAGCCGCTTAGTCTAAAGCTTAACTCAATCGTGATATGTTTTATTGGAAGACTTAACACCCTTGAATTTGGTTAAGATTAGTTTTAACACTTGGTTTTAACACTTTGTTAAATGTCAATTGGATAGCAAATTTATCAAAGAACTACAAGATAATATGCGACTGAAGTGCTTTGAAATTTAAATGACACAATAAATTTTATAGAGGTTCGAAGATGGGGTAATTCTTCTAATCCTCTCTTCTCCAACTCCCGGAGGAATCCACTAAGTATTGATCGAGTACAAAGTGGTTATCGGTCCAGGATCTGCAAGTCTTGATCACACACGGTGACTTGATCCTTTGGGACTCGGTTGGAGATGCCTTGGTCACACACCGGCTTCTCGTCCAACTCAACTTCTTCACGGCAGCATTGCTACTCTGACTCACTTGCTCAAGTTTCTTGGATTTGATCACGAAGCCCTCCAAGTACTTAAGACTGGTTCGACCTTGAACCTTTCTACAATCCTCTGTGGAATGTAGACCCCTTTGATTCTTCAAATATTTCCTCTTCAACTGATTGAAGTCGTCTTTCCTTCACAGGTGAGTGTTGGATTGATTTCCTTCGAAGTTCTGGCCTGAGGATTAAGCTTGAATGACTTGAGAATATTTTGTAGGTTACAAATGATAGCTTGAATGTTCGTAGTACGGTAGTCAAGTAACCTCTTCTCAAATAGATTCCTCATTTTTATAGTGTTCTTTTGAAAAATTTGCCCGTTGAAGAGATAGGCTAATTTTCAAAAGACACTTGTGGTCGTTGGCTTGTCTTGTTGCAGTCCTCGAAATTGACATTTCCTCGTATTGAATGAACCTTCAGCTTTTCAGAGTTCTGACACAGGTGCAGTGCTTCCCATTGGTTTATTCCTTTTGCACGCTTCTGGGACTGAGCACTTCAAGAAAGGCAGTATGGAAGTATTACTTGTTTAAGTAACTTTCTTGACTTCGTGCAACGGATCCTTTTCCATTGTCTTGACTTGACTGGCAGTTCCTTAATTTCCCGGATGACTTTGAGTCGACTTCCAAACATGGATGACTCATCTGTCACTTCAACTTGAGACTTGGCTATCTTGGGTTGACTTGACTCGACACTTCACACACCGCATCTCGGTGATACTTCTCGATCAAGTTCTGTCTTCTCTTCCTTGCTATACTCAGCTGCATCACAACGGAGTCTTCATTCTAGTCTCCAGTTGACTTCTTGCATATTTAGGCATAGCTGACTTAACTCAGCTCGAACAACCCTATCTATTACAATGCAAGTTACAAAGAAAATGGGGTGCCAACTTTCTAGTCTAAGTTTTACATGGCATTCATCAAAATCTAAAAATAAATTTCCCAACACAAGTGAATTGGGTATTGAAGCTACATTTCTAGAAAAACGCATCATTCACAAAAAGAAACAACATGACGAAAGTGGTAGTAACGAGGTCCGGCTTTCACATGAAGAATCTTTTAGAGTTGATTACTTTCTTTACGTAGTTGATCAAGCCATCTTCACTTCAAGAGCGGTTTGATAAATTTAAGGAATATGAAAGTTTTTTGGATTTTTGTTCAATCTGGAGAAGTTAAAGACTATGCCATATGACAATTTGTTGAAGTCTTGTATGAATCTTGAAAGCATTTGAAGGACAAATGGGCAAAACAGACATTATTGGAGATGATTTATATACGAATTATTATGTTTGCAGAGCTATTTGTCAAGTGAAATAATGAGAGCAACGGATGTTGTACGATTTTTGAATAGGGTAGATTGTTTCCCAAATGCTTATATTTCTTACAAGATTTTACTAACCATACCTATTCTGATTGCATCGGCGAAAGATCTTTCTCCAAGTTGAAGGCTGATTAAGACTTATCTACGATCAACTATGTCACATGATAGATTGAATGGTGGCTATGTTATCAATTGAAAGAAATTTGGTTGATCAATTAGACTACACAAACTTGATAAATATTTTTGCCTCTAAAACGCAAGGCGTATTGTATTTAGATGATGAAAGTAAGAAATTTTTCCCTATTTTGGACTAAATTTTCATATTCTTTGTTTTATAATATCCTAAAAGTTGGTATTTTTTTTATTTTGATAAATATCAAGAATTTGGTCTTGGTTCATATTTGCGAAAATATTGCATTCTCGTCGTCGCTTTATGGTGAACTCGCACTTATGAGGTACTTATTTATTGTTTTAAAACATATGAATCATATGATATGCTTTGGTGATTTTTGGTTTATGATATATTATTGCATTGCCGGCATATTGATATTAGTTCGTGAGTTAATACATTATTGTTGTCTTGCCGACATATTAATATTAGTTTATTAATCGATACATTATTGTTATCTTGCCGACTTATTATTATTTTTAATTAGTCGTATTGCCCGCTAAATTAATTGTTTAACCTCAATTTAGAGTAGTATTTTAAGATAAAAATTACCACTACAAGGGCCCATTTTTATATTCTCGCTTAGGGCCCCCGATTCACGTGATCCGACCCCGCATGACGAGCAATGAGCTCGGGATGGACCGAGGGAGTGTCGAGCACGAGGAATGCATTGTGGGCGCATAAGTGACCTCAATGCCGAAAGGGCGAGAGCTCTATACGGAGTACTTACGAGTAGTCATGCTTGGGCGACGCGCGAACACAGGGCACCATATCGAGCACTGCGCTCAGGGTGGACCTAGGGAGTGCCAAACACGAGGATTGTGTTGTGGGCGCACGAGTGGCCCTCAAATCTCAATGCGGGGATAGGGTGAAAGCGTTCCTGCGCCATGCGAGTCGGTCAACCGATGCCCAAACTAAAGTTTGTGAGAAGAGTTGTGGGTTTCAAGCTTATCATTTGTATTGGTGTATCAATATTGGTGTATCAATGAGAAATCGAAGGCTGCGCCAATGAAATAATAATAAAAAAATGAACAGGGTTGAGTTCAAGGGTAGTATTACTATGCGAATTGACTATTGGCCTTTCTTCTATTCAGCCCAACAGTAAAAGCCCTTTTTTTCCGTCTCTCCACTCTCCTGCTATTCTAGGGCACGTCCGCCATCGAAGCAAGCTTCAATGGACGACTTCACATCTTACTACACTCCCCCTCTCCACCACTCTTATTACCAGCCACCTCCTCCTCCTCCGCCGCCTCCGGGCACGGCTCATCCGCCTCCAGCTGCCGTGGCCCAGCCAATTCACGTTCAGCCTCAATTCGTCTACGCTCCCCAATCTATCCCCAGTCATCGCAGGACCAGCTTCGCACGCTCTTCGTCGCTGGCCTTCCCGAGGACGTAAAACCACGAGAAATTTACAATCTATTCCGTGAGTGCCCTGGATACCAGTCATCTAATCTAAGACCCCCTACATCATCTAATAATCAGGTATATGCAAAGGATTATTTATGTACACATTTAATTTCTATACTTGAATTGATAGCTTATTTTGTTATTATATCATAAAAGAAAGGGAACTCCGAGAAGTAGTAACGGTGTGTACGGCAAATGTCTTGAGTTTGGTTACTGTGATCAGGCCTAACGACGATTATTGTGGAATTAGGGTGTGGTTTCTGGTTCGTAGGCGATTGAGTGAAACTCTATTCATGTGCATCGGAACAGCAAGAAAAGGAAGTAAAGAGCTAAAATGGTTAACAGTTACCATCCTGGATTTGTGGATAGTATTATTTACAATGCATCTAATCATGTATATGTGATTGAGTAATATTTGATTCTTTTGCTGCATTGGGTTCACAATAAGAGGATTATAGAACATTTAGATTTTGTACCGGAGAATCTCTGTGCTAGCACTATTAATGTAACTTTGTAACTAAACTTTTGACGGATTATTCACCTTACAAGCTTTAAAAATCATCTGAGGTTGCATCTGGTAAGGCAAGCTCTTTGTTCGGTTGGTAGGAACTTAGAAAGATAGAAACATCTCTCGCGTAAATTGAGGTTGTTTTCTGTCAATAATGTTTGCGTATAATAGTCTTGGCCTCATAAGTTTGAATCAGAAGCATATAGAAGATATATGGCATTATTTATTTTAATTTGTTGAACCTCCAACATTATGCTTTTGTAATTTAATGTACTTTGTTTTGTTAAATACATTTTAACTTGTAATTCATGTTTCCAGCCATTTGCTTTTGCAACTTTTGCAGATCAACAATCAGCAGTCATGGCTTTGCATGCATTAAATGTAAGACATTCTAATATGTCCTTTCAGTCCTAGCTACAGCAAATTTTTCTATATTAGAATGCTCTCCGTTTTTGCTAGGCATTGTCCTCTTCGATGTTTTGTGACATTCTGAAGTTGCTTTGTGTTGTTCGTAAATAAGTGTGTTTGTTACAATTATTCCCATGTATAAATTCTAGGAAGAAGTAATGATTACTCAAACTGGCTCAAAACCTTAAGAGAAAGATTGGTTGCTTACAGAATATTTCAACTCATGAGTGATGATATTAATTTATTTCCATGAGATTATATTTACCTTTCCAACTTTTAGAAGTTAGAACATTGCTGGAGATCTCAAAAGAGAGCACACCCTTGTTACCTTTGTTGATAGTGGATAAGTAAAAAAATAATTTTGGCTAAAACTTGTAGTTGAATGCATAATCTGTGTGAGCATCTCTTTTGATCTATGAGCTGTCATCAGACTGTTATGACTTATGAGAGTAAAGAAGAGCATCAGCTTTCAGGTGTGTATAGTAAAGGAACATGATGATTTAATTCTCAATCCAGAGGCTCTACAGACTGCAATCACTCTGAGGATAAGAAACGAATAACCTTTTGAAATTCTTCTTGAAAATAGGAAAGTCTATTGTAGTTATCAGGTATTCGTGTGCCAGAAATTGGTCTCTTGAATTATATCTGTGATGTGTGAAAGCTATTGGTTTTATGCATTCTACAGCATGATGATGAGTTTAATCATTTACTTATAGTAACTGAGGACAATAATTAGTCTAATTTTCTCTTTCTTTTTTTCCTCATTTTTTCCCCTTTTCATTTTATTGCCTTGTCAGGGGATGGTGTTTGACCTTGAAAAAGGTTCTACTTTGTATATTGATCTTGCAAAATCTAACTCCAGGTCTAAGCGCTTACGAGCAGGTAGATTTCTACTTGAACTATTTTTTTCCTTATATGCTTGTTTTGGCTATTTCTATCGTTTGTTGGCTAGTAGGTAAACCCTTTTTACATCCTACAATCAGATGATGGGAGTCAAGGTTCAGAAAAGAGACTAAAAGGATATGCGGCTTTTTCAAGGAGCGATGATCCTGGTAAGATGCGTGCTCTAGTGTAATTGGGCAATGCATATATTTCTGTCTTCTCGTGGAGCTCCCTTATACTGGAATATATATACTAGGTCCATTCATGAATTACTGTCTTTATTTATTTTTCTACCTGTTGCTGATTGAATGGAATTTATCTGATCTCTTTTGAGGCTCTAGCTAGTTAGTCACATGAGGACACATTATTCTAAGAGCTCACTTTACACATGTTTGCACGCTTGGGCACTAGCAGGTGTTGGCAGCATTCACACGCCTGGAATGGGTAATTCTGCTTACAACACGATTGGTTATCCTTCCACACAAAGGTCATCTGCGCACTACCTATGCACATTTATACTACTTGGAAGTGATTACCTCATTATGCTTAAATGATTACTTCTAGCTGAAAGGTTGAGGCCAAGCAGAAAGACCACTTGCAACTTGCCCTATTCCTGAAGTTAGAGTACTATGTTAGTTTCGTGTGCCAATAATTGAGAGATGCTTCTAAATCCTAATTTGTCTTTTCATGATCCAGTTTCCGGAATGTTGATGGTGGATCGATGAGTGGGGCTTCTTCAAGTCGGTAAAGTCTACTACTCGAGTATCTGATTCATTTTCTTGAAAGGATCTCCTTGCCCATATAATTATACCAAGGGCTGTTGCTTTGGAAAAACCCTGTCCTCTTTTAACACTTTCTCAATCATCTTGTACTTGGAAAGAAAGTAACTGATTTATTATACCAGATATTATCAAGGATAAAATTAAATACCGATCGAATTTGAAGCGGTCAGAAAATAATTTTTGAATTTAATCCCACATATACGTTCGAAAAACATTATAAATACCTCTCCCAAAGAATGAAACCTAATGACATTGCATAAAAGCCTATTAAGGGATTTTACAAGGCCTTTATCACATGAACTTAAGAGTAGCTAGATCGGCATGGCATGTCCTCTTGAGCAAGTTGACATGGTGGTCATATCTGGCTCATACAAGGGCATGGTCTGTGCAATATTTAAAGGTCATAAAAGCTTTGGCTTGCTGACTATATTTTTCGATTAAACAATCTACTTGTAGTGGTATGATTTGCTCCTTAGTAGCTCATTTAAATCACGTCGAGCAATAGCCAAAATTGAGTTTCTCCTTAGTCTTGTCTATTGTACAATTAAAAACTTCTTTTTTCTCTAAATATTGCTTTTCCTTTTTGTTTTGTGTACTCTCCAAATTTACAGACTGGTACTCCATGTCCAACAATATTTGTGGCTAATCTGGGTCCAACCTCCTCTGAGGAAGAGCTGATGCAAGTGTTTTCAAGGTATAGTATCTTTCTGATTACATTTTGAGATACTAATAAAGCAGAATTTTAAAAGCGATGTTCACTTTTTTGTGGGCTTTCAATAGGTGTCGTGGATTTTTAAAATTGAAGATGCAAAGCACCTATGGAGCTCCTGTTGCATTTGTTGACTTTCAGGTATGTTACAATCCGATTGTATAAACTTTTTTCATTATAACACTTTTAATTTTTTTGTACCGTAAAGCTTGACATGAGGTTACCTGTGTGCGCTATGACTGGCATTCTTTTGGTGGGGTCTATGTGCACCTTGTTTTCTTCTCGTTCCTTGTTTTTTTGTTGTTTTTTGTCTTTTTCTTGGACAAACTAAAGATCATTTTGTACTGTATGCACTCAGGATACTGCCTGTTCAACTGAGGCTCTAAGTTATCTACAAGGCACAGTTCTCTATTCCTCAACATCTGGCGAAGGGATGCGGCTGGAGTATCCTTTTTGATCTAGTTACCAGTTTGCCATTTTTTACTCGACGGGATAATTACAAAAATACCCTTGATGTTCAGTTTGATTACAGCTCAACTATCTTTCAAAATTATAAATTCGGTATGATATTTGTTTCCATTTTACAAATTGCATCCTCAATAGAGGGTACTTGATTAAGCAGATACAAAAGGTGTTTGTAATACCTTTGTAGTTTTGAAAGATAACTGAATGTGTTTGTAATTAAGCTAAACCTCGGGGGTAGTTTTTGTAATTATCACTCTGCTTTTAGGGATAATTACAAAAACTAACACCGAGGTTTAGGTTAATTACAAAAAAAAAAAAAAACGAGTTTTTGGAAACTACAAAAAACCTTGTGATAAGCAAAAATAATTCAAACACCCCCTTTACATTTGTAAAAATATTGCAATTACCTCCATAAATTTAACATAGAATCAAATCTCAAGGGTTTTTTTGTGTGTAGTTTTTAGACATTTTTGGTTCTTTTGTAATTACCTAATCCTCAGGGGTAGTTTTTGTAATTATTCCTTTGCTTTTATGCTATCTGTTCTTGTATTTTAGGAATAACTTCTTGGTTTTGTTGTTTAAGTGACATTAAGCTATTCCTTAACCAGAATCTAGATACGCAAAGTCTCGGATGGGCATGCGTAGTAAGAAGTCCAGGTAAAAATGATACAATACCAAGCTAAAAGGAAAGCTCGGGTCTTCGATAGGCAATTGCTAGCAGAGTATAATGCATTGCCAGATGAATATACTCACTGGGATTCAATTTCGTAGCTTTGTCCTTAACCACAACAGTAATATCTAATTTTTAGCTATTGCTTTGATAAAGTAAAGACTAAAGACTTGTAGATCTTGTAGCATAACCTTTTGTTTATTTTAGATATTCCTGTTAATTATGTTGTGATGGAGACTTGTATTGAGAGTTTTGAGACGTAGTTGTGGAAAGATTCAATTCACAAACGAGTTAGTTGTTTTTTTTTTTTTTTTTTTTATTTTTATTTTTTATAGTTAATGTCTTTAGCTACTCATTTAATTGTTAATGGTAAATGTCACACTGGATATAAGTCAACAGAGTTGGCTATATCTGTTTCTGCCAACATTAAAGGATGGTTTTCTTCTATATATGCCTATGATGCAATTGTCAAACGTTGGAGGAGAAAATTGTGTAGCCATTGTTTTCTTCACCCACCCTTTTGACTTTATTTAAGTAAAATTATAAAAACTATATCTTTGGTGTTCGTCTTATTGTAAAAATTCAGTTATCTTTTCAAGATCATATGGGTAACTAGAAAAATTACTTTTGTGGTTAGACTAACTACAAAAAATTCAGCTATCTTTGAAAATTATAAATATTGCATTGATATTTGTTTCTACTTTGCACCTACACAATTTAAGGAGATAATTGTATTGCTTCGAGGGTGCATTTGAATTTTGAAAGATAATTTTTTTAAAGTAGGACAGTTTTAGGGGTGGTTTTCCTTCCCGTAAACTCTTTTTCTTTCAATCTTGTACGTGTCATGTTGAGAGTCGGATATTAATTTGCACATAACATATTATTTGCTAAAAAAACTCCAAAATGCAATATTTATTCATTCCTATTTTCAAAATCATTAATTACATCAAATTATTATTTTACTTAACACCTCACTATCAACTATCATTATTTTACAATCATATCACGAATATACTATTTATTATCTCATATTTTTCAATTCATCAATCATATCCCATCACCATTTTATTAAATAAATCACCACATCAACTATCATCGCATTTTCATCTTATATCTAACTACACTCTCAATTTATTTTTACTTTTTCAAAATAATTTTTCACGCCATTCTCTGCTAAAATAGATACAATCAGAACGAAAATCCAACCATCCACAAACTAAATATCAAACCCCATTCTTATCTTAGGATGCAAGATTTCATTACGTCTTTATCGCCCACATAAGTCTAAAGATGATAGGTATTTTGAATCAAGACGATTTTTCGGGTTGATGTCGGTGACTAACGTGGCATTATTTAGGACGTGAGAAATTCCCTCTCCATGTTGGGAGTGAGAATTTTGATGCCACAATAATTGGTTCTTTTTGACTTAGGGGAGGTAAAAAACATAGGATGTCTGAGAAATAATTGAGAGATAAGATTTGCTTTCAGATTTGGCTCAACCTCGGCATTAACAAAAAACTGGATATATGCTGTACTTTGCTATCTGAAAAAGCAGCCCCATGTTCAATGACAATGGTGAAGTGTTTGTTTTCTTCAAATATAAAATGAATCTTGTACAGATTTATCTCTCCGGGATTTGCGGCTGTTTGATTCTAATTTGTCAAATTTTGTTTTAGTATTATAATGATGCAATTCCGACATTAATTGGCAATCCAATCCGATGTATGATCCCTAAAAAAAAATGCAATGTATGAAGCTTTTTTTTATGAACACCCCTCTCTAGAGCTGTGTATATACATACATATATATATACCCACATATATGATCCATCCTTAGTTTAAGCATTGCAATTCTATCGTCAGATCATGCTTGTAATTAAACAAACAATGCCTAAACTAAGTCCAAAAAACACACAAAGCTCAAGCCCACATATTGAGATTTTCTGTTCTACTTCCATGTTCCACTTTCTATTCCATTGAATCAAATGAATGACGTATATGTATACGAGATGATGTCACAATTGTCTGGCATATCTTTTATACAATATATATAACTGAAGTGAAACATGAAAAGTCAAAAAAGAGATCTCATCCCCAAGCCCACAACTAATGGGGTCCAAATTAAATGATATTGTATACACAATGCCTGATTGGATTATACTTTGGATAGTTGGGTACACATACCCAAATCTTTATCATTTAAGGACTCTTATCATTTCAATTACACAATCATTATTTATGAATTGATTGTATCTAGATCTACTCCTAACTTGAGCGTCTAAGTCTGTCCAATAGAGAATGGTTGTACGTCAGCAGACCCTACTATAATAATGTCCAGGTTTGTGAAGCATCCATGATTTATATTGGTGGCGGCGATAAAGAAAGAAACATTTGTCTCGGCGATAGTCAGACGTAAACTTAAAAACTGAGTTATAAAAAAAAACTAACAATAAAGCTATCCAAAGGTTTTGTAAATAAGGGTCTATTTAACACGTGAAGAGGTAGAGGAATATTATGCCAAAGCCACCCAATATGTAATACATGTAGCAAAGGACAAACATAGGTAAGTATTGATATAATTAAAACCAAAGCATACAATTGCACAGGACTTTCCTAAAAAAAAAAAAATTGCACAGGACAACTTCTTTTTTAGCCTAATAATATATGTAAGAGTGCGCTTCCCACTACAATATTTGGTGTCTAATGGATGAAGTGGCATCTCACATTAATATTTTTTAAATTACTGTGGTATCTCTGATTCCTAATATGAATGTTAGAAAAATATATATTTGTATTTTTCTTTTTTTTTTTTTTTGCTAAATATATTTGTATTTTTCAGTATGGCCTATATGTTGGAAATTTGGTCTTGAGAAATGGGTGTTGACCCGATTTTGACCAAATAATTAAGTGGTTTCCATTTGTGATAAATAGAATAAAATTATTTGTAAAAATTCTACTAAGAGAGTAGATGAGAATAACATTTGGAATTTCTCAAACCGATTCCGGATGAATGAGAATTTAATGCTATAAGTTAGCCACTTAATACAAATAAATGATATGGAAAATGAAAAATGTGGGGAAGGATATATGCTCCATCCCGTAGGAAAAATGAGGCAAAGTTGCACACTTAATATATCCCAAGTTGGACATATGGGTTTGTGCCCTTGGAGGCACCCAAGTTTTTAAAGGGGTGAGGACCTACATGCTTGTGGATTTGGTTCAAAATCTTGTGCCTTGCCAAGCATGGCCGGCTCGGCCGGCTTGGCATGGGCTTCAAGGCCCTTATTCTTTTGGACCAAAAACCTTTAAAATTAATTAATTAATTAATTTTTGTAATTAATTAAATTAAATGGATTTAATTAATTTTTGTAATTAATTAAATCGATTTCAACTGAAAGTTTCGGCCCAAGCGCACGGAGAGACGGCCCGTGCGGTCGGGTCGTGCTCTCCCCGCGCGAGATGTTAGAAGTAGCGCACATCTTTGAGCACGACCCGTCTGACGGGTCGTGCTCCCTGTCGAGACTTTGCGCCCGGTAGCGGCGAAGCACGACGACGTCTTGTCTGTTCGATGAAAATGTGCCTTTTCGAGCCTACAGACGCGATTTTCCGTACGGGCACTTGCTTGCCTATATTATTAACGTCCCTAATGATGAATTGAGACACGAAAATTATCAGAGATTAACCGGTCATTCGGCATTCAAAGCATCTTGATCATTACCTTCCTTTGTAGCTTGAAAGTCAGAAAAACACTTTGTAGTTCTCGTGTTTCGGGTTTGCAAGTCTTTATAAACTCAAACTGAAATAGTCGTTGTATCTTAGGGACGTGCGCGGAACCGTTGCACTTGATATACGGGGCATTTTCGTTTTGCGGAGACGATTCTAAATCGCCTCGACTAATCCTAAACACTTAGCCATTTTCTTCCAAACAGAAACCTTCCAGATATTCTATCCAACAATCGCAAGACGAAAACTCTGTTTCTGTTGAAGATGATGGCATCTAGTTCGATATCTTTCACACCTATGGCTGTCGGCTGCCGCTCGCCGCTCACGCTCAAAAAAAGCCACCTAAGTTCTCGGTGCCGACTTCAAACGTTGGCAACAAAAGATACTGTTCTACTTCACCACCTTGGGGTTGGCTCGTTTTCTGAAAGACGACCCCTACTGCCGTTGGAGATGACGAAGTTGGCAACAACCGGAGAATCACTGTGGATGTTTGGCATAACAACGATTTTCTATGTCGCAACTGCGTCTTGAACGGGCTAGACGACACTCTCTACACCATCTATAGCACGTTCAAGACGTCCAAGAAACCGTGGGAATCCTTGGAGAAGAAGTACAAGACGGAAGATGCCGGCACAAAGAAATTTGTTGTCGGCAAATTCCTTGAGTATAAGATGGTTGACACCAAGACGGTGATCAACCAAGTTTAGGAGATTCAAATCATCCTTCACGACTTAGTGTCTGAAGGGATGATTTTGAATGAATCCTTTCAAGTGGCTGCAATTATCGAAAAGTTGCCGCCATTGTGGACGGATTTCAAAAACTACCTCAAGCACAAGCGCAAAGAGATGGGCTTGAGGATCTAATTGTTCGGCTTCGCATCGAAGAAGACAACCGGAAATCAGATGTGAAATCCAGCAAGTCTGGAATGGAGGCTAAGGTTAATCTTGCAGAATCGAGCACTAGCAAGAAACGCAAGCACTCTAGAAAGGAAAAAGGAAAAGCCAAAAAGTGTAAGGGGAATTGCTACAATTGTGGCAAACCGAACCACATGGCGAAAGATTGCCGACACCCGAAAAAGGGCAATCAAGGTGGCAACCAACAAGCCAATGTGACGGAGGACAAGTCGGTTCCAATCGACATGTCGGAGCTCGATCTCACTGCCGTTGTGTTTGAAGCCAATATGGTGGATTGGTGGATAGATACCGGGCTACTCGTCACATTTGTGCCGACAAGGAGATGTTCTCCTCCTACACTCCGATTAATGGAAGGAAGTTGTTCATGGGGAACTCTTCGACTTCCAACATCGTTGGGCTTGGAAAGTGGTGCTCAAGATGACTTCCAGGAAGGAGCTTACGCTTGTGGATGTGCTGCATGTCCCGGACATCCGCAAGAATTTGGTTTCCGGTCCTTTGCTTAGCAAGGCCGGGTTTAGACTAGTGTTTGAGTCCGACAAGTTTGTAATGACCAAGAATGGTCAGTTTTTATGTAAAGGTTACCTTGATAAGGGCCTGTTCAAAATGTCTGTAATGTCTGTTTTCCGCCAAGAGGCGAAGAATAAAACTATTACTTCTATTTACTTGTTGGATTGTTCTAATTTATGGCATGATAGATTAGGACACGTAAACTTCAACACAATTAAAAGGTTAGTGAATCTGGAATTAATACCTACGTTTAAAACCGATTCACAAGACAAATCTTGAAATTTGTGTTGAAGCAAAATTGGCCAAGGCACCGTTTCATTTGGTAACGAAGTACCAAACTACTCGAGTTAATTCATACAGATGTGTGTGATTTAAAACTTGTGCAAACCCGAGGTGGGAAAAAGTACTTCATAACGTTTATAGACGATTGCACAACATATTGCTATGTGTATCTCTTGAAAAGCAAAGATGAAGCTTTTGTAGCTTTTAAGACTTATAAGAATGAAGTTGAAAATCAGCTTAATTTGAAAATTAAGATGATTCGAGTGATAGGCGGAGAGTATGTTGCTCCGTTTGAGGAATTTTTCTCGGAAGCGGGTATAATTCATCAAACGACTGCGCCTTTACTCACCTCAATCAAATGGAGTTTGAACGCAAAAAATCGTACTCTTAAGGAGATGATGAATGCAATGTTGATAAGTTAAACTTACCCCAAAACTTGTGGGGGAAGCCATACTTTCTACTAACTACATTCTTAATAAGATCCCACACAAAGGTAAAAATGAAACTCCATATGAGTTATGGATGGGGACGTAAACCGTCATATAAATACCTCAAAGTGTGGGGATATTTGGCTAAAGTCGAAGTACCTAAGCCGAAACAAGTTAGGATCGGTCCGAAGAAGGCGATCGATTGTGCTTTCATTGGATATACTAACAATAGCGATTGCATATCGTTTCTTAGTGCACAAGTCGGCAATTCTGATATAAATGAAGGTATGATTATTGAATCAAGAAATGTTGTATTCTTTCGAGAATATCTTTCCGAACAAAGAACGGAAAGAAGAAAGTTCGATAAACGGACTTGTGATCTTTTGCAAGGTTACCTCAAAGTGATGATGAAGAGGAACGAAGACGCGATAAAAGGACAAAAGTAGCTAAGTCTTTTGGTCCTGATTTTCTAACTTATATGTTAGAAAACGAACCCCAAACTATTCAAGAAGAATTGTTAGTCTAGAAGCTCCTCTCTCGGAAAGAAGCTATCAATAATGAGATAGATTCCATCATGCAAAATCATACTTGGGAGTTAGTTGATCTCCCACCGGGTTGAAAACCTTTGGGATGCTAGTGGATCCTTAAAAGGAAGTATACAGATGGATCTATCGACAAGTATAAAGCCCGATTGGTAGCTAAAGGGTTTAGACAAAATGAGGGATATGACTTCTTTGATACATATTCTCCTCGTCGAGGATTACGTCCATTCGTGTTCTCATTGCTATTGCAACTTTGCATAACCTTGAGATACATCAAATGGACGTTAAGACTGCCTTCTTGAATGGTGACTTGAAGAGGAGATCTATATGGAACAACCCGAGGGGTACGTTGCACCCGGTCAAGAGCGAAAGGTGTGTAAATTTTTTAAGTCACTTTATGGACTAAAACAAGCACCTAAGGAATGGCATGAAAAGTTTGACTCAACTATGAAGTCAAACAGTTTCAAGATCAACGAATGTGACAAGTGTGTCTACATTAAAGGTACTACAAATGATTACGTCATAGTATGCCTTTATGTGGATGATATGTTGATCATGGGTAGTAGTCATGATTTAATCGTGAATACTAAGAACATGTTGAAGAAGAAATTTGACATGAAGGATATGTGATTATCTGATGTTATATTAGGGATTAAAATCTCTAGAACTTCAATGGAATTGTCTTGTCACAGGACCCGTTATGTCGAAAGCATACTCGGAAAGGTTTAATGCTTTTAATAGTCCTCCGACTAAGACACCTGTAGATCTAAGTCTACACTTGGCCAAGAATAGAGGCGAACCAGTTTCTCAGCTGGAATATGCAAGGGTAATTGGCAGTCTGATGTAGTTAACAAATTGTACACGACCAAACATTGCATATTCGGTGAGTAAACTAAGTAGTTCACAAGTAACCCAGTGCGGATCACTGAAACCCGTGACAAGGGTACTTAGATATTTAAAGTATACCATGAACTATGAAATACTTTATACAAGATATCCGCGATATTAGAAGGATAATGTGATGCCAATTGGATATCGGACACAAAAGACTCCAAGTCCACAAGTGGATTTGTTTTCACAATAGGTGGATGAGCGGTGTCGTGAAAGTCTTCTAAGCGGACATGCATAGCTCGATCCACTATGGAATCCGAGTTCATTGCTTTAGATAAAGCTGGAGAAGAAGCGAGAATGACTTAGAAACTTCCCCGAGGATATTTCGTGTTGGAATAAGCATGTGCTGCTCTTTATGATACACTGTGATAGTCAATCGGCAATCGAAAGGGCACAAAGTAGTATGTATAATGGTTAGTCTAGACATATACGTCGAAGACACAATACCATTAGGCAGTTGATTTGGAATAGGGTTATTTCGGTTGACTACGTGAAGTCAAAGGAAAACCTTGCGATCCGCTTTACGAAAGGCATAAATCGAGATCAACTGTATAAGTTGTTAAGGGAATGAGTTTAAAATCCACAACTTAAAGAATGTTCATAGCGGTAACTCAACCTTGTGAATTGGAGATCCCAAGACCTTGGTTCAATGGGACAACTAAGTTATGAATGTTCGATTGAACACTTGGAAAATGTGTTAGCTCATTCTTGATACATCCAAGTGAATGTAAACCCTGTTGAATGTGGTGAGGTTAAGTTTAAGACTTTTAATGATTCCTATACCGTAAGGTGGAGTATGGCAGGATACTCTTCAATAGGAGATCACCTATATAAGTGAGAAGTAATGGCCGCTTCAAAAGAAACACTTATGAACCTAAGATATGGTCCAGGGCGAAATGGACACAATGTGAGAACAACAAGTGTTAGAGTTATTATTGTGTAACTACCGTTGTCTTGGTTTACACAAACGATCGAGTAGTTCAAGACATCACGTCACTAAGCAACTAGTAAATCCGATAGTATTTTACTAAGGAAGGTTCAAAGCCACAAGCTACCTATCCGATGCAATAACGATTTGCGAGACTTTCAAGCGAATTTGCTTACACGCATGCATTAATTTGATTCATGTGGGGGATTGTTAGAAATTTGGTCTTGAGAAATGGGTGTTGACCCAATTTTGACCAAATAATTAAGTGGTTTCCATTTGTGATAAATGGAATTAAATTATTTGTAAAAATTCTACTAAGAGAGTAGATGAGAATAGCATTTGGAATTTCTCAAACCGATTCCGGGTGAATGAGAAATTAATGCTAGACGTTAGCCACTTAATACAAATAACTAGTATGAAAAATAGAAAATGTGGGGGAGGAGATATGCTCCATCCCACATAGGAAAAAGGAAGCAAAGTTTCTCAGTTAGTGCGGATGCTTCCCTCTTTTGTTGGCTTTTTGCGGGGAGTGCTCCACCACAGGTTCCACGCAGGTCGATGATTGTGATTTGGCGAGCCCCTCGGTCTCCTCGGATCAAATTAACACGGATGGTTCGTTTGATCGGGACACTTTGATTCTTTGGCGGAGGGGATTGATTCGTGATCATTCGAAAGCGGACTTATGTTGGCTTTCCATTGTTCTCTCCGGGCGGTGTCTAGCTTTCATGTCGAGCTTCTAGCTGGAGATGGGGCTGCGACATGCTCGTCTTTTTCTCTTTAGATTTGGATCGAGTTGGGCGCACGCGGTGGTCACCACGATCACTTCCGGTGGCCTTGGCTCTTGGCGGTTTAGCACACCCCGATTCGCATTCGAACATCTTGAGGACCTTGATGTCGATTTCCTACATACACAGAGAGGGAATCAACCAAACAGATCACCTTGCGAGTTGGGAGTTCGATAAAGTTTGCGTAAATTAATAATGTTAAAATAGTAATACGCGTGCAACACACAAGTTGAATTACTAGTTGACTTTAATTGCCAATTCATCTTGGAACCGCCCATATTGTGTTGGGCGGGCCGATCTTTGTCATTGTTGGTTATTCCTCTATTTCTTCGATGAGAAATGCGAGTCCTGCTTTTGTCCACTTTCTCCATCCCCCTCTATCAAAATGATCAAAAAGGAATTTCTTCTTCTTATTCCCGTGTTTGATCTCTTCTCCTTCGGACCTTTACGAGGATGGGTGCCTCTCGACAAAAAGAGACTTTTTCCAAAAGCATTTTTGCTTCCATACCTATCTCCTAGAACTCGTTGGCTCAGCGTCCACCGAAAGTCGCTTCGTCACCGCAAGATTTGGTCGACTCCTATCCAATAGATGGAACGGCTTAGAAAAAAGGGCTTCTCTTTGTCCTGGTACCTTTTTAGTTATCCTATACGTTATGTGCTTAGAAACATAGTTACACGACTTTTGATTAATTAAGTCCCCCTTGACCCTCTTCTCTCGTAAACCCCAACCCGAGAGAGCTAGGAAAGAAATTTGAATTGGCTCTACTAATTTCCCGATTTTCTTTGATGGTTGCAAGTCGTAGAACTTAGAACACCTAGAACACAACGAGCGAGTCATATTCAAATTTCCTCCTCGGGTCTCTATAAAATGAATGAAAAGCCGGGTGAAAGCACAAAAGGAGAGAGAAAAGTAAAAAGGTCATTGTTGATGAGGGCACGGCTTCTCACCACCTCCTAGCTCATTCGGATGGACCAAAACAAATGGATATCCGAGCTTAATTTCTCGATTGGTAGTGATATGTTATTTGTTCTTTGATTTTCTCCGCCTTGACGAGCATGATATTGTATGACATTTTGATTATTTGATATACGGTAGGGGATCACGCCTCAATCCCCACCCCTCGGGGTGTTATTATTATTATTTTTTTTTAAAAGTTGGACATATGGGTTTGGGCCCTTGGGGCACCCAAGTTTTTAAAGGGGTGAGGACCTACATGCTTGTGGGTTTGGTTAAAGACACACACATGCTGGCCTCTGCGCCCTTTCCGGCTCGACTCGGCCAACAATCCGGTTCGCGGGCCGTGGGCAAAAAATTGGGCTTGGAGACCCTTATTCTCTTTGGACCAAAAACCTTTAAAAATAATTAATTAATTAATTTTTGTAATTAATTAAATTAAAGGGATTTAATTAATTTTTGTAATTAATTAAATCGGATTACAACCAGGAAAGTTTCGGCCCAGCGACGGGCAGGAGCACGGCCCATGCGGTCGGGTCGTGCTCTCTGTCGAGACTTTGCGCCCATCATGCGCGGGTAGGCGCACGACCGTGCTCCCGGGTCGTCGCTCTGAGCAGTGCGTGCATTCGGTGAAAATGTGCCTTTTCGAGCCTACGACGCGATTTTCCGTGCGGCGATTTGCTTGCCTATATTATTAACGTCCCTACCATGAATTGAGACACGAAAATTATCGAGAGATTAACCGGTCATTCGGCATTCAAAGCATCTTGATCATTACCTTCCTTTGTAGCTTGAAAGTCGGAAAAACACTTTGTAGTTCCCAAACTTCGGGTTTGCAAGTCTTTGTAAACTTCAAACTCAAACAAATAGTCGTTGTATCTTAGGGACGTCTTTCTCCGCGCCCAGAACCGTTAGCACTTGTATACGAGCCGTTTCGTCTTGCGGAGGCGATTCTAAATCGGGCCTCGACTAATCCTAAACACTTAGTCATTTTCTTCCAAACGAAACCTTCCGGATATTCACTTATATAGGTTCTATTTCACCATGAATCTCTCGATTTCCCGGACGAAAAATAAACTTCAAATCAATAATGCGCATATACCAATTTGAATGAATAAAGCATAATATAAGTGAATCACACAAAACATGAAGATTTTTATTAAAAACATACACACCTTAATCACAAATCCATTCTAGAGTTCATTACATTCAAACACTTAGGAGTTTTAGCTACACATGCCTTTGACACAAGAATAAATTACACAAGAAGATGTAAACATTGTAGACATGGTGTACTTATCTTTATCAAAATCTCAATTGACTTGATGATGTTGCTCCAAGCCTTCTTCCCAATGTTGCCTCAAGCTTACTCCTCCAAGACCCGCCGATCCCAATTATGAATATGATGAATTATCTAATCAAATACATGAATGAATTATGAATGATGATTCTTCCAACTTCAACTCTTGGCTTTTATAGACACCATTTAAAGTATAATAATACATTGATGGTGCCATCTTTTGCTAAATAATTGCCTCCACTTTCATTGTTGGTTGGTGAATTCTTGTACTCAATTGATGATTGAGGAATATGGAGATATGGTGGAGCAAAATTGGGTTTGGTTGGTGAGTTTTTCATAGAAAAATTGCAAAAGGAAGTCCCGACATGGCCATGTCGCAGAACACACCCTGCCATGCTTTGTCGACATGGTGATGGCTCAAAAGCTACCTTTAAAACCGTAGGCAAGTGCACCTATCGTTTTATAGTATAGATTATTGAGTCCGAGTGTCATTCCCACGAGGATTGTAAGTACTAATAATTACCGTCTTTTTGTTATTTAATCTAACAATTTTTCAGAGTTTTTGTTTGATAAACAAAAAAATAAAGAATCTAAATTATCAAAGTGTAAAAATTAAGTAAAATTTGTAGAATAAGAAATCAAGATATAGAAGTGTGTTTGAATGTAAATCCTCTAGAATGTTTTTGTGATTTGACAAGTTAAAAATTCAACCATAAGCCCTTAAGCAAAAACCAACCTCTTTTAATAAAATCTCATGTTATGTGGACCGTAGAAATTCCCGATTTAAGTTCATCCCTTTCTCAAGGCGAAAAACTCCTAATCTCAAGTTGATTAACTGAAATCTCTTTCTAGTTAAAACCCCAAGATTGCATTATAACGATTTATGAATTCCCGTATTAGGTTTGACCCTAATCCGGAAGATTTATGTCGTCCCATATCTAGGATTGCATGCAACTCTTTTCACTTATACAATTTCTTTTTCACCATAAATCTTTCGATTACCCGATGAAGAAAAGATATCAAATTAATATACCGGAAATATTAACTCAAATGAGATAAGCATGATATAAGTGAATCACACAAGACATGATGATTTTATTAAAAACATACAAACCTCAATCACAAATCCATTCTAGAGTTCATTACACTCAAACACTAAGATTTTAGCTACTCATGATTTTGACAAAAGAGTAAATTACACAAGAAGATTTAAGTATGGTAGACATGGTGTACTTATCTTTCTCAAAATCTTAATGGACTTCTTCCTTGGTTGATGATGTTGTTCCAAGCCTTCTTCTCCAATATTGCCCCAAGCTTTCTTCTCCAAGACCTCTTGATCCCAATTCTACTTAATGAAGTGAATACAATGAATATTTCATGAGTATCTAATGAATGAATCTCCCAATCTCAACCTTTGGCTTTTATAGGTAACCAATACATTGATAGTACTCTCTTTTATTAAACAATCACCCCCATTTTCCTTGTTGGTTGGTGAATTCTTGTATTCAAGTGATGAGGAGGGGACATGGAGACATGTTTCAAAGAAAATAGGGTGTTAAAAGTGTACAAAAGTGGCCAAAATGGGTTGGTTGGTGAGTTTTCCCCAAATTCCGCAAAGAAAAGTTGCAAAAAGAGGTCCTGACACGCCCCTGTTGGCGGCGACGGCCAGGCCGTCTTTGCAATAAATTTGTGAAGACACGCGCGACACGGCCAGCCGCCGTGTTCCTGTTTGTGCATTTTTTCCTCTTCTTTTGATCCCCTTCAACATGGCCGTGTTCAGGTGACACGGTTTGGCCGTTTTGGACCCTTTTTCCAATTTTTATCCAATTTATTTCCTTCTTTTTTGAATATGGCCATGTTACTTGACACCCTAAGTCATGTTGAGTGATTTTCTTGCCTTTTTCAATTAATATTGGCTTCACATTGCTCCAAATTGCTCCACCTATAATGTTAAACACATCACACGATGAAATGCTACGAAAATACTTGAGAAACTATGATTTTTCTAACAAAACAATTCAAAAACTATTGAATTAATAATACAAAATATGTACAAAATGACACTTATCAAACCGCCTCCAACTTGGAAATTTTGCTTGTCCTCAAGCAATTTTTAAAACAAAGAGATGGGTTGAAAAAAAAGAGATATCTATTTTCACAATTTCGACATGATTGAAGTGAATCGCTAACCTTTTCCTTCCCATTAAGCCAATTCATCCGTTTTTTCAAATCAACCAATTTGTTAAAAAGAGAGTGACTTCAATAATTGGAATCGTTCAAAACATCACAGTTGTCATATCACGAAAAATTTGTCGTTCATATGCTTAGATCAAATACAAAAATGTAATGATAAAAGGAGAAGTCCAAAACTCGGGTCGTTTCATTTTTTTATAGCAAATATAATTATAAAATCGGGACATTTTTGAGGCAAACTTCCACTAGGTTTAAATTTTGAATGTCTTTTCAAAAACTCCTAGGGTGGTGTCCCATATTCATATTTGTGTCGCCGTTTTACGTAAGAGACAAACATGGGGCTCATGAATGCTCCTAGTTACTAAGCAACAACAAACAGAGGAATATAACCTCGATTTGTCCCTTTATATAACAGTATTAGCACATTTTTTTTTTTTTTTTTCAATTTTCGTTTTTTTTAACCCGAGTTATGGTTTCTCTAGTGATCATGACACAAAGTATCTAGATTTAAGCAAAGTGTCCAAGCTAACTTCATGACATTAAACTCTTTTGGTCAAATTCATCCTTTTACTAGAGTCACGCAGTTTAAAAACATTCTGGCAATTTGAGTTTTCAAAAAGATGACTTTTTCGGGATAAAAATGATCATAACCAATCCACAACCAACTTATCTAATTGTAAAAAAAATTACCTCATTTTTGTTTGCAAGAAATTGATGAAGTGCATAAAAGGAAACGAAATATCCACAAAGATAGCTAAAATACGCAAAGCTAAAGGAATTAGTTCAAATCCAAGCGTTCTAACAAATCTCACCACCCCCAACTTCAAGGGTCACATTGTCCCCAATGTGAAGAAGGGATGTGATACAAAATGGAGCAAAAGAAACTAGAACTAAGACAAAGACAAATACGACCTTATGACGGTGGCGGGAAGTGCCCTTGAGAGAGGTGCCATTGGTGGATTTGGGAGAAAAGGGCGTTTTGTTGTTGTTGCTCCTCTCGAATGTCCCGAATGACGCCAAATTGCTGCTCCATCATTTGTTGTTGGCGATCAAGCATATTCTGCTGGCGTTCGAGCATCGTTTGTTGATATGATAACATGTCTCTTTGGTGTTGTTGCTCCTGTAGAATAGCTTGAAAATTAACTTGTTCATGCGGTGGTGGTGGGTGAGATGAAGGAGTATGGGGTGGTGAACCCTTGGAGGATGGTGGTTCGGGAGCATCATCCTCTATGGGCGGTAGAGTGAGGCGGAGTGCAGCCGATCTCGGATTGTGTCGCATACCCATCAACCAATTGTCACGATTACGAATTGTAGTTCGTGTCGGGTCGAGAAGCAATAGGCGTTGGGGTGTATGTCGAAAAAGCAAGCAAAATTGATCATTGACTCTTTCAATTAATTTTATAGCAGTACATACCTCGAGATCAATACGCGTGCTTCCTCGCGCTTGTTGTAAATCCGTTAAGTCATACTCAAAGTGAAGAGCAATTGGGGTAATGAGGCCTCCAACAAGAATTTTACTACATTCGCCCGCCCGACTTTAAAAATGGCGTGCTAAGTGAGACCCTGTGTCGAGGTTTTTGCCGTAAACCATAGCCCACAAAAACAAGAGTTCGTCCTTCCTCAAATTCCCGTCACTTTCCCCCTACCGAACAAGTGTCTTTGGCCATCACACGATGCATATAACGAAACAGGCATTTATTACGCGTGATACTTTAGCACGGGAAGCAACATACTGACATGAAGGGGCTATTTCATTCCAAAAACGCTGGGCATTAAAGTCGGTAGGAAAGCGTCTGTCACCGCCAATTGGAAGACCATATATTTGGTTGAAGTCGGCAAGAGTCAATGTATATTCTTGATTGAACAAGCGGAAAGAGATGAGGCCATCCCGAGCATGAGTTCCCGTTAGAATTTCGGCGTTAAATGAGCTAAGGAATTCCAGTGTGACGCGCTCATAAGTTGGTGCTTTCGCACCCATGAATTGTTCCCACCCAACTTGCTCAAACATCCACTCAATATCTTCTTGTAGTCCAGGGTCTCCAATGTCATGGCGTCAGGATATCTGGTGTTGTGCAATGGTTTACCCAACAATTGTTGATATCGGGTTTCTTGTTCATCATCCCTGAATAGAATACCGTGACGATTACTTGGTGGATTAGCCGGGAGAGGGGCGGCGGGAGCCGCAGGGGTCCCCCTGGACCGGAAGGAGCGGTAACTCGGCCGTTTTGACATGGTAGTCCCGAAAAAGGAATTTTTGATAGCAACATGCAATACAAGGACGATTATTAATATTTCTTTGAAAACCAACTATCCTATAAAAACCATGCCTCAAGTAAATTCCCAACAACAACATCATCCCATCACCTTCAAGTTCTCATCAAAATAGCAAGTTACAACAAAGCATGGTTTCCACTTATGATCAATCATATGATTCTAACAATCAATCAATCAACAAACGCTCATATCGTTATATTTAGGCAACAATAAACCCTTTCATTCGTTTATGACCAATTTTGTTGGTGAAATTAAGCAAGATAATTCCAACAATTGACTTCACATGATTTTACCCATAAAAATTTCAATAGCACATGGGGCCAACATTATCACCATAAAAATCCAGAAATACCCTCATCTTCAACACAAATAATTAGGCATAAAAATTCCAAAAATTTAAGTTAAATCAAAAAGCCCTAAATGATAGAAATTTCAAACATTTATGAACAAATTGAAAGCACAAAAACAAAAATGATGAAATTAAACACAAAAAAAATAACCTAGAAAATCATACCTTGAAATAGAAACCCACAAGAGAAATCTCCCAAAACCCACAAAATTCCCAACAATCAATCGGTAGAAGTGTTGGCAATGGAGGAAGAAGTGTTGTATGGAAGAATTTGAGTTTAAATGGGAGTGTGAGGTGAATTTGGGGGAAATTTTGGTGAAGAAGAGGGGTTTTTAGGGTTTTGGGATGAAAAATTTCAAAAAAAATGCCCCAAATTCGACCCCCCTTTTTTTTTTGCAAAATGGACACGGACCGTGTTCCGGGCTGTTGAAAAAAAAAATTTGGGCGAACACGGCGTGTCGGGAGACACGGCCCGCCGTGTTCGGGCCAATTTTCATAATTTTGTTTTTAAAAAAATGAGTAAAAATGTTTTTGACACACGGCCATGTCGGGGACACGGCATGACCATGTATCGGGCTATTTTTTTCATTCCGAGTAAAAATGAATCTAAATGAAAAAAATTGAAACAAATTGACACAAAAATCATCGGGTTGCCTCCGGGTAGCGCTTCTTTAGTGTCGTATAGCTGGACTATTTCACCTCTAATTGTGTGATGTATTTGTGGGATCCTCAAGCTTGAGGAATCTCTATAATTATCATCGATCTTTGCCCCCAAAATAAAGCTTGAGGACGGTGTCCGTTTACCTTAAAGGTGCCCATTTCCTTGTGCGTAATTTCGATAGTCCCGTAAGGAAACACTTGAGTAATGTGATGAATGGGCGGACCACCTGGATTTTAACTTACCCGGAAATAGGCGAAGTCGGGAATTGAATAGTAACAACTTGATCACCCTATTGGAATTCCCTCGTGTGCTTAATGTGCTTGTCATGCCATTGTTTCGTTCGTTCTTTGTAAATTTTTTTTGAATTCTCGTATGCCGAATTTCGCCATTCTTCGAGTTCGTTAATCTGCAATAAACGGTTATTTCCTGCACTTGACAAATCATAATTAAGCATTTTAATATCCCAAAAGGCTTTATGTTCAAGCTCAACCGCAAATGACATGCTTTACCATAGACGTGTCGGTATGGGGTAGTCTATATTGGCGTTTTGAAAGCCGTTCTATAAGCCCAAAGGGCATCATCGAGTTTGAGGACCAATCCTTGCGAGAGTGCCCAACCGTTTTTCCAAAATTCATTTTAATTCGCGGTTGGACACTTCGACTTGACCACTAGTTTGGGGATGATAAGCGGTCGCGACTCGGTGTGTGACACCATAACGCTTTAAAACCTTATCAAATTGATTATTACAAAAGTGAGTGCCTCTATCGCTAATGATGGCTCGTGGTGTACCAAACCGGGTAAAAAGTTTTTGAGAAAATGCACCACCACTCGAGCATCATTTTTAGGTAAAGCTTGAGCCTCTACCCACTTAGACACGTAGTCAACGGCTACCAAAATATATTTATTGCCAAACGACGCTTGGAAAAGGTCCCATAAAATCAATACCCCAAACATCAAAAATTTCACAAACAAGTATACCGTTTTGGGGCATTTCATTTCTTCGAGAAATATTCCTGTTCGTTGACAACTATCACAAGTTTCAACATACCGTTTTGTGTCTTTGAAAAGTGTAGGCCAATAAAAGCCCGACTCAAGGACCTTGCATGCCGTAGTATTTGCTTGATAATGTCCACCAGGTCCTTTGTGACAATGATTCAAAATGGAGATTATTTCGGGAAGTGCAACACACCTTCGTATGATTTGATCCGCACAAACTCGGAAGAGGTGGGGATCGTCCCAAATATAATACTTGAGGTCCGAAAAGAATTTCTTCTTTTGTTGATGGGTCATCCCTTTTGGGAAAATTTTTCCTGCAAGATAATTAGCGAAATCTGCAAACCAAGGAATATCAATTGAAATTGAGTTGAGGGCAAAGAGTTGCTCATCCGGGAAAGAATCGTTGATAAGTCCATTGTGTTGCTCATCGGTCTTGAGTGCTCAAGCCGAGATAGGTGGTCGGCGGCAAGATTTTCGCACCCGTTTATCTTTGATCTCCACATCGAATTCTTGGTGTAAGAGAACCCATCTAATCGATCGTGGTTTTGCGTCATTTTTGTCGAGCAAATAGCGTAAAGCGAGTGATCTGTATAAACAATGACTTTGGATAGAATCAAGTATGAGCGGAATTTGTCAAAGCGAAAACCACCACGCAAGTAGTTCCTTTTCGGTAGTTGTATAGTGGGATTGAGCAGATTCAAAGTCTTACTTGCATAGTAAATTGGCCGGAAATGTTTATCTTTTTGTTGCCCAAGTACCGCTCCTACCGCATAGTCACTAGCATCACACATGAGTTCGAACGGTTGAGACCAATCCGGAGCCACCATGATGGGATAAGTGGTGAGTTTTTCTTTCAAAGTGTTGAATGCTTGGAGACATTCATCGTTGATATCAAAAACGCATCCTTTTCTAAAAGGCGAGTAAGTGGCGGGCGATTTTTGAAAAATCTTTGATAAAACGCCTATAAAACTCGGCATGCCCCAAAAAGCTTCGGATAGCCTTTACCGAGGCGGGCGGTGGCAATTTGGAAATTGTATCAACTTTCGCTTTGTCAACTTCAATTCCCCGCAAGAAATTTTATGCCCCAAAACAATACCTTCTTGTACCATGAAGTGGCATTTTCCCGATTAAGTACCAGGTTAGTCTCTTCGCAACGAACAAGGACTTTTTTAAGATTTGCAAGACAAAGATCAAATGAATCCCCAAAAACCGAAAAGTCATCCATGAAGACTTCCATGATTTCTTCTACAAGCTCGTCGAAGATGGCAAGCATACAACGTTGAAAATGTGCTTGGAGGTGCGTTGCACAACCCAAAAGGCATGCGTCTATAGGCGAAAGTACCATAGGGACAAGTGAAAGTGGTTTTCTCTTGGTCCTCCGGTGCTATCGGGATCTGAAAATAACCTGACATGCCATCAAGGAAGCAATAATAGAGGTGACCAGATAAACATTCAAGCATTTGATCAATAAAAGGTAAGGGAAAGTGGTCCTTGCGAGTAGCATCGTTAAGTCGTCGTGTCGATGCAAACTCGCCAACCTTTATTCCGTTCGCATCGGAATAAGTTCATTCTTTTCATTTGGTACCACCATCATCCCACCTTTCTTTGGGACCACTTGAACTGGACTTACCCAATTACTGTCAGAGATTGGATAGATGAGCCCAGCATCTAGTAGTTTGATTACCTCTGCTTTAACTACCTCTTTCATGTTTGGATTTAAGCGACGCTGAGGTAGAACAACCGGCTTGAAATTTTCCTCCATCGAAATCTTGTGAGTGCAAAAGGAAGGATTGATCCCTCGAATGTCGGAGATTTTCCAAGCGATGGCCTTTTATGTTCCCCGTAATATTGCCAACAATCTATCCTTTTGATGAGAAGATAAATTGGAGGAAATAATTACGGAAGTTTGGCGTTTTAGAAATGCATATTCAAGTGTTCGGGTCACTTTTTCAGCTCCAACAGTGGTGGATCCTCAATGGATGGTTTGATATGCCCCACCTGTGAGTTTTCAATTTTTCGAACTCTTTCTGTCGTTCTGTTTTCGTTTTCCTCCAATGCGAAAAGCGGATTCCCTAAGAAAGGGGTTTTCATCCGATATACCTACACTTTGAACAATACGGTCTCCAAGAATTCGTTAGAAATCATGCTTGGTAGAGAGTTGGTTATCTCCATATCGATAAGATCAATAGCAAAACAGAGTCATCTTTATCTATCGTATTTTTCATTGATGTAGCGATTTTAAAAATGACTTGTTCATCTTCGACTCTTAAAATTAGTTTGCCATCATGCACGTCAATGATTGCCTTAGCGATAGCTAAAAATGGACGCCCTAGGATCAATGGGACTTCGACATCTCGTATGCATATCAAGAATTACAAAATCGACAGAAATATAAACTTATTGACTTTGACCAAAACATCTTCAACAATGCCTCTAGGATATTTAATAGATCATCGGCTAATTGCGGGCGCATCCTAGTTGGTTTTGCTCCCTAGACCCATTTGTTTGAATAAATCATAAGGCATCAAATTAATGCTAGCCCCTAGATCGGCCAATGTCCGATCAACGATCAAATTACCGACATGACAAGGAATAGTGAAACTCCCTGGATCTTTGATTTACGAGGTAACTTGTTTTGCAAAATTGCCGAGCATTCCTCATTTAATTGCACCATGGATATTTCTTCAAGCTTCTTCTTATTTGAAAGAAGATCTTTTAGGAACTTGGCATATTTTGGCATCCGTGAAAGGGCTTCAACAAAAGGAATATTGATGTGCAATTGTTTAAATAAATCCAAAAACTTACCAAATTGGTCGTCATGTTTGTCCTTACGCAATCGACTTGGATACGGAATAGGTGGTTGGAATTCCGGGTACCATTTTCTTTGTTTCCTTGGATACCTTTTTTTTCTTTTTGTTGTATGGGCGTGGGTTTGTCCTCCCATCCGTCTTCGCCTAGCTTTGTTCCACTCCTTAGAGTAATTGCTTTTACCTGTTCTCTTGATTTGGCTCGGTGTTGCTAGGTAAGCTCCTCGTGGCCTTTCGGAGATCATTTTGGCAATTTGACCAATTTGATTTTCCAAGTTGCGAATGGATGCTTCTTGGTTCCTTAAGGATGTTTCGGTGGCCGTGAAATGGGTTTCCGTTGTTTGGGCGAATTTGGACAAAGAAGTCCTCCAAACTTGGTTTTCGCGTTGGAAACCGGAGGTGCGATTTAATTGGGGAGTGCGTTTGGATTAAAGCTTATGACCTTGATTTCCCAACTAAAGTTCGGGTGTTAACGCCAACCTGGATTATAAGTGTTCTTTGAAAGGATTATTTTGAAGGGGTCGAGATTGATTACCTAGATAATCCACTTGTTCATGCGCGGTATCGCGTGAGGGCAATCTTGGTGGTTGTGCGATCCTCCACAAGTCTCGCATGAGAGAGGCTTGTTGTGGTGGTGGTTTTGGAGCTACCAACCCGTCGATTTTCTCGAGTTAGAGCTTCGACCACGCGGCTAGTGTCAACAAGTCTCCCCACTGACCACTGGTTTTTCCTCGCACGGATTGCCATTGATAGCCATTCATGGCCATTCCTTCTATGAGATCTTGGCGGCTTCGGTGTCTTATTGTTCAATGTTCCCCCCACCGCCGCATCAATCATCTGCGCTTTGTCGATGAGAGCAACCCATTGTAAAATGTTTGGACTTGCATCCAAATGGGAAGACCATGATGTGGGCATTTTCGCAATTCTTTGAATCTCTCCAAAGTGTCGTACAAGGTTTCATCGTCCTCTTGAGTGAATGAAGAGATCTCATTCCTCAATCGTCGGCGGTTTTAGCGGTGGGAAATACTTTAGAAGGAATTTTTCCGCCATAATGCTCCATGTTGTGATTGTTCCTTCGGTAAAGTGTTTAGCCATTGTTTAGCCCGTCCCCAAAGAGTAAATGGGAACAAGCGTAAATGGATGGCATCGTCGGAGACTCCATTTATTTTGAAAGTATCGCAAATTTCGAGGAAATTCGCGATATGATTATTTGGATCTTAAATGCCTGTAAGCCGTCGAATTGAACAAATTGTTGCACCATTTGAATGACATTCGGTTTGATTTCAAATTATTGGCTACAACAATGGGCCTTACGATACTAGACGACGCATCGTCCATAGATGGCTTGGCGTAGTCGCACATGGTTCTTTGTTGTTCATCCGCCATATCGGGATCCTTGCTTTCGTTAGTATCCTCCTCGTGTGTCGTACTAATACTTTCCTCTTTGTGTTGCTACCGGGCGGTCTCGCTTCCCAGTTCGGCGACGGTAGGCATAGGCATGCACTGTAGTAAACAAGGAGGATAAGTATAATCCAAGACTTACAAAGATAGATACCTAGAAAGACAATTGATGAAGATAAAAAAATGATTAAATTAACAAAAATAAGGTGTTCTTAATATTACAATCCTCGCAATCGGCGCCAAAAACTTGATGGCTCAAAAGCTACCTTTAAAACCGTAGACAAGTGCACCTATCGTTTTATAGTATAGATTATTGAGTACCGAGTGTCATTCCCACGAGGATTGTAAGTACTAATAATTACCGTCTTTTTGTTATTTAATCTAACAATTTTCAGAGTTTTTGTTTGATAAACAAAAAAAATAAAGAATCTAAATTATCAAAGTGTAAAAATTAAGTAAAATTTGTAGAATAAGAAATCAAGAGATAGAAGTGTGTTTGAATGTAAATCCCTCTAGAATGTTTTTGTGATTTGACAAGTTAAAAATTCAACCATAAGCCCTTAAGCAAAAACCAACCTCTTTTAATAAAATCTCATGTTATGTGGACCGTAGAAATTCCCGATTTAAGTTAATCCCTTTCTCAAGGCGAAAAACTCCTAATCTCAAGTTGATTAACTGAAATCTCTTTCTAGTTAAAACCCCCAAGATTGCATTATAACGATTTATGAATTCCCATATTAGGTTTGACCTAATCCGGGAAGATTTATGTCGTCTTATATCTAGGATTGCATGCAACTCTTTTCACTTATGCAATTTCTTTTTCACCATAAATCTTTCGATTACCCGATGAAGAAAAGATATCAAATTAATATACCGGAAATATTAACTCAAATGAGATAAGCATGATATAAGTGAATCACACAAGACATGATGATTTTATTAAAAACATACAAACCTCAATCACAAATCCATTCTAGAGTTCATTACACTCAAACACTAAGATTTTAGCTACTCATGATTTTGACAAAAGAGTAAATTACACAAGAAGATTTAAGTATGGTAGACATGGTGTACTTATCTTTCTCAAAATCTTAATGGACTTCTTCCTTGGTTGATGATGTTGTTCCAAGCCTTTTTCTCCAATATTGCCCCAAGCTTTCTTCTCCAAGACCTCTTGATCCCAATTCTACTTAATGAAGTGAATACAATGAATATTTCCTGAGTATCTAATGAATGAATCTCCCAATCTCAACCTTTGGCTTTTATAGGCAACCAATACATTGATAGTACTCTCTTTTATTAAACAATCACCCCCATTTTCCTTGTTGGTTGGTGAATTCTTGTATTCAAGTGATGAGGAGGGGACATGGAGACATGTTTCAAAAAAATAGGGTGTTAAAAGTGTACAAAAGTGGCCAAAATGGGTTGGTTGGTGAGTTTTCCCCAAATTCCGCAAAGAAAAGTTGCAAAAAGAGGTCCTGGACACGCCGTGTTGGCGGCACGGCCAGGCCGTCTTTGCAATAAATTTCTTTGAAGACACGCCGACACGGCCGTGTTATGCGACACGGCCAGGCCGTGTTAGTCTGTTTGTGCGTTTTTTCCTCTTCTTTGATCCCCTTCAACATGGCTGTGTTCGGTGACACGGTTTGGCGTTTTGGACCCTTTTTCCAATTTTTATCCAATTTATTTCCTTCTTTTTGAATATGGCCATGTTACTTGACACCCCAAGTCATGTTAAGTGATTTTCTTGCCTTTTTTCAATTAATATTGGCTTCACATTGCTCCAAATTGCTCCACCTATAATGTTAAACACATCACACGATGAAATGCTACGAAATACTTGAGAAACTATGATTTTTCTAACAAAACAATTCAAAAACTATTGAATTAATAATACAAAATATGTACAAAATGACACTTATCAATGGCCATGTCGCCCAACACAGGGGTAGTGTTGGGGGTCACATTTTGTGCGAATTTTTTGAGTTTTTGGCTCGGCGGAACAAGGCATGTGTTGCCCAACACCCCCTGCCCGTGTTGGACCAAAAAGGCCCCGAAATGACGCGTTTGGCTTGGAATTTCGAGCGTTTTTGCATCCTTAAACTCCCGGTAGATGTTTTGACATGAATCCATGGTCCGAAATTCACCAAAATTAGCCCCGAATGGTCAATCTACATCAATAAAAGCACCTGAGCAATATGAACTATGTACAATCAAAAATTTACAAAACTAACAATAAAATAACTCGAATTCTACTCAAATATACACATAAAACATGCATAAAAGACCTTATCAAATCACCTCCAACTTTGAACTTTGCTTGTCCTCAAGCAAACATTAAATTAAAAAGAGGGTTCAATAAATCACAACATACAAAGAAGATTTTTTCAACACATTGAACACAAGCAAACAAGTTCTTGGCCTTCTCAACCCAAATTAACCATTCATTAAAAACATAGTTTTGCAAAGCGATCTATTGTCAAGAAAGACCGTAATATCGGCGGCATTATTCGACTTGAAATCATCACTCCACAAATACTGATAGTTATGAACAACTTCAATTCTATAACGCCATGAAAATACAAGAATTCAATAGATTAGTGTAGTTAGCCTTACTAGTCATATAACCAAACTTCTTGAACTTTATTGGAATGAGAAGTCAATGAGTACTCATTCTCCTTTTTTTTCTCTTTTTTTTTTTTCCCGGGACCTTTCGATACATGCTTCCACTAGGTTTATATTTTGAATTTTTGTTCAAACACTCCTAGGTGGTTTCCCATACTCATATTTATGTCGCCGTTTTACGTAAAAAGACAAATATGGGGCTCATGAATGCTCCTAGTTACTAAGCAACAACAAATAGAGGAGTATAACCTCGATTGGTCCATTTTTTTATTCGTTTTTTTTTTTTTTTTTCTTTTTTTATTCACTTGCTTGGTTTAACAACTAGTTAACCACTACTAAATCATGAGTTCTCGGAACTAAGTATCGTCGTATATGCCTTAACACATCAAGTATTTATGGTGTTGGAAATCTCAAATCAAATTTAGCCCACATCCACGCGTCAATCTATCCTAGACAATCAATTGCTTCACACTAAAAACACAAATTAACAAGTTAATATAGGTATAATTGGGCCAAGTTATTGAAGATAACTTGTATTTTTGGTGATTTTAAAGATAACTTGTACATAGTTCATATTACTCCGAGGTGATTTTATTGATGTAGATTGACCATTCGGCTAATTTTGGTGAATTTCGGACCAAGGATTCATGTCAAAACATACCGGGGTGTTTAAGGATGCAAAAACGCTCGAAATTCCAAGCCAAACGCGTCATTTAGGGGCCTTTTTGGTCCAACACGGGCGGGGGTGTCGCGAACACGGCCGTGTTCACGGAGCCAAAAACTCGAAATTTTTGCACAAAATGACCTCCAACACGGCCTGGTTTGTGTTCCCCAACACGGCCGTGTCCGGGGAACACGGCTGGCCGTGTTGGGAAGCACGACCATGTCAGCCGAGTTCTGCATAATTAAACAAAGACGGCCTGGCCGTGTCGGGTAACATGGCGTGTCCGGACCTCTTTTTGCAACTTTTCTTTGCGAATTTGGGGAAAACTCACCAACCAACCCATTTTGGCCACTTTTATACACTTTTAACACCCTATTTTGCTTGAAACATGTCTCCATGTCCCCTCCTCATCACTTGAATACAAGAATTCACCAACCAACAAGGAAAATGGGGTGATTGTTTAATAAAAGAGAGTACTATCAATGTATTGGTTGCCTATAAAATCCAAGGGTTGAAATTGGGAGATTCATTCATTAGATACTCGGAAATATTCATTGTATTCATTTCATTAAGTAGAATTGGGATCAAGGGTCTTGGAGGAGAAAGCTTGGGGCAATATTGGAGAAGAAGGCTTGGAGCAACATCATCAACCAAGGAGGAAGTCTTGTATTGATCTTGAATAAGAGTTAAGTACACCATGTTCATTTTATTCAAATCATCTTGTGTTGTATACTCTTTTATCAAAGCCATGTGTAGCTAAACTCCTAGTGTTTGAATGTAATGAACTCTAGAATGGATTTGTGATTAAGGTGTGTATGTTTTTAATAAAATCTTCATATTTTGTGTGATTCACTTATATTATGCTTCGTTCATTCGAATTAATATATGCGCAATATTAATTTGAAGTTTATTTTTCATCCCGGAAATCGAGAGATTAATGGTGAAATAGAACCTATATAAGTGAAAGGAGTTGCATGCAATCCTAGATATAGGACGACATAAATCTTCGGATTAGGGTCAAACCTAATATGGGAATTCAAAAATCGTTATAATGATGTCTTGGGGTTTTAACTAGAAAGAGATTTCGATTAATCAACTTGAGATTAGAAGTTTTTCGCCTTGAGAAAGGGTTTAACTTAAATTGGGAATTTCTACGGTCCACAAGACATGAGATTTTATTAAAAGAGGTTGGTTTTTGCTTAAGGGCTTACTGTTGTATTTTTAACTTGTCAAATCACAAAAACATTCTAGAGGGATTTACATTCAAACACATTTCTATCTCTTGATTTCTTATTTTACAAATCTTCTTTCATTTTTACAATTTGCATTTTGATAATTTAGATTCTTTATTTTTCTTTTTCATCAAACAAAACTCGAAAATTGTTAGATTAAATAACAAAAGACGGTAATTATTAGTACTTACAATCCTCGTGGGAATGACACTCAAGACTAATAATCTATACTATAAAACGATAGGTGCACTTGCTATGGTTTTAAATGTAGCTTTTGTGCCATCAAGTTTTTGGCGCTGTTGCGGGGATTGTAATATTAAGAACGCTTTATTTTTGTTAATTTAATCATTTTTTTTTTTTTTTTTTTTTACCATCATCTTTCTTTTTATCTATCTTTGTAAGTCTTGGTTTATACTTATCCTCTTTGTTTACTCGCAGCGCGTGTATGCCTACTTGTCACCAAATTTGGAAGCGCGACACTGCCGGTAGCAACACGAGGAAAGTACTAACACGTATCACGAAGAGGATACTAACGAAAGTAAAGATTTCGTCATGGAGGATGAACAAAGAACTATGTATGACTATGCCAAACCATCCATGGACGGCACGTCATCTAGATCGTAAGGCATTTGTTGCCGCCAATAATTTTGAAATCAAACCTAATGTCATTCAAATGGTGCAACAATTCGTTCAATTCGACGCCTACCGGCGAAGATCCGAATAATCATATCGCAAATTTCCTCGAAATTTGCGATACATTCAAAATCAATGGGTTCTCCGATGATGCCATCCGTTTACGCCTATTCCCATTTACTCTTCGGGGCGGGCTAAATAATGGCTAAATACTTTGCCAAAGGGAACGATTACAACGTGGAACATCATGGCGAAAAGTTCCTTTTGAAATATTTTCCACCGCCAAAATCGCACGATTGAGGAATGAAATCTCTTCATTCACTCAAGAAGATGACGAGACCTTGTACGACACTTGGGAGAGATTCAAAGAATTGTTGCGAAATGCCCACATCATGGTCTTCCTATTTGGATGCAAGTCCAAACATTTTACAATGGGCTACTCTTATCAACAAGGCAAATGATTGATCACGCGGCGGGGGGAACTTTGAACAATAAAACACCGTGGTCGCCAAGATCCGATAGAGGGATGGCCATGAATGGCTATTAATGGCAATCCGTATGAGGTAAACCTAACAGAAACAGTGGGTGTTTATAATGCGGATGCAAAGGTTACACTAGCTGCACATGTCGAAGCTTTGACCCAAAAGATCGACGATCTAGCGGCTCCTAAACCACCACCGCCGCATGTTTTATCTTGTGAAACTTGCGAGGATTGCATAATCATCGGACCGCCCACACACAATACCTCAACAATGAGCACTACGTTGGGAATCAAGGCGAAATTACCCAAGTAATCCTTACAAAGAACACATATAATCTTTTGGTGGAGACAACATCCTAATTTCGGTTGGGGAAACCAAGGCCAACCACGACCTAATCCCAACTGGATCTACACACGTCTCCGGATTTCACCAAATCAATGTAAGCCTAACTTGGAAGATCTTATAACAAAGTTTGTGCAATCAACATATACCCGATTCCAAAGCGGTGGAAACATCCTTGAGAAATCAAGAGGCATCTATCCATAATCTGGAAAATCAAATAGGCGATTGCGAAGATGATTTCCGAAAGTCCACAAGGTAGTTTGTCGGGTAATCCGAGCCAAACCCAAGGGATCACGTAAAGGCAATCACCATCAATTTTCCATATGAGCATGATTATGCCAATGCCGCCATGCGTAAATACGTGGAGGATGACATGCCCAAAGAAAAGCTCATGAAAAAGAGATTGCGAATACAAGTCCAAGATCCCTTACCGAGTCTAATCAAGAAGATAGAAGGGAGGACAAATTTGGTAAGTACCTTGATTCTTTCAAACAATTACATGCCAATATTCCATTTGTTGACCCTCATTCAAAGCATGTTAGGGATCTTAATGACATCATTCCTAGTGAAAATAAGCTCAACAAATTATCAAATGTGCAATTGAATGATAAATGTCCTTCCAATGAACTACCACAAAAATTTAATGATCCATGAAGTTTTATTATGCCTTGCACAATTGATGGTTTACTGTTGATAGGCACTAGCCGACTTGGGAGCTAGTATCAATGTGATGTCTTATGAAACATTCAAGCATGCGGGATTAGGTGAACTTAAACCTATTAGGATGGACATTCAATTGGCCGATAAATCGATTAAACATCCTAGAGGTATTATTAATGATGTGTTAGTCAAGATTGATAAATTCATGTTCCCAGTTGATTTTGTTATTCTTGACATGCATGATGATATTGATGTTCCTCTAATTCTTGGGCGTCCTTTCTTGGCTACGGCGAAATCTATCATTGATGTGCATGAGGAAAATTAACTTTGAGAGTAGGGGATGAACAAGTAATTTTTAAAATTCATGTTGATATTGAAAAGGATACTACTTGTTCTTTTGTCGATTCAATTCCTTTGCATGATGAGAAACTCTTGGAGAAAAGTGTTGTTCAAAGTCCATGTTGGAAGCTTATGCCCAAAAAGGGGACCGGAAAGGTCGAAATGCACATTTTGAAACTTGAGGTTGGGGCGATTCTCTTAAACACCAAAGGGATTTTCATAAGTTTGAAGCTCACCCGACTAATCTCCATATTTAGGTGAGTTAGTCCAGCTATACGACTTTAAAGAAGCGCTAACCGGAGGCAACCCGATGTTTGTGTGCAATTGTTTTCATTTATTTTTATTTTTTTATTTTCTTTCAAAATAATCACAAGTCCTTAATTAGAGTCATTTAAAAAAAAACTCTTGAGCTTCTTCTTGGTTGTCCTAATTGGGAATATTTGATATTTCACGGTATTCGAGTTGTGTGTTGCTTAACTTTAATTAGGTATGAAGATGTCGTTGAAGGTCCCGCCAAAACAACCCAATGGTCGCTCAACACCGATTCCACTATTGTAGTAAGGTCGTATTTTTCTTTTTCCACCTCTTTTATATCATTCTAATTTCTTTGCTTTTTGAGTATTGGTGTGTGTTTGTCCATTTATTTCTTTCACATTGAGGACAATGTGAAGATTAAAAGTTGGAGGTGGGTACAATAACATTTTCGAATGCTTGTATGCTTGTTTGTGAGAGATGTGATTTTTATTTTTTTAACAAATTGAATGTTTGCTAGTCAATAACTTAGCCCAATTACACCTACATTAACTTGTTAATTTGTGTTTTTAGTGTGAAGCAATTGATTTTCTAGGATAGATTGACGTGGATACGGGCTAAATTTTGACGAGATTTCCAACACCATAAATATTTGATGCGTTAAGGCATATACGACGATACCTAGCGCTATGAACGTCCTCGAGAACTCGTGATTTAGTAGTTGTTAACGAGTTGTTAAACCAAGCTTGCGAATAAAAAAAAAGAAAAGAGAAAATGAAAAAAAAAAAATTTGACCAATCGAGGTTATACTCCTCTATTTGTTGTTGCTTAGTAACTATGAGCATTCATGAGCCCCATGTTTGTCCTTTACGTAAAACGGCGACACGAATATGAGTATGGGAAACCACCCTAGGAGTGTTTGAACAGAAATTCAAAATATAAACCTAGTGGAAACATGTCTCGAAAGGTCCCAAAAAAAAAAAAAAAAAAAGAACGAAAAAAAAAGGAGAATGAATACTCCTTGACTTCTCATTCCAATAAAGTTCAAGAAGCTTGGTTATATGACTAGTAGGCTAACTACAATGATCTATTGAATTGTTGTATTTTCATGGCGTTATTGAATTGAAGTTGTTCATAACTATCGGTTTTGTGGAGTGATGATTTCAAGTCTGAATAATGCCCCACGATATTACGCCTTTCTTGACAATCGATCGCTTTACAAAACTATGTTTTTACTTAATGGTTAATTCAGTTGAGAAGGCCAAGAACTTGACTCGCTTATGTTCAATATGTTGAAAAAAATCATCTTTGTATGTCGTGATTTATTGAATCCCTCTTTTTGATATAATGTTTTGCTTGAGGACAAGTAAAGACTTACAAATATAGATACAAAGAAAGACAAATGATGAAAGAAAATAAAAAAAATGATTAAAAAATAAGGTGTTCTTAATATTACAATCCCGCAACGGCGCCAAAAACTTGATGGCTCAAAAGCTACCTTTAAAATCGTAGGCAAGTGCACCTATCATTTTATAGTATAGATTATTGAGTACCGAAAAAGTCATTCCCACGATGATTGTAAGTACTAATAATTGCCGTCTTTTTTGTTATTTAATCTAGCAATTTAATTTTTGTTTGATGAAAAAAATAAAGAATCTAAATTATCAAAGTGTAAAAATGAAGTAAAATTTGTAGAATAAGAAATCAAGAGATAGAAGTGTGTTTGAATGTAAATCCCTCTAGAATATTTTTGTGATTTGACAAGTTAAAAATACAACTATAAGCCCTTAAGCAAAAACCAACCTCTTTTAATAAAATCTCATGTCTTGTGGACCGTAGAAATTCCCAATTTAAGTTAAACCCTTTCTCAATGCGTAAAACTCCTAATCTCAAGTTGATTAACTGAAATTTCTTTCTAGTTAAAACCCCTAAGATTGCATTATAATGATTTGTGAATTCCCATATTAGGTTTGACCCTAATCCGGAAGATTTATGTCGTCTATATCTAGGATTGCATGCAACTGTTTTCACTTATAAAGGTTCTATTTCACCATGAATCTCGATTTCGGACGAAAAATAAACTTTAAATCAATAATGCGCATATACCAATTTGAATGAATAAAGCATAATATAAGTGAATCACACAAAACATGAAGATTTTTATTAAAAACATACACTCCTTAATCACAAATCCATTCTAGAGTTCATTATATTCAAACACTAGGAGTTTTAGCTACACATGCTTTTGACACAAGAATAAATTACACAAGAAGATGTAAACATTGTAGACATGGTGTACTTATCTTTATCAAAATCTCAATTGACTTGATGATGTTGCTCCAAGCCTTTTTCCCCCAATGTTGCCTCAAGCTTACTCCTCCAAGACCCCTTGATCCCAATTATGAATATGATGAATTATCTAATCAAATACATGAATGAATTATGAATGATGATTCTTCCAACTTCAACTCTTGGCTTTTATAGACACCATTTTTGTATAATAATACATTGATGGTGCCATCTTTTGCTAAATAATTGCCTCCACTTTCATTGTTGGTTGGTGAATTCTTGTACTCAATTGATGATTGAGGGAATATGGAGACATGGTGGAGCAAAATTGGGTGTTAAAGGTGTACAAAAGTGGTCAAAAAAACTTGGTTGGTGAGTTTTTCATAGAAAAATTGCAAAAGGAAGTCCCTGACATGGCCATGTCGCAGAACACACCCCTCGCCATGCCGCCTGTCGACATGGCACGTATGTCGCCCAACACGGCCAGGCCGTGTTGGGGGCTGTTTTGTGCGAATTTTTTGAGTTTTTGGCTCCCGGCGGAACACGGCCGTGTTGCCCAACACCCCCTGCCCGTGTTGGACCAAAAAGGCCCCGAAATGACGCGTTTGGCTTGGAATTTCGAGCGTTTTTGCATCCTTAAACTCCCCGGCATGTTTTGACATGAATCCATGGTCCGAAATTCACCAAAATTAGCCCCGAATGGTCAATCTACATCAATAAAAGCACCTCGAGCAATATGAATCGTGTACAATCAAAAATTTACAAAACTAACAATAAAATAACTCGAATTCTACTCAAATATACACATAAAACATGCATAAAAAGACCCTTATCAAATCACCTCCAACTTTGAACTTTGCTTGTCCTCAAGCAAAACATTAAATTAAAAAGAGGTTCAATAAATCACAACATACAAAGAAGATTTTTTTTTCAACACATTGAACACAAGCAGTCAAGTTCTTGGCCTTCTCAACCCAAATTAACCATTCATTAAAAACATAGTTTTGCAAAGCGATCTATTGTCAAGAAAGACCGTAATATCGGCAGGCGTTATTATTCGACTTGAAATCATCACTCCACAAATACCGATAGTTATGAACAACTTCAATTCAATAACGCCATGAAAATACAAGAATTCAATAGATCGCAGTAGTTAGCCTTCTAGTCATATAACCAAACTTCTTGAACTTTATTGGAATGAGAAGTCAAGGAGTACTCATTCTCCTTTTTTTCGTTCTTTTTTTTTTTCCGGGACCTTTCGATACATGCTTCCACTAGGTTTATATTTTGAATTTTTGTTCAAACACTCCTAGGTGGTATCCCATACTCATATTTATGTCGCCGTTTTACGTAAAGACAAACATGGGGCTCAATGCTCCTAGTTACTAAGCAACAACAAATGAGGAGTATAACCTCGATTGGTCCGTTTTTTTTTTTCGTTTTTTTTTTTTTTTCTTTTTTTATTCACATGCTTGGTTTAACAACTAGTTAACCACTACTAAATCATGAGTTCTCGGACGTTCATAGCACTAAGTATCGCGTATATGCCTTAACACATCAAGTATTTATGGTGTTGGAAATCTCGTCAAAATTTAGCCCGCATCCACGCCAATCTATCCTAGACAATCAATTGCTTCACACTAAAAACACAAATTAACAAGTTAATATAGGTATAATTGGGCCAAGTTATTGACTAGCAAACATTTAATTTGTTAAAAAAATCACATCTTTTGAAAACAAACACACAAACATCCCGAAAATGTTATTGTACCCACCTCCAACTTTTTTAAGATTCACATTGTCCTCAATGTGAAAGAAAGAAATGGACAAACACACACCAAACACTCAAAAAGCAAAAATTAGAATGATATAAAAGAGGTGGAAAAAGAAAATACGACCTTACTACAATAGTGGAATCGGTGTTGAGCGATCATTGGGTTATTTTGCACGGGGCCTTCAACGGCATCTTCATACCTAATCAAAGTTAAGCAACACACAACTCGAATACCGTAAAATCTTAAATATTCCCAATTAGGACAACCAAGAAGAAGCTCAAGAGTTTTTTTATGATTTGAAAATGACTCTAGGACTTGTGATTATTTTGAAATAAAATAAAATAAAATAAAAATAAATGAAAACAATTGCACACAAACATCGGGTTGCCTCCCGCTTAGCGCTTAACGTCGTATAATCGACTATGTCACCTAGATGTGAAGATTTAATCGGGCGGAACCTTGAACTTATGAAAATCCTTAACATCGCCGCTTTAAGTCAAATCTCGAACAATTTACCTTGACGGTCCCATTTTTCTGCGACATCTTTAAATGTGAACTTTTCGTGGGCACTTCTACATACCGAACATCACATGCTTTCAAGGGTTCTTGATTATTTTAATTGAGTTTTGGCTTTTTTTTAACATTTAAATAAATCGACTGACCACTCGAATTTGCAATTAAATCAAGCGGTCTTGTAGATGCTACACCAAGTGTACATATATTTGGTGGGTAGATGGATAACAAATGTCCCACTATTTATAAGATTCAATAGTTGTCATTCATGTATCCATATAAATAATGAGACACATGTCAATCATCTATTCATCAAGTATTACACGAGTATAACATAGAATACCTTAATTAATGATTTATTGATATTTGATCAAGAGCATGAACATAGGGATCGGCGGATCCAGAATTCGTAGTAGGGTGGGCTAAGAAGTAAAAATTTCATTAAAAAAAATTATTTGTGTATATATATATAGAGGAACAAAAATTATATATATAACAAATTATTACAAAACTACATTATTTCTCAATAAAGAGTAGAAACTACTTCATAGAAGAAAAATGCAAAGTGGTATTTTTATATTAGCAATCACATAGACACTCTATTCTTACTATTATTTGTTTTCTTGTCACAAAATAATAAGAAGTCAATAACTAAATATAAAAGAGGTGAAAAATAGATAACCTTTTAATTTCGTTTGATGATGATGCTTAGGGGTGAAAAATAGTTCGTGTTGTCCCGATAAATAACAACTTGTCAAGATAAGCTCAAGTCCGAACACAATACAACCTTATTGGGCCTAAAATTTAAATTCAAATAGTTAAGTACAATTTAAAAGTAATGACATGATAAGTATACAAATGATAAATAAATATCACAAAAGTAATCCAAAAATTACAAATATATTAAATATAGCATCAATCTCATGATCACAAAAGTTTTACATCATTCATTCTTGATTTTTAACTTGAGTTTAGATTTTGGGTGGACTTGGGTTTTGCATTAAATTTTAGGGTGGGCTAATTTTGAATATTATAGAAATTATAATACCAAAATAGAATTTTTGAAAAATTGCACTGGGCTCAAGCCCAGTGCTGGCCATTAGTAGCTCCGCCCCTGATAGGGATCATATGTTGAAAATGCATTGTGTTAGTGGATATATATATTGAATTTTGAGAGTTGGGACAATGAGGATTTTGTTGTCTCTCATTATTTAGCTCCAGCTGGCCAAACAAGGACGAGACAAAATATCTCAGGTTGTTTATGTTTGACATTACTCTGACGATAAGAATAAGATATATAGTGTAATTTCTACGTAAATCTAAGCAAAACAATAAAAATAAAATAAGAAAGGGTCCCCATAAAACAAATTAAACAAGGTGTATATGCATAACCATAGACGAAAATGTTCACACTTAAAATCACTGAAACAGGTTTAAATACGTGAAATAACTTAATGCTTATCACCATTCTAAAGATGCTAATTTAAAAGTTGAATTATTGACAATGATATACAATGTTGTGATATGTAATTTAAACGCGTATTAAAATTAATTTTTGTCAATTTTTGTTATAGTTAAGCTATGTAGAAAATTCTTAATTGTCTGTATAGAGTTCACACAATATAATTTTTTGGAGAAGATGTCCTGTCAGATGATCTAAAGAATCTAATCCGTTAGACGAATCTAATTCTAACCCGATCCAGCGACCCACTCTCATACCAATGCACTTAATTGAAAAAAACTCATACAAATCTCACTTTCTCTCCATCCTTGAGAATCTTATCGATTTAGGAAGGGCTTTGATCTCGTTGGTCGTCGGATTCGAGAGATCAGACCAAAGCCCTCACTTCACATATAACAACACCAATACGTTGCAACTAGCAAGAAAAAAATGCCGACGATGATGAGAAAAGGAGTATAGATTATCTTCTAAAAGGTTCCAAATGAGAGTGGAAATAAATAAGGGGATCGCTTATATACATGCTTAACCAGAAGCTTGAGTTTGTTATACTTCATCATTGACAAGCACCGTAGAGAAAATCCTATGGACGTTTTTTTTAATCATACGGACGTTTTAGCAGAGGGATTTCATTAAGAGGATTCCCATGTCACCATTATTCTTTGAAAACATACATTCATCCATGCCACCTAGGTGTTTGTTGATTTGACTGAATCAATTCCGAAATATTTCAGAGGACTACTAATACTTGTTGGGAGGACTATTGATACTTTTCAAGAGAGAAACTAATATTTTTCAAGGAGACTACTAAATATTTTTCAGTGTCGGGCTACTAATACTTTTGGGGGGGATTGAACTAATACTTTTATGGAGAACTACTAATACTTTTTGTGAGAAAAACTAATACTTTTCAGGGGACTTATTAAAATACATTTAATCGAAAAACCCAATACTTTTCAAAGGAGACTACTAATACGTTTTCGGGGGATTACTCATACTTTAGAGGGAAAAAATTAATACTTTTCTTGAGTACTATTAAATTGTTCAAGGAACTATTAATACTTTTCCAAGAGACTGCTAATATTTTTCACGGGAAAAACTAATACTTTTCAGGGTCCTAGTAATTCTATACAATTGCCTAATATTACAAAAATGCCATCGGGTTTAGGTTTAGGATCCGTCGAACGGATTTTATCCCATTAGACCTTCTGACGTGAATTTTGTCAATTTTTTTATTAGATCAAAATATGTGAATTAATTAACATACAAGTTCATGGGAAAAAACGCCCTTGTTGTCCACCTATTAGTTAGTTAGGGTATTATCCGCATAATTAATATATTGTGGAAACAAGTTTGAGACACATAATTAACACATTATGTGTCAGTTGATGATACAATCAATATACACATATACAAGATGAAATATTATTTATTACAATATAAAACTCTAAATTGCTGACATAGCAAACCTCAAAATCCCCAATACTCCACTCTCAACAAAATATCTGCATACTTACGCATTAAAAATAAAAAATGAAGGGCGTCACTAAATACATCCCCATATCGAACTCCACCAAACTATTGTTTTAATTTATATCATATAACTCTATTATTGATGTGGTAATACGTCAATTTTTTTTTCGAATGATAGTATTTTATTATAATAACTCAAAAACTAAAATTACAACTACAATCGTAGCCAACGGGCTAAGAGTCGACAAGGCTAACTAAGAGCTAAGCGGGAATTGGTAAGATCAATTGATTCACAACATGGACTAAAAAAACTACCCACCCCAAACTAAAACCACTCTACTGGGAGACTTGAAAGACTCCTAAATGGAGACGTAACACACTAAATACTAAACACTAAACACCCGGACACGAGCAACCACCACGCACTATAGGACAACAATCGCCCCACCTACGAGTTTTGCCTTCAACCGAACAACAAAACAACAACAAGAAAAAGAAATAAAAACCAAAAACACAACTAACAAAACTATCTAGAAACAAAAAGAAAAAGCAATATGAAAGACGGAATAACCTCTCCTCTCCATCCCACAAGAGCACTCATCGCCTATCCCACTTTCCCCAAAGACCACCACAACCTCCAAAAAATCGCCCATCGACCATTCCTTCCGAAGCAACCTCCAAAAGCCGTTGCCCATCGAGCATGAGCAACCAACGTCTCCACCAACAATCAAATCGGGCCGAAAAAGCCCACACATGAACATAACAATGGTGGAAATGAAGGAAGAGGAAAAGGGAGAAGAGAGGGCTCACCATCTTCATCGGGAGGCCACCGTGACAAAGACCGCCGGGAGAAGTGGGGCGGAATCACCGTAGAGGAGAGGGAGAGAAGATATTCAAAAGCTAGATCTAGGTTTTAGAGAGAGAAATAGTTAGAGAGAGGGGAGAGGGAAAAAACCCCATCGCCCAGCATGAGTTTGGACACTTTGGACCCCCAAAAAGAGTTCCACCCTTGCTTAGAAGCAATAACGTAGCCAGAAAATATATTAAGGTGAAAACATTCACGTAAGTGGGATTGACCAGATAAAAAATATTTTTTTTAATAAATCTTTAACTATATATTTTTTAAAAATCTTAGTATAGTTTTCTTATTAAAAATAATGGGAGTGGGGAGTGGGAAGTGGGGTGGGGGTGGGGCGGGGCAGTTGGCCCCCTATCTCCGCCCATACTTATAAGCCATATTTTACCTCGAAAAATGAGATACTACTGTATACGATCCTAACGTGTATTAATCTACAAACGTCTACAATAGACCAAGGGCCCACTTAGTAAAGCCGACCAAACCGACTTAATCAAAATACGAGCAAATGTCTGAGATCTCGACCTGATCATTCGACCTGCCGAGGTGATAGACCTATCCGAGTATTCTGACCAGGATTGATGAGATTGCCCATAAGAAAAAAAGCCTAATGAATATTAGATTGTCTATAAATGTGACTCACCCAATCAAGTCATTCAACCACTTCGCGACCACACATTGTCCCCTTAATTTTCGGTGCGGCTAACATATATAGTAAATGTAGTCAACGATTACACCACGTCTCGTGTCTACTTGCACCATTTGCATAGAGGTAAAAAAGAATTCTCCTACTATAAAATACCCTATTTAATGCTTGGAAAATTGTCCACTACTTTGTACTATGTGTATGAGAGCATTTTTCGCTTGACTAGATTTATCAAAAAGTAAAATGTAGTCTGACCAGCCAGGTCGGCCGATTAAGGAATTCTTATATGTTCTTGTTTTATTTATTCCTATTACTTTCATGCATAGATTGTTCACCCACAAGATTTTTTTTTTCCGAAACGATAGAAATAAATTCATTACTCAAATAAACTTACACTGTCAACTGGCAAATGGTCACCTTGAACATACATACATTGATACATGTCAAGGGGAGAACTCCGTACGAGAGGTAAAACCACCGTAATTCGAGGGAGCAAAACAAGAAACTACTAAAAAACACAAAACAAATAAAAACTAAGAACTCCAAATGAAACTAAACTACCTCCGAAAAGGAGGACTAAGGCACTCCGCAAGGGAGACTACCCAACTCGAACAAATGCGGGCACGAGTTACTACACGCATTGCAAGACTGAAATTACCGCCCGCCTGTGAGTTTCGCAAATCAACCGGTAAAAAAAGACAAAAGAAAAACAGAAAAAAAAAAACAAAAAAAATCGAAAAAAAAAGGAAAAGAAAAATGTCTCTCCCTCACCCGATCTTTATTTTTATTTTGTTTGAGACGTGGATAACTAATATCATATACCTCCCAAATAATTAGAAGATATTATCAATTTATTATATTTTATATGAAATAATACAAAATACATAAAACAACAATATATAAAAAAAAATCCTATCAAACCCCACTTGTACACGGAATGGCAAAGGCAGTCAATTAACTGAAAATAGTTGTTAAATGGGGGAAAGTGGAGGGGTCGGAAAGTCAAGTCACAACGGTATCTATCCGCCCACCGACCACCGACCTACCCTCCAATCTCCTCCAACAAAATTCTATATTTTTAATTAATTAATTGAAAAACAAAAATAATGACAAAATAATACGTTTTCTGCCATCTAAATAGGTGGGAAATTAACAAAAATAGTGACAAAATAACTCGTGAACAAGCTCAGATAATATTAATTTTATTTCAATATATATATATAAGTTTTTTTTATTTATTTAATTAATAATCATATAATGAACAAATTTTATAACTACTAATAACCGAACAAAGCTTAATCATCGTATACTCGTTCATTAATAGCTCGTTAACAAGCTTGTTTAATATTCATTTATGATTGAAATTTTACAAAGAAATATTGAAAAGTTAAACATATATAATTTTAATAGTATTGTATAATATAATCTATAATTATATATAATATTAATAAAATTAAAGTTAGAATATTAAAAATTTATCATTAACATATGAATTTAAGTTGAATTTGTTCATGAACATGTAATGAACACAGAGTCGTCAAAGGTAATTTTGTACGTTGATTTGTTTGTTTATTATTTGGGAACAAAATTATTTAATGTTCACGAACACGCAATGAACATGAACTCGAACACAAACGTATTAACGAACGTGTTCATGAATAAATTCAAACACATTACGACCAAAACTTTTTAAAACCTGAAGATAGTTCTCGGACCATAATTCAATTCCCATTTTATATAAATTTCCCATTTTCTACCTTCGAGCCAAACAATATACTAGTATAAAGCAACCATGTGGTTTAGCGGCCACCACAAGAATTGTGGGGTGGAAGTCGGGGTTAAATCCCTCGCTTCCATCAAATTGCTCCCGAAAGATATATGAATGGTAGTGAAGATTTGGTGGGAACTCATCTTGAATAGCATTTGTGTGGGTTCGATTCGAGGAGAGATCGTTATTAGTAGATTGGGGGTCGAACATAATTGTTCTCTTTACGTGGGAGGATATGGTTGTACGTCAGCCAGACCTCGCCGTAACACTTGCAAGATGCGTCATATCCCGCGATACCTTTTGCGGCAAAGAATGAAGAAATGATTGTCTGTTGTCACTAAGCGTATCGGGCGTGGAAGGCTGAGTTATAAAAAAAAAAAATACTAGTATAACGCAAAAAGGCCTGGCAATTTGGGAGAGAAAAGGCATTTGCGCCTGCAAGCTATTATTTAGATATCTCATATATGGACATGGCCGCCGACCACTATTATATTTTTATCTAAGGTGACGCCCAATTCTTTTTCTTTCTTTTTTAAAATCCCCTTAAAAGTTAAATTGTTTTTTTTTTTTTTTTTTTGAAAAAAAAAAAGAGGGCTTACGACCTTACGTTGTATAAAATACACGCACCTATCTATAGCTCCAGCAAGTCTATATATATCAGTATTGTAGAGAGAGAAAAAAATCGTAGTGGGAGAGAGAGAAATTGTGGTATGTCGGTGGGTTTCTGTAGAGGTTTTTGATCGTACAACTGACATGGCTAGCTAACGATAAGCTTTAGCCGTCAAGCCGACGCCACAATCCACAGCTCCGTGAAGGTCTCTCGTTTTACTTTCTGTAGTTTATTGATGCCTCTGTTTCTATTGGTATCTGCTCTGTAGATAGAAAACAGAGAGAGAGAGAGAGAGAGATTTTGTTCAGAGGATTTTAATTTAAGCGAGATGGAGGGCGGCGTCGGCGGCGCGTCTGTAGGCGGCGGCGCTGTGAGGGCTGTGAGCCGGAGGAGATGCGATAAGCCGTACAAAGGCATAAGGATGCGCAAGTGGGGAAAGTGGGTGGCGGAAATTAGGGAGCCCAACAAGAGATCCAGGATCTGGCTCGGCTCCTACTCCACCGCCGTGGCGGCGGCGCGAGCCTACGACACCGCCGTGTACTACCTCCGAGGCCCGACGGCGAAGCTCAATTTCCCGGACGAAATCTCCGCCGCCGGGGTGAAGGATCTCTCCGCCGCCTCTATAAGGAAGATGGCGGCTGAGGTCGGCGCCAGAGTCGACGCTCTCCAAGCCAACGGTTTCGGCTCGGCTCACGGCGAACACGCAATAAATCATCCATCCGCGAAACCCTCTTGGTTTCTAGACCAGATCGATCTCAATAAGAAGCCCGAACCCGAGCCCGATGACCTCAGCGTTGATTATTGGTGAATAAATATCCCAAAATTTAATTATAAATATTTTTTTCCCTTCGAATATTTTAGGGGTGTGATGGTAACATGCGCCTCGTAGTTTGTAGCAGGCAGGATTATGTATTAATTAGGTTTTCCGTTTATATATATTTTTGGTAGTTTTTTTTTTCTATGTGGTATTTTGTGGTGTTGGATAGAACAGTTTTGTTTGTAGGAATTATGTTTAATGTAAATATTTTAGCTATTGTATATATTTTGATTGAATTAGCAAGTTTGCATGTGGTGATGGGCAGCAAGTGTTTGATGAAATTATTGAGAGTGGTGGGGTGGATCCAAGTGGTGGCTGCGGGGTGGCGGTGGAGGTGGACAGCGGCGGACCTACCATTGCTCTGAGTTTGGTGCAAGTGGATATTTGTTAACTAGAAAACGTGATAAGATTTGGGCGATTTTGAGTGGGTTTTTTTGTTTTCATTTTTTCATGTTCTTGCAAATAGTTTGTGCAGTTACCGAGATTTATAGTTATTCTAATTTTTATATTTGCATCTCCTTTTATCTTGTTAAAGGATGAATCCATTCACCAAGGTCCACACTCTCAATAACAGTTTAAATATTCTGACTAATTAAGACATGTTCCGCGATTTATCATTCCTACTTGGCGGTCCACCTAGTATTTGCATGTTGGAAATTGATTTGAGAAGTAATGGTTGATACCTAATTTTGACCAATTTTTTAGTTACTAATTATTTGATTTTGGAGGAATTAAATATTAAATCAAATTCTACGTTTCGAGTAGATGAATGTGGTATATTTAACTTCTCAAAACCATTTAGTGTTGAGTGAGAAATAAAATCCACAAGATAGTCACTTTGAAATGGGATAATGGATGATGGGAAGGTGAAAAGACACCATCCCAAATGGGAATAAATGTTAATTTTATTCAATATATAAGTAAGTGGGTGTATAAGAGTGTGCAAGATGAAATAACTATACATATGTGAGGTGTGGTGGACAAGGCCACACGCGCGGGCGCCGCGCCCACCCGGCCCGACGCCCGGGCCGAGGACCGAGGCCGTGCTCGTGCCCATGTCCGTGTCCCGACCGACGGATGGCCTAGTTTTGCCTGAAAAATATTTGTTTTTACTTTTTAAAGAATAAAGACAAACGATTTGCAAGTTAAAAGTCAATTTGTAGCTTTTAAAGTGAATCAAAGACAACTCTCCCACTACTTGGAGGTTACAACATAGTGGAGTGGCCACTACTTAGATGTTACAGCATAGTGGAGTGCCCACTACCTGGAAGTTATAGCCATTATCTCGGAGTTCTTGCCTGCGATAAAGAGTCCCAAGGCCTCGATGGAAGTTCTATAAATATGAACATTTTGTTGTTCGAAGATACACACTTTCATACACAATTCTTTCTTGTACTTGTATAGTGTACTCAATTTTGCACATTCCAAGATTCGAAAGGTGCCTTGTAATTTGCAAAATCTTTGCTATTGCAAGGACGAAGCTATTGTATCTTTGGGGATAACACGCCTTTCCAAAGACTTATACGAGGCGTGTTTATCTTGCGGATAATAAAGTGTTAACTCGCCTCAACTTTTCTCGCTATTTTCTACTCTACCTAATAATAGATAGGTTAACTTGTTGTAATTCGGTTTACGAGAAATAAACACCAAAAAAGCAAACAACACAAGATAAACATTTTTTTGTTTACGTAAACGATGGCGTCTACTTCAAGGGTGAATATTCCTACCGCTTGTTCTTTGTGAGAAGCGAAAAAATTTTAAGTGCGATTTCAAAAGATGGCAATCCAAGATCTTTGTTTTTTATCCGACTACGCCGAGTCTCGCTAAGTTCTGAAGGAGGATCCACCAAAGGTGGAAGAAAATGAAACCAACAATGAAAACGTGTTGCCTTTGATGCTTGGGGCGATGGTGACTTCTGTGCGCAACAACGTCCTAAATGGGTATCGTTCGACTCGCTATACAATGTGTATAGTGAAGTGAAATCTTCCAAAGAGCTGGGATTCTTTGGAAAAGAAATCTTAGAATCGAGGACGCCGGTTCCAAGAAGTTCGTGGTTGGCGGGTTTTCTAGATTTCAAAATGGTGGATTCTAGAACTCTGTCATGGATCAAACTCAAGAATGCGATTAATTATGCACGATATTCGTGCGAAGAATGCAATGGATGAATCTTTCAAGTGGCGTGCATGATTGAAAAGTTGTCACCTGGATGGAAAGACTTCAAAAATTATTTGAAGCACAAACGAAAGAAATAAATCTTGAAGATCTAATTATGCGTTTACGAATTGAGGAAGGTAATCGCAAATTAGATTCAAGTTTGAAAAGGTGTTGTTGATGCAAAGCGAATTTGCTAGAACATGGCGGTTCTAGTAACAACGTGAAAAAAACGTGACAATAACAACAACAACTACAAGGAAAGAAGCCTATAAACAAAAAGCCGTTTTACGAGAAATTGTCACAATTGTGGAAAGCCCAACCACATGGCTAAGGACTGATCGACTTCCTAAAAAACAAAATATAGACAAAATATTGCTAATGCTAATGTGGTTGAGCACAGTGGTATGATCCAAGAGCTAACCGATATGGATCTATCTGCGGTGGTTTTTGAGGCAAACCTTGTGGATAATCCAAGGAGTGGTATATTGACACGGGGGCCACTCGGCATGTCCGTTTCGACAAGGATGCGTTCTCTACCTACACCCTTTCAGACGGGTAGAAAACTTAATATGGGTAATTCTTCCTCTTCGATGTTGCGGGGTTTGGCAACGTGGTTACAAGCTCACTGAAAAAGAGCCGCTTCGAAGGATGTTCTTCATGTCCCGCAAATCCGGGAAGAATCTAGTGTCGGGATCTCTTCTTGTAAACCATGGTTTTAGACTTATGTTTGAGTCCGAAAAGTTTATTTTAACTAAGTTTGGGCAGTTCCTAGAAAAAGATTATCCGTATAACGTTCAAAATGAATGTAATGGCGATTCGCAGTGTAACCGATTCAAGGCAATAAATTGAGTCTACTTACGTTTATATGCTTGAATATTGATTTGTGGCATGTTAGATTATGGCATGTTAATCTAAATGCTATAAAAAGATTAATGAACTTGGAATTACTTCCAACTTCAAAAATTGATTCTCAAAAGAGATGTGAAATCGTATTGAAGCTAAAATGACTAAATTACCTTTTCATTCTGTGAAATAAATACGACCTCTCTAGAATTGATACATCTTGATATATGTGATCGAAATTTGTGCAAACTAGAGGTGGTAAAAAATATTTCATCACTTTTATTGATGATTGCACAAGATTTTGCTACTTATATTTATTAAGAAGCAAAGATGAAGCGTTGGAAGCCTTCAAAAATTATAAATATGAGGTTGAAAATCAACTTGGGAGCCTGGATTAAAATAATTCGGAGTGATAGAGGTGGAGAATATGTTGCACCTTTTGAAGAATTATGTAACCAGTGGGGAATAATTCATCAAACTACTGCACCATATTCACCACAATCTAATGGCATTGATGAATGTAAAAATCGAACTTTAAAAGAAATGATGCTCGCTCTAGTCCGGATGCTCCGCTCTGGAAAGAAGGCAAATCAATAGTGAAATAGAATCCATTTTACAAAATCATACCTGGGAGTTGGTTGATCTCCTTGCGGGTAGTAAACATTTAGGGTGTAAATGGATATTAAACAAGAAATATAAAGGTGATGGAACTATTGATAAATATAAAGCCAGGTTAGTGGCTAAAGGCTTCAAACAAAAAAAAAAAGGAATTGATTTCTTTGATACATATTCACCTGTAACAAGAATTGCATCCATTCGAGTGCTTATTGCGATTCTTTTTTGCACATCTAGATTCACCAAATGGATGTAAAAGCTGCGTTTTTAAATGGTGAATTGGAAGAAGAAATATATATGGAAACGACTGAAGGATTTGTAGCACTGGTCAAGAGAAAAAGGTGTGCAAATTGATAAGATCATTGTGTGGACTTAAACAAGCCCCAAACAGTGGCATCTTAAATTTGACACAACGATGTTGTCAAATGGCTTTAAAATCAGCGAATGTGACAAATGTGTTTATGTTAAAGGCACATCAAATACATTTGTCATAGTTTGTCTATACATAGACGATATGTTAATAATGGGTACTAGTCATGATATAATCATGGACACTAAGAAAATGTTAAAAAGAAATTTTGACATGAAAGGCATGAGGATTGCTGATATGATTCGAGGAATCAAAATTGGCAAAACATCTGAAGGAATTAGCTTGACACAATCCCACTATGTAAAGAAAGTGCTCAAGAAGTTCAATGCTTTTGATGGTCCACCATGCAAAACGCCCATTGATTTGAGCATAAATCTGTAGTAAATAAAGTGAACCAAAAAGCTCGAGTTGGAATACTTGAAGGTGATAGGAAGTTTGATGTACATTACAAATCGTACACGTCCGGATCTTGCATATCCTGTAAACAAGTTGAGTAGGTATACAAGCAATCCAAGCCAAGAGCATTGGAAAGCACTAACTAGGGTACTAAGATATCTAAAATACACCATGAGTCATGGAATACACTACTCGAAATACCCTCCAAGACTTGAAGGGTATAGTGATGCTTCATTGGATTTGATTCAAAGGACTCATACTCCACTAGTGGATATATATTTACTATTGGAGGAGGAGCAAAGATATCATGGAAATCCACTAAGCGGAGACTTGTATAGCTAGATCCACCATGGAATCGAGTTTATAGCTTTTGATAAAGTGGCGAAGAAAGGTTCTAATGGCTTCGTAATTTCTTAGAAGATATTCCATGTTGGAAAAGTCGATTACCTCTTATGATGATTCACCGTGATAGTCAAGCTACTATAGGGAGAGCACAAAGTAATATGTATAACGATAAGTCTAGACACATCCGTCGTAGACATAATACCGTAAGACAATTGATCTCTAATGGTGTTATATCAATTGACTATGTAAAGTCAAATGATAACATAGCGGATCCGCTCACGAAAGGGCTTAACATAGATCAATTGAGTAAATTGCTAGAGGAAATGGGATTAAAATCCACAATTTAAAGAATGATTAAAGTGGTAACCCAACCTTGGTGATTGGAGATCCCAAGAACTTGGTTCAATGGGAAAACTAAGCTTTAAAAGTTCAATTAAGCACTTGTAAATCCATTAACCCATCCCTAGAAGGCAAAACAAGTGCAATAAACTTGTTGGTTGTGGTAAGGTTAAGTCATAAGGGCTTTTAATGATAAATTGACTTGGTCAAGAGAGATCACCTATATAAGTGAGAAGTGAGGGCCGCTTCAATGTAACACTTATGAATCCAAAGATGTTGTCCATGGCCAAAAGGACATAATCAAGAAGAGCGAAATGTGACAGAGTCATATTGTGTAAATGTCATTGTTTTAACCAAATAGCTTCTTTTAAGGTCTCGATTACAACAACATATTTAGATTCAGTCGTAGACAAAGCAACAATATGCTGTAACTGAAATTTCCAGCTCACACCAGAACTGCACAAAGTGAAAACATACGAAGTTGTTGATTTTCTGTTATCTCTATCATTTGCATAGTTGGAATCAACATAACCCTTCAGTTTAACACCTTCAACAGATTTAGAAAATTTCAAGCTCAAATTCATAGAATGTTTCAAGTACCTTAGCAACCATGACAAAGTATTCCAATCGGGCATACCATGGTCAGACATATAACGACTCAAACAACTCACATCATACGCAATATCTGGCCTAGTACTAACCATCAAATACATAACAAATCCTATAGGATTTGAATAAGGCACACTTTTCATAACATTCACTTCATGGGCAGTTTTAGGAGACTGTTCTTTACTCAACAGAAAATGACCAGCTAAAGACACATTTACAGGTTTAAAATCAGCCATAGAAAATTTACTCAAAACCTTTTTAACATAAGAAATTTGATTTAGAAAAATCGTAGAATTTTTCCTATCTCTAACAATGTTCATGCTAAGAATCCTTTGTGCATCTCCTAGATATTTCATGTCAAATTTGGCACTTAGATAATTTTGAACATGTTCAACAGTTTTTACACAAGAACTAATCATCAACATGTCATTCATATAGATTAACAAGAAAACATGAACATTAACATCTTGTTTAAAATACAAGCAATGATAATAAAAACTTCTTTTAAATTTTAAAGAAAGCATGCACTCATCAATTTTTTTGTTCTATTGTCTAGGAGATTGTTTCAAGCCATAAAGCGATTTCTTAAGCAAACTAACAAAACATGATTCTTTTTGTCAACAAAACCAATAGGCTGTCTCATATTGATTTTTTTCATCTAAATCACCATGCAGAAATGCAGTTTTGGCATCCATTTGTTTTAATTCCCAATTAAACTAAGCACACAAAGCAAGCATAATTTGGACAGTAGTGAACTTCACAACTAGAGCAAAGATTTCTGTATAATCTGTCCCCTCTTTTTGCGTAAATCCCTTAGCCACTAACCTAGCTTTAACATATTCACATTTATTCTTCACCTTAAACAACCATTTACCGTCCACAAGAGAATAATTAGTAGGTTTAGGCACAAGAATCCAAGTATTGTTAACATGCAAAGAATTCATTTCCTCATTTATAACATTTAACCACTCAGCAGAATTTGTGGATTTTAAAGTATCTTCATAAGATTTAGGCTAAGAATTATCAATAGAGTCAAACACACTGAAAACAAATGAAGTCATATGTAAATCATCAAACCTAGAATGCTACCTAATGTTTCTAGGTCAGAAAGGCAGATGGGCATGTTAATCCTTGAAACTGCTTCCATTGACATGCAATTTTCAATTTCGAGTTTATTTTCATCAACTAATTCATCATGCACAGCAACATCGTCAAGATTTTCAAGCAAGACAAGTTCATTTTCATGCAAAATAGGTTCAGTTTCAGGCATATTTTCATGGTTTTCATGCACAACAACATCATGAAAAATATCCAAACTAGGAACATGCTCCACCGTATTTGGTGTACTATTTTCAAAATCAAGCATAAGAACAGATAAGAAAGGCATTTCAGATTCATTAAATGTCACATCCCTGCTAATTTACACTTTAAACTAGGTTCAGATTTTAACCACAGCCTATAACCTTTAGCACCTTCAGGGTAACCACGAAAAACACATTTTACAGCCCTATGTTCAAGTTTATCATGTTTTTGATGAGCAAACGCAACACATGCAAATACTTTAAGTTAGAAAAATCAATTTCCATACCCGTAAACACATATTCGAGGTATTTTCCACTTAAAGGTATAGGAGGAGATCGATTAATCACATAAGCAGCATTTGAAACAGCTTCACCCCAAATTATTTTTGAAAGTTCAGAACAAGCAAGCATACTTCTCACCCTTTCAAGTAAAGTTCGATTCATTTCATCCTGCTACACCGTTTTGCTGCAGTGTATATGGGATTGTTTTATGCCTTTTAATCCAGAATCAACACATAAATTATCAAACAGCTGATTACAAAACTCAAGTCCATCAGTTCTTAGGATTTTAATCTTCTTACATGTTTGATTTTCAATTAAAGTTTTCCACTGTTTAAACACATCAAACACATCAGATTTGTTTTTCAACAAAAACACCCAAACTTTTCTTGAAAAACCATTAATAACAGACATAAAATAGCTAGAACTGTAAGTCCAAGCGGCTACGATAATCTAGAGGGGGGTGAATAGATTATCTCAATCTTTTCGATTTTACCCTCTTTTTCGAACCGAATGCTCAAAGACAATAATAAAGGTGCGGAATGTAAACAACACACGTCGATTTATAGAGGTTCAACCCACCTAGGCTTAATCCTCTACCACCCCATATATCCGGATGGATTTCAAAAAGAAAAAGATTTTATTAATTACCAAAATTAATACAACACCAACTTACAACAACACCTTGAAGAGCACCACACTCTTCTTCAACACCACCTTTGAGATTACCACAATCTCTCTTGAAGATTACCACAATCTACAACGGCACCTTGTGAAGATTACCACAATCTTCAATCTTGAAGAATACCAAATTCTTCAACACCTCAACAAGAAGATTACCACAATCTTCTTACACCTAACACCTAGATCACCCAAGTGTGTTCTTACCACAAGAACACTCACAAGGATATCTTGTGTTGAATGATAACCCAAAAATTCAAGATTACAACTCGATAATGAATTATACAATTAAGTGCAAGTGTAATCAAGAATAGCCTAGACCTCAAGGATGTGAAAGTTATAAGCTAGGCAAATTACAACAAGAATAATAACAATGGAAGACCAAGTGTTTGCTTGAGTATATCTTGTTGTGTTGTGTTATTCTCTCTTGTTGTTGTGCTTCAAATCTTCCTCTATTTATAGGAGATGATTGATACTTGATAGGCTCCTCTTGGAATCTGATATCTACAAAACAATTGCAATTAAAATCAAGATTATAGCTTAGAAATCAATCGACAAATTAGGGAAAAGTTGTCTGCCGCACAATGGTTAGAATTTTCTTTGTCAAACTTGAGGGCGACCCTCGCGCACAAATAGAAGTTTGAAAGAACGTAGCAAAATTTAACTAGGAGGACCGGTCCAAGGGGGTCGGCCACGACCTGTCGCCTAGGGTGTTTTGGAGTTCTCGGGAGTTCTGTTTCAAGAAATGCGTTCCCAGTGTACCGATCGCTTCTTTGGTCGACTGATCGACCTCCAAAAATGAAATATTGTCCGATTTTTATCGAAAATAAACCTCAAGAAATACTCCGAAAAATTCGTAAAAACATTTTAAACCGAATGGAGTATTTAGGACAACATTAGAAATATAGTTTTGATGGACTAACACAATAATACAAAATCGTTGTCCGATATAAACTTCAAGAAATACCCGATAAATACTAAAAACATTTTAGATCCGATCGGAGTATTATGACAACATTTAGAAACATAGTTTCAATGTAAAAACCTATTGACACAAAATCAATAAATGTGTTGTCCAATTTTGTCGAAAAATAAACTTGAAGAAATACTCCGGAAAATATTAAAACCATTTTAAATCATTTAGGAGTATTTGGACAACCTTTAAAAACATTGTTTTGGTATAAAAACAAAATCATCAAAATCATGATAAAACCATTTATCAAACAATCTTCCCCTTTTTGATGATTACAAACCAAAACAATTTTAACGAGGTCGATTTTGAAAACAAAACATTTTTACCGGTTAAAAAGAACTATCTGTTGTGAGCAACAACATTCCACGCAATATAATCTCAAGAATGGGAGTAAAGATATTCAAACATATATAGCAAAAGCTCCCCCTATCAATCTGCACAACAAGAGTAATATAAAAGCAATCAACCACAAGCTAAAAGCTTAGGTTTTACATATTGATCTTAAGTACAAGAGCTTATAAGCTCCCATTGTCAACAAAACATCATTAGACAAGTAAATAAGTCCATCATACAACAATTGGACTAAGTATAATGCACAACTTATGGCTTTAGGAAGCCATAGCTTATAACTTCTTTTGTTTAGCTTAACTTAGCTTCTATGAGCTAATAAGCTTATAACCTGTTTCTCCCCCTTTGGAATCATCAAAAAGAATGTTAGTACGATAAAAACATCATATAAATATATCAAAGTGCGCAACTAAACCGATGTATCGAGCTATTTTGAACATTGAAGCTTATAGACCAAATAGGAGGAAAAAGTCGATCATACGACTTATAGAAGCTTATGAAAAATCATTTGATTTGCAAAAAACATGATCTCTATAAATATATGAGACTTTTGAAATCGAGAGAATCATGTAGGTGATGAATTTTTCATTGAAACATTTTATCGAACACTTGGCGGGCGTCAAAAATTGAAGAAGATATATATAGCCCTTGTAAATGCAATCAAGCCAAGTTTTTCATCACCAAATCAGTTTAAATACAATACAATATATCATAAATAACAATCTCATTACAAACATATACAAATTTCATCAAGAAAATACATATAGGCCAAGTTCTCAAGGGTTTCAACCCAATTGAGATAAGGAAGTAGAATTCTTACCATTTAATCGGTAAAGATGAGCAATGATGATGATAATCGAGCTATATAATCCCCAATATATGAATTGTATGCAATAAAACACATTTGAAGTGAAATGTGTGTACAAATGACAAAGGGGTCAAAATAAAGTGGAAAAACCTTAAATTGCCAAAATAAAAGAACAGAGACGGTTTTAACCAAATTTAAGCAGTGGGCGACCGGTCCGGGCATAGGGCGACCGGTCGAGCGGTGGGCGGCACGGCCGACTCCGCCCGGCAGCCCACTGGTTCACTGCTTTTGAAAATCCGAATTTTGATCCAAAATCTGATTTTTCGCCCCTAAGTTTTAAAAACGTGCAAAATGCAAACGTAGACATCATTCAATATACATTATGTCATAATCACGCTCGAAATGGATTAAAATACTCGGTAGTGTATGATTAAAAAGTCCGCGAGTTATCCTTGAGACGGAATTAAACACATCTCAAGTTTTTGTTAAAACATGCAATCCCTAAAAAAATATCGAATCTCAATATGTTTAGTTCGATTATGACGAACCATATTTTGAAAGAAAATTATTATCACCAGACTTGTTATCCCGAAAATAAGAACATTTTAAGATATTGGATACAACAAGTCATACGAAGAAGTGCCTTACAAATATTTAAAAATTTCTTTTAACGGCACTTTAATGAGATTCGTTGGGATAGTTTTTGAAGTCGAGCATATAGACGCAAGGCATATAGAATATCGAGTCTAAGGAGTACTAAACGAATGAACATACCTCGAATTTGTTTGTCAATGCCTACTTCAACCATTTTGTCAATTTTCGCATTTGTGGCCATATAGGTTGAAATGGTTCTTTCTTCTTTAATGCCTCACTTATTCTTTTGAGAGTGGAATATAATCACCTTCTTGGCATTGTTGAACTTGAATTCCAATGATCAAATTTGAACTCCTCTCATCATGATCATCTTAGGTTCTCCTTGCATTGACTAAGAAAAAATGTCTTGCACAAATATTCATTAGTAGCACCAAAAATATCAACATAAATTTGCACAAGTAAACAATCTTGCCCTTTTAAAAAATGTAGTATCAACTTTACCTCTTGTAAAATTATTTTGCAAAAATAGCTAAGTCTATCAAACCATATACGGGATACTTGTATCAACCATACAAGGCCTTTTATAAAAATCATTTGGCCTAAAATTTTAAACTCCGATAGACTTCTATTTGAATAAAACCATTTAGAAAATTGGATTTAACATCCATTTGGTAAAGCTTGAAATTTTCTCAAAACAAGAATGAGCAAGTAAAGTGCAAATAACTTCTAGATGTGCTATGAGTGCAAATATTACATCAATACCTTCTTCTTGACAATACCTTTGAATTACTAACCTTGCTTTGTTCATCAAACTTGTTACGAAATACCAAAAATTTCTGCAAAATCTCAACAAAGAATCTTGCACAAAAGCATAGTGATATCGAATAATAGAGATACTATTGAAAAGAGATATGTAAATCCTACACAATTCTTAAACCAAATTTTGCACAAGCATAATAATACATGTGTAGGCTAAGCAATAAGAGATTTCACAAAATTGCTAACGCTATAGAAATCCATAGAAGATAAAAACACATAAGTAAGTCCACAACATGTAAGGTCTCATTTTCAAAGGATTTTAAAAACACAAAAATATATATAGAAAACCTTATCAATTTTAAAACCCATTTTGCAATTTAGACACAAATAAAAACATGCAAAAATAAAATGCATATTTAAATAGGGAGATACGGTTTACCAATTTCGCCATTTCCATGGGTTGTGCCGTTCCCATTGTTGATGATATCTTCCCCTTTGAAAATCGTCTTGTTGATGATGGTTTCTCCAATTGCTCCATTTCCAAGCATTGTGACCTTCCCATTTTTGAAAGTGTCTTTCTCTTGGAAAATCATCTTGTTGATGATGTCTTTGCCATTTCCAAGAATTTTGTTCATCCCATTTTTGATTATTTCCTCTTCTTGGAAAATGACTTTGTTGAAAATGTTTTCTCCTTTGATCAAATGAAATGGTCATTTGATGTCTTCTTGGCGGTATGAATTTTCTTCGATTATTATTTCGCCGGGTACCTAAAATGACATTGTTTTTTGGTACCCTCAAGTGCTTGGGTCCTATGGGATTAGTCTTGAGACTTTTAGGTCTCCAACAATAATTAGAGCTATTTCTAGCCCGACAAGTATTTACCGTATGACCCTTCTTACCGCAATAAAAGCAAGTAATATTACTAATATGCATAGGAACTCGATTCTTTTTCATATGCTTGACAATATTAAGCTCATGATCAAGTTTACTATTCAAACTATCACAACCATTAACATTCACAACATTGGGCAATTTATTGGTACTCAAGTTGGATTTTGATAAATCATTTTTCATGCAATTAATATCCTCAACAAGAGTACTATTTTGTTTTTCAAGGTTTCTAACCTTGTCAAGTGTGGTGGTGTGAGCACACGATAGTGATTCATAGGAAGTAAATAAACTATCCTTTTCATTTTTCAGAACATTGAATTCCTTTTTCAAATTTTTGTACTTAACTAGTAAATTTTGGAATTCATTTTGAAGATCATCAAAATTATTTTGCAAATCACTATAATCATTCCATTCTTTCTTTCCAAAATATAAAATTTTTGGAATCAAATAGTGGTGACTTGGTGGTGGAGGTGCCGTAAGATGAGCTTCGTTCAGAGCCGGCGATCGTTTCTCTTCACTCGCGATTTGAAACGAGCTTGCCAAAGAGTTTGGCTTTGATACCACTTGTAAGTCAAGTGGCTACGATAATCTAGGGGGGGTGAATAGATTATCTCCATCTTTTCGATTTTACCCTCTTTTTCGAACCGAATGCTCAAAGACAATAATAAAGGTGCGGAATGTAAACAACGCGCGTCGATTTATAGAAGTTCAACCCACCTAGGGCCTAATCCTCTACCACCCCAGTATATCCGGGATGGATTTCAAAAAGAAAAAAAAATATTAATTACCAAAATTAATACAACACCTTGAAGAGCACCACACTCTTCTTCAACACCACCTTTGAGATTACCACAATCTCTCTTGAAGATTACCACAATCTCCAACGGCACCTTGTGAAGATTACCACAGTCTTCAACCTTGAAGAATACCAAATTCTTCAACACCTCAACAAGAAGATTACCACAATCTTCTTACACCTAACACCTAGATCACCCAAGTGTGTTCTTACCACAAGAACACTCACAAGGATATCTTGTGTTGAATGATAACCCAAAAATTCAAGATTACAACTCGATAATGAATTATACAATTAAGTGCAAGTGTAATCAAGAATAGCCTAGACCTCAAGGATGTGAAAGTGATAAACTAGGCAAATTACAACAAGAATAATAACAATGGAAGACCAAGTGTTTGCTTGAGTATATCTTGTTGTGTTGTGTTATTCTCTCTTGTTGTTGTGCTTCAAATCTTCCTCTATTTATAGGAGATGATTGATATTTGATAGGCTCCTCTTGGATTCTGATATCTACAAAAAACTTGTAATTAAAATCAAGATTATAGCTGTTAGAAATCAATCCCACAAATTAGGGAAAAGTTGTTCATTTGCACAACGGTTAGAATTTTGCTGTCAAACTTGAGGGCGACCGGTCGCGCACAAATAAAAGTTTGAAAGAACGCAGCAAAATTTAACTAGGGGGACTGGTCCAAGGGGGGGTCGAACGGTCACCCTGACTAATATTTGGAGTTCTGGGAGTTCTGTTTCGAGAAATGCGTTCCCAGGTACCGGTCGCCTCTTTGGTCGACCGGTCACCTCCAAAAATGAAATATTGTCCGATTTTTGTCGAAAATAAACCTCAAGAAATACTCTGAAAAATTCGTAAAAACATTTTAAACCGATCGGGAGTATTTAGGACAACATTAGAAATATAGTTTTGATGAACTAACACAATAATACAAAAAGTGTTGTCCGATATAAACTTCAAGAAATACCCCGATAAATAGTAAAAATATTTTAGACCGATCGGGAGTATTAGGACAACATTTTGAAACATAGTTTCAATGTAAAAACCTATTGACACAATATCAATAAATGTGTTGTCCAATTTTGTCGAAAAATAAATTTGAAGAAATACTCCGGAAAATATTAAAACCATTTTAAATCATTTAGGAGTATTTGGACAACCTTTAAAAATATTGTTTTGGTATAAAAACAAAATCATCAAAATCTTGATAAAACCATTTATCAAACAAGAACCACCATGAGTAGTAACACTCGCATGACCCCACATATCGGCATGCAAATACTCAAGAATTTCAGAACGCACAGATTTATTCGGGAGAGGGGGAAACAAGAATTTCACTCTAGACTACTTACCAAGAACATAAGAATCACAAAACGCCATACAAGATAGTTTATCTTTTCTAAAATAGCCATTTTAATGAAAAATTTCAAGACCTTTAGCACTCATATGACCCAAACATTTATGCCATAAATCAGTTTTGTCATTTTTAGAGGCATTCACAACATTCACAGAATTTTGCAAGTAAGATTCAGGTTGAACAATGCAAACATACAAATTTCTCCTTTTAACAGCTTTAAAAATTACCAAATTCATCTTGAAAATTTTCATTAAATCTTTTCCCCATTTTCTCTCTAACCCATCATCTTCAAGAGCAGCACAAGAAATGAAATTGCTACACAAATCAGGCACATGCCTCATATTTTTCAAAGTCAAAACATAGTCAAAATCAAAATTTAAACATACATCACCAATTCCAACAATATTACACTGTTTTTGATTAGCCATTGACACAGAACCATGCAATACTTATTTATAATTAGAAAATAGTCTTTTAAATGGTGACATATGAAAAGTGCAAGCAGAATCAACAAGCCATTCAGTTTCACATGCAGAATTTGAATGCACAGAATTCACAGAAGCACAATTTTCATAAACCATAAATACATCAGCCACGTTTTCACTTGTAGAAGCCATATTAGCATGCTCATTTTGTTGGTGATTTTTAAAATTCTGATTACCTCTTTTATTAGGGCATTTCCTAACATAATGACCATTTTGACCATATTCATAATACTTTCGATTTTTAGGCCTAGACTTAGACCTAGACTTACTCTTTCCCTTTTTCTTAGCAAATTTCTATTTTTGGTTATTACCAAGTTTATTAAACCTGTTTTTCCTTAAACTTCTATTGAATTTTAGGCCTAGGGGAATGTTGTAATGTGGCCCAATTTATCTGGAAGCCCATTACTCATTTGTCCAGGCCCAAAATTAATTTTAGTCCAATTACAACCAAGCCCCTTAAAGGTTCATCCCGGGCGTCCATTTTAGGTATTTCATCCTAGCCATTCATTTCCCCTCTTATTTTATAGGTCCCTAAAACCTTAAGGATAAAAATCTCTAGAATTCCGGCTCTCTCATTTTCTTCCAAACTGACTGCACTCTTCTCTCTCTCTAAAACTTTACCTTTCTCTTTCAATTCTTAGTGAATTAGTGAGAATCTTCAGTGAGTTTTTCATTGGGTGTTTCCAAACATCTTCTTTGTGAGTGTTTGGTTCATTCGTGAGTGTCCTAGGGTTTCGAGGGGTTTTGGTTCTTGAGGGCTATCTCCGTTATCCCTTTTTTGCTCCGGCAGCCGTCCCTTTGCGGGTTTTTCGGGAATCGTGTGGGCTTTGGAAGGCATTGAACTATTAGGTCTCATTTGCGGCCAAACCTTGGGCGTGTCCGATTCTAGTCGATGGTGAAGGTCCTCTACACATGATCTGAGTCGATCGTTCATGGCTATCCAAATCGTTGTTGATGTCCCAGAGCTTTAAGCTCGTTGTTGTCCAAAGAAGCTAGATTTGACGTGTTGAAACGAGGCTCGAAATATTTCGGGTGATATCTTTCTTGCTCTTGCTTTTAGCTTTTTTAGTTCTCTTTGTACTGCACTTATTTATTTCTGCCTCTATCTTTGTAGCAACGGTTCAGTTCTAAAGGGTCAGTCTTAGTCCAGTTGTTGTTTCAGCTCTAGATGGTTTTTCAAGGGCTTGGTATATATGTATTTTTCCCAGCCTCTATTCTTTATTTTCTTGCTTCAGTTTGAATGGGAAAGTGCCTTCCCTTGTGCGTTTGTATTGTTCGACTCTATGGTGTATTTTACTGTTTTATTATAAAATGGGTTGTAATCCCTAAACCCTATCCCATAGGCCATATTCTGTAATAGTTCATTTGATTAGCTTCTACAATCTTTAAAATAGCTATGGCGTACGGGCTCCACAGCGGGGTCGATACCTAACAGTGGTATCAGAACATCCCCAATTGTGGCGGTACAAAACCCTTAACATAGGGTTTCGCTCTGGTAAAGAGGCTTAAACTCCATTTTACTGCATTTCGTAGCGTAACCACTTGTCACAGATTTATTGCTTTCGTAGTGTAAATATTGCTTGCCGCGGTTTGCGTGCTGGTAATTGTTGTTGTAGTTTAACCCGCCTTTTATGCCTTGTGTTTTCTAAAAGTTGTTGTGTGTTTTATGAAAATGGATGTGCCTGGTTATAATCTTGAACCTTTTAATGGAAAAACTGATTTTTCGATATGGCAACAGAAAATAAAAGGAATTTTAATTCAGCAAAAAGTTTATAAGGATGTGACTGGTGTTTATGGTGAAAAAGATACTACTGAAAAGAAATCTGAAATTGATGAGTATGCATATTATTCTATAATTTTAAATCTTTCTGACTCTGTTAGAAAAGTTGGTAAGCTTGATTCTGCAAAAGCTTTACGGGAAAAATTAGAAGAATTGTATACTGAAACTTCTTTGCCTAGTAAGTTGTTTTTTCTTGAATTTTTTTTTTCAGATTTAAATTCGGTTTAAACAAGGAAGTGGATGAGAATTTGGATGTGTTTACCAAATTGATTCAAGACATTAAATTGACTAGTGATAAAAATATTGATTATTATACTCCGATTGTGCTTTTGAATGCTATTCCTAAGTCTTATAGTGATGTTAAATCTGCTATTAAGTATGTAGAGAAACGATCACACTTGACACTATTGTGAATGGCCTTAAAAGCAACGAATTGGATTTAAAGTCAACAAAAGTTCTAGGCAAAATTCTGATGAGTTTATACATGTGAGAAGACTATCTCAAAATTGGAAACCCAATTAATTAATCAGATAATTTCAACCAAATGCTGTCTAACTAGAATTTCGCCTTGGCACTTGCCATCATATTGTGAAGAAATTAAATGGTGCAAAACAACATAATGTCAGGAAAAAGATAAGCCTAAACCTGGATTATAACACACATCGTATTAGACAAAAAGACATTCCCAAATCTCGATTAGCACTAAGGTTTTGTATGGATAAATGAATTTGAAGTTGAGAATTTTTTAAAGTCATAATAAGAAATCTATTGATCTTGTTTAAATACAATGATTTCAGATTCCCAGTCTCCTAATTTATTTTATGAGTTATTGTGATGTATTTTAAATTCACATTATATAGAGTAAGTTGAAATCTTCATCTAAATTCGCCCTCAAATTCAAATCATCTCTTCCAATTGAAACCTTATTTGTTGGGTCAATGAGCTTGACAACATTATTTCTTTAACCATATTCATTTTATTAACTAGTTTGGTTTCTCACAATGTTATTATTTCTTTAACCATATTCATTTTATTAACTAGTTTGGTTTCTCGCAGTATTTTTAAACTTGGACCGGACATCGAATCCGGTTGGTAACTGGATTATTGGATCATTGGTTAAATCGGTTAAACCATGTAAGTCCAAGCGGCTACGATAATCTAGAAGGGGGGTGAATAGATTATCTCCATCTTTTCGATTTCGCCCTCTTTTTCGAACCAAATGCTCAAACACAATAATAAAGGTGCGGAATGTAAACAACACACGTCGATTTATAGAAGTTCAACCCACCTAGGGCCTAATCATCTACCACCCCAAAGATATCCGGGATGGATTTCAAAAAGAAAAAGATTTTATTAATTACCAAAATTAATACAACACCAACTTACAACACCTTGAAGAGCACCACACTCTTCTTCAACACCACCTTTGAGATTACCACAATCTCTCTTGAAGATTACCACAATCTCCAACGGCACCTTGTGAAGATTACCACAATCTTCAACCTTGAAGAATACCAAATTCTTCAACACCTCAACAAGAAGATTACCACAATCTTCTCACACCTAACACCTAGATCACCCAAATGTGCTCTTACCACAAGAACACTCACAAGGATATCTTGTGTTGAATGATAACCCAAAAATTCAAGATTACAACTCGATAATGAATTATACAATTGAGTGCAAGTGTAATCAAGAATAGCCTAGACCTCAAGGATGTGAAAGTGATATGCTAGGCAAATTACAACAAGAATAATGACAATAGAAGACCAAGTGTTTGCACCGAGTATATCTTGTTGTGTTGTGTTGTTCTCTCATATTGTTGTGCTTCAAATCTTCCTCTATTTATAGGAGATGATTGATACTTGATAGGCTCCTCTTGGAATCTGATATCTACAAAAAAATTGCAATTAAAATCAAGATTATAGCTGTTAGAAATCAATCCCACAATTTAAGGAAAAGTTGTCTCCGCACAACGGTCGAATTTTGTCATCAAACTTGAGGGCGACCGTCGCGCACAAATAGACGTTTGAAAATGAGAAAACACATTTACACAGGCGGCGATCGACGACGGGGTCCGACCGGTCGACCCTATGCCCAGCCGGTCGAGCAAAACCCAAAAACGAGTCCAGGAAGTTCTGTTTCAGAAATTGCTCCCGTGCACCGGCCGACACCCTGGCCGACGCCCACCGTCCGACGCCTTGATGCCGACCATACCGGTCTACCACCCTGTTGACCGGTCAACCAGCCTTTTTTCAGCAAATAGCTTATTCACTGTTTTTCACAACTTTCAGGTACGGGATGCCCTATAGGGCGACCGATTGGCCTCAAAACAAAAGTGTTGTCCAATTTTATATCGAAAATAAACTTCAAGAATTACTCCAAAATAGTAAAAATATTTTAGACCGATCGGGAGTATTAGGACAATATTTTAGAAACGTTGTTTTGGTGTAAAAACACATTAACACAAAATCATCAAAAGTGTTGTCCAATTTATATCGAAAATAAACTTGTAGAAATACTCCGGAAAATATTAAAACCATTTTAAATCATTTAGGAGTATTTGGACAACCTTTAAAAACATTGTTTTGGTATAAAAACAAAATCATCAAAATCATGATAAAACCATTTATCAAACAATCTCCCCCTTTTTGATGATTACAAACCAAAACAATTTTAACGAGGTCGATTTTGAAAACAAAACATTTTTACCGGTTAAAGAGAACTATCCGTTGTGAGCGACAACATTCCATGCAATAAAAACACAAGGATGGGTGTAGAGATATTCAAACACATAGCAAATGCTCCCCCTATCAACATGCACAACATGAGTTATATAGAAGCAACTTAAACATAAGCTAAAATATTAGCTTTTCGATATTGAGCTTAAGTATCAATAACTTAAAAGCTCCCCCCTGTCAAAGAGACATCATTAGAAACATATATAAGTGCATACTACAACCAATGGACCAAGAGTCATACACAACTTATGGCTTTAGGAAGCCATATCTTATAACTTCTTTTCGTTTGAGCTTATTTTAGCTTCTTTGAGCTAAAGAGCTCATTACCCGTTTATCCCCTTTGGAATCATAAAAAGAATGTTAGCACGATAAATACATCATATATTCATATCAAAGTGCGCAACTAAACCGATGTACCGAGCTATTTGAACATTGAAGCTTATAAACCAAATAGGAGGGAAAAGTCGAATCATACGACTTGAAGAAGCTTATGAAAACTCATTTGATAAGCAAAACATGATCTCCATAAATATATAAGACTTTTGAAAACGAGAGAATCATGTAGGTGATGAATTTTTCATTGAAACGTTTTATCGAACACTTGGTGGGCGTCAAAAATTGAAAAAGAGATATATAGCCCTTGTAAAAGAAAACAAGCCAAGTTTTTAATCACCAAATGCAATTTAATAAATATCATTCATCAACAATCAATAAGCTCTTCTCAAACATATACAATTAGCATCAAGAATTTGACATTTAAACCAAGTTCTCAAGGGTTCAACCCAATTGAGCTAAAGAAGTAGAATTCTTACCATTCGAACGGTAAAAATGAGCGATGATGATAATTGAGCCTTATACTCCCCAACATATGTAATATATGCAACAAAACTCATTTGAAGTGAGTTGTGTGTGAAATTTGCAAAGGGGACGAAAATAGAGTTGGAGGGGCCAAAATGGCTAAGTATAGGAACATAGACGTTTTAATCCAACAAACAACGTGGGCGACCGATCGGAGGTATGGGTGACCGGTCGAGGTGATGGTGGCGACCGGTTGGCCCTCCTCCAACGATCGACCGTCCATTTCCATTTCGTTTTGCAAAAACCAAGTTTGAACCAAAAATCCGATTTTTTCGCCCCTAAGTTTTAAAAACGTGCAAAATGCAAACGTAGACATCATTCAGTATACATTATGTCATAATCAAGCTCGAAATGAGATAAAATACTCGGCGGTGAGTGATTAAAAAATCCGCGAGTTATCCTTGATACTTAATTAAACACATCTCAAGTTTTTGTTAAAACATGCAATCCCTTAACAATTATATCGAATCTCAATATGTTTAGTTCGATTATGACGAACTATAGTTTGAATAATTTTGACCGAACTTGTTATCCCGAAAAATAAGAACGTTTTAAAGCTTTGGATACAACAAGTCATAAGAAGAAGTGCCTTTCAAATATTTGAAAATTTCTTTTAATAAAGACTTTAATGAGATTCGTTGGGATAGTTTTTGAAGTCGAGCATATAGACATAAGGCATATGGAATGTCGAGTCTATAGAAATAATACAAGAAAACATACCCCGAATTTGTTTGTCGGCCGATATGCCTTTCTCAACCTTTGTCAATTTTTAGCCATAGAGGTTGAGATAGTTCTTCTTTCTTCAATGCTTAACTCCTTCAAGAGTTCTTTTGAAATATAACCATCTTCTTGGCATTGAGTAATTTGAATTCCAATGTTCAAATTTGAGCTTCCTCATCATGATCATCTTAGGTTCACCTTGCATTGACTTGGAAAAAATATCTTGCACAAATATTTATTAGTAGCACCATAAATATTATCAACATAAATTTGGACAAGTAAACAATATTGCCCTTTTTTAAAAAATAAAGAGAGTAGTATCAACTTTACCTCTTGTAAAATCATTTAGCAGAAATAGCTAAGTCTATCATACCATACATGGGGTACTTGTTTTAAACCATATAAGGCCTTTTATAAAAATCATTTGGCCTAGAAAAATTTAAAACCCCGGAGGTTGTTTTACATAGACTTCTTCTTGAATAAAACCATTGAGAAAATTGGATTTAACATCCATTTGGTAAAGCTTGAAATTTTCTTTAAAACAAGAATGGGCAAGTAAAAATGCAAATAGCTACTAAATGTGCTATGAGTGCAAATATTACATCAAAATCAATTACCTTCTTCTAGAAAATACCTTCGAGCTACTAACCTCGCCTTAGTTCGACCAATGTTGCCTTGGTCATCGAGTTTGTTCCGGAATACCCTTTTTGTCTTCTTCATCACTATCATCATAGGGCATCCAATTGATCTAAGGTGTTCATAGTAGAATATTTACATCCAAATATTTTGAGGTAAATAATATTTGGAGTACTTCATTTCTCATCTACAAAACTTAACAAACTCATTAACGGCATTGCTTATATAAGCAAGAAAAAAAAATAGCCCAATTGTAAAAACATGCCTCAATCATCAATCACAAAATATCTTGCAAAAGAGCATAGTAGGAATAGACACTATATATATAGACCATGAAGCAAGAAACATATACTATGCATTTAGAAGATCATCAAGAGTCTAATAAATCATGCAAGTTCAAATAAGCTTAAGAAAGCTACAAAAGGTCTCTTTTTGAAATTTGAAAATTCGATAGCATATAGTTGAGACCTCATTTAAAAGAAGTATTTGAACAAAAGTAGACAAAGCAAATATGTGCAATCAAATATCGAATAGTGCCTTTCAAAAATCTAAAAATCCTCTTAATGGCACTTGTATGAAATACTATGAAAAACAAGCACATAGGCACATGGCAATACATATATCGAGTCTATAAGAGTAAGAAAAACACAAGTAAACGTACCTCGATAATTAATGCCTTTCTTGACAAATAATGACGTAAATGGCCATATGTGAAAATATGTAGATCCTACACAATTCTTAAAACAAATCTTGCACAAATCATAATGATAAAAGTGTAGGCTAAAAGATATCACAAGTAAGCTCATGCCATAAAAATCCATAAGAGATTATAACACACTTTAGTCTACAAAAGTGCACAAGAGTTTTAAAAACATCATATAAGGTCTTCTTTTTCAAAAATATTTTAAAAGCACAAATATATATTGAAGACCTTAATAAAAAAAAATACTTGAAATCTCATTTTGCACTTAATACACAAATAAGAGCATGCATAATAACAAAATAAAATGCATATTTAACTAGGGAGATACGGGTTACCAATTACGCCATTTCAATGGGTTGTGTCGTTCCCATTGTTGATGATATCTTCCCTTTGAGAAGTCACTTTGTTGATGATGACTTCTTTGATTACTCCATTTCCAAGGTTTGTTGCCTTCCCATTGTTGAAAATCTCTTCTTCTTTGAAAATCATCTTGTTGATGATGTCTTTGCCATTTCAAGGATTGTGTTCTTCCCTTTTTTATTATATCCTCTTCTTGAAATTGGCTTTGTCGAAAATAGTTTCTCCTTCTTTGATCAAATGAAACGGTCATTTGATGTCTTCTTGGCGGTATAAATTTTCTTGATCATTATTTCGCGGGTACCTAATATGACATTGTTTTATGGTACCCTCATGTGTTTGGGTCCTTTGGGATTAGTCTTGAGACTTTTAGGTCTCCAACAATAATTAGAGCTATTTCTAGCCCGACAAGTATTTACCGTATGACCCTTTTTATCGCAATAAAAACAAGTAATAATTCTAGGAGCATAATGGCCAATATGCATAGTGACTTGATCCCTTTTCATATGATTAACAACATTAGGCTTATGATCAAGTCCTTTATCACAATTATGAATATCAACAATATTGGACATTTTATTGGTACTCAAGTTTGATTTTGATAAATCATTTTTCAAGCAATTAATATCCTCAACAAGAGTACTATTTTATTTTTCAAGGTTTCTAACCTTATCAAGAGTGGTAGTGTGAGCACATGATAGTGATTCATAGGAAGTGAATAAACTATCCTTATCATTTTTCAAAACATTGAATACCTTTTTCAAATTTTTGTACTTAACAAGCAAGCTTTGGAATTCATCTTGAAGATCATCAAAATCATTTTGCAAATCACTATAATCATTTTGAATAACAATATCATAGGAAGTAGAGGGTTTAAGACATACCTCGTTTTCTTTTTTTGATGCCCATAAGACAATGTTCAACTTCTTCATAGTTGGAAGTTGTAAGAGGCTTGTTCCTTAGATTTGACATTGTATCCCTTTGAGAAGTAGATGCTTTTGTTTGACTCATTTCATTTGCAAATACTCCATAGATGGCTTCTAATTTTTGCCATACTTCATGTCCCGATCGAATTCCTACAATATGTTCATATTCCAAATTAGTAAATGAACAATGCAAAATATTTAGAGCACTTACCGTTTAAGGAGATGGTTTTCTTCTCTTCATCATTTAGCTCTTTGAGGCCTTTGGAGGTGTGTGGTGTGTCTATCATTGGAATTGATTCACCATTTATGACGGTGTTCCAAATATCAAACCCGCAACCTTGTAAATAACATTCCATTCTTTCTTTCCAAAATATAAAATTTTTGGAATCTAATAGTGGTGGCTTGGTGGTGGAGTGCGGATAGATGAGCTTCGTTCGTAGCCGACGATTGTTTCTCTTCACTCGCGACGTGAAACAAGTTTTCCAAAGAGTTTGGCTCTGATACCACTTGTAAGTCCAGCGGCTACGATAATCTAGAGGGGGTGAATAGATTATCTCCATCTTTTCGATTTCGCCCTCTTTTTCGAACCAAATGCTCAAACACAATAATAAAGGTGCGGAATGTAAACAACACACGTCGATTTATAGAGTTCAACCCACCTAGGGCCTAATCCTCTACCACCCCAAGATATCCGGGATGGATTTCAAAAAGAAAAAGATTTTATTAATTACCAAAATTAAAACAACACCAACTTACAACACCTTGAAGAGCACCACACTCTTCTTCAACACCACCTTTGAGATTACCACAATCTTTCTTGAATATTACCACAATCTCCAACGGCACCTTGTGAAGATTACCACAATCTTCAACCTTGAAGAATACCAAATTCTTCAACACCTCAACAAGAAGATTACCACAATCTTCTCACACCTAACACCTAGATCACCCAGTGTGCTCTTACCACAAGAACACTCACAATGATATCTTGTGTTGAATGATAACCCAAAAATTCAAGATTACAACTCGATAATGAATTATACAATTGAGTGCAAGTGTAATCAAGAATATCCTAGACCTCAAGGATGTGAAAGTGATATGCTAGACAAATTACAACAAGAATAATGACAATAGAACACCAAGTGTTTGCTTGAGTATATCTTGTTGTGTTGTGTTGTTCTCTCATATTGTTGTGCTTCAAATCTTCCTCTATTTATAGGAGATGATTGATACTTGATAGGCTCCTCTTGGAATCTGATATCTACAAAAATTGCAATTAAAATGAAGATTATAGCTGTTAGAAATCAATCCCACAATTTAGGGAAAAGGCATCTGTCACGACAACGGTCGAAATTTTGTCAAACTTGAGGCGACGACGTCACAAGCACAAATAGACGTTTGAAAATGAGAAAACACATTTACACAGGCGATCGGTCGACGGGGTCCGGCTCACCGGTCGACCACTATGCCCACCCGTCGAGCAAAACCCAAAAACGAGTCCAGAAGTTCTTTGAAATTGCTCCCGCACACGATCGGCCGACGCGCCTTGGGTCGACGGCCGACCATACCGGTCTACCACCCCGTTGACCGGTCAACCAGCCTTTTTTCAAAATAGCTTATTCACTGTTTTTCCCAACTTTCAGTGCACGGGATGCCCTATAGAGGCGACCGATTGGCCTCAAAACAAAAGTGTTGTCCAATTTTATATCGAAAATAAACTTCAAGAATTACTCCGAAAAATAGTAAAAATATTTTAGACCGATCGGGAGTATTAGGACAATATTTTAGAAACATTGTTTTGGTGTAAAACACATTAACACAAAATCATCAAAAGTGTTGTCCAATTTATATCGAAAATATACTTGTAGAAATACTCCTAAAATATTAAAACCATTTTAAATCATTTAGGAGTATTTGGACAACCTTTAAAAACATTGTTTTGGTATAAAAACAAAATCATCAAAATCATGATAAAACCATTTATCAAACAAACCATTCTTAAAAAATCGATTGGCTCGTATACATACAAACATATATTTTATATATGTACGCCCATGTAAAAGATAAATACACATGCAAAAATTCTAACAAATACAAATAAATATATAAACTAAAATAATAAATTATAATATTCAAATATATATGTCAATCTAAAATAAGGAGAACTAATATGAGAATTTACTAAATATATTTTCCTTGAATGTTTTGTTAAGTATTACTAAAAAATGAATCGGGTTAAATAGATCGCCAATTTCCGAATTTTTGGATGAGTTTGACCAAGCGACAAGGTTTTTTAGTCACTCATTTTTAACATATAACTGGACGCGACAAGTGACCAGTTCTCGGCTATGTTTTTAAACCCGCACCGGACATCGAACTGGATTAATAATTGGGTTATTTGGTTACTGGTTTAACCTGTTAAACCGTTCTAAAAAAGCTAGTTGACTCGTATACATACATATATATATATATGTATATATACAAGTACAAATAAAAATAAAAATAAATTTAATAAATTATAATATCTAGATATATGAATAAATTGATTATAAGGAATAGTTATATATAAATTTACCAAATACTTTTACGTTCAATTTTGTAATAAAACAAAGAAAATTTTGCTTTAAAAAATTGAACCGGGTTAACCGGGTCACCGTTTTCCCAGTTTTTTACTGGGTTTGATAGGGTGTCAACGTTTTTTTAGCCACCCGGTTTAATATAGAACCGGACCGGCCATGTGACCATTCTCGGTTAAATCGGTCGAACCGAACCGTCCTGGCCCAGGTTTCAAAACACGATTCTCGGTTAAACCAAATAACTATCGAGTTCAGTCCGAATTTCACAACATTGGTTTCCCATACGAGGCTCAATAGAGACCGACTAGGTTTATGATTGTACTTACTACTTACATTTCACATATCTTTAGCTTGATTTATAATCTAATTCATATCTATAGCCCATAATTTGGAATGACCTTAACAACCCTCAACTATAAATAAGTCTATCCAAAGCGTATTTACTATTGGGCTGATTGGGCCGATATGTAAAGACACTACTGTGATGATATTAGGCTATCCAATCAAACAACATTTTTTTTAGTACAATGGGGGAACTTGGGGAGGAGACACACGCACTCGTATGAGATCGAACTCGGGTCATTCAACCTTACAACACATGTCTCAGCCACTAGAGCACAAGGTTGATCCCAATCAAAAAACATAATATGTAAGTCTACTCATATCATATTTTCAAATTTTGAGTACCAAACTAAATAGTAGTCTATTGTACCCGGTATGATGTATACTGTATAGACTAAGTTGGGTATGGAATAGCCAAAGAATGAGAAAATCCAATGAATCCAAGAAAGGCAAGTCTGAGCACCCACTAGGGCTATCGTCCGGGGCATATGGACGGATCTCATGAGCCCTCATCCAGTGGAATACTTAGTAGGGAGTCAAATCACAAAATTCATATCAGTAGATAATATCCATCAAATCTCACTCAAATAATCTGTCTGACAACTCTTTCCTCAGAATCAGGGGATTAGTTGGACAACTCACCCTAGTAATGATTAAGCCTTATTACTATGAATACCCTCATTTATGACTGAAAGGGGTGTATGATCTTTGTATTCAAAGCATTTAAGAGATCATATATTTCTCCGAGCATATAGAATACACATATAACTGATTTAGGTCGTATTAGTGCATACTTATTGTTCTCTTGTATTACATTTAGCCTTTTTCCTCACCCACATCGATTGTTAGCCCACGAGGACATTTTCTTTTTTAGAAATGCGGAGTCTCCGGATTCCGACGTCAAGATAATCTTATACCACAATTACCTTACTATTTTACAACCCCGTGAAAACCCAATAAAATGGAAATGATAATTCATCAAAGATCACATTGTTGGAGATGAACACATGGCTTGTTACCTTTTGGGAGGCCTACGCTCTATTATGAAATGCTTGAAAAAGAGGATGAATTGAAATATAGTTGCTACACCAAAACAATCCCGAGTTTCTAGACACATATCACTTTCGCACAGGTTTCGTCTCTATTTGACCATTCGGTCTCACGTGGAGGGAGATGGCAGCCAAGACTGTGAAATTGTCACGATTCATAGTCTTACTACTCCAAAGAAAGTTAGTTCCTTAATTTTTTTCAAGAAGAAATTCTCCTTGTTGTGAAAGACAACTTTATTCGCCGCTAAATGGTGATTCAACATAAATTCTACATCTTTTTTTTTTAGGTGAAGCATAAATTCTACATCTTGAAACCAAGCCAATTTGGGGATTTCAGTTATATGTTTATGTGTGATGGCCCGGACGAGCCATCATTGTGGGAAGGGAAAAGAGCATCCAACACAAAGCGGCTCTCGTTAGACAACCACCATCTCTATATCATTTTTCCTTTTTATTAAGGGAGAAGATGAAATGAGATGCCCTGATAGGGAAGAGGATGAGATTCGAATTCGGGTTTAATCGCCTGATAACACGCTCTTTGACCACGCAAGCTAAATCTCTAATAAATCCATTTTAATAGACACCATATTCTCTCCTTCCGGAAAAATTCAGAAATGTACAAGAGCAATTGTTTTGTAGCTTAACCATAGGCCAAATGATGGGAGAATAGTAGGGATGGCAAATCGTGTTATCGTGTCGTATTTTGTATCGACACGATAACGACACGACACGATAAGGACACACACGAATACGACACGATAAGGATCTGCTCTGACACGAACACGAACACGAAAATTTTCGTGTCAACATGACACGACACGATAGTGACACGATAAGTCAACAACAAAAAGAAAATGATTTATATGTTAATACACGATAACAAATTACACGATATTACACGGTATGACACGATAATACACGATATAAACATACAAAATATCAGGTTATTGTGTCATTATCGTGTCACTAACAAGTAAACGTGTCATTATCATGTTAGTGTAGCGTGTCGATGATCGTCATTATTAACAGGTAAACGTGTCTTTATCGTGTAAACATGTAAAAACACGAACACGACACGAAATTTTCGTGTCCTTATCGTGTTGACACGATAAGGCTAAATACTAACCCGCTATTTTTGTATTATTTTCGTGTCGTGTTATCGTGTCGTGTCAAAAATTGTCACCCCTAGAGGATAGAGATGAAAGATATGGCCTAACCAATATGATGCAAAAGCTCCACAAAAGAACAATTGATAATAATAGTAATCTTAAAGTTAACGGGCCCGTTAATTATACTAATCGGCTCAACATAATTTATAAGATACAACTGTTATGTGATACGACTACAATAACACTACTTCGAGTGTGTGCAAACTCCCAAAGAAAATTGAAAAAGAAAAGAGATAATCACCTATTCGAGTTGGTGTGACTCCACAGAGAATACAAGAAAACGAGATTATCATTCCATGCATTTCTCTGTGTTGTCAAACTGATTATATAGAAGAAGAAATGGTTGGGTCTATTCTTTATGGGCTTGAGCATTTAATAGGGTTGCCTTCCTGTGTTGGGCCGTATCACTCTTCCCTCCTTCTGAACCACCTTGTCCTCAAGGTGGAACTTCGAGTGCACCCTTCCGCCGAGATCAAATATTAAAATAGTTTTAGCCAAGCTCATGGTTGCTGAAATGACAGTAACCATAGAATAAAATCCGTCTCTGTCGGTCAACATCTTATTCTTGCCAGGAACAAGTGTAGCATTGTATTGATACATCAGTATGTTAGGAGGCTTCCATCTATACAGAGCTTGATTGGTTAAGAAATAACTTGTGTCACTCCATCTAGAATTATTCTTCATAACTTTCCAAGTTTCCGTCGCAAACACTGAATCAAGTTTTCTTGCCCAAAATTGAAGAATAGGAATAAAATTCCACACTCTCAAGGCATGGTCTCTAAAGTTAAGCTTAGGCAGTAGATAGGAAGCTCCAATTCTTTGGCCCATGTGAAGTGTATTAACAATGTTCTCTTGTAATTGTTTTGGAATTGGCGTACTCAGCTGGTATCCTCCTCCGCTTTTTTTACCAAACCATCAATTAATATGTCAAAAAACTCACTGTCAAGCCACATGTTTCTTTCAAGCATTTCATCAAACACCTTCATGGTTTCACTCAAATCCCAACGGTTAACATATCCAACAACCTCCAATTGAAATCTCTGCACAAATGCCTTTTGCTTTCCATTTTTCATTTCCAGATTGTAATCATCCACAGCATAATCATGACTTAAATTCCTTATTTCCTTTTTTATCTCCATAAGATCAGCTTTATTATCCACATTTACAGTCATACACTTCTTATTTATTGAATTGGGCATTTCATCGAACAGGTTTTGTTCCTCCGGTATCGATACCTTTCCTTCAGTCTTGGAGGATCCCTCAAACTCCACTGTCAGCTTTTCATCACCTTCATCTTCATTTTCGATCCACACTAGAATCTTCCTTGGACACTTGTGCGTCAACGTCAACTCTTCATCACAACCCAAGCATAAATAATTCTCCCACCTATAGTGATACTCGGCCCTGGACAACCGACGTACGGGTAACAACGGCAACATCATTTCTTCCATATGTGTAATTCTCTCAATGAAAGCACCAATTTATACGACTACAATAGCACTACTTCGAGTGTGTGCAAACTCCCAAAGAAAATTGAAAAAGAAAAGAGATAATCACCTATTCGAGTTGGTGTAACTCCACAGAGAATACAAGAAAACGAGATTATCATTCCATGCCTTTCTCTGTGTTGTCAAACTGATTATATAGAAGAAGAAATGGTTGGGTCTATTCTTTATGGGCTTGAGGATTTAATAGGGCTGTCTTCCTATATTGGGCCGTATCATTATGAGATCCAGTTCTACTTTCCATCATGTTTTTGTTCTAATTAATCACGGGGTTTGATGCTTTGCCCAGTGGGTTGTGCCCAACCCTTTGTGATTTTGCCAAATGTCCCACTATGATATATGCATGTATTTTTTTCAAAAAAGAAAATCAAAATAGGACACATGTCACAATCTAATCTGGTTGGGCACTACCCACTGGGTAGCATCTACTTACCCCATATCCAAAGACTTCATTTTTTATGTAGGAACAAAGATTCTGAATATTCAAATTCAGCCCTTCCTCAATTTTTTGTTTTTGTTTTTGTGAGTATGTATTTCACCTTTGTAATTTTGAAATATAAGTGGAGTTTGTTGTAGTTAGCCTAAACCTACGTAGTAATTTTTGTAATTATCCCTAACATAAATAGCTCACAAAAAAGGCAATAATTGATATAAGGAAATATTAAAAAAAATGTGATTCTTTTTCAACTAAAAGCTGATTATCACGTTTTTTAAGTGTTTGCAAACATTCCCTAGGGTTACCCATACTATGTTGGCCGATAGGCCTATACCAAAAATGATGGGCTACCCATATTCTTATTTGAGGCTTCTTGGACATGTTTTCTATTTTTTGATGGGCCTGATTTTCTTTCTTTCAACATTTTCATATTTTTATAATTAGGCTGAATATATAAGCACTATAATTTATTAACGGACTTTCAGAAATCAGTGGGAATTAATAGTAAAGTCTGACCACTTCTCCCAAGTGATTTAGGAATTTAATATTGAAAATAGTATTTTTTGCAAATAACCCAAAGTTGCTATTTAATAACAAGCTGATCCAACCTTATTAACAAAAAATTGATCCTGTGACTAGGGCCCGATAATTTTTACAATTCTTGAGCAATTTTCAGTTTTTTTTGTTTAAGAGAACCGATCTTAGATCTATAGTACTTATATTGTTTGTATTAGTAAGGAGTAAACGTATTTTGCCAAAGGAATTTCAAAAATTGTTAGTATCCAAAAACATGAAATAAATTACTCACTTTTGTGCTTATTTGGACTGTAGTCATTGGGCCCCAAGCCCACAAACATGATCTGGGGTTGGCTGGAGCGTCAACACCTACAATTTACACCAAATGTGCCTTAATACTAATCAAGGCTGTCAATAGAAGGCCCATACGTTAATAGTGAAAAAATGTAACAATTTAAAATCCAAGAGTGGCAATCCCAAAAAAAAAAAAAGTTCAATCCAAAAGGGTAAAATATCTTCAGTTCTAGGGATGGCAGCGGGTAGGATTCGGGTAGGATTTTATATCCTCCATCCACATCCCCATTTATTATAATTATACACATACCCATTGGGTATTCAGTTTTCATTCTCATACCCATACCCATCGGAAGATCGGGTATTCATACCCTACCCATACCCTGTTACCATTTACAATCGTATTTTTTCAAATTTAAGTTATTTCTTTTTTTAAAGAGAAATTTGAGTTATTTAAATAAAGATATAGATATTTATTAAATTCTTAAGGAAACAATAAGAAAAAAAAAAAGATAAGAATTAGTCAACTAAATATTATAAAAATATATCAAAAAATAAAAAAAGAATTAAACAAGAGTGTTATTAGTGGGTTATTAGATTTTGGTTGAGACTTGGGGAAAAAATCCTTTTTTTAAATATAAATAAATAGAGTTGTATAAATAAAAAATATGTAAAATATTATAAATAAATATATATGTAGATATTTATATATATAATATTATTATTTAAATCGAATATCGGGTAGGGTATGGGTAGATATACCTAGACCTACCTCCATACCCATACCCAAAAATCCTCATACCCACGTACCCATTTATTTAATCGAGTACAAAATTACCCTCCATACCCTCCTCCGTTAGGGTCGGGTATCAGATCCTCCGTCAGGTTTGGAGGAAATTGTCATCCCTATTCAGTTCTCACAAAATACCAAGTCCATAGTTAAGAAAAAGACTTCCAACCTAGGAAGCACGAACACTTCTCATACTAGATATGTATCCGATATGATATTTTATCTGATACTTCATGGATACTCCATGAATACATCTAAACATGGAAATAGATCGAATTTATTCTAATGCTCATTTTTTCAGCATTTTTTTGTGTGTCTATGTGAGTTATCACATTTTGAATTTGAGTACTTATGTAATTTTAGTTTTTTATGCTTGCAACATTGTCTTTTTTAATTATACTTAATACGTCTATATTTTCAATAATATAAAAATTATATTTTTATATGTGTATATATACAATACTCGTATCTTTGAAATTTTCAAAATATATCGTATTTTCGTACCCATGTCGTATTGTATCCGTGTATCGTATCCGTATTAGTGTTTCATAGCTTCCAGCGATAAATATAGACAATTTTATTACCTTTTGAGATTAATTTAAATTTCTAACAAACTTATATAAGAAATGTACATATGTCGGCAGCTCCTACCTTAATCTTGAAGGCGTGATAACCCTTTAGTGCGTAATTAAGTAATTATACTTGGCTTGTTGTTATCATGGGATTTTGAATCAAAGACTATTTTATTATTGATATTATTAGCAATAAAGATACTTTTTACTTATGCGTGTAGTTTAGATCTTCATTATTGTCTTACCACAATCAAAATAATCCCTGATTAACTATTATAGTTCTTTTCATATACAATTTTTTAATATATTTTTTTTATTGTATTGTGTACTTAAAGTGCCAAAAGCATATTTGGGGGCTTGCTAAACTGTATTAAAATTTAAAAGCCTATTTTATTATAACTGATAGATGCTTAAAGACATAAAAACCAAATAAAACTTGCATGGATGGACCATATATTTTTACGATTATATTTATCTTCCCAAGTGTAAGCGACGTGGCCAAACTTTCTCCACAACACCTCTTGCAACATGCTTATATTATATATATATATATATATAGTAGGGAGGGTTATATAAGACTCATGCCCATGTAAGTATGTAGGACCAAATCAACCATAGATCAACAAATTTCAATGGTTAATATTAAAGATGCATAAAATATATAAAAAGTCTAATTAGTCCAAAGCAAACAATCAAATGCCATGAAAATAGGAGCGGTTATCCACAATATATCTTACCATCCAAACAAAATCAAAATCACGAATAAATTGCCTCAATTAAAGTCTTCTTCTTCACCAAGATGTATGCTACCTCGTAAATCGTTCCATTAAAATGGAAAAAAAAAAAAAAACTACCTCGATAAATCGTTCATTGCTTAAGGGTTTATAAAGTGTTGCTTAATTATTATAATAAATATGCTTATGAACATGAACAATGTTGCTTATTTATTGCTTCTAATTTGCGTTCTTACAGTAAAATTATCTGCTGAAGAAGCTATCATTCTATGCAAAAAAAAAAAAAATCTGCTTACATAATAGACTCATATTGCTTGTTAAATCGAGTATATGTTGCATATGCACGACAAAATATCAAATGGTGTCTCTTAGCGTTTACGAAGAAATAATTTGCTAACTATCTACATTTTTTTTGCTTATCTATTGAATATTAATTAATTTTTATTTTAGTTTATATTTAATTAATTGTTGTTAAGGATATATAAGTAGGAAATTTTGTATCAATATCAGTAAAAAAGGGAGTTATTTTTGGTAGTGCCCACATTCCAGATTTTTTGGGATTTGTTTGAAACCGTGTCTCTGACTTTATCCAGTGTGAGAAATATGTTGCTTATTGAAGACAAATATGTTGCTTATTGAAGACAAATATGTTGCTTTTTTTGGATATGTTTGAAATCGTATCTCTGAAATTCTCTCTTTCCTTTCACAGTCAAACTTGCAATTAATATTGGCGATCTTCCCATTTTTAAGACCAATCATTTGCTTAGCTATATATAAAGTGTTGCTTAACTGTTCTTATAAAGTTGCTTATGAACATGAACATTGTTGCTTATTTATTGACTCTATGTTCCATGCTTGACTACACAATAGATGTTTAAAATATACCCTGATATATTTTAGTAATAATACATTGGAAAAGGAGGATTAATAATATGCCTGAGCAACGGACGGAGTGTACAAACAATTTCTGAGGCCCAACAGGAATTTAAATTTTGGACACCAAAAATTCATCATAAACTGTGTCAAAGCAAACATTGCGCCATCAAAAATTTATCGATTGTATAAATAACATTGCATATGTTATACCATAATATTACTTATATAGCATTTACATCCTGCTTAACTACTCTAAAAATTAAACCAAACCCAACCACAAATTTAAAAATCCAAAACAACATATAATGTTCAACCATTTGGTCAAAATAAGAAAACATCAACATCGTTTTTCTATAATTCTACGTTGTTCCAGCAAACTTCTTTGCCTCTCCCAGATTCAATTCCCTCTGCTCATTCGTATCATCCAAATAAATTGTAACGGTATATTTCCTGCACATCATCAATATTTGGTCTTAATAAGCAATATATTTGTACCAAGAATTATTTGTCATTATAATCAATATTTACTACACACATAAGCAATATTTACTACACATATAAGCAAGTTGTACTAGCAGCATAAGCAACTCATATACATCTATCCATACGACCATCTAACAAAAAATCACGATTTACAACAAAATAAACATTTTAAATCTACGTAAGCAAGATCTTTCTCGCTTAATAAGCAAACATGTAATAAAAAAAACAAATGAATCTACGCAACGTACAAGCAATATTTTTAAATCTATGATAGCAAAGTAAAAATATCCTTAATAAGCGACATTTAATATTAAAAAGTATACATATCTCAAAAACTATTCTTCTCATAAACCCCAAACACATGCACTAAGAAAAAAACCCATCTTATTCAAGAAGAACAACTATTAAACAGTAATTAAAAAAAAAAAAACTCAACCTTCTACAGAGCAACAATGATTAAACAAAAAAATATCTTTCTCAGAAAACTAGCACAAAAAAAAATTAAGCAAAAAATCTCTACAGTAACTAAGGGATTTTTTTCCCCAGAATGTTTTTTAACAACTAACAGATTTTTCTCCCCAGAAAAAAACCTTCCAAAAAAGGAGCACAAAAATCCCAGAAAAAAAATAATCATAAACCCAACCAAGCATAAGTAGGATATAAAGCATGTATAAGCAGAAAACAAACCATACATAAGCATAATTAACAACAACTATAAGCAGTGGAAAACATGAGTAAGCAAACCCCCAGACTTGAAGAAAACATAATAATAACATAATTTAACCTCTGTTACATCGAAAACAATTTACCCAAACCCCAACCTAAATCAAGAACATAACAAGAAAAATTTATTATAAAATCAGAAATATTATACATGAGCATATACTTGTGCAAAGGACTTAACACAAAAATTCTCAAAAACAAAATTCGAAAATGAAGAGAAAAAAAAAAACTCGTTAGGGATGGCAATGGGTAGGGTTCGGGTAGGATTCTATATCCTCCATCCCATACCCATTTATTATATTCAAACCCATATCCATACCTACCCATCCCGGTATTCGGTTTTCATACCCATCCCCATACCCATCGGAGGATCGGGTATTCACCCATACCCTCTTACCACTTACAATTGTATTTTTTCAAATTTAAGTTATTTCTTTTTTTAAAGAGAAATTTGAGTTATTTAAATAAAAATATAGATATTTACTAAATTCTTAAGGAAACAATAAGGAAAAAAGAATATAGATAAGAATTAGTGAACTATATATTATAAAATATAGCAAAATATTAAAAAGATTAAACAAAAGTGTTAGTGGGTTAGTAGATTTTGGTTGAGACTTGGGAAAAATCATTTTCTTTAAATATAAATAAATAGAGTTGTATAAATAAAAAAATATATGTAAAATATTATAAATAAATATATATGTAGATATATTATATATATAATATTATTATTTAATCGGGTATCGGGTAGGGTATGGGTAGGATGTGCCTAGACCCACCTCCATACCCATACCCGAAAATACCCATACCCACGTACCCATTTATTTTATCGGGTACAAAACTACCCTCCATACCCTCCTCCGTTAGGGTCGGGTGTCGGATCCTCCATCGGGTTCGGAGGAAATTGCCATCCCTAAACCTCGTTCCACGATGATTTGGCCGTCGACTCGGTTAAGAAGATGAGTACAATCGACTTGAATCTCGAAGAAAAGTCATCGGGAGATGATTATATGATTTTTTGCAAGAGATAGATGATTATAGTTGGGAGACGCTTTGCGGGAGTATAACCCTTGAAGAATCAACAATGGAGTAATGTTTTCTCACGGTGGTTAGGAAAGGAGAATAACTCTTTTATGACACTTCGTTTACCAAGTTGACGGGATATGAGAAGATTTTGGATAAAACACATCTCCAAAAATGGCTCCTAAATTATAGCCCACTCCCCAAAAATAACTTCCCTCCCAAAACTGATTTTAATTAAAATTACCAAACAACCTTTTTTTATATTAAATTATATAATAAAAAATGGTAAAATCTGTTTAATCTCAACCGTTAAAAAATTAAATCAAGGCCTCAGATTTGGTCTCGTGTACTCACATAGGATATATGGACTCACCTGATCCAAATCCTATATATATCACCTAAATTGTATTTTAATTAATATATATTATTAGGAATAGGATCAAATGAGACCAGATAATTAGAGTGAGACAGTGTGGACTAATCCTGGCCACAAATCGTAATTTTAGATGGTTGAGATTTACTCATTTTAATAATTATTTTTAATTTATTTTAAACCTGAAAAGGGAAGATTGGTCATTTAGTTTTCACCCCACCTGGGTCCCCCAAATCCCATTCAATTCGCTCTTAATGTTGAACCAAAACCCCTCCTCTCCACTTGCAGATAGAGGGATAATCAAATCTGCCGGATTCCGTTCAATTCCATGGAATTTCTCAATTTTGTTGACTTTCGATTGGGGGGAAACTGAGATAATGGGAAATTGACAGCGTGTGTTGGTGCGGAGAATCTCAGCCCCGGCGAGCTAGATGCCGATGATGCGATCGTACTGGGAACTATTGGAGACGGTGGAGAGTTGGAGGACGGCGTGCGTCCACGAGCAGTTACAGGGATTCCATATCATTCTTAAACAACAACAACCGGAATCATTAATCTTAGATGTGGTGTAGCTATTAATAAATAGGCTATTGACTTCTTTTTCTGGTTGATGGAGTGGTGTAGCTGTTGTTGTAGATGGAGGATTGGTGAAGAAGACGATGCTGGTATGGATGAATTAATGTACACTTATATGTTTGTCGATGTATACTTAGATGTGTTTTGATGTATAATTAGTTAATTTTTTATGTATGTATTTATGTTGTTGTATATTTATTTTTTTGTTGTATACTTGTATGTGTTTTGTTGTACACTTATATGTGTTTTGTTGTATACTTATATTTTTGTTTGACAATTATAATATGCAGTACAAATATGTTAAATATACAACATAATAGTGTTAAATATATGTTAAATATGCAGTACAATAATGAGTGTGATTTTCTCTCTGTCTCTCTCTCTCTCTCTACAACTGATTTACTTAATTCATGGTTCCCAGATGTTAATGAACGTGATTCTCTCTCCCTATATAACTGATTTCTTGATTCACGGTCCCCACATATTTTTGTTTGACCATTTTAATATGCAGTAAAATTATGTTAAACATACAAAGAAAATAGTGTTAAATATACATCAAATATATGATAAGTGTACAACATACTGAATGGCAGAGCACATGCATGATTTTCTATCTCCAGCGCAATTTTCTCGCGATTTTCTCTCTCCCCACGTGATTTTCTCTTTCCTAATAACTAATTCCATATTTAGTTGGTCCCCCACTTGGTTAATTTGACAATTATACCCTTATTTTACTTTAATTAAATATTTAATATAATTTTAACCCCTATTTATCTTAGCCATTGATATAAATAATGGAGGGTTGAGATGAGTTCACACTGTCTCACTATAATATGTGGTCTCATTGTATCCTCCCCTTATATTATTATATTATAATCCGATATTCGCCTTCGTGGATATCACTATCAGCAATTATATGGAGTTTTTGTGGCGTCTACACACAAAGAGCTACAATATCTTTTCTCAAAAATTTCCAAGAGAAAATTTTGTATGAAGTAAAACAAATGATTGGGCCAACGAAAATATGAATTAGTGCACACTTGTTTGCTTTGGGCCAAAATACTACCAAAAAGGAGGGCACCTCAAATTATTGTCCAAGTTCTTGAAAATGGGCAGCTGGACACATTCACTACAAGAAAAAACCAGTTTACCTACAGAAAAATCTGTAGGTAAATGTTAAGAAAATTGTAAAGTGTAGGTAAAATCATTGTAGGTAAAATTTTTACCTACATAATCTAAAACAGTTGGTAAATACCTACAGAAAATCTGTCGGTAATTGAAAAATTGTTGGTAATCTGTCGGTAATTTGTTGGTATAATTTGGGGGGAAATGATATTTGAGCGTGAGTTGACCGGGTTGAGAATAATTAATATGGAGCATGTGATTATTGGGATCATGGTTAAAATACTTTGAATTATACACCCACAAGCCAGTGAGCTTTTTGAGCCTTTACTGCTTTCATATTATGCAGTCTTGTTGGTTGATTGAGTGTGTCATTCATGTTGTTTTGAATTCTAGAACTTGCTCTGATATCTCTGTCAAGGTCACATGTTGTATGCATTCATGAACATGATTTTAGGCCATTTTTGTTAAGCCTTTCAAACCTTTTTGTCTACCTTATGATATTTGATTTCCCTAGTTAACCAATTTGAGCCAATTGCCTGATGTTTTGATAGCCACATTTCAAGCCTTAGAACTTAATTTGATATATCTGTTACCCTAAGCTTGAGCGTATAGCATTGAGTAAAGGGATTGAATAAAGGGGTGAATGAAAGGGTATTGAGAAGTTAGAAAATAGTGTATATGTTGGGTGATTGGGAATAAAAGAAGAAAAGGAGAAGAAGGGAGGATACTCACAAAAGAGTCGAAAAAATTCGAAAAAAAAAAGACTGAAAAAGTGAGATGGCAGTACGACAAATAGGCTGGAAATTGTGATTTAAGGTGAAGAATGATTTGTATGAAAAAGAAGGGAGAAATAGAGAGGTGATAGGATATAAGGCGATTGGGAGTGCATAGTTGATTCGTATTAGAATAACTATGGAGAAAAACGATGTGCTTACCAATATATACGCTTGAGTTGAGTCACTTTATCCATATTTCCCTACCCTAACCAAAGAGCCTTCATTACAACCATAAACAAAGTCCTTTCTGATTTGTGGATTGCATACAAACGAGTGGCGGAGATGTGAGACGATTTGCAAGCATATGTGTTAGGAAATTTATTGTTTAAGATTTTGATGAATGCCATGTAAAACTTAGAATAGAAAGTTGGCACCCCATTCTTGTTGTAAAATGTATTGTAACAATTAGAGCCGCCAAAATAGTCGAAATCAAGTCGCCTACGCCCTAACATGCAAGAAAGCAATCAAGATCTGGAATGAAGACTCTGCTGTGAGACAAATTTGAGTATAGCAAAGAAGAGTAGACGGAACTCTACTAAAGAAGCGGTGAGATGCGGCCAAGTGGAGTATCGGTCAAGTCAACTCAAGATAAGCCAAGTCTCAAGTTGAAGTGAAAGACAAGAGTCATCCATGATTGGAAGGCGACTCTAAGTCACCTGGGAAAGCAAGGAAATGCGATCAAGTCGAGATAATCGTAAAAGATCCGTTGCACGTAAAATCAAGAGATTTACTTAAACAAGTAATATCTCCATACCACCTTTCTTGGAGTGCTCGATCCCGAGAAGCGTGCAAAAGGAATGAACGATGGGAAGCACTACACCGTGTCGTAACTCGAAAAGGTGAAAGAACAATTCATACGAGGAAATGGCAATTCCAAGGATCGCAACAAGACAAGCCAACGATCGCAAGTGACTTTCAAAAATAAGCATATCTCTTCAACGGGCAAATTTTTGAAAGATCACTATATAAAGTGAGGAATGACTCGAGAGAGAAAAAAACCGAACCCACGAACATTCAAGAAATCAATCAAAGTATAACCGAAAATACTCTCAAATCATTCAAGATTAATCCTCAAGCTACATTACGAAGTACATCAATCCAACACTTACCCGTGAAGGAAAGAGAACTTCAATCGATTGAAGAGGAAACTTTTGAAGAAAAGGGTCTACATTCCACGAAGGATTGTAGAAAGGTTCAAGGTCGAACCAAGTCTCAAGCTTTTGGAGGGCTTCGTGATCAAATCCAAAGAGCTTGAGCAAGTGAGTCAGTAGTAGCAAAGCGCAAATGCCCTGTGAAGAAGAAGTTCGAGTCGTCATTTGACGAGAAGCCACCGAGTGATCAAGGCGTCTCCCGGATCGAGTCCCAAAGGATCAAGTCACCGTGTGATCAAGACTTGTATCCGGGATCATACCACTTTGTAAACCGATCATTACCTAGTGGATTCCTCCAGAGTTGGAGAAGAGAGGAGTAGAAGAATTACCCCATCTTGAACCTCTATAAAAATTTCATTGTGTCATTTACTTTTTAGCACTTCAATTCTTACATTTTTAATCGCTTATATCTCACGATAAATTTGCTATCCACTTGATAACTTATAAGTACTAAATCAAGAAAATCTTGCTTAATCAAACTTAAGGGTGTTAGGTCTTCCAATGAAAACAAAACCACAGTTGAGTCAAATTATAGCCAACAACTAAGTTACCCCATCAACACTCAAATTGAGTCATTTGAGAGATTAACTCTACTGAGTGACTAATTCGATCGACTGGCCATCAAGGACACAATCGTGTAGAATCAACTCTGTAGATTTAAAAGGACTAAATCGAAAATTTGGTAAGGTTTATTCAACCCCCTTCTAAACCTTACACTTACACCCCTTGGACCTACAAGTGGTATCAGAGCGGTTGGTTCATTGAACCCTCCGCATGACCGTTCTTGAACTAGATCTCCAAATCAAGGGAAGATAGGCCAACCAAGAGAACAGATCATCAAAAAGTTGAGTATCAAAGGGTCGACAATCCAAGAATGGAAAGAGGCGATCAAAAGGTTGAATATCTATCTTTGAATCTGTAGACAACCAGTCACTATGCCATTGATCGTCCATATCCTGTAGTCAACAAATACGAGGGATGAAGAAGAAGGAAGGTCTTGAGAGAAAGAAGACAAGAAAGGAAAAAGGCAATGATGGCTGCGAGATCGCTGAAACAGACCAAGTCAAGAGAGACACTAATTGAGAGAGCGATGAAGTGACTACTCAAGTGACTCGAAGAAGAAGCCCGATCCGCTTGATGGCCAAAGAACAAGATCAACCTCGATCAAGAAGATGAGGTACAATCTAACTCAACAAACTCGGACACTAGTGATAGTGATCGTGACACACACACTTCATCACCCACTGATCTTTATGATTCATTAGGCAAAATGATGAAAGATTTTGAACACATTAAATCCTCACACACACTATTGAATGAGGAAAACAGCCTACTCAAAAGTCAAAACTTAAAGCTGACTAAGGAGCCGAGTACTCTAAGTCAAATAGCTGATGAGAATGAAAGTTTAAAAATTTGAAAATGCTAAATTAATAAAGCGAGAAATTGCTGCTATAGAAAAGAAGGAGAATGACCTCAAGAATGTTATTGCCTCATTCACTAAGGCATCTAAATCATTGGATGATCTTATTATGAGTCAAAGAAAATGTGGAGACAAGACAAGCTTAGGATTTAATTCCTCTGTGCTATGTCAAACCTCAAGTAATTTTGGAAAAAGGATCTTCAAGTCATGAAGAGTCCGAAAAATCCAAAACTCTAAATGTTGCACACACATTCACTCCAAAGCACAATAATAAGCAAACTGGCCTTGGTTACAAAGGAAAAGGAAAAACGACCGAGTTGAGTGTCTTTGAAAGGACAGTGAGAAGAAATTCGGCCGAGTCCTCAAAGAAACTCCAAACGAAAAATACTCAGTAAAGAAGAAGCGAGCTACCAAAAACCCCAGAAAAAACCCATAAAAGAAATACATATGACCGGAATGGTAGAAAATATCCAAGCCAAGCCGATTGGAATAATGTGAACCATCAACACGACTTATGGAATATAAGCCCAAATTACAAAGGCCTAGAACTCAAAAAGGCCATTCCAAAAGCATAAGAGCTTTCATCAAAGACACATATGCACCTAGGCACTACACTCAAAGACACCACAATTACCCAAGGAAGGCAATTGCTAAAACACATATGCATGCATACGACAAAAAGAGACAGTTGTATGAACCTGAATCCCCAAGCAATTTGCCAGGATTAATTATGATTATGGCACGATAGATGGCAACCCCTTAGAGTCAAATCATTTGGCTATAGGTTGGTTGGATCATCTTACAATTCTAACCCCTCGGGACCCGCAAGTATGGGTACCTAAAACTTAATTTCCTTGATTGCGGGTTCAAGGAATGTAAATGAGTGCCAAGGAACCTGGTACATGGATAGTGGTTTTTCCGGACACATGACAGAAATAAGAAAAATCTGTCAAAATTCAAGGAAGTCAAAGGAGCAAAAGTCATATTTGGAGGAAATGAAGCTCCCGGTGAAATAAGAGGCATTGGATCCATCAAGAGGAATGGATTAGAAATCACAGATGTCGCATATGTTGAAGGACTCAACTTCAACTTATCGAGCATCGATCAACTCGTGACAAGGGTTATAATGTTGGATTCAACATGGGTATATGTCAAATCAAAAATACTGAATCAAATGAAGTTGTCTTTGCAAGGATGTAGACAGAAAAAATATGTATGTAGTGGATTGGTCAACTCGCAACACCCAAAGACTTCTACTAGCAAAAGCACACCAATTTGAATCAAGTTGGTGGGCACAAAAAAGCCGAGTCATCCAATTTCAAAACGATTAACAAGCTTGCTAGAAGTAATCTTGTAGAAGGACTTCCGGACTCGATACAAGAAGGAGAGTATATGTGATGCATGTCGGAAGGGAAAACAAATCAAGTCGTCATTCAAAGAAAAGACATGCCCATCCTCAAAAAGAATATTGCATCTCGCTTATATGATCTATTTGGCCCAAAGTGGAACCAACCAAAGATAAGTGGAAAGAAATACACCTTGGTGGTAGATGACTACTCAAGATATACATGGACAATATTCATGTGCAAGAAGAAAGAAACTCTACAAAAACTACCACAAATTTGATGAAGAGGATTCAAAACGAGAAGAGTCAAACCATTATTAAAATAAGATCGGATAGAGGAACCGAGTTTGTCAATGGAATAGTAACTCGATCTTGTATTGAGAATGGTATTGGTCATGAACTATCAAGCAGGACTCCACAAATGAGAATGGAGTTGCGAGAAAGAAGAGCAAATGAACCCAAACAAGCGGCAGGACCATGTTAGTCAAGCGGGGTTACCAAAAGATTTTGGGCTGAAAGCAATCAACACACTTGCTACACCCAAAACAGATGTATGATAAATAGCGGTGACAAAGACTCCTATGAGATCCGGATCGGAAGAAAACCAAATGTTGCATATTTCTAATATTTGGATGTAAATGCTTCATCCACAACAATGGCAAAGACAACCTAAAGGCTTTTGATGCTAAAGTGATGAAGGTATCTTCTTAGGACACTCACCGAAAGTAGAGCCTCTGAGTACTCAATAAAAGGACTATGGTTGCGAAGAATCCATTCATGTGGTATTCGATGAGCCAAATGTAAATGGAGAAGACATTGAAGAGTCACCGATAAGTTTGAATCATCCAACCATCTGAAAGAGTCCCTATCTTTGGTCCGAAGTTTGGAATAATCAATTGAAAGAAGATGAGATAGTCAATCTCAAAAAGCAATGGAAAATTTGCGGCTAAGTGATAACGAGAGAGGCGACCACGGAACCACAACACAAGCAAGTCGATCAATCCACTTAACTTACTCCAACCCGATGTAAGATAGGTGAGAGACCATCCACTAGAACTTGTCATTGGAGATATAAGAGAAGGTGTTAAAACAAGATCGAACTCAACAAGAAGCCATGTTCACATGCTTCATCTCGCAAACAGAGCCCAAAGATGTGTCCCAAGCATTGGACGACACACATTGGATTCAAGCTATGCAAGAAGAGTGAATCCGTTTGAGAGAAATAAAGTATGGGAATTAGTGCAAAGACCCATACATCAAAATGTTATTGGAACCAAATGGGTGTTCGAAATAAGATGAACGAGGAAGGTTACGTGGTAAGAAACAAAGCAAGACTAGTAGCCAAAGGATATTGCCAAGAAAAAGGGATAGATTTTGATGAAACATTTGCCCCTGTAGCAAGATTGGAAGCTATAAGGATGTTTCTTGCCTATCACGACTCACAAGAATTTCATTGTATATCGAGATGGATGTAAAAAGTGCATTCCTAAATGGTTTATTGGAAGAAGAAGTGTATGTTGAACAACCTCCGAGGATTTGAGCGAGAAGACTCTTGGAGATAAGGTATACAAACTCAAGAAAGCCTTGTATGGATTGAAGCAGGCACCCGAGCATGGTATGATACCTTGTCACAATTCCTAACGAAAATGGATTCACAAAAGGAAAAGTAGATAGAACACTTTTCGTAATTCAAGACAAGAAGAGTATTCTACTTGTTCAAATATATGTTGATGACATCATCTTTGGATCCACAAACAAAGAGTGTGTGAAAAGTTTTCAAACCTCATGCAAAGTAAATTTGAAATGAGCATGATGGGAGAGAGCACATTCTTCCTTGGACTCCAAGTGAAACAGTGAAGAACGGAACCTTCATAAGTCAAACAAAATACACCGAGATTTAATGAAGAAGTTTGGTATGAAGGAGAAGTCTTCGTAAAAAATACCAATGAACACATCACCAAAATGGACATGGATGCGGATGGCGAGCACTGTAGATCAAACAAGATACTGAGCACTTATTGGATCACTGCTCTATCTCACAAAGCGGGCGGACATCACCTTTCTTTGTAGGTGTATGTGCAAGATTTCAATCTGCTCCAAAAGAGAGCCATATGACAAAGAAATAAAAAGAATATTGAGATACTTGAAAGGAAGCCAAGAAGTAGGCCTATGGTATCCAAAGGAAGGTGGATTCAAGCTAATTGGCTATTCAGATTCTCGACTATCTTTGGATGCAGAGTGGACAGAAAGAGCACTTCAGGCACATGTCAAATGCTAGAAACAGGCTGATCTCCTGGTTTAGCAAGAAGCAAAACTCAATAGCCACCTCTATAGCCGAGGCGAGAATACATAGCTGCGGCAAACTGTTGTGCCAAGTCCTATGGATGAGACAAAGAAATGAGAGACTATGAAGTTGAGGAAAAGAAATTCCAATCATGTGTGATAACACAAGTGCAATTGCAATCACTCAAAATCCTGTGTTGCATTCAAGAACAAAACATATTGATGTCGATATCACTTCATAAGAGATCATGTTGAAAAGAAGGACATCATCCTGGAATATATCTCAACGATAAACAACTAGCGACATTTTCACAAAACCATTATGTGAGTCAAGATTTGAAGAACTCAAGCATGAGTTGGGACTAATTGAGTGAAATGACACTCGCATTTAATCAAAGAAGAGAAGTGGAATGAAAAGGGGTGAAAAAGAGTCAAAATGCAATCGCCTAAGTAAATCAAATTTGTGATCGGAAAGACAACTGACTACACCGAGTCGGTGATAATTTGAGTCACTAAGAGAATCGTGAGAAGTAGAGTTAAATCGGCTAAGGGATAAAATTTGAATAACTTATGAGCAAAGTGACAAAAAACGCATCGTTTGACTAAGCGGGAATGTTTTAAGGAATACGTCAAAGATAATGATGATGTGTACGGACATAAAGCCGCACACCAAGCTTATGATTGGATATAAATGTTTGCCGCATTAAATACGAGACATTAAATGCTCAATAGGCGTGTAAAATCCAAGCCGTTGATTTCGATCACATTTCAAAAACCACCCGCACGTCCTTTCATAAACCATATTTAAACCATTTTCGTCCGTTTCTCTCTCACACTTCTAAAACTGTTCATCTCTTCCTCTCAAAAGCAAAGGCAAAATACTCTCAAGCCCTATCTATCTCCAAGTCAATCTCTAAGTTTTTCCTTGATATAATCCCGAGAAATGGCACTAAGTCACCAGGGAAAGCAAGGAAATGCAAGGATGTAGACAGAAAAATATGTATGTAGTGGATTGGTCAACCGCAACACCCAAAGACTGTCTACTAGCAAAAGACAAAGCTGAATCAAGTTGGTCAGGCACAAAAAGTCGAGTCATCCGAATTTCAAAACGATTAACAAGCTTGCTAGAAGTAATCTTGTAGAAGGACTTCCGGACTCGAAGATACAAGAAGGAGAGTATATGTGATGCATGTCGAAAGGGAAAACAAATCAAGTCGTCATTCAAAGAAAAGACATGCCCATCCTCAAAAAGAATATTGCATCTCGCTTATATGGATCTATTTGGCCCAAAGGAACCAACCAAAGATAAGTGGAAAGAAATACACCTTGGTGGTAGTAGATGACTACTCAAGATATACATGGACAATATTCATGTGCAAGAAGAAAGAAACTCTACAAAAACTACCACAAATGATGAAGAGGATTCAAAACGAGAAGAGTGAAACCATTATTAAAATAAGATCGATAGAGGAACCGAGTTTGTCAATGGAATAGTAACTCGATCTTGTATTGAGAATGGTATTGGTCATGAACTATCGCAGCAAGGACTCCACAATGAGAATGGAGTTGCGAAAGAAGAAAGAACCCTCAAAGAAGCGGCAAGGACCATGTTAGGTTGACGGGGGTTACCAAAAAGATTTTGGGCTGAAGCAATCAACACGACTTACTACACCCAAAACAGGATGTATGATAAATAGACAAATGACAAAGACTCCCTATGAGATCCGGGATGGAAGAAAACCAAATGTTGCATATTTCAGAATATTTGGATGTAAATGCTTCATCCACAACAATGGCAAATACAACCTAAAGGCTTTTGATGCTAAAGTCGATGAAGGTATCATCTTAGGATACTCAAATTTGAAAGTAGAGCCTACAGAGTACTCAATAAAAGGACTATGGTTGCGAAGAATCCATTCATGTGGTATTCGATGAGCCAAATGTAAATGGAGAAGACATTGAAGAGTCGGTGATAAGTGAATCATCCAACCATACGAAGAGTCCCTATCTTTGAAGTGAAGGGAATAATCAATTGAAAAAGATGAGATAGTCAATCTCAAAAAAACACCGGAAAATTTGCAGGCTAAGTGATAACGAGAGAGCGACCACGAACAACCGCAAAGTCGATCAATCCACTAACTTACTCCAACCTTTGATGTAAGATAGGCGAGACCATCCACGAAACTTGTCATTGGAGATATAAGAGAAGGTGTTAAAACAAGATCGAACTCAACAAGAAGCCATGTTCACATGCTTCATCTCGCAAACAGAGCCCAAAGATGTGTCCCAAGCATTGGACGACACACATTGGATTCAAGCTATGCAAGAAGAGTCAATCGGTTTGAGAGAAATAAAGTATGGGAATTAGTGCAAAGACCCATACATCAAAATGTTATTGGAACCAAATGGGTGTTCGAAATAAGATGAACGAGGAAGGTTATGTGGTAAGAAACAAAGCAAGACTAGTAGCCAAAGGATATTGCCAAGAAGAAGGGATAGATTTTGATGAAACATTTGCCCCTGTAGCAAGATTGGAAGCTATAAGGATGTTTCTTGCCTATGCACTCACAAGAATTTCATTGTATATCGATGGATGTAAAAAGTGCATTCCTAAATGGTTTATTGGAAGAAGAAGTGTATGTTGAACAACCTCCAGGATTTGAGCGAGAAGACTCTTGGAGATAAGGTATACAAACTCAAGAAAGCCTTGTATGGATTGAAGCGAGGCACCCGAGCATGGTATGATACCTTGTCACAATTCCTAACGAAAATGGATTCACAAAAGGAAAAGTAGATAGAACACTTTTCGTAATTCAAGACAAGAAGAGTATTCTACTTGTTCAAATATATGTTGATGACATCATCTTTGGATCCACAAACAAAGAGTCATGTGAAAAGTTTTCAAACCTCATGCAAAGTAAATTTGAAATGAGCATGATGGGAGAGTCGACATTCTTCCTTGGACTCCAAGTGAAACAAATGAAGAACGGAACCTTCATAAGTCAAACAAAATACACCGGAGATTTAATGAAGAAGTTTGGTATGAAGGAGAAGTCTTCTGTAAAAATACCAATGAACACATCACCAAAATGGACATGGATGCGGATGGCGAGCACAGTAGATCAAACAAGATCTGAGCACTTATTGGATCAACGCTCTATCTCTCAAAGAAGCGCCGGACATCACCTTTCTTTGTAGGTGTATGTGCAAGATTTCAATCTGCTCCAAAAGAGAGCCATATGACAAAGAAATAAAAGAATATTGAGATACTTGAAAGGAAGCGAAAGTAGGCCTATGGTATCGAAAGGAAGGTGGATTCAAGCTAATTGGCTATTCGATTACTATCTATGCCGATGCAGAGTGGACAGGGAAGAGCACTTCGAGGCACATGTCAAATGCTAGGAAACAGTGATCTCCTGGTTTAGCAAGAAGCAAAACTCAATAGCCACCTCTATAGTGAGGCGAATACATAGGCTGCGGGGCAATTTGTTGCCCAAGTCCTATGGATGAGACAAAGCAATGAGAGACTATGAAGTTGAGGAAAAAGAAATTCCAATCATGTGTGATAACACAAGTGCAATTGCAATCACTCAAAATCTGTGTTGCATTCAAGAACAAAACATATTGATGTCGGATATCACTTCATAAGAGATCATGTTGAAAAGAAGGACATCATCCTGGAATATATCTCAACCGATAAACAACTAGTGACATTTTCACAAAACCATTATGTGAGTCAAGATTTGAAGAACTCAAGCATGAGTTGGGACTAATTGAGTGGTGACACTCGAGGCGAATCAAAGAAGAGAAGTGGAGCAGAAAAAGGGGTGAAAAAGAGTCGAAATGCAAATCACTAAGTAAATCACCAGATCGGAAAAACACTACACCGTCGGTGATAAGCCGAGTCACTAAGAGAATCTGTGAGAAGTAGAGTTAAATCGGCTAAGGGATAAGTGAATAACTTATGAGCAAAGTGACAAAAAACGCAATGATCGTTTTGACTAAGCGGGAATGTTTTAAGGAATACGTCGGATAATGATGATGTGTACGGACATAAAGCCGCACACCAAGCTTATGATTGGATATAAATGCTTGCCGCATTAAATACGAGACATTAAATGCTCAATAGGCGTGTAAAATCCAAGCCGTTGATTTCGATCACATTTCAAAAACCACCCGCACGCCCTTTCATAAACCATATTTAAACCATTTTCGTCCGTTTCTCTCTCACACTTCTAAAACTGTTCATCTCTTCCTCTCAAAAGCAAAGGCAAAATACTCTCGAAGCCCTATCTATCTCCAAGTCAATCTCTAAGTTTTTCCTTGATATAATCTGAGAAATGGCACTAAGTCACCAGGGAAAGCAAGGAAATGCAAGGATGTAGACAGAAAAATATGTATGTAGTGGATTGGTCAACCGCAACACCCAAAGACTGTCTACTAGCAAAGAGCACAAATTGAATCAAGTTGGTTGTGGCACAAAAAAGCCGAGTCATCTGAATTTCAAAACGATTAACAAGCTTGCTAGAAGTAATCTTGTAGAAGGACTTCCCGGACTCGATATACAAGAAGGAGAGTATATGTGATGCATGTCGGAAGGAAAACAAATCAAGTCGTCATTCAAAGAAAAGACATGCCCATCCTCAAAAAGAATATTGCATCTGCTTCATATGGATCTATTTGGCCCATGGAACCAACCAAAGATAAGTGGAAAGAAATACACCTTGGTGGTAGTAGATGACTACTCAAGATATACATGGACAATATTCATGTGCAAGAAGAAAGAAACTCTACAAAAACTACCACAAATGATGAAGAGGATTCAAAACGAGAAGAGTGAAACCATTATTAAAATAAGATCGGATAGAGGAACCGAGTTTGTCAATGGAATAGTAACTCAAGATCTTGTATTGAGAATGGTATTGGTCATGAACTATCGGCAGAAAGGACTCCACAAACGAAATGGAGTTGCGAGAAAGAAGGAAATGAGAACCCTCAAAGAAGCGACAAGGACCATGTTAGGTGAAGCGGGGTTACCAAAAAGATTTTGGGAAGCAATCAACACAAATTGCTACACCCAAAACAGATGTATGATAAATAGACAAATGACAAAGACTCCCTATGAGATCCGGGATGGAAGAAAACCAAATGTTGCATATTTGAAATATTTGGATGTAAATGCTTCATCCACAACAATGGCAAATACAACCTAAAGGCTTTTGATGCTAAAGTGATGAAGGTATCATCTTAGGATACTCAAATTTGAAAGTAGAGCCTACAGTACTCAATAAAAGGACTATGGTTGCGAGAAGAATCCATTCATGTGGTATTCGATGAGCGAAATGTAAATGGAGAAGACATTGAAGAGTCACCGATAAGTGAATCATCCAACCATACGAGAAGAGTCCCTATCTTTGAAAGTGAAGTGGAATAATCAATTCAAAGAAGATGAGATAGCTGAATCTCAAAAACAATTTGGAAAATTTGCGGTAAGTGATAACGAGAGAGTGACCAAAGAACACAAACGGTATAAGAGAAGGTGCAAGTCGATCAATCCATTAACTTACTCCAACCTGATGTAAGATAGGTGAGAGACCATCCACGAGAACTTGTCATTGGAGATATAAGAGAAGGTGTTAAAACAAGATCGAGAACTCAACAAGAAGCCATGTTCACATGCTTCATCTCGCAAAACAGCCCAAAGATGTGTCCCAAGCATTGGACGACACACATTGGATTCAAGCTATGCAAGAAGAGTCAATCGGTTTGAGAGAAATAAAGTATGGGAATTAGTGCAAAGACCCATACATCAAAATGTTATTGGAACCAAATGGGTGTTCAGAAATAAGATGAACGAGGAAGGTTATGTGGTAAGAAACAAAGCAAGACTAGTAGCCAAAGGATATTGCCAAGAAGAAGGGATAGATTTTGATGAAACATTTGCCCCTGTAGCAAGATTGGAAGCTATAAGGATGTTTCTTGCCTATGCAGCTCACAAGAATTTCATTGTATATCGGATGGATGTAAAAAGTGCATTCCTAAATGGTTTATTGGAAGAAGAAGTGTATGTTGAACAACCTCCAGGATTTGAGCAGAAGACTCTTGGAGATAAGGTATACAAACTCAAGAAAGCCTTGTATGGATTGAAGCGGGCACCCGAGCATGGTATGATACCTTGTCACAATTCCTAACTGAAAATGGATTCACAAAAGGAAAAGTAGATAGAACACTTTTCGAGAATTCAAGACAAGAAGAGTATTCTACTTGTTCAAATATATGTTGATGACATCATCTTTGGATCCACAAACAAAGAGTCGTGTGAAAAGTTTTCAAACCTCATGCAAAGTAAATTTGAAATGAGCATGATGGGAGAGCGACATTCTTCCTTGGACTCCAAGTGAAACAAAGAAGAATCGGAACCTTCATAAGTCAAACAAAATACACCGAGAGATTTAATGAAGAAGTTTGGTATGAAGGAGAAGTCTTCCGTAAAAATACCAATGAACACATCACCAAAATGGACATGGATGCGGATGGCGAGCACAGTAGATCAAACAAGATCTGAGCACTTATTGGATCATTTGCTCATCTCACAAAGCAAGCGGGCCGACATCACCTTTCTTTGTAGGTGTATGTGCAAGATTTCAATCTGCTCCAAAAGAGAGCCATATGACAAAGCTAAAAGAATATTGAGATACTTGAAAGGAAGCCAAGAAGTAGGCCTATGGTATCCAAAGGAAGGTGGATTCAAGCTAATTGGCTATTCGATTCGACTATCTTTGGATGCGAGTGGACAGGAAGAGCACTTCGGCACATGTCAAATGCTAGAAACAAAGTGATCTCCCGGTTTAGCAAGAAGCAAAACTCAATAGCCACCTCTATAGGCGAGGCGAGAATACATAGGCTGGGCAAAATTACAGTGCCCAAGTCCTATGGATGAGACAAAGTGAGAGACTATGAAGTTGAGGAAAAAGAAATTCCAATCATGTGTGATAACACAAGTGCAATTGCAATCACTCAAAATCTGTGTTGCATTCAAGAACAAAACATATTGATGTCGAGATATCACTTCATAAGAGATCATGTTGAAAAGAAGGACATCATCCTGGAATATATCTCAACGATAAACAACTAGCCGACATTTTCACAAAACCATTATGTGAGTCAAGATTTGAAGAACTCAAGCATGAGTTGGGACTAATTGAGTGGTGACACTCGACGAATCAAAGAAGAGAAGTGGAATGCAGAAAAAAGGGTGAAAAAGAGCCGAAATCGGCTAAATAAATCGGAAATCACGATCGAAAAGACAAATGACTACACCGAGTCACCGAAATTTGAGTCACTAAGAGAATCGTGAGAAGTAGAGTTAAATCGGCTAAGGGATAAAATTGAATAACTTATGAGCAAAGTGACAAAAAACGCAATCGTTTGACTAAGCGGGAATGTTTTAAGGAATACGTCGGCATAATGATGATGTGTACGGACATAAAGCCGCACACCAAGCTTATGATTGGATATAAATGCTTTGCCGCATTAAATACGAGACATTAAATGCTCAATAGGCGTAAAATCCAAGCCGTTGATTTCGATCACATTTCAAAACCACCCGCACGTCCTTTCATAAACCATATTTAAACCATTTTCGTCCGTTTCTCTCTCACACTTCTAAAACTGTTCATCTCTTCCTCTCAAAAGCAAAGGCAAAATACTCTCAAGCCCTATCTATCTCCAAGTCAATCTCTGAGTTTTTCCTTGATATAATCCTGAGAAATGGCACCAACTTATGACTTTACCAAGTTAGGAAAGCAAATCCACACCGGCTCTACGGTGGATTTTGACGGAATGATGAAACAGGGGTCCGACGACACCCTAGTGAAGAAAATCGCTGAGAAGTTGGAAACGTCCGGACTAAAACCGTTTCTAACGTTAGAATATCCGATGACCTATGTGGAGGAGGTCGCACAATTCTACATGAATCTTTGAGATTCACGATGAAGGAATCAAGTCATCTGTTCACGGGCGGTGACTATCACCGCCAAGGATTTGGTGAACATTGCTCACTACCAGAAGGAGCATCCGAGATTAAAGAAGCGATGTAAACTTGGGCGACGCTTGGAAAGAAATAGCCAAGTCCGACTTTCTTTGATAAAATAATATACACAAAGAAAACAAGAGATCGCTGAAGGAGGATTATCACAAGTTGTTGGATATAGTTGCCAAATGTATCGACATCAAATTTGGCGGCTTTGACCAACTCAAAAGGCAAAGCCGATTGTAATGGCTGCAATCATCGAAGAAAAAGAAGATTAATCGGGCTGAGTTTGTCTACAGCAGACTCGCGAGCGTGAGGGGAACAAGTCCTTCAAGGAAGATGGCTCATTTGGAGGATCCCTGGTTATGGCCTAGTGATTGGCCGGCTATTGGAGGTGAAAGGAGTCCCTCTTAGACATGGGAAGGCATTCCATGTTAACAAGAGGATGTTCGAGCAAACCTCTCTCGCGCACTGAAGAGAGCTTACGCCAAGAGAGCGACACCAGTGAGGGGAATCACCGACCCCGAAGATACAAATGTTCCTCTCGGCCAAAGAAAGCCGCCCTGCAGCAACTAAGAAAGATCGCCCCTGCGCAAAAAAGAAAACCAAACATGCTCCTGCCCGCAGCGAGTCACTGCCCTGGCCGTGTGTCTCCCCGTGCCCCTGCGGCCGATCGAAGGACTCACAAATACCTTCTCCGATCATTAAAAGAGGAGAACCGAGAAGCCACGATGGCCTGCTCCTCGAAAAAGACACCAAAGCCCCCCCTCAAGACCAAGAGAGGACACCGTCTCAACCGAGAAATCCCTCCTCGGTACAAACTAGGAGACGAAGACGAATTATTAAGCGCTCTCCGAGTTGGAGAAACCAAATTTGAGTCACCACTCACCTAGAGCTAGAACGGATGGCCGGAGAAGTAGAGTCTCCGGATGTAGTTGATGAAACGACCAAGTCTGTCTTGAAGGTGATCGAGAGGCAACCCGAAGACACAATCGTAGTTCACACAAATTGAAGCACAAGAAGAACTCACCTGCTAGAGCGGATAGGGATGTAATGATCCTATCTCCAGGCTTACCCGGACATCCAAAATCGTCTGCGTGTGTGGAGAAATGGAAGTTGAGTAAGTCAAGGGAACAGTTCAACAACGGCCCGAGTTCATAGAAGAAGAAGAGGAACTGTTGAGCTTCCTTGGGTGACCACCGCTCTCCCAGATGGATGAAGACAAGCTGCCACGGACATCCTGCAAATCTACAAGGAGAAGGAGAAAGAAAAACAAGCGGAGGAAGGCGAGGCACGTGAGAAGGCAAGCATCCGCCTATCTCCCGCACCCACGTAACACACACATCCTCTCCTTGATGTCTTCTCCGGCTGATGAGGAACCGGAGAATGCTGGCCGCCCGTAAGAGTTGCAAATCAGCAAGCATTGCACGAATCAAGAATCCTTCATGAGCAAAGACGATGGAGGGACCAGGAGAGTCCTCGAACACACTGAAATCGATCCAATGGGAGTGGTTGACAAATAGCCACCGTTTGTTCTTTGCTACCACTTCCCCACTCACTCGGAAGAAGCAATAAGGGACACAGCGATGAAACCGGGACAATGGGGACCCCAATCGAGCCAACCCCTATTGAAGGTGTTTTACCACCTGCCCCAACGGTGAACATTCAATCGAAAAACAGCCGGGAGTTTGGAGACAAGTGACCCCATTCAAGTCACTCACTCGGTGGTGCGCCCCGAGGGGGAAACTCCTCCACCGCAGCAAGGTCGGAGGATGCTTTGCGAGATGACTCCACAACGAATCAAGGAGGCGAAGGAGAGAAATTACAAACACAAGAAGAACAACAAGTTGCCATCAACGAAGCTCGGACGATTGAGACTGTCTCCCGAGTGAGTGCCAATCGCTCGAAGGCTAATGACGCTGCGATGCGGTCGAGGCACAGAAGGAATGACCCGGGAGTTAACACTGGGCGATGAAAGTGCAATCCATGGGGTTGAGACTCCAATGGATGCCATTTGTAGAAGACCCTAAGACACCGTGACACGCGTCGAAAGGGAGGACCAAGCCTCGCAGCCAGAGAGACTATTGGGAGGTAATGAAGGCCCACGGGAGGTTGAGACTTCCCGGGTAAAGAAAGGCGATGTAGAGAACATCCCTCCCGCTATCATCGACCCATCCGAGAAGGAGATAAGCGCACTTCATGATTCCCAGGACAATCCGATGTCACTTTTCCTCGGATCGAAGGGCGAGAAGAAGCCGAGTCATTCCCCATGACAAATCCAACGACTCACTTCGGTGCGGATGTTCCAAGCACGAGCAAGTCGATCCCAAGACTACTCGTCAAACTTTTAACTTTGATGATGAGCCACCAATGGAAATCTCATCATCGTCCGATGACGCTCGATAAGGCCGAGGACCGCTTTGAAATGGAAAAATCACCGAGACCAACGAAGTTGTTAAAGCGTGAGGCTCAAGCAGTTCTCGGGTCTACTTCACAACAAAACCAGTGAACAAGAGACCACTACGCAGCTCCTCAAGTCAGCAGGGTCGATTCCTAAAAGAACTTCACGCGCACCGCTCATCATCGAACAAATCCCGGTGGGCGGTGATGAATCTTTTATAGAATCCTTTCCTTTTTCCCTGGAGGTACCCGACCTCCATGAAGAGTCGAGAATGAGCGCACGCTATCACACGCACCAGCCTCCGTTTTCTCTTGAGTGCCATTGTTCCACCGCTTATGACTTTGATGTCTTTGTATGGCCATCACCGCAAATGCAAGAAGAATCGGTGAAGTTCGAGAAGTGTTCAAGGCACTATTTGCTTGAGGTCGAACGGATGGAGAGGCATCGAGCCTCTTTGGACATGCGATCGGACAATAGAGATGCCAACCTTACAAACCGATTTAAGAGGCATAAGCTGTTCGGATAAGGGAATGGTGGCAACAAGAAAAACAATGCGTGTGGAACAAGTCGATTCTTGAGGACATTGTTCAACAAGTCTTTGGTATGGAGAGTCGAAAATGCTTTGATGCAAAAACGAAGTTTGAGAGAACATATTGAGCATATGCATGAAGCTCACACTACCGAGATAAAGTCACTGCTGCGTGAGCAAAATACAAATGATCTACAGCGTTTGGAGGAACACATGACAAGAAAATTCAGCCTTCTCATGGCCAAGATGAAGGCGATTTGTGAAAGCAGAATCCAACGCCACTCGATCCGAATTCCATGTCGCATACAACGCAGCCAGACTCGAAGCAAAACTTCGACCATCGAAGACTCGACTTCATGCTTGCGAGATGTTCCCCGGGTTCCTCTATCCTTTGATGATGCCAAAAAGGGGGAAGAGGAGATCGAAGTTGAGAAGGAAGGAGCGGTGCGAAGGGAAAATCAGGTGAGGAAGTGTTAAAAGCAGGAAAGAAAGGAAAATCTGCTTTGAGGGGAAGGATCAAAAGATATGACCTTGATGATTGCACAAACCCCTCAACGGGTCCTGTCATAGTGACATTATCAGCAACAAACTCCCGTGACTCTGCCACTCCAACACTCTGCTCTTGTATCTATGGTGAAAAGAGAAAAACAATTGAAGCGAGGGATGAAGGAAGTGGAAGGAAGAATGGATGCCAGGGTTATGAACATCTTGAAAGAACATGGAGGTATTCCAAAGTGAAGCGAGACACTTATGCCATTTCGGATGTCGGGATAGAGCCACGATCGATTGATGAATTTAAAACGCTCGAATCGAGGGTTTCTTTGCAAATATGTCTATGGCTCAAGCTTGGGACTTGTCTTGGGAAAAGGGTCTCACGTTATGTGAAGAAGGCGACGAGGCGGCGGACTACCTAGCGATCCTCTGCTGGTCACTCACCGAAAGAAAAAGACCCTAGTACAAAGATACGCCCGAGAGGTAGAGGAAGAAAGCATGAGTGGAGGAAGAAGCTTTCCGGACCTGGCCTCCGCCCAAGAATATTGAATCGTAGATCCGAAAGAAATGAGGGATCTCTTGGGGTGCTGGGCTTGACCAAGTGGCAAATTTGCAAGTGGCTAAAACTAACGTTGAGTATGCAAAAGAATAGAAGAAGAAAACAAGAGACAAACTCAATGCTATGGGAGGAGAGACAGAAAGAATAAGAAAAGATGAAGGCTGCCAGAAGGCATATGAAAAGAAAAAGAAGGCAAATTTGACGACGAAAAAAGAAAGAAGAGAAAAGATCTTTGAACAAGATGAAAGAAGGAGACAGCGAAGGAGATGAAGTGTTGCTGTCCAACCCTTCGTGTATTTTATTATGTAAATACATACAATGTAAGTCTTCTGTAATAAAGCTATAAATTCTTTATTTTTTCTGTGTAGGCAAATATGAACTCTGATACACCTTGTAAACAGTTGTGTAGAAAGTACAAGAATGATATGATCAATAAAAAGATTGATTCTGCGCATACATTCTATGTCAATACACTATCTGTATGTATCTTTGTTATTTGCATTTTTGAATGGTTTAAGTTTTGGCATCATCAAAAAGGGGGAAATTGTTAGGAAATTTATTGTTTAAGATTTTGATGAATGCCATGTAAAACTTAGAATAGAAAGTTGGCACCCCAATTCTTGTTGTAAAATGTATTGTAACAATTAGAGCTGGCCAAGCTGAGTCAAGTCAGCTACGCCCTAACATGCAAGAAAGCAATCAAGAAGGCGGAAGGAAGACTCTGTGTGAGACAATGAGTATAGCAAAGAAGAGTTGACGGGAACTCTACTAAAGAAGCGATTGAGATGCGGCCCAAGTGGAGTATCGGTCAACTCAAGATAAGCCAAGTCTCAAGTTGAAGTGACAAGAGTCATCCAATGATTGGAAGGCGACTCTAAGTCACCTGGGAAAGCAAGGAAATGCGATCAAGTCGAGATAATCAAAATATCCGTTGCACGTAAATCAAGAGATTTACTTAAACAAGTAATATCTCCATATCACTTTTCTTGGAGTGCTCGAGTCCCGAAGCGTGCAAAAGGAATGAACCAATGGGAAGCACTACACCGTGTCGAACTCGAAAAGGTGAAAGAACAATTCATACGAGGAAATGGCAATTCCAAGGATCGCAACAAGACAAGCCAACGATCAAGTGACTTTCAAAAATAAGCTATCTCTTCAACGGGCAAATTTTTGAAAGATCACTATATAAGGCCGAGGAATGACTCGAGAGAAAAAAATCCGAACCACGAACATTCAAGAAATCAATCAAAGTATAACCCGAAATACTCTCAAATCATTCAAGATTAATCCTCAAGCCTACATTACGAAGTACATCAATCCAACACTTACCTTGTGAAGGAAAGAGAACTTCAATCGAGTTGAAGAGGAAACTTTTGAAGAAAAGGGGTCTACATTCCACGAAGGATTGTAGAAAGGTTCAAGGTCGAACCAAGTCTCGAGGCTTTTGGAGGGCTTCGTGATCAAATCCAAAGAGCTTGAGCAAGTGAGTCAGTAGTAGCAAGCGCAAAACCGCCTGAAGAAGCTGAGTCGTCACGAGAAGCCGGTGAGTGATCAAGGCGTCTCGGACTAAGTCCCAAAGGATCAAGTCGGTTGTGTGATCAAGACTTGTATCGGGACTTACCACTTTGTAAACGATCATTACCTAGTGGATTCCTCTAGGAGTTGGAGAAGAGAGGAGTAGAAGAATTACCCCATCTTCAACCTCTATAAAAATTTCATTGTGTCATTTACTTTTCAAAGACTTCAATTCTTACATTTTTAACTCGCTTATATCTGTGATAAATTTGCTATCCACTTGATAACTTATAAGTACTAAATCAAGCCCTAAAATCTTGCTTAATCAAACTTAAGGGTGTTAAGTCTTCCACAAAACAAAACCACGATTGAGTCAAATTATAGCCAACAATGTTTGAGTTACCCCATCAACAAATCAATGAGTGCATTTGAGAGATTAACTCTCTTGAGTGACTAATTCGATTGTCCATCAAGGACACACGGTGTGTAGAATCAACTCAGAGATTTAAAAGGACTAAATCGAAAATTTGGTAAGGTTTATTCAACCCCCCTTCTAAACCTTACACTTACACCCCTTGGGACCTACAATATGGTAATTCTTCAACATTGATGTGACTTGAGCGAATACACGTCCCTTATTATTCTAGTGAGTAGAGTATACACTTTATCCCCCGAGAGGCATGATTTGAAGTGTTTTACCATGATTTTAATAGACTTGTGTTCCGTGTTAGATATTTGAAACTTGGTTGGTTTGTGCTTGATGTCTATGGATAGATGACATGAATTGTGATGCGGTGTTCTTGAGTTGCTCTTCTTTACCCCATTTGTGTTGTCTTATTTATAAAGTGTTGACCGGGGATCACAATGAGTTTAAGTTTGGGGTTTGATTCACATGTATTTTTCATGTATTTTGGGTTTAATATTGGCTAGAATCTGTGGATATGCATGTATTATATGAGTAAATAGGGTTTTATTCCTATTTTGTGGAAAAGGATTACGCTTTGCTCGTTTTGTAGGAATTAATCGATAATTGTAGCATTTTGGCAATAATTCGGAGCATTACAACCGCCAATACTTAACATGATAGACGAAGTTTGGAGTCGAATCAAGAAGATGTCGATGAACTTGAAAAACGGAAGAAAAAGGCCAAGTGCTTGTTGGTACAGTGAGCACGGCGGGCGTGGTCCCTAGCACGACCGTGCTCAACCTATAATCAAGACTACGAGTTCGGCTACCACCATGGGCGGCCCGTGCCATCCTCGCACGGCCCGTGCCTCCCGCACTTGAACAATCCATGCGACACCAAGACGGATCAAGGGCGTGCCATACGGCACGACCCGTGCTCTCTATGGGAGAAATAGAGTTTGATTCGTTTTCAACTAGGTTTCGACCCAAACGAAGTACAAATAGACACGGCAGCCACAAACAAAGAGACACCGATTTTTACCCTAGAAAGCAGAGAAAAGAGCAGTTTCCCACCGGATATTTGGAGAGATCAATCAAGACCGCAACCACACCTTCGAGGATTAAAGATAGATCGAGTGATCATGATCATCCCCGAGTTCACTCATTCCATAGTATCATTATTTTCAATTAGTTTAGACATGAACTTTAATAATTTGTCTATGAGTTATTTCTTTTCTATGTCTGGCTAAATACTTTGTGATTCCCGGGTTTGGGATTAGGTTAATGGATACTTTTATTTGATGATTCATTGCAATCAAAGTTAATGTTTTCCAACTCTATTCAAGTACTTGGCTTTAATTATGGTTTTATCAAAAAGCTATTGGTTTAACTTGTTTTGATATATTGATTCATAATTCGAACAGATGAGTTTCAATATTAGATCTATGAGTACTTGACATGAATAGCTTGCATGATTGAGAAGTCTGTGAATATTCGTGAGACTTTTTATTCTTTTGATCTTTTGGGAGTTCGATATCTCATGTTGAGTAGAGATACTAGCATAGATATTCCAATCAACGCTTTTACATACATCTAAAGAGAGAGAGTAAATTACTTTTGTGATTGGTCTATAGAAAAGAATATGTTTAACTTTGGTTTGATAAATCTAATAATAAAAGAGGATATTAACTGAAACCATAACCCAGAAATCCATTCATCCATTATTTTTCTTGATCTTTTAATCCATTCTTTACTTTGTTATTCTAGGATAATTTATGCTTTAGTTTTAATTAAACCAATCCATCTCAATTTGCGATAGTCTAGATAAAAAATAAGGTTATTATAATTCAATACTTAGTATATTAATTTATTAGTCCATGTGGATTCGACATTGCTAACCCTATTCTATAAACTACACCGTACACTTGCGGTGAAGCTAAAAAATAAGGCGAACAAGTTTTTGGCGCCGTTGCCGCGACTAATCAAATTTTTAGTACTAATATTGCGATAAATAGAATTGTTTTTAATTTGGACATTTTTTCTTTCTTTTTAGTTTGTTGTTTAATTTCACTTCTACTGTGTTTGATTTGTTTTCTTTAGTTGGTTCAGGTAGTGCATGAACACACGCTCGAAGCAAGGAGAATTAACACCGTTCATACCGGAGGTTGAGGCTTTTGCTAAGGCGGAATTATGCGCTACTAAACGGGCGAAAAGACAAGGGACGGTACTATGCGGCGTAGAAGGTAACAACGGAGGCAATAACGGGTCGAAACGAAGGTAACAATCGGGCGGAGAAGTCAATATCGAGTTACCAATACTAGAGGTTCCAGTGGCTCCGCATCCAACAAAGAAAGCGATTCGCGATTACTTTTGCCCAATCAATCGCAACTATGGTGGAATTGCCAATGTCCCAATCAATGCGAATAACTTTGAAAATGAAGCCAGCACCGATCTTAATGGTGCAGCGAGAATCGGTTTAGGGTTTCCCGTCGAGGACCCCAACTCTCATCTTGCGAATTTCATACGGATCGCAATACTATCAAGATGAATGGGGTGATGATGTTATACGTCTTCGCCTATTCCCTTTCTCTTTAAGGGATAAGGCTAGGAATCCCTGCTAGGCACCCTAACTTAGGGAGCGTGAACAATTGGGATGAGCCGAGTCGAGGTTTTGTTCAAATACTTCCCACCAAGCAAGACACTACTGACTTAAAAGTGAAATCACTCGATTCGAGGCGGTTTGACTCGACGAGCCTTTGTATGAGGCACAGGTGAGATTCCTAAAGATCAACGGCTTCTGTTCTTTTGCAATGGGTTGATGAGGCAGACTAGATCATTTGTGGATGTTGCAGCAGGGGGCGCGCTACTCGCGAGGTTTTCGAAGGATGCATTCAACTTGCTGGAGGAGATGGCCATGAATAGCTATCAGGGGCCCTCCGAAAGGACCAATGTGAAAAGGGTAGCTGAAGTTTCTGATTCGGACCCAATTAAAGAGTTGACAGCCCAGATGGCCGAATTGACAAACCAATTGAGTGCTTTAACAAAGGCAAATGAGGGAAACGCGCGGGTGTAAGTAATGGAGGAGTTCCTCTAGATCTGATAGAGGAAGCAAATTACGTGAATAACCGGAATTTCAACAATTTCCGGAACAATCAAAATCCTACTCATTACCATTCGGGCTTGAGGAACCACGAGAACTTCTCCTACGCAAACACGAAGAATGTGATGCAACCACCACCGGGGTTTAATGTGATAAACGGTTGCATTACTGCAGAGCCTAAGCCAACCATGGAGGATATGTTCACCTTGTTTATGAGCGAGACGAGGAACAGGTTCAACAAGGATGAGGCGAAGATGGATAAAATTGAAAACCATGTCACACAATTGGGGTCCCAGATGAAGAATCTTGAAACCCAAATTGGTCAAATAGCTACGATTATTGGTGGGCAGCATCAGAAAGGCCAATTTCCGAGCAACACTGAGGTTAACCTAAAGGAGCAGTGTAAAGCCATTCGTCTGAGGAGTGAAACGGAATACGAGGGGCCGAAAATACCAAAAATTACTTGAACAATCGCGGGGCGGCACGGCCTTGCGCCCACCGCACGCCCATCCATGCTCCTGCTTTGGAGTGGCGCCCGACATCTTGCCGAGATGCGGAAATCAAGCAAATGGTGATGTTGAGGCCGAGGAAGGAGTTGCGGAGCATCTTGAACAAAAAGGGTGAGAAGCCTCTAACCCGATATTTCTAAACTTAATGTTCCCCTTCCTTTTCCCAACGTTTTCAAAAGAAAAAGTTAGATGTGCAATTTGCTAAGTTTTTGGATACTTTTAAGAAACTGCATATTAACATTCCTTTTGCAGACGCATTGGAGCAGATACCCAATTACGCTAAGTTTTTGAAGGATGTTATGTCAAAGAAGCGAAAGATGACTGGTTTCGAGACAGTCAATCTAAAAGAAGAGTGCAGTGCAATAATCCAAATGAAACTACCACATAAATTAAAAAATCCGGGGAGTTTCACTATCCCTTGTGCTATTGGTGATGTTTTCTTTAAGAAAACACTATGTGATTTAGGAGCGAGTATTAACTTGATGCCTTTGTCTATTTTCAGGCAACTTGGATTGGGAGAGGTGAAGCTATCTACGGTCACCTTACAACTCGCGGACCGATCACTCACGTATCCGAAGAGAATCATCGAGGATGTACTTGTCAAAGTAGTTAAATTCATATTCGCTGTGGACTTTTTGGTGCTGGATATGAAGGAGGATAAAGACGTCCCTTTGATACTTGGGCGTCCATTCCTAGCTACGGGGAAGGCCTTAATAGATGTGCAAAAGTGAGAGCTCACATTACGAGTTAATGATGAGCATGTTTTATTTACTATCTATAAGACACTTCAATTTCATGATGGTGTTGAGCATTGTATCTTCATTGACGTAGTTGAATCTTGCATTGATGAGTATGCGGATCATACATTGTTTAGGGATAATTTGGAGTTTGGTTTGGCACATTCGTGTCCAACATCAAACATGATGATTGATATTGATAACCAAGACTTGTATGATTGTGTTTGTACTTTAGATAACATGCAGGAACTACCAAGGAGCGCAAGAGGCGTGCACACACAGAAAAACGTAAGGGAGTCTGTTCTACAGGGGTGCACGACCCGTGCTCTAGAGCACGCCCAGGTCGTGCTCATGGTCGAAGGAAAAACTGAAAAAGTCGACGACGGCACGGCCCGTGCCTATGAGCACGGGCAGCCCATGCCTAAGGTCGAAAAAAAGTTGCAAAACCTGAAGACGGCACGGCCCGTGCCTGCGAGCACGGCGCGGCGTGCCTATAGCCATGAAAAAGATGGAAATTCTAAAGAGGGCACGGCCCGTGCCCTTGAGCACGGGCAGCCGTGCGCCCATCCGAGGAGGCCACTTGAATCGAGAACTCAAACCCTTGCCCAAGCATCTCAAATATGCATTCCTTGGAGCAAATAACACGAGTCCGTGTCGTATCATCTCTTTTAACTTGATTCAACTCGATAAATTGCTTAGGGTGTTAAGAAAACATAAGTCGGCGATATGTTGGTCAATCTCTCGATTTGAAAGGCATAAGTCCATCGGTTGTAATGCATAAGATTATAATGGAAGATGTCTATAAATCTTCGATGCAAAATCAAAGAAGATTAAACCTTATAATGCAAGAAGTCGTTAGGCAAGAAGTTTTAAAATGGTTAGATCTTTGGAATTATATATGCTATTTACCGATGCTTGGGTAAGTGCGGTGCAAGTGGTACCAAAGAAGGGGGATGGCGGTAGTTAGAAACGAAAGTGATGAGCTTATTGCAACTAGAGTAGTTACTGGATGGCGTATTTGCATAGATTATAGGAAGTTAAATGATGTTACTCAAAAAGATCACTTTCTCCTCTCCTTTATTGATATGATGCTTGATCGCTTGGTGGGATATGATTACTATTGTTTTTTCGATGGTTATTCCGGGTATAATCAGATCATGATTGCCAAAGAAAACCAAGAGAAGACGACCTTTACATGCCTCTATGGTACATTTGCATTTCGCAGAAAGCCATTCGGACTTTGTAACGCGCCCGCAACTTTTCAGCGATGCATGATGGCTATCTTCCATGATTTCGTTGAGAAAATAATGGAGGTTTTTATGGATGATTTTTCTGTGTTTGGAGACTCATATGATCATTGCTTCGATAACCTTCCTCTAGTTTTGCAGAGATGCGAGGAGACTAACCTTGTTTTAAATTGGGAAAAGGGCCATTTCATGGTGCGAGATGGCATTGTTTTAGGCTCACCGAGTCTCTTTTGCGGGTTTGGAAGTTGATAGAGCGAATGTTGTGGTAATTGAGAAACTCCCACCTCCAACAAACGAGAAAGCTATTCGAAGCTTTTTGTAGGTCCCAAGGGGTGTGAGTGTAAGTTTTAGAAGAGGGGTTGAATAAACCTTACCAACTTTTCGATTTAGTCCTTTTAAAACGTTCGAGTTAATACTTTCACAAATTGAGTCCTTGATGGACAGCTAAGTTAGTTAATCAAAAGAGTTAGACACTCAACGGACTCAGCCGTTGATAGAATAACTCAAATTGTTTTTGACTAAAGACTTAACTCGACTATGATATGTTTTCATTGGAAGACTTAACACCCTTGAATTTGGTTAAGTTTGTTTTAATACTTGGTTTTAGCACTTTGTTGATTATCAATTGGATAGCAAATTTATCGGATATATTAAAGTAATATGCAGAAATTAAAATGATGAAATGTAAATGACACAATAAGTTTTTATAGAGGTTCGAAGATGGGGTAATTCTTCAACTCCTCTCTTCTCCAACTCCCCGGAGGAATCTACTAAGTATTGATCAATATACAAAGTGGTTAACATCCGGATACAAGTCTTGATCACACAAATGACTTGATCCTTTGGGACTCGATGCTGAGATGCCTTGGTCACACATTGGCTTCTCGTATGACTCAACTTCTTCACGGGCGATTGCCTTGCTACTACAACCCACTTGCCCAAGCTTCTTGTATTTGATCACGAAGCCCTCCAAAAACTTGAGACGGGTTCGACCTTGAACCTTCCTACAATCCTCCATGGAATGTAGACCCCTTGATTCTTCAAATGTTTTCTCTTCAACTGATTGAAGTCGTCTTTCCTTCACAGGTGAGTGTTGGATTGATTTCCTTCGTAATGTAGGCTTGAGGATTGAATTTGAATAACTTGAGAGTAATTTTTGGTTATAGTTCAAATGTTAGCTTGAATGTTCGTGGTTCAGGTTACCTTCTCTCAGAGTGATTCCTCAGCCTTTTATAGTGATCTTTCAAAAATCATCCGTTGAAGAGATAGACTTATTTTCAAAAGACACTTGTGGTCGTTGGCTTATCTTGTTGCGATCCTTGGAATTGACATTTCCTCGTATGAATGATTCTTGACTTTTTCGAGTTCGACACAGTGCGATGCTTCCCATTGGTTTATTACTTTTGCACGCTTCGGTGAGCACTTTAAGAAAGCGACATGGAAGTATTACTTGTTTAAGTAATTTCCTTGACTTCTGTACAACGGATCTCTTTTAGTTATCTCGACTTGACTTGATTTTCTTAACTTCCCCCTGGTGACTTGAGTCGGCTTCAATCATTGGATGACTCTTACATCACTTCAACTTGAGACTTGGTTGTCTTGAGTTGACTTGATGATACTTCACTCACCAGTATCTCACCGCACCTTGATCGAGTTCTTGTCTTCTCTTCTTTGCCACACTCAAATGCCTCGCAATGAGTCTTCCTTCAAGTCTCCATTGTCTTCTTGCATGTTCGGGGCATAGGCCGACTTGACTCACTCGACCCATTTATCTATTACAATGCAATTTACAACAAAAATGGGGTGCCAAGTTTCTATTCTAAGTTTTACATGGCATTCATCAAAATCTAAAGATAATTTCCCAACAATTTCCCCCTTTTTGATGATGCCAAAACTTAAAACATTCATACAATAATTAAACAAAGAAAGATACGTACAGACAATGTAGAATCACATAATGTATGCATAGAATCAATGTTTTATTGATCATAACATTCTTGTTCTTTACACATTTGTTTTACTGAGTGTATCAAAGCTTAAAACGAACTTAAGGTAATCATGTTGTTCTATATCTACCAAGTATGGAAATTATACAATTTTTATTCGATGTACGAGAAGACTTACATAAAGATGTATTTACATAGTAAAATACATGAAGGGTGGACAGAACACTTCATCTCCTTTGTCTGCCTCCTTCTTTCCTCTTCTTAAGCTCTGTCATCTTCCCCGACCTTTTTCTCTTCTTCTCATCTTCAACCACCTTCTTTTTCTCATAAGCCTTTCGGTAGCTTCATCTCATCTTTTTCTTTCTTGTCTTTCCTCCGATAGCTGAGTTTGTCTTCTATTTTCTTCTTCAATCCTCTTCACATACTCAGGCATTGTTTTTAGCCACTTGTAGGTTTGCTACTTCGTCGAATCCCCCAATAGATCCCTCATTTCTTGCCTGGATCTATGTACTCAATGTTTTTTGGCGGAGGTCTAGGTCCGAAACCTCTTCCTCCACCACGCTTCTTCCTTCTTCTTCCTCTGGGCGTGTATTGTCTTTGGGGCCTTCTTTTTCCCAGTGAGTGACTAGCGGAGTGACCAGAGAGTAATCGCCAAGATGTCTGCTGCTGTCGGCTTCTTCACAAAATTTGAGACCTTTTCCAAGATACAAATCCCGAGGCTTGAGCCATGGACATATTTGCGAAGTAACCTTGAGATGCAAGCATCTTGAATTCATCAACAGATCTTGGCTCGGTTCGACATCCGAAATGGCATAGGTGTCTCTGTCTGGGAATGCCTCCATGTTGTTTGAGAATATCCATAACTCGGACATCCATCTTTCCTTCCATTTCATTCATCCCTGCTTCAACTATCTTTCTCTTTTTTTTCCCGGGTACAACAGAGTGTAGGAGTGGCGAGTTCTCGAGAGTTTGCCGATGATATCAGTTGTGACAAGACCTTGTTGGGGGTTTTAGCAATCATCAAGGTCATATCTTTCGAACCTTCCCCTCAACATTTTCCTTTCTTCTCTCTTCTCTCTTCCTCGTTGTCTTTCCCTTCACATTCGTCCTCCTTTTCAGCCGACGAGATCCTTTCAATGCCTTTAGGTATTCCTCTTCCCCCTTTTTGGCATCATCAAAGGAGAGAGAACCCCGAAACAAGCTAGCAATCATGAAGTCTAAGCGGTGATAGATAGAGTTATGCTTGAATCTGTGCGGAGTATGATGCACGGAATTCGGAGTGGGTGGTGTTGGATTCAGGCTATTACCGGCTTCATCTCGGCCGAGGAGGTCAACTTCCGATCCATGTTCTCCTCTACGCACAGGGAGCACTTGCTTATTATATTCACGCAGCAGTTGCATCTCGTGGTGTGAGATTCATGCATTCATTCAATGTTCTCTTGCATTCTTGTCTTCGCATCGGCATTCTCGGCCCTTGGACTAGCAATTTATTGAACAATGTCCTAAAATATCGAGCTTGTTCTACCCGCATTGTCTGTTGTTGTTGCCACCATTCCCGGATCCTCGACAATTATGCCTCGTAGATCGGCGAAGGTTTGCGTCTCTTATCGACCTCATGTCTAGTGAGGCCTGGTGCCTCTCCATCTTTTCTATCTCTGCAAATATGGCCTTGAAAACTTCCCGAACCTCACCGTCACTTGTCTCACCAAGTGGCGGCAACGCCAGCGTCAAAGTCAAAGTCTCTTTGGGATGATGGTGTCTGTTGGAATAACAGGATCGGAGTTTATGGAAGCGTTCTTGATCTCTAGCTGATTCTTCGGGAAGGTCGTACTTCCGAGAGAATGGAAATGATTCTAGAAAAGGATCATCACAGTAAATGGGAATCGCTCAATGACAACGTGTGCTCGTGAAGTTCCCGATGGAGTCGATCTGCTGCGGCTTGAGGAGCCTGCCATTGACTCTGTTTCACCAATGGTCATTGTGAAGTTGACCCGACTTGCTAAGCCTCATCTGTCTTAACAGCCTTCGTCGGTCTTAGGTTTTTCCACATGAGTTGATGGTCCTCGGCAATATCGAGCGTCATCGGACGATGATGAGATTTCCATGGGTGGCTCATCATCAAAATTAAATGTTTGGCGAGTAGCCTTAAGGTCGACTTACTCGTGCTTGGAAGAACATCCTCACCGAGTCTTTTGGATCGGCAATAGGGGATGACTCGGCCGTCTTCACCTTCGAGATCCCGGAAAGGTTACATCGGGGTTGTCTTGGGAATCATGAAGAGCACTTATCTCCTTTTTCGGATGGATCAATGATAATAGGAGGGATGTTACGTGTGTCCGTCTCTTTACCCCGAAGTCTCAACCTCCCGTTGGCCTTCATTACCTCCTATAGTCTCAACTGTGACGCAACGAGGCCTTGGGCGGTCCCTTCGACAGTGTCGGCTATCTTGGGGTCTTACGAGGTGGCATCCACCGGAGTCTCAACTCCATGGATTGCACTTTCGATGCCAGTGTTAACTCGGGCGATTCCTTCCCCGTGCCTCGATTGCATCAAAGAACATCATTGCCTTGTAGAAGCGATTGGCACTTCACCGAGACGATGTTAACGCTATCCTGAGCCTCGTCATCGATGACAACTTGCTTTGTGTATTCGATTGTTGTTCCTTCTCCATTTCCCCTTCGTTGTGGAGTCACCGCGGCATCCTTCGACCTTCTTTGCGGTGGAGGAGTTTCCCCTCACCGTGGCATACCAGGTGAGTGATTTGGAATGGGGTCACTCATCTCCCGCACTCCCTACTTCCCTTTGAGTATTCGATCGTTGGGGCGGTGGTAAGACACCTTCATCGGGGTTGGCTCGACCGGGGTCCCCATAATCCCGGTTCATTGCCGGTTCCCTTTATCACCTTCTGAGCTGGGGAAGTGGTGGCGGCGACAACAAGACAATATCTTTGCACCACTCCCATCGGATCAATCTCCAATTGTGATGTGGAGGACTCCCGTCCTTCCAACAATCGTTGCTCTGTAGGGCCCTGGATTCCCGCATGGCTTGCTGCATCTCCACTTCTCAGAGCGGCGGGGGTCCGAGATCCTCATCACCCGCGAGAATGTCGAGATGAGGATGTGTATGATCGATGGTTCCGATAAAGGGACAAATCGGCCTTTTCACGAGCCTCGGCTTCCTACGCGATCTCTCCTTGTCCTTGTCCTTGAAGATCTGCAAGATATCTATACCGTTTTCCTCATCCAAAGATGGACCACATTGGTCAATCCAAGAAAGTTCAACACTTCTCTTCTTCTTCAATGAATTCCGGTCTTTGGAATGTTCACTGGACGACTCGGCTTCCATTTCCTCCATTCTCGCAGACGATTTTGGATGTCCGGATATGGTGGGGATAGGATCATCACATCATCATCCTTGTCATCTTCTCTCTGTTGTCCCTCGTGCTCGGGGATTGAGGTAGCAAACTTTGGTGCTCCACACCTCGGTAGTGTCGGTTGCGGTGGGGATACAACCTGTCCACAGGAGAGTTTGCTTTCTCACTTGTCTTTTACTGTCTCGGTTGTTCTGTCGACAATCGTGTCTTCAATGTGCCTCTCGCTGATCGGCTTCAGCAGACTTGGCCGTTTTCATCAATGATTTCTCGAGACTCTACTTCTTCAGAGCTCTCCGGTATTTGTTTCACCGAGTGGCGACTCAACCGGTTTCTCAAGCTCGAACGCTTGATAATTCTTCTTCTTTTAGTCCTTAATAGAGGATTTACTCGCTATGGTTTCTTCGAGTCCTGGCGGCGGGGCGTCTTGTCATCTTCTTCGAGGAGTTGGCCGTCTTGGCTTATCGATTCTCCTTTTCTTGACAACCAGAGAAGGTATTTGAGGTTCCTTCTCCGGCTAACATTTCAAGGGCGGGAGACACGGCTGCGGGGCGGATGACTTGGTTGCGGGGGCAAGGGCATCTTTTGTTTTCTTCTTCTTTCTTGCGGGGCGTGATCTTCTTAGCAGTGCGAGGGCGTTCTTCTTTTGGGGAGAGGAGGCGACGCTTGTTTCTTGAGACCCCGTGATTCCCCTCACTCGTATCATCTCTCTTTGCATATGCTCTCTTACGTTCTCAGGAAAGGTTAGATTGGAACATCTTCTTGTTTACATGGAATGCCTTTCCATGTCGAAGAGGAACTCCTTTTGCTTCCATCATCCGCCAATCACCAGGCCGTACCCAGAAACCTCCAAATGTGCCATCCTCCTTGAAGGATTTATTCCCAATATTCAGCGAGTCATTGTATACAAACTCAGCCCAGTTCACCTTTTTTTCTTCAATGATCGCAACCATTACGATCGGCTTAGCTTTGACCGGTGGCCAAAGCTTCCAAATTTGATGTCTATGCATTTGGCAACAATGTCCAAAGAATTTGTGGTAGTCCTCTTTCAACGACTTCTTGTTAGTGTGTAGACCACCTTCGCAAAGACAATCGGACTTGGCTACTTTCTTCCAAGCAAAGATCCAGGTTAACATCGGCTTCATAAATCTCCGGCACTCATTCCGCCGCAACAAAAAAGTGTTCGCGGATCCTTGGCGATAATGGTGAAAGCTTTTCCGTGAACAGAGGACTTGATGCCCTCATCGTGAACTTCAACGTTCACGTGAACGTGCGACCTCTTCCACGTAGGTCATCGGAAACTCCATCGTCAAAAATGGTTTCACCAAGACTTTTCCAACTTCTGCTATCTTCTTCACAAGGGTGTCGTCGGACCTGTTTGATCATCCGTCAAAATCCACAATAGACCCGGTGTGGATTTGCTTCCCCAACTTGACAAATTCATGAGTAGATGCCATTTCTCGATGTTTTACCGAACGAAACTTTGAGAATGAACTTAAGCATTTGTTAGGGTTTTGAGAGAAAATTTCTTCTTTGCCTTCGAGAGAGATGAACAGTTTTGGTAAAGTGAGAGAAAATCGGACGAAATGGTATAAGTATGGGTTATCAAAGGGCGTGCGGGTGGTTTTGAAATTTGATCGAGATCAACGGTTTAGATTTTGCACGCCAATTTACACTTAATCTCTCATATTTAATGCGTTAGCATTTATATCCAATCATAAGCTTTGTGTGCGACTTTTGGTCAGACACGTCATAATTATGCTAACGTCATTCTTAAAAATATTCCCGCTTAGTAAAACGATTGCGTTTTGTCACTTTGCTCATAAATGACTCAGCTTATTCCTTAGCTAATTTAACTCTTCTCTCTTTGCACATAAATACTCAATTTGTCGGCTAACTCGGTCTGGTGATTCTCCGATCTGGTGATTCACTTAGTTGATTCAAGAGTTGACCCTTTTTCATCTTTTCATGTTCCATCTCTTTTCTTTGAGTCTTCCGAATGTCAACTCAGCTCAATTAACCCCAATTCATGTTTGAGTTCTTCAAATCTTGATTCACATAATGGTTTTGTGAATATGTCAGCTAATTGCTTATCAGTTGAGATATATTCCAAGGTGATGTCATTCTTTTCAACATGATCTCTTATGAAGTGATATCTGACATCAATGTGCTTTGTTCTTGAATGCAACACAGGATTTTGAGTGATTGGAATTGCACTTGTGTTATCACACATAATTGGAATTTCCTTTTCTTCAACCTCGTAGTCTCTCACCTTTGTCTCATCCATAAGACTTGGGCACAACAACGCCCGCACTATGTATTCTACTTCACCTGTGGAGGTAGCTATTGAATTTTGCTTCTTGCTAAACCAGAAATTAGCCTATTTCCAAGCATTTGACATGTGCCTCGAGGTCTACTCTTCCCCAACTCTACATCCATAGATAATCAGTCCGAGTAACCAATTAGCTTGAATCCACCTTCCTTTGGATACCATAAGCCAACTTCTTGGCTTCCTTTCAAATATCTCAAGATTCTCTTGGGCTGCAATCATGTGGCTTTCTTTTGGTGCGATTGAAATCTTGCACATACACCTATAGCAAAGGTGATGTCCGCCTACTTGATGTGAGATAGAGCAATGATCCATAAGTGCTATGTATCTTGTTTGATCTACTGAGCTTGCCATCTGCATCTATATCCATTTTGACCGATGTATTCATTGATATTTTCACACGAGAAGACTTCTCTTCCATACCAAATTTATTCATTAAATCTCTGGTGTATTTTGTCGACTTATGAAGGTTCCATCCTTTAGTTTGTTTCACTTGGAGTCCAGGAAGAATGTCACTCTCCCATCATGCTCATTTCAAATTTGCTTTGCATAAGATTTGAGAATTTATCACACTCTTTGTTTGTAGATCCAAAGATGATGTCATCCACATATATTTGAACAAGCGGATACTCTTCCCATCTTGAATTAAAGAGTGTTCTATCCACTTTGCCTTTTGTGAATCCGTTCTTAGTTAGGAATTGTGATAATGTATCATACCATGCTCACGGGTGCCTGTTTGATCCATATAAAGCCTTCTTGAGTTTGTATACCTTATCCCCAAGAGTCTTCTCAAAGTCCGGAGGTTGTTCAACATACACTTCTTCTTCCAATAAACCATTAAGAAATGCACTCTTTACATCCATTTGATATACAATAAAGTTCTTGTGATCTCGTAGGCAAGAAACATCCTTATGGCTTCCAATCTTGCCACGGGGACAAAGGTTTCATCAAAATCTATTCCTTCTTCTTGGCAATACCCTTTGGCTACCAATTTTGCTTTGTTTCTTACCCCCGCAGAGCCTTCCTCATTCATCTTGTTTCTGAACACCCATTTAGTGCCAATAACATTTTGATGGGTAGGTCTTTGAACCAATTCCCACACTTTGTTCCTTTCAAACTGATTCAGCTCTTCTTGCATGGCTTGAATCCAATGTGTGTCATCCAAAGCTTGTGACACATCTTTTGGCTCTATTTGTGAGATAAAGCAAGTGAACATAGCTTCTTGTTGAGTTCTGGATCTGGTTTTTACACCTTCTCTTACATCTCCAATGATTAGTTCTGGTGGATGGTCTCTCAGCCATCTTACATCAGGTTGGAGTAAGTTAGCTGGATTCAGTCGTCTTGCAGCTGTGTTATTTTGATCAGCTCTCTCATCATCACTTAGCTGCAGATTTTCCAGCTGTCTTTGAGACTCAGCTATCTCATCTTCATCTGGACTTATAATTCCAGCTTCAGCTTCAACATAGGGACACTTCTGCATGGTTGGTTGATTCAGCTTATCAGCTGACTCTTCAATGTCTTCTCCATTTACATTGGGTTCATCAAACACCACATGGATGGATTCTTCTATAACCATTGTCCTCTTGTTGAGCACTCTATAGGCTTTGCTTTCAGCTGAGTATCCTAAGAAGATACCTTCATCAGCTTTAGCATCAAAAGCCTTTAAATTAATGCAAAAGGCTTGGACACAATACGAGCAAATGTGGTTCGGGGTGAAGGCAAAGAAGAAGGAAACCATCGAGGAGGCTACTAATCCACCTCCACTCGTTCTGAGAAAGCTCCCGTGGCCACGACTTCGCACAAGAATGCACCTCCCAAGGTGCCCACGCCCACAACACCCACGAGGACAAGCCATCCTCATCGATCCCTGTGCGGGTGGCATCTCCTCCCAGTTTTGCTAACAACAACCCGACCGTGCTGGGCTCCAGCCCAGAAGCTAGCGAGGAGAGATCTTCATCTCCTACCGGAGATTCGAAAGCCAAATTTCCTATCCAATGTGATTCTCCGGCAACAGATGATACTGAATATGTGACCACGGAGGTCTATAATTCGATTTTAAGAAAGCCAGAAACCGAGGTATCAAAGCAATCCAACACAGAAGGCCCATCTGAGGAAGTCCCGTTTAATACGGTCGGTAGGAGGAACCGCGTGGTGAAGCCAGGAGTGGTCACCCCTCCTATCAAATTGAAGGATAAGGTCTTTAGGAGAAATGAGGTAGCTCGCGCTAACCTTAGGCAGAAAGGTGCAGGCCTTTCTTTCCTTAAATGAAGATTGCCACATGGAACGTAAGGGGCTTTAACTCGCCCCTGAAACAAGATGAGGTTGCCAACCTCATCAAGAATCGTGGTCTGGATGTATTGGGACTCTTGGAAACTAAAACCAATCAACAAAAGCTTACTAGATTTGTTGATTCTAGATTGCATGGTTGGAAGGAATGCAACAATTTCAATATGATCGGTCGGGGTCGTATTGCATTGTGCTGGAATCCAACCAAAGTCGACATGGATATATTTGAAATTCACCCACAAGTTATCCATGTTTTTATTTCGTGCAAAATTACGGGACGGCAGTTCTTTGCCAGTTTTGTTTATGGCCTGAATGATAGGGCTGAAAGGAGGCCACTTTGGCAGAACTTGAAAGATACAAAGGAAGCGATCACCATTCCTTGGATTCTTATGGGGGACTTCAACTCTGTCCTTTTCTCCGAGGAAAGAAGGAAGGAACGCTCTGTTTCCCCTTATGAAGTCAAGGACTTTGAGGAAGTTTGTTCGATATTGGGCCTCACAGATCTACCGTCAACGGGACTCTTTTTCACTTGGACCAATCTCACTGTTTGGTCTAAATTGGACAGGGCCTTGGTTGATAATGCTTGGCTACTTGCGGATTTCCGATCAGAAGTCGAATTCTTACCATCAGGTACTTCTGATCACTCCCCTTGTATTGTTTCCATTCTTGATAATGGTTTTTCTGCTCGCACGCCTTGGCGTTATTTCAATATGCTAGCAGAACATGAGAACTTTCATAGTATTGTATCGGACGGTTGGCAGCGCCACTATAGGGCACAGCTCAGTTTACTCTTTGCCGTAAGCTTAAGGGCCTTAAAGCAGATTTAAAAGAGCTTAATAGGCAGCATTTTTCTCACATATCTTCCCGTGTCAAAAATGCCAAAAACGAGCTGGAGGACTTACAGCAACAATTTCATGAACACCCAAATAATTTGGACATCAAATCCAAGCTCTTGGAGGTACGGAAGGATGTGGTGTTCCTTTGTAAGGCCGAAAAGATGTTTTACCAGCAGAAGGCCAAATGTAACTATCTAATGCAAAGCGACAGATGCACTAAATTCTTTCATGCATTAGTTAAGCGGAATGCAAAGAGGAATTTTATTGCCTCTATTTCGCGAGAGGACGGGACTCGCACTTGCTCCCAAGGGGAGGTTGCCGCTGAGTTTGTCAGCTATTATAAGTCCCTTCTTGGAACTAAGCAGCACACTGAACCAATTGATCCCACAATCGTTGGTAATGGGCCGTGTCTTGATACTGACCAGCAAGCTGAACTTACTCGGCCTATTTTGGATCAGGAGATTAAGGATGCGCTGTTCAATATATCAGATGAAAAATCTCCTGGACCGGATGGGTATTCCTCCAACTTCTTTAAGAAGAGTTGGAGTATCGTTGGGGAACAGGTTACGAATGCTGTGCAGGAGTTCTTCACGTCGGGTTCTCTCCTTAAGCAGCTGAGCAACACGGTCATTGCCCTTATTCCGAAATCGGACAATGCCCACACGGTAAATGATTACAGGCCTATCTCGTGCTGTAATGTCATTTACAAGATAATTACGAAGATCCTTGCGGGACGTCTAGCATCTGTACTTAATCCCATCATTGACGGGGCTCAAGGTGCATTTATTAAGGGACGGAATATTGTGGAAAATATCCATCTTATGCAGGAGCTACTAAGGAAGTACAATAGGAAGAGAAGTTCCCCTCGCTGTACTATAAAGATTGATCGAGGAAAGCATTTGATTCTGTGTCTTGGAGCTTCCTCCAAGAGATGCTTGAGGGACTGGGATTTCCGCCGACTTTTAACAATTGGATCCTTCAGTGTGTTACCTCTCCGTCTTTCTCCATATCCATTAATGGTGGGCTTCATGGATTTTTTAAAGGTGAGAAAGGGCTTAGACAGGGGGACCCCCTATCCCCCTACTTGTTTGTTATATGCATTGAGTATTTGTCTCGTCTCCTCAAGACAAAAACTCAATCACATTTCAACTTTCACCCCATGTGTGGAGCACTGCGTATTACTCACTTGGTTTATGCCGACGACCTGATGTTGCTTTCGCGTGGGGACCCGACTTCAGTCCAAATACTTATGGATTGTCTTGCTGATTTTGGGGCCAAATCGGGTCTGCACATGAATATTTTGAAATCAAATATTTATATGGCAGCAGTGGATGAGGGCGATACAGAAGCTATTCTTACGAGCACCCAACTTACCCGGGGCACTATGCCATTCCGGTATCTTGGTATCCCTCTTGCAGCAGAGCGATTGAAGGTTATTTATTATGAGCCTTTGCTGAACAAAATCTCCTCGTACATAAATGGTTGGAGTAGTTCCACCTTATCTTATGCCGGGAGAACTGAACTTGTGCGCTCCGTACTCCAAGGGGTGGAGTGTTTTTGGATGTCCGTCTTCCCTATTCCAGCTGAAGTTCGGACTAAGATTATACAGTTATGCCGTCGCTATCTTTGGGACAATGGAAAGGCTTGTATTGCATGGGACACTCTTTGCCTTCCCAAAAACGAAGGAGGCCTTGGTCTTCGAGACCTTAAAACTTGGAACCAGGCCCTCCTCACTAAGAATCTTTGGAACATACATGGGCAGAAGGACACGTTGTGGTACAGATGGGTGCACCATACTTATCTTCGGGCACAGACCGTTTGGGACTGGAATGTTAAAAATTCCGATTCTCCGCTAATTAAGAACATCTTGAATACTCGGGACCAGCTTATTGCGGAGTGTGGGGGCTCCGTGCAACTTGCTGAAGCAAAGCTAACGTATTGGAGGGACGGACTGCCTGGTACTGGTAGCAGGGACGCTTACCAATTTTTCAGGCCTAAAGGGACCATTGTGCCTTGGACTAACGTTGTTTGGGGTCGATCTATCCCTCCAAAGCACTCGTTCATATTGTGGCTATGCACACATGGCAGAGTTTTGACCAAGGACAGATTGGGATTTATGGAACTCGATGTCAACTGCGTGTATTGCAGCCAACACAGGGAAACGGCGGCACATCTATTCTTCGAATGCCCATTCTCCAAACAAGTATGGACAGAAATCCGAAGCTGGATGGGCATCACTAGGCAAATGTCAACACTCCGCAGCGCGCTCAAATGGATGAAGAAAGAGGCAAAAGGTTCCGGTTGGAGGGCCAAGGGACAGAAAGCAGGCCTTGCCTCCACCGTCTATCACCTTTGGAACGCACGCAACCGACTCATATTCGAAAAGGAGACACCCGTAGTCGACAAGATTGTCAAGCAAATCAAGACACAAGTATATATGTGTATGTTTACTTTATTCCCGCATGTATTAATGTACTTTGAAAGGCTGGAACCCAGAGCCAATCAATTGCCTTCGCTTAGTTCGTTTTAAGCTTTGCATGTGAGTGAGGAGCCGGACTGTGGCTACCCGCTCTTTACTCGCTTGTTTGTTTCGTTTTGGGATTGAGCAGCTAGTTCATGGCTTCTCAATCCCACCGTCTCTCGCTGGTTTGCCTGGCGTCTTTGTACCCACTTTTGATCAATAAATTTACATTTACCGATCAAAAAAAAAAAGCCTTTAAATTATCTTTGCCATTGTTATAGATGAAACATTTGCATCCAAATATTCTAAAATATACAACATTTGCTTTCTCCCCTGTCCAAATTTCATAGGGAGTCTTTGTCACCGTTTGTCTTTATCATGCATCTATTTTGAGTATAGCATCTTTGTGTTTTATTGCTTGACCCAAAAATCTTTTAGCGACCTGCTTGACTAACATGGTCCTTGCTTTGCTTCTTTGAGAGTTCTATTCTTCTTTCTCGCAACTCCATTCTCACTGTGGAGTCCTTGTTGCAGATAATTCATGACCAATACCATTTTCAATACAAGATCGAGTTATTATACCATTGACAAACTCGGTTCCTCATCGATCTTATTTTGATAATGGTTTGACTCTTCTCATTTTAGATTCTCTTCATCAACTCGTGGTAGTTTCTGCAGAGTTTTCTTTCTTCTTACACATGAATATTGTCCATGTATATCTTGAGTAGTCATCTACTACCACCAAGGTGTATTTTTCCCACTTATGTTGGCTGGTTCAATGGACCAAATAAATCCATATGTAGCAGGTCAATATTCTTGTTGAAGATGGACATGTCTTTTCTTTGAATGATGATTTGATCTGTTTTCCCATCCGCATGCATCACATATACTCTCCTTCTTGTATCTTGAGTCCTGGAAGTCCTTCCACAAGATTACTTCTTGTGAGTTTGTTAATAGTTTTGAAGTTTAGGTGACTTAGCTTCTTATGCCACAACCAACTTGATTCACCATGCTCTTTGCTAGCAGACAAGTGCTTGGTATTGCAGGTTGACCAATCTACCACATACATGTTCTTTTGTCTCGCATCCTTGCAACACTATTTCATTAGTTTGATGTCCTTGATTTGGCATACACCCATATTGAATCCAACATTGTAGCCTTTGTCACGAGTTGACTTATGCTTAGCAAGTTGAAATTGAGGCCTTCAACATATGCAACATCCGTAATTTCTAATCCATTTTTCTTGATGGATCCAATGCCTCTTATTTCTCCTGAGCTTCATTTCCTCCAAATATGACTTTTGCACCTCTAACCTCTTTGAATTTTGATAGATTTTCTTGTTTCTTGTCATGTGTCCGAACAACCAATATCCATGTACCATGTTCCTTGGCACTCACCGCTCCTTGAACCCGCAATCAAGGAAATTAGATTTTAGGTACCCATACTTGCCTGGTCCTGAAGGGTTAGTATTGTAAGATGATCCAACCAACCTATAGCCACATGATTTGACTCTAAGAGGTTGCCATCTATCGATGCCATAATCATAATTAATTTTGGCAAATTGCTTGGGGTTCTAGGTTCATACAAATTGTCTCTTTTGTCTGTATGCTGTGCATGTGTTTTAGCAATTGCCTTCTTTGGGTAGTTGTGATATCTCCGAGTGTAGTGCCTAGGTGCATATGTGTCTTGATGATAGCTCTTATGCCTTTGGAATGGCCTTTCTTTGAGTTCTGGCCTTTGCCACTTAGGCTTATATTCCATAGGTCTTTGTTTGATAGTTCACATTATTCCAATCAGCTTGGCTTGGGTACTTTCTACCATTCCCATCATATGTGTTTCTTTTATAGACCTTCTGGGGCTTTTGGTAGCTCTGTTTCTTCTTTACAGAGTATCTCCTGTTTGGAGTTTGCTTAGGAACTCGGCTGGATTTCTTCTCAGTTGTCCTCTCAGCACACTCAACTGGCTGTTTTCCTTTTCCTTTATAACCAAGGCCAGTTTGCTTGTGATTGTGCTTTGGAATCAATGTGTGTGCACCATTTGGAGTTTTGGATTTTAGAGATGCTTCATTACTTGAAGATCCTTTTTCCAAAATCACTTTTGGAGCTTGACATAGTACAGAGGAATTAAATCCTAAGCCTGTCTTATCTCCGCATTCTCTTTGACTCATAATAAGATCATCCAAGGATTTAGATGCCTTAGTGAATGAGGCAATCACATTTTTGAGGTCATTCTCCCTCTTTTCTATAGCAGCTATCTCTGCTATTAACTTAGCATTTTCAGCCTTTAGACTTTTATTCTCATCAGCTATTTGACTTAGAGTACTCAGCTCCTTAGTCAGCTGTGAGTTTTGGCTCTTGAGTAGGTTGTTTTCCTCATTTAGTAGTGTGTGTGAGGATTTAATGTATTCAAAATCTTTCATCATTTTGCCTAATGAATCATAAAGATCAGTGGGTGATGAAGTGTGTGTGTCACAATCACTATCACTAGTATCTGAGTGTGATGAGTTAGAGTGTACCTCATCTTCTTGGTCAGGTTGGTTTTGTTCTTTATCCATTAGACGGATCAAGGCTTCTTCGTGAGTCACTTGAGTAGTCAGCTTCACTACTCTCCGAGTCTGCTGTGTTTTTTTACCTTGACTGCTTAGTAGGTTTCTGAAGCCAACATTGCCTTTCTCTTTTCTGTCTTCTTTCTCTGAAGACTTTTCTTTCCTCTTCATTCCTGTATTTGTTGACTACAGGATATGGGCATTCAATGGCATAGTGGTCGGGTTGCACGTAGTTCCAAAGATAGATTTTCAACTTTTTGATCGATTCTTTCCATCCTCGATTGTCGGATCTTTGATATTCAACTTTTTGATGCTCGCTCTCTTGGGTGGTCTTTCTTCCCTTGAATTAGAGGGAGTTGAGTGTCTTCGGAGGATTCACCTTTGCTTCTTTTGTAATTCTTATTGAAGAACTTGTTAAACCTTTTAACCATCGGTCGCGATCTCCTCTTGGTCAATGACTTCTTTGACCTCGGCTTTTTGCCATCTTTAACAATTAGAGCGAGATATTTTGGCACAAATGTTTCCTCTTGGTCTTTTCTTCTTCTCACTCAAATTCGTAGGCTTTGAGATCCGAGAATAGCTCATGGTTTGATGTCTTTGATAGGTCCGTGGAATGTCTCATGGCCATGACTTTCATATCCCACTCGGTTGGGAGACTTCTTAGAATCTCCATACACATTTCCTTTTGTGTATATTCTTTTCCAAGTGCGAGATAGCTCATTGGTAATTTCGTGAACCGAGCATCTAGTTGATCCAAGGTTTCTCCTGCAAACATCTTAAAGTTTTCAAATTTTTGTACAACAACAGATAGTTTATTTTCCTTGATTTGCTCCGAGCCTTCACAAATCAAGGTTAGCTTGTCCCCAGATTTCTTTTGCCGTTTTGCATGATTTGACTTTGTTGAACATAGCTTTGTCTAAAGTTTTGTAAAAATGTCCTTAGCCACATTGTCCAATTTATATCTTTTCATGTCATCATTTGTCCATTCACTCTTGGTTTTTCAACCATCGCCGTCCGGGAGCAAGATCCTCTTCTCCTTCGATTGCGGCTCTCCTTGCGCTTGTGTTCACTTTTAAGATTTGGAGTGCCCCATCTTCTATTACTATCCACATTTCATCGTGTAATCTTGATAGATGAGCACGCATCACGAATTTTCCAATCATCAAATTCTTCAATTGTAAACATAGGGATGCGTGTCAAATTTGCTTCCATGATAATAACTTTGTTGAATAAAAGAGTTTTGGAAGATCAAGTCTTTAAACAAACCTTTGAAAAATTTGGAGATCTAGTTCAGTGACCGCGGAAGGCTCAATGAACCAACCGCTCTAATACCACTTGTAGGTCCCAAGGGGCGTGAGTGTAAGGTTTAGAAGGGGGTTGAATAAACCTTACCAACTTTTCGATTTAGTCCTTTTAAAACGTTCGAGTTAATACTTTCACAAATGAGTCCTTGATGGACACTAAGTTAGTTAATCAAAGAGTTAGACACTCAACAGACTGACCGAGCCGTTGATAGAATAACTCAAATTTTTTGACTAAAGACTTAACTCGACCGTGATATGTTTTCAAATGAAAGATTTAACACCCTTGAATTTGGTTAAGTTTGTTTTAATACTTGGTTTTAACACTTTGTTGATTATCAATTGGATAGCAAATTTATCGTGAGATATTAAAGTAATATGCGAGAAATTAAAATGCCGAAATGTAAATGACACAATAAGTTTTTATAGAGGTTCAAGATGGGGTAATTCTTCTACTCCTCTCTTCTACAACTCCTGGAGGAATCCACTAAGTATTGATCAATATACAAAGTGGTTAATCAAGATCAGATATGTCTTGATCACACAAATGACTTGATCCTTTGGGACTCGGTCGAGATGCCTTGGTCACACAAATTGGCTTCTCGTGACGACTCGAGCCTTCTTCACAGGCAAAATGTCTTGCTTTCTGTACCACTTGCCCAAGCTTCTTGGATTTGATCACGAAGCCCTCCAAAAACGTGAGACGGGTTCGACCTTGAACCTTCCTACAATCCTCCATGGAATGTAGACCCTTGATTATTCAAATGTTTTCTCTTCAACTCGATTGAAGTCGTCTTTCCTTCACACAAAGTGAGTGTTGGATTGATTTCCTTCGTAATGTAGGCTTGAGGATTGAATTTGAATAACTTGAGAGTAATTTTTGGTTACATTAATGTTAGCTTGAATGTTCGTGGTTCAAAGTTACCTTCTCTCGTAGTGATTCCTCACCTTTTATAGTGATCTTTCAAAAATCATTCCATTGAAGAGATAGGCTTATTTTCAAAAGACACTTGTGGTCGTTGGCTTGTCTTGTTGCATCCTTGGAATTGACATTTCCTCGTATGAATGATTCTTCTCGCTTTTGAGTTCGACACAGTGCAAAGTGTTTCCCATTGGTTTATTCCTTTTACACGCTTCGGGGATCGAGCACTTTTTATCAAAGGCAAAGATGGAAGTATTACTTGTTTAAGTAATTTCCTTGACTTCTCGTAACGGATCTCTTTTAGTTATCTCGACTTGCCTTGATTTTCTTAACTTCCCCAGGTGACTTTGAGTCACCTTCCAATCATTGGATGACTCTTCTTCATCACTTCAACTTGAGACTTGGGTCATGCTTGAGTTGACTTGACCGATACTTCACTCGGTTGTATCTCACCGCACCTTCAATCGAGTTCCTGTCTTCTCTTCTTTGCACACTCACCCTCGCAGCAATGAGTCTTCCTTCAAGTCTCCATTGTCTTCTTGCATGTTCAGAAGCATAGCCGACTTGACCCACTCACCAAACCCTATCTATTACAATGCAATTTACAACAAAAATGGGGTGCCAACTTTCTATTCTAAGTTTTACATGGCATTCATCAAAATCTAAAAGTAATTTCCCAACACTTTTTGGGGCACGTCGGATTCTACAGAAGGTTTATCCGTGACTTTTCTAAAATTACTAAACCTTTAAGTCGCTTATTAGAAAAAGATATCTTGCTTTCAATTTTTCCGATGATTATTTGCGGTTTTTTGAGATTCTAAAGAAGGTTTTGGTAACATCACCAATTCTCGTAGTTCCGGATTGGAGTCGATCCTTCGAGTTAATGTGTGATGATGCCAAATACTTTACACGATTGGGGCTGTTTTGGGTCAGAAAATAGACAAGATGTTCAGAGCCATCTGTTATGCAAACAGAACTTTAGACAACGCCCAACAAAATTACACCACCACTGAAAAGGAAATGATGGCAATCGTGTTTGAATTCGACAAGTTCCGGTCTTACTTGATTGGAACTAAGACGATAGTCCACACCGATCACGCGGCGATCAAATATCTATTCGACAATAAGGATGCCAAACCGAGACTCGATTCGGTGGATCCTTTTGTTACAGAATTCGATGTGAGATTCGAGATAGAAAGGGTCATGAGAATGTAGTAGCCGATCAGTTGTCCAGACTGGAATACAAGAAGGAGGATAAATAAGGCACGAAGGCAATTAAGGAGGAGTTCCCTGATGGGCAACTTCTGATGTTACAAGATAAATTCCCATGGTATGCAGATTCTTCTCAATACTTATTCAAACATCAGGCGATCCTTAGTTTTGTTAATTATTTGGTTGTAGGGGTCTTGCCTCCGGATTTACCGTCTTATCAAAAGAAGAAATTCCTCCATGATGTCAAGTTCTACATGTGGGACAACCCCTTGCTCTTTAAGACGTGCGCATACACTATCATTCGACGATGTGGGCCTCAAAAAGAGTGGGAGGGAGTTCTACAACAGTGCCATTCTTCACTTTTCGGGGGACAGTTTGGTCCGACACGTACGGCAGCAAAGGTATTGCAAAGTGGTTTATACTGGCCGACGTTATCTAATGATTGCTATCTATCTGTACAACAGTGTGATAGGTGCCAGCGGATGGGGAACATCTCGAGACGACATGAGATGCCCATGACCAATGTGATAGAGGTCGAACTATTTGATGTGTGGGGGATCGACTTCATGGGCCCCTTCCTATCTTCGTTTGGTTATCAATACATCCTACTTACAGTGGAGTATGTATCTCGATGGGTTGAGGCAATTCCGGCACAAACCAATGATGTGCGAGTAGTGCTCAAATTCCTAAAGAAAAATATATTCACTCGGTTTGGAACCCCGAGAGCTTTGATTAGCAACGAGGGGTCACACTTTGTGAATAAAATGATGAACAATTTACTTGCAAAGTATGGGGTCAAGCACAAAGTGGCATTAGCGTACCATCCGCAAGTAAACGGGCAAGCAGAGGTAGCCAATCGCGAGATTAAGCAGATTTTGGACAAGACGGTAAATATAAATCGCAAGGATTGGGCTATGAAGTTAGATGATGTATTGTGGGCATATCGGACTGCGTACAAGACACCATTGGGAACATCACCGTATCAATTAGTATTCGGGGAATCATGTCACTTGCCCGTAGAAATGGAGCATAAAGCGTTTTGGGCTGTGAAGAAGTTAAATTTTAACTTCCAAGTAGCGGGTGAGAAGAGACTCTTGCACTTAAATGAGATAGAGGAATTTTGGGATGAAGCCTATGAAAATTCCCGGATTTACAAGGAGCGAACCAAAAGATGGCACGATCGAATGGTAAATAAGAGGGAGTTTTTACCGGGGGAACAAGTCCTTTTGTTTAACTCGCGTCTTAAACTCTTTTCGGGAAAACTTAAGTCTAGATGGTCTGGGCCGTTTGTGATAAAGAAGGTGTTAAATCCTCCGGGAATAGTGGAGTTGTTGAGCCGAGATAGGGAGACGTTCATGGTGAATGGCCAGAAGATCAAGCATCAAATGAGCCAGGATCAAAAGGAAGAGGTCACACGCCTCACTTTGCTAGAATTGTGATCGACTAAACAGGCGTCAAGCTATAGACGTTAAATTTAGCGCTAGTTGGGAGGCAAACCAATGGTTTTGCTGTTTTATTTTTTCCCATGTTTTCTTGGTTTGCTTTTCCATTTTCTAAGTTAGGATTTATTTGCTTTCATAGGATAAGATTTTCTTGTTTTTTTTTCCATAAAAAATGAAAAAGAAAAAAAAATTGAAAAATCGAACACAAGGTGTGGTACATAAAGACGGGCAAAGCGCGCTATGCGCGCACGCCCGTCTTTGGGTACCAACACTTCGAGGGAATTCTTTTTCTTTTGCACCCGCACGGGCAGCCCATGCGGTGCCCATATTTTGGGGTTGCAAGTTCGGCCCCTAGCACGGGCCGCTCATGCCATAGGGCACGGCCCGTGCTCCCTTCCCCTGAAGCATACTAAAGACGGGCAGAGGGTCAGTTTTTTTCATAAAAATCATCCCTCTCTTGCGCAGACTTGGCAAAAACTCGATCCCCCCTCAATTTTTTCGAAAATCTCTCATAGATTATCACCTCAAATCACTTCTCACACTACTCTAACACGAATTACACTTGTGAAATTGCTTTGAAAAGAAGATTTGAGTAGAAAAGCACCTAGGGTTTCAAATTTGAACTCTTTTCAAATTCTCGGGATTTAAGGTATGAATTGCACTTTTTATTTCGAATTTCTTGAGGACTATGGATTAGGGTTACTATATGATGCTTGTGTTATACTTGTGCCATGTATTTGATTGAAATTTTCTATTGGGCATTTTATCGAACACCTTGTGGGTTGTTGAATTATGATAATTTTGGTTGATTGCTTGATGAATTATACATGAGCTCAATTGTTTAGGGTGTTAGTGACTAGGATTCTTTGCAATTATATTGTTGTTTCGGCTTGGAAGCTTAATTGTTGATTAAATTGTTGAGATGAAACACTATGCCTTACGTAAATTGTTGTATGTAATTCATCGTTTGTTTTACTTGGCATGTACGGATTCTCACGATTGTTTTGCCAGGTACTTATTCGAACAAATGGCTGAACCACGACCAAACCGAGGTTGACGAGGATGGGGGGGCCACCGCCGCACGTGCGCCACCACACCCAGATAGCCGAGAGACTTATGGGCTCACTGAGGACGATGTATTGGATAAGTGGAACCAGCTTATCACTCGTTCTTTCACGCCCACACGCTATGCCGACGATGAGTGTACCCGAGCTCTCGGGATACATGAGGAGGTGTGGCTCATGTTTGAACGAGTGGGATGGGCCGCCATCATGCAAGGTGGCCGACATTCAAAACACTCGCCCCTCAAATTCTTGAGCACCGTTGTGCGACTGAGACACGGGCGGAAACGAACCTCGGAAAATCCATTTCAGATTGGGCAACGCATGGAGAAATGTCACTATCGCCGAACTGAACCAGATTTTTGGGGTACCATCAAATGCCCCGTACCGGACCGCTGCAAACTATAACTCACATGAATTTTGATGATTGTTGATCAAAACCCTTAAACCGCCTAATGTAATATGCGACGCGCACATCCAAGGCCTCGGCACTCCAACCCCATATTTCGGTACATCCAAAAAGTGACGGCCCATTCGGTGTTCGCCGCCGCACAACAACGGGGTATGCAAGCGGGGAGCTATACCTACTTTGGTGTATGCTCACCCGCACTTTATAATATGGCGACATACTTTGTGGAACACGCCGTTTACATATCTCGGCGAGGAAGAGGGGATAATATAAATTGGGAATGATTACCCCATTACTCAACATTTTGAGGTTGACATGAGTCGCATGGAGCCGATAGAGGGCAAACAAGCATCAACATGAGCACCCTCCGCACCATGAAGATCAAAATCAAGAGGAGAACATCCTCCTCGTTTTCAACAAAAAAGTCGGTCCGCTTTTCCCCTCCTAACCCACTACCATCTTTGTGGTGGACAATCAAATTAATCGCTCTTGTACTCTAAGGCTCATATCATGGCCATGGATGGCCTCGATTGCACGAAAAAGGAGGAGAGTAGCAGGGTTACCCGATTAGAAGATTTGGTGATGGAGGCGAGGGAGTACGATCGCCACGAGAGGGGTTTCGAGTAGGGCTTCACGCAGGGGCGGCCCGACATTCCAGAGAGCTCCCACCAAGGTGAGGAGTGTGGGGGACAGTTTGATCATGATAGATTTTATGCTATTGAGGAGAGCATGCGACATCATAGGGACAATTTCCGATTCACCAAGATGAGTTTGGAGCTTTCCGAGCAGAGCGAAACAAAGGCATCGGGCCCATGAGCAAAGGTACCAAGCCCAGACTTGTGGTACCAAGCTCAAGAGCAAAATGAGTTGAGATATTGCGGATGTTGCATCGATTCAAAATCGGCATATCTCCCAGGGCCACTTTCCGCCACCACCCCCACAAGAATCCAGTCCTATCCACACTTTCCTTTGAAATTCTACCTTCTCTACTATGCGCTATAATTTCATTCAAGTTTGGGGGGAGAGGTAGTATTTTTTTGAAGGGTGTGGCGTTTTGCATTCATGTAGTTGCATTTAGAGCATGTAGTATGCATTGCATTAGTTGTTTTTTAATTTTAGTACGTTTATTGCTTTAGCACGTTTATTGCTTTCTTAGTTGTTTAGGGAGTGAGTTGACCGCTATTGTGTGTTTGTTGATCTTGGGAACATGTGTTGAGCAGTTTACGTTGTTTGGAATTGGGTGTGGAGCGTGAGTTGACCGGGTTGAGAATAATTAATATGGAGCATGTGATTATTGGGATCATTGTTAAAATACATTGAATTATACACTTACAAGCCTGTGAACTTTTTTGAGCCTTTTTCGCTTTCATATTATGCGATTTCTTTGGTTGATTGAGTGTGTCATTCATGTTGTTTTGAATTCTAGAACTTGCTCTGGTATCTCTGTCAAGGTCACATGTTGTATGCATTCATGAAAATGATTTTAGCCCATTTTTGTTAAGCCTTTAAAGTCTTTTTGCCTACCTTATGATATTTGATTTCCCTAGGTAGCCAATTTGAGCCTATGCCTGATTTTTTGATAGCCACATTTCACGCCTTAGAACTTAATTTGATATATCTCATTCCTAAGCTTGAGCGTATAGCATTGAGTAAAGGGATTGAATAAAGGGGTGAATGAAAGGGTATCGAGAAGTTAGAAAATAGTGTATATGTTGGGTGATTGGGAATAAAAGAAGAAAATGAGGAGAAGGGAGGATACTCACAAAAGAGTCGAAAAAATTTGAAAAAAAAAACGACTAAAAAAGTGAGACGGCAGTACGACAAATAGGCTGGAAATTGTGATGTAAGGTGAAGAATGATTTGTATGAAAAAGAAGGGAGAAATAGAGAGGTGATAGGATATAAGGCGATTGGGAGTGCATAGTTGATTCGTATTAGAATAACTGTGGAGAAAAACGACGTGCTTACCAATCTATAAGCTTGAGTTGAGTCACTTTATCCATATTTCCCTACCCTAACCAAAGAGCCTTCATTACAACCATAAACAAAGTCCTTTCTGATTTTTGAATTGCATACAAACGAGTGGCGGAGATGTGAGACGATTTGCAAGCATATGGTAATTTTTCAACATTGATGTGACTTGAGTGAATACACGTCCCTTATTATTCTAGTGAGTAGAGTATACACTTTATCCCTGAAAGGCATGATTTGAAGTGTTTTACCATGATTTTAATAGACTTGTGCTCCGTGTTAGATATTTGAAACTTGGTTGGTTTGTGCTTGATGTCTATGGATAGATGACATGAATTGTGATGCGGTGTTCTTGAGTTGCTCTTCTTTACCCCATTTGTGTTGTCTTATTTATAAAGTGTTGATCGGGACTGTCAACAGTTTAAGTTTGGAGGTTTGATTGACATGTATTTTGCATGTATTTTGGGTTTAATATTGGCTAGAATTTGTGGATATGCATGCATTATATTAGTAAATAGGGTTTTATTCCTATTTTGTGGAAAAGGATTACACTTTGATCGTTTTCTAGGTTGTAGCATTTTGGCAACAATTCGGAGCATTGCAACCGCCAATACTTGACATGATAGACGAAGTTTGGAGTCGAATCAAGAAGAAGTCAGACGAACCGGGCGAAAAATGGAAGAAAAAGGCCAAGTGCTTTGTTGCTTCTGGTGAGCACGGGCAGGGAGCACGGCCCGTGCTCAACCTATAACTGAAGACTCTGAGTTCGGCTACCAGCACGGGCAGCCCGTGCCATCTGGCACAGCCTGTGCCTCCTGTAGACTTCTGAACAATCCATGTAGCACCCAAAGACGGCCGGGCGTGCCATCTGATGCGGCCGTGCTCTCTCATGGAAAAACAGAGTTTGATTCGTTTTCAACTAGGTTTCACCCAAACGAAGTACAAATAGACTCGGGGTGGCCACAAACAAAGAGACGTTGATTTTTACCCTAGAAAGCAGAGAAAAGAGCAGTTTCCCACCAGAGATTCGGAGAGATCGATCAAGACCGCAACCACACGTTCGAGGATTGAAGATAGATCTAGAGATCATCATCATATCCGAGTTCACTCATTCCAAAGTATCATTATTTTCGATTAGTTTAGACATGAACTTTAATAATTTGTCTTTGAGTTATTTCTTTTCTATGTCTGGCTAAACACTTTGTGATTCCCGGGTTTGAGATTAGGTTAATGGATACTTTTATTTGATGATTCATTGCAATCAAAGTTAATGTTTTCCAACTCTATTCAAGTACTTTGCTTTAATTCTGGTTTTATCAAAAAGTTATTGGTTTAACTTGTTTTGATATGTTGATTCATAATCGGACAGATGAATTTCAATATTAGATCTATGAGTACTTGACATGAATAGCTTGCATGATTGAGAAGTCTGTGAATATTCGTGAGACCTTTTAATCTTTTGATCTTTTGGGAGTTGGATATCTCATGTTGAGTAGAGATGCTAGCATAGATATTCCAATCAACACTTTTACATACATCTCGAGAGAGAGGGTAAATTACTTTTGTGATTGGTCTATAGAGAAGAATACGTTTAACTTTGGTTTGATAAATCTAATAATAAAAGAGGATATTAACTGAAACCATAACCCAGAAATCCATTCATCCATTATACTTCTTGATCTTTTAATCCATTCTTTGCTTTGTTATTCTAGGATAATTTCTGCTTTAGTTTTAATTAAACCAATCCATCTCAATTTCGATAGTCTAGATAAAAATAAGGTTATTATAATCCAATACTTAGTATATTAATTTATTAGTCCCTGCGGATTCGACCTTGCTAACCCTATTCTATAAACTACATCGTACACTTGCGGTGAAGCTAAAAAATAAGGCGAACAGAATACAGAGCATGAAAGAATCAGGGTGTGCTTGGTTGTGAGAATTTTTTTAAATTTTTCATTTTTGAGTGAAAATGTTTTAGGAGGTGTGCTTGTTTGTGAAAAAAATGAGTTTCTTTAAAAAAGAAAATCTTTTTTTTTAAATTAACTCATTTTTCTATTTTACTTTCACACTGCTCAATACTCAACTATACTATTTATTTCTCTCTCCTCCTCCTATTCATATAAATATTTTCGGTAATTTCTTTAACTTATTATAATTTTGTTATTTTTCTCTTAATTTTGGTAACAAAAAGGCATAAAATGAGATCCATATTGCTTATTTTTGGTTCAATTTTTTATTTTTTATTCAATTTTCGTACATTATGTTCCACAATATAATTTCCACAAAAAATTCCACAGACAATCAATCACATAACATAATTATTATTTTTTTCTATTTATTCAACTTTCACTTTCAAAAAATGTTTCACCACTATCCACTCAGAAAATAAAAGTGAATGAAACGAAAGCACAACCAATCACAGAATAACATCACTTTGTATTCCACGTTTTCTATTCCACGTTTTCTATTCTACTTTCTATTTGGCCATATCGATGAATCACACGTGTACAATTATGACATCACTTTGTACATGTACCACTCGTCCAATACATGGAATATGAATGTGGATAGGAAATCTCAATCCCATGTACGGACAAACACAATGATGAAGACTTTTTCTTGTATGGAATACAATATATATATATACATGTGTGTATATGGTTTTTGTAGATACTATATACATGGAGCACTGCACTTGGTGTACCATGCACCATTACATGTCATGTTTAGTGTGTGGATGCTTAGTATATAAAATATAATTTTTATGGGATCAGTTTTATCATACCCTACAGTTAGGAAACCAAAATTTTGTTGTCTATTTCCTTATGCTCATGCTGAAGACTCCTAAATGTATATTATTATAACAATATTTGTAAATTAGATTCCTTAAGACTGATAATATATTTTTAAAGTGCCGAATCAGTATGATCACTTTAAATAATCATTCAACGACAATTTTTCTTCAGTATTCCGTAGGGCATTATAGTAAAACATCAAATTTTTAACTTTTTTATGCACTCATAATATCCTATACACTGAAAATGATATGTACATATTTGTGGGATGAAAACTTCAAGTTGAATTTTCCTTAATTTCTTCCGATTGCAAGTTGCAACAAAACAATGTATAACGAATAGCCCAGACACACACACACACAAATATACCAGGTTTGTTTATAGAGTCCAAGAAACACAATGGTCCTGTTTAGGGAGATTTTATTTAATCGTCTAAAATAATTTCCTAAAATATAATGATTGGTTTTTTGATTTGTTTTGCCTTTCTAGACTTATGATATAACTAGGACTTTTTAGATAAGGGAAGAAATCATATTGATATGGTATTGATATATTAGGATTCTTGAATAGTTATCTTGTTTCCTAACATAAGTGATTTACTTGTCATATATTTATATATATCTTCTTTCCTTGTGTATTAGGTCTCTTGAAGGGTTTGGACGGCTATATAAAGAGAAGAGGACATCCATAATTGATACACAAGAAATATACCGTAGATACGAGAGTCTTGAGAGAGTTAAGAGTCATACAAGCACAAGGAGTCTCGCCGCCTTTGATGCGATCTCGAATGTGACTACATCCGAGATCACATTCAAATTTCTACAATTGTATTTGTAAGGTTTTTCATCCATTGTTTTTGTATTGCGATTAATGAAGTCCACACATGTCTATTATTGGATGAGTTGAATTACATAGATCAGATATACTCTAGATAGGAGTTTTTCGTTGAGTTTCTACTAGTTGGATTTGAGTATTTTTGTATACGGAATCAAACAGTTTTTACTAGTGGAAATTTTTGCCATATTGGCACGTCTACAAGCTTGTTGGCTTGTAGACAATTTTTATTTCGTGTGTCTCTTTATTGTTTTCAAAATTTCACTGCATGTGATTGTGAATGTAACCACATTTGCAATCACATCCTTACTCTGCAAAACTTTTGGTAAATATCCGTGCTATAATTCTTTCAATTGGCATCTAGATCCTACACTTGACGACACTAAGTGTTGATCCTGAGTGTTTGTTAGCATGGATACTCAAAATAACCCCACTTTTTGTCCCCCCATTCTTGATGGCTCCAATTATTCTATTTGAAAAGTCAAAGTTCGGGCCTACATCAAATGAATTGATGAAAGGGCCTGGCGTACAATCCTTACCAGGTGGTCACCTCAAAAACTCATCGATATGGATGGTGACTACAAGGACAATGGAGAAATTGATTGGACTAATGATGAATTAATTTTGTCCAATTACAATTCTAAGGCTTTGATGGCAATCTTTGGTACTGTGGATCAAAATATGTTCAAAATCATTGCCAATTTTACTGTGGCCAAAGATGCATGGGATACTCTGCAAAGTCATTGTGAGGGATCTCCGAGTGTGCGAAAAACCAAACTTAGGTTGCTCACCAATAGGTTTGAAAACCTGAGAATGCGTGAGGATGAGAATATCACCCCTTACAATGCCAAATTGTGTGATATAGCCAATGAAGCTCAAGCCCAAGGTGAACCCATCTCAAATGAGAATCTTGTGAGCAAAATGTTGAGATCTCTTCCCATTAGGTATAATATCAAAGTTTCATCCATAGAAGAAGCCCATGATGTGTCCACTTTAAACCTCGAAAGATTTGCTGGCATTCTTCAAACCTATGAGATGAACATGGCTCAACAGATAGAGAGTTTGGGTCACAAAGTTGCTTTTCAAATTGAGTCTCCTTTTCAACTTGAGTCCCAAGTTACTAATGATTTTGCTGACCTTACCAATGAGATCGAAAAATCTGATCTAGGAGATGATTCTATGGCTATGTACTCGAAAAAGTTTGATAAGATTCTTAAGCTCAAAAGTCAGAAAAAATCTCAAATTTTCACCAAGCCTTTTAAGTCTGAGTCAAGCAAGTTTCCTCAAAATCACACCTTTGATAAAAGTGAAGAACGTTTTTACGGTGATAAATCGAACAAGTCCGACACAAAACTCTTGACTCCATTAGGTGTAGGGCATGTCTTGGGTATGGTCACTATGTCTTTAATGTGTTAATACTCTTATGAAAAAGGGAATGAGCCTGATTTGTGACCTTGAGTGATAACGAATCGATGCAAAGATGAGAAGAATGAACATGAAGAAACCAAGGTTCTAACCACCTTGGTGAAAGATCGAAAGTCTCTCCAAATAAATCATTCAGGTGTCACCAGAGGTGTGGCCCGAGATGTGATCACACCTTCACTGATCACATCTGAGGTCACATCCGATGAACAGGATCTCTCATCCTCTCTAACCTTTTTGTTTCAATTCTACCTCTGTTCCTGATGATGTTGAACAGGATGATGAATTTGATGATGAAATTCTGGAGGACACATACGCAAACCTTTACAAGGATTGGCTGAAAAGGATTAAAGTGAACGAGATGCTGAAAAAGGAGAATGATTGACTCATGAAGGGGAATGATGATCAAAGAGAAGTGGTTACCAGGTTGGAGGCCTCTCTTCCAAAGAAAGAACTTGAGTTCAAAAAGGTAAAGTCTAAACTTGAAGAGTCTCTTGAAAGCATGAAAAAGTTTAATTCTCGGAAAGCAAAACTGGATGATATTCTTTCCATGGGTAGTGATGATAAGACTAGCCTTGGTTATAAAACTCCAGTTTTTGTGAAAGCAAAAAAACAAGGAGAATCCTCAGATTCCTCCAACAATAAAATGTTTTTTCCCAGAAGTCTAAACCACGGAAATGACACTTTATCTGTCATTATTGTCATGCTCCTGGACATATAAAACCATTTTGTTATAAATCAAATCGGATTTAAGGTCCGACGCGTCGATGTCATCGCAGATGTTATGACATCCTCGTAATCATTTTTCAAAATCATGCCTGGGTCAAAAATCGATGTTAAATGTCATGTTATCTATACTTCCTTGGAGTATATGACAGATCTTGTACTTTGATAGTGGATGCTCACGACATATGACAGGTACCTTGGAGTATTTAACTGACTATGAAGTTTACAATGGTGGCAATGTTACCTACGGAAGTGGAGCCAAAGGGAAGATTGTTGGGAAAGGGACGCTAAACGTTGAAGGATTACCCAAGCTTCGTAATATGCTTCATGTAGTTGGTCTTAATGCTAATCTCATCAACATAAGTCAACTATGTAATGATGATCTTTATGTAAAGTTCAATAAAAATTCTTGTGAAGTGTTCGATGAAGCTGACAAGTGTATCCTTCATCGGTTTGTGATCTTCGACAACCATTATCGATATTGTAATGAGCAACTCTGTCACAGGGCACACACAAATGTCACTAATTTGTGGCATCAAAAATTAGGTCACGTTAGTCATAAAAAGCTAATGGAACTTATAAAATTTGAAGCTGCTATTGGTTTGCCTAAACTGTCTATAAAAAGTATCAGTGTGTGTGAAAGTTGTCAAAGGGGTAAACAAAAGAGAGTGTCGCATCAAATGACATCACATTTCCACACCACTAGATGTCTGGAGTTAGTTCATATGGATCTCATGGGTCCTATAGAGGTTGACAGTGTGGGTGGTAGGAAGTATTCTTATGTGATTGTCGATGATTTTTCACATTATACGTGGACTTATTTTCTACGTGAAAAATCTGAAACTTTTGATTTCTTTAGAAGCTGGCATAAAAAGGTTTGTAACTTGTATAATTTAACTGTTGTCAGAATTAGATCGGACCATGGCAAAGAATTTGAGAATCCTTCTGTGATAGAAAGGGGATTTCTCATGAATTTTCCGCACCTAAAACTCCGCAACAAAATGGAGTGGCAGAAAGGAAAAATTGTACATTGCAAGAGATAGCACATATCATGCTTAGTTCGAAAAAATTTCTAAAAGGTTTTGGGCTGGAGCTCTGAATAGTGCTTGCCATATAGCTAATTGTGTGTATTTGAGGTCTGGATATTCTATGACCCCGTATGAAATACTTATGGGAAAGAAAGCTAACCTCAAATATTTTCATGTTTTTGGGTGTGTGTGCTATGTCCTTAATGATCATGATAATCTTGGTAAATTCGATTCCAAAAGTGACAAGTGTCTTTTTCTAGGCTACACTTCGAATAGTCATGCCTATCGAGTTTATAATCTTCGTACTAAGACGATCATGGAATCAGAAATATTGTCTTCGATGATCTCTCGATATTGCGAAAGAGTGAAGAAGATCATGTGGATCTACTCGAATTTATTGAGATCGCCCAAGGATATAGGCACAGATGTTGTGGAGAATGTGACTGAAGTCCCATCCACAGCTGTCTCACATGCAGAACCAAATGTGACGGCATCTGAGCCCACATCTGTGTCTGCTGCAGCCTGAGTCGACTCGACTCGACTTTGAACTCACATTGAAGAAACTAATAATCCAATCGTGGATCATGGCGGTGATATACCTACAAGGATTCGTAAAAATCACCCTACGTCTCGGATCATTGGTAACACTACCGATGGTATTAAGACAAGAGGGAAAGGTAGAGTGAACTATCGTGATATGGTAAGAATGGTTTGCGTGTCTTGATTGTACCAATGTGAGAACATGCTTTTTTTGTGTCCAATGTTGAACCTAAAAATGTTGTTGAAGCTCTTAAAGATGAATTTTGGATACATGCTATGCAAGAGGAACTAGATCAATTTGTCAAAAATGATGTGTGGTTTTTAGTCCCTAGGCCAGAGGATGTTAATGTGATTGGGACAAAGTGGATTTTTAAAAATAAAACGGAGGAATCTGATAAAATTGTTCGCAACAAAGCTCGATTAGTCGCTCAAGGGTACACACAGGTTGAGGGGGTGGATTTCAATGAAACCTTTGCTCCTGTAGCCCGTATTGAGTCCATACGTTTGTTGTTTGCTATTGCATGTTACTTGGGTTTAACTCTTCACCAAATGGATGTCAAAAGTGCCTTGTTAAACGGTTTTCTAGATGATGAAGCTTTTGTTGAACAACCTAAAGGCTTTGAGGACCCTTTTAAGCCTAACCACATGTATAAGCTTAAAAGGGCTCTCTATGGTCTCAAACAAGCCCCTAGAGCTTGGTATAGTAGGCTAACTGAGTATCTTCTTCAAATTGGTTTTAAACGTGGTGAAGTTGATAAAACCTTGTTCATTCAAAGATAAAACACGACACCAAGATTGCTCAAATCTATGTCGATGACATTGTTTTTGGTTCCTCCTCTGATAAATTGCTAAAGGAATTCATTGCTTGCATGTCCTCCACTTTTGAAATGAGTATGGTAGGTGAGTTAAGTTACTTTTTCTGGGCTTGCAAATAAAACAATTAAAGGAAGGAATTTTTATCTCACAAAGCAAGTATGCTAAGAAACTTGTGAAAAAATTCGAGCTTGAAAATGCCTCTCACTTGAAGACTCCCGTATGGGGTCGAGTCAAAAGTTGAGTAAATAAGATGTGGTGAAAGTGTTGACCACACCCTGTATAGAAGCATGATAGGAAGTTTGTTGTACTTGATCGATCGTCCCGATATTATGTTCGATGTTTGTCTGCGTGTGCTCGTTATCAATGATCCTAAAGTTACTCATTTAAAAGCATTAAAACATATTATTCGATACGTAGGGGCACAACTAATTTGGGAATTTGGTACAATAAAGACACTAACACTAATCTTGTGGGATTTAGTGATTCGATTGGGGTGGAGATGTTGTTGATCGAAAAAGTACAATCGGTGGATGTTTTATTTGGGAAATAATTTGGTCTCATGGTACAAGTAAAAAGCAAAATTGTGTATCTCTTTCGATTGTTGAATCGAATATGTAGTGATTGGGAGTTGTTGCACACAACTTTTATGAATGAACCAAATGATTGAGGACTATGGTTTGCAAAGTGAAACACTTATTGGCTATTGTGATATTATGAGTGCTTTGATATTTCGAAAAATCTGTCCAACACTCTCGCATTACTAAACACATAGATATTAGATATCACTTTATTCGAGAATTAGTTGAGAAAAATATAATTCGAATTGAGTATATTGCTACTGAAAATCAGCTTGCTGATATCTTCACCAAGGCTTTGGATTTTGAGAGATTCTCCAATCTAAGGAAGTCTCTCGGTTTGTGTGTTCTATGAGATGTTACACGAGATATCACAACATTGCACATCACATCCGCTGTGACATCCAAAATCTGCATCTATATTCTTCTTCTCTATTACTTTTTGATTTTTCTTTAGGCATCCTTGCATTATAAGCTTTCATGCATATCTGCAAAAAGTAGATTGATGGTTCGAACTAGTCACATACATTGTCTCCCTTGGAAAACTGGTGTGAGTTGATCTTTCCAATTCAAAAAAAATGATGATGATATTTTCCCGATGAGGCCGAGTTGTGAATAAAGTCTTGATCATGCTTGGAGGCCTTCTAGGAAAAAGCTACCAACCCGTTGTGTGAAGTTATTCCTTGTGATCAATTTCTTCAAGCGTCTTTCTTTGTCTAAAAGGCATGATCATGTGAAAAAGAGCTACCTTTGGCATTTAAGTGAAAGCTCCTGTTGGTTAAGTCCTCATGAGACTCGGAAAAATTGAAGAAAACTCGGAAATTTTGATAAGTTGGGATTTCGGATTGCGATTCATTGAATCAGCTAGTACATGTGTGACTCAAAATGGGACGGCATTTGAACCTACATCCATTGTTGTAGCACTTATCACCTCTTGTGTGCGTTTTTTTTGCTGCATTAGGCATATTAGGTTTTTGCATGTCCTGGTGATTTTGGATTATGTGCTGAAATTTGGTTTCCATATATAATCTGAGGGTGATATTTTTCTCTTCCCAAATCTTGAAAATCTTGATGGATATATTTTTTGGGTTGAACCGATTTGGAGGATTAGGGTAAATATTTTTATTTTATCACAAGTTGACATAATTTGGACACCTTGTGAACAAGAGTTTGAGATTAATTGGGATCCTGATTCTTTCCTTATTTTTCAATTTTTACCATGAGAAATTATTTCCTAATTAAACTCTTCCATTGTACTTTGATTTACGTGCCCAATTATGACTCTTTACAATCACTATTTACTTGCAGGCACTTGTATATAGAACACCCACTTTCTCTCACAATTTTCGAAGCTTTTGTGTGGTTGAAATTTTTGTTCAGGTTCAAAGCTTCTCTTCCTTACCATGGCAAGGTTTGTTTCCTCCATCAAGAACCTATTTGGCAGCCCCAACAAATCATCCTCTTCCTCGCATTTGAGAAATCCATGGAAGCAAGATCTTTGTTGCGGATCTTTGTCAGAGATGGAACCCCATCTGACACTGCATCTCTGTCTGCCCAAACTCGACCCCGTCTCCGATTGAAGAGGGTTTGTTACCACCTGAAGCCATCACGACTCCTGTCACCACTCCTACTGAGGTCGCAGCAAATATCACCACTCATCTATCTCGCGCAAAACCCCGCACACGACTGCTCAAGATGCCCCGCATCCGAGCCACAAGATGTCCCCTGCATCCGGGATCGCATCTCCCATCGCTCTAACCAAGGAACCAGGTTTGGAATCCTCTCTCCCGTGCACTCATCCTCCCAAGTTCCACTTCTACTGCTATCATCCTGATTCCTTTTCAAGACGAGGCCCTTGCCTCTGTTCTTCCCGGTGAGAAAAATAATGAAATTGATGTCGACAATCCTCCAGATTTTGAGGTCATTCGTACAGTTCATGGCCCTTTGGAAAACCCTAATGTGCGTCTCTCAAAAAGGCTTCGTGGTTACTCCCCAGCAGACTTCTAAGATTTTGACTCTACTCCTGAAATTTCTCCAAAGAAGAAAAAGACAATTGTTGAGGGTACTTCGACGACAGGGGAAGATGAATTGCCTATTCCTTTTGTCCCTTTTAGTGATTCCGAGGATAATGTGAACCAGTTTGTTGTTCAGCACAGAGAACGAGTGCAACCCGAGTCAAAGGATAGTGATGATGATGTGCCTTTGGCACAAATGGTTCAGAAGGTCCGAAAGGGAAAAGGCGTGGCCAAAGATGTGACTACATCTAAGCCAACACCCATTGCAGCTAAGTCGAGCTCTGAGTTCGATGATGCAAGTGATGAGAATTTCAATGACTCAAAAGAACCAGATCCTGAGATTGATCTTGAAGCCATGATAGATGAAGTAGGTGATGAACTAATAGCTGAAGAACGGAGAGAGGCTGCTGTTGCAGATGTCGAGGAAGATGTGATGTCATCCGACGACACATCTGATTCTAAGTTTGACCTTGAGAAGGCTCACTCTGAGCAATTTTACACAGCCGCTGCAGCATCCAGGTTTCATGCATTACTTTCCCGTTCTTTTATTGGTGAGAAAAATCGAGATTATGAGCATTTTGAGAAGTATAACTTAAATCGATTTTTTGAGGAACGCAATTTGTTAACCACGATTGACACTGCTCTACCTTATATTGATTCTATGGTCTATGAATTTTATGCTAATATGTCTACTCGTATTGCTGTTCGTCGATCTCCTAAGTTTGGGAAAGTGTTTGTTCGCAATAAGATATACGAGTTCAGTCCCTCGATCATTAACCGGTTCTTTAACATTCCTGATTTTGAGAAAAGTGAGGTGCCCTCCGATTACAATGAAATGGCTCGTTTTCTCACTGGTGGGCGTATGTAAGATTGGCCTGTCCATCCCAAAAATCTTGTCTCCTCCCGTCTTACGTCCTTCTATGGTTTTTTGCAAGATATGTTGTGCAAACTGGTCTCCTTCGAAAAATAACTCCATAGTCACAAGGGCGCATACTCGAGTTTTATATCAAATTGGGAAGGGCCTTCCGTTCAACTTTGGGAAACTGGCATTCGAGGAGGTCACGTTCTTTGCTACCAGTGAATCAAAAATTTGGTTCCTATCATTCCCCAATCGCATCTATAAAATCCTGGTATCACAAGGATTTGAGCCAAAACAGGGTGATCACTTCACCAATCAGCCTGGGGTCTTTCACGTGTCCCGACCTGACCTTTCCGATCCTCAAAATCGCATTGTTGATCTACCTCTCATCTATCCAGGGGATGCTCCACCGCTTCTACGACTCCGACCTCTCTTCGCTTCACCGATGTCTTGCTACACTGTCCCAGTGTCCCGAGGATGTGGCCCCTGATGTGGTTCCTGATGTTGGCCACGTTCCCGCTCCCATTTTCTCTAACATTCCCTATGTACTGCTTTCTCCTTTCTTACGAGTTCACCGTGGCTTTTGTTGAGTAGCAGTTGCTCACTTCACTTGCTTCCTGGTCTCAATTGCAACATATCCTTGCTCTGCTTTTCGCCAAAAAGGGGAGAGAATACAGTGCTGGACCAAGCACTACTCAAGGGGGAGTTATGCCAACCGAGACACCCATGATCGATGCTCCAATTCAAAGATAATGTTGCCGCCTTTTCTACACTGTTTGGTCGGGACGAATGAAGGCAATGAAGGCCTTCGATTTGATTTTGAATGACAGATGGACACGAATGTGTCCACTGATGAACTGTATAATATCTGATTTGGGATGTACTAAAATTGTTCTTCTGCTAGGTTTACTTGTTTTTGTTTGTTGATAACTTGGTAAACTCTTGTTTGATAATTTTTGTTGCAGTTATAAATGTGACCTGAAAAGTGATCGCATCTGTTTCAGTATTTCTACTCAACATGATATTCAGGGGGAGTTGTTACACTTAGGGGAGTTTGATTGATTTGTGCTTGATATGTGTTTTGTCCAGAAAGGCAAAAAGGGGGAGATTGTTAGGGCGATTTTATTTGATCGTCTAAAATAATTTTCTAAAATATAAAGATTGGTTTTCTGATTTGTTTTGCCTTTCTAGACTTATGATATAATTAGGACTTTTTAGATAAGGGAAGGAATCATATTGATATGGTATTTTTATATTAGAATTCTTGGATAGTTATCTTGTTTCCTAACATAAGTGATTTACTTGTCATATATTTATATATATCTTCTTTCCTTGTGTATTAGGTCTCTTGAAGGGTTCGGACGGCTATATAAAGGGAAGAGGGCGTCCATAATTGATACACAAGAAATATACCAAAGATACAAGAGTCTTGAGAGAGTTAAGAGTCATACAAGCACAAGGAGTCTCGCTGCCCTGGATGATATCTCGAATGTGACTACATTTGAGATCACATTCAGCCTTGCAGTTGTGTTTGTTAGGTTTTTCATCCATTGTTTTTGTATTGTGATTAACGAAATCCACACATGTCTATTGTTGGATGAGTTGGATTACATAGATCAGATATACTCTAGGTAGGAGTTTTTCGTTGAGTTTCTACTAGTTGGATTTGAGTATTTTTGTATACGAAATCAAACAGTTTTACTAGTGGAAAGTTTTGCCATATTGGCACGTCTACAAGCTTGTTGGCTTGTAGACAATTTTTATTTCGTGTGTCTCTTTATTGTTTTCAAAACTCCGCTGCATGTGATTGTGACCACATTTGCAATCACATCCTTACTCTGCAAAACTTTTGGTAAGTATCCGTGCTATAATTCTTTCAGGGCCCATATTCCAACAAATGGAATCTTCTATTCTAAAATTGTGTTTCATTTCCTATTCCACCTCAAAGATGATAGACAAGTGTATAACACTTATCATATTAAGCCCCCACAATTTATTTTTGATTTATGCTTGAAAATTAATATGGCAAGTGTTGTACACTTGTCAATCATCTGTTGGGTGGAATAGAAGATGAAACACGATATTAAAATAGAAGATCAAATTTGTATTCCAACTCTTCTTTTATGTAAGCAACTTACATCCTCGTATGAATCTAGTGCAAGCAAACCCATTAAACATTTATGGGTTAAGGACACTATTGTCCCACATTCTAGAGAAAATGACAACTTTTTACGAACTTGGGTATCTTTTGGATAATTTTACGCTCCCACGCTTTTTTGGACAAGTTTATGCTCCTGCCAATTTTTCTGGATTTTTTATGTTATTGTTTTACGGTTGTTTCGAACATGTTTCAAATATGTTTTATCTAATAAAATTTCAGTGAAAACATAATTTCTGCCCCAATTAAATAATCAATTTTATACTCAAAATCTTATAAAAAATCAAGAAAAATATACACTTAAAATAACACATATTAAAACCAAACAAAAACAATATAGAAACAACATGAATAAAAATAATCAAATTTTGATCTAATGCATTGAAAACATCACATGAACAATTAAAAGAAGTTTAAAAATGGTAAAAACTGCATTGGAATATCTAGAGAAGAATCTTATTCTAGGTAAATAATCTTAGAAATTATAGAAAACTACATGGAAACAACAAGAAACATCAGAACAACACTAAAAAAGAGTATAAAAACAACCAAAAAATAACATAAACAATATATGAAACGGCGCATAATATGAATATAAAAAGAGTGCAAAAATAATTAAAAGTTGTATTGAAAACATCGAAACAACATAGAAATAAGCAAGAAACAAATATAAATAACATCGAAACAACAAATATAACATATAAAGCTATAGGAACAACAAAAATCGAAAACAAAAATGATAAAAGTAACCAAAACAATATGCAGGAAGGTAAAAAAAAGTCAAATAAGGAATTCAGAAGTGATAGGAGCGTAAATAGTGATTTTTTCCCCCAAAAATTGAGGTGTTGCTGGTAATTTCTCAACATTTATTATAGGAAAAATTGCAAAAATGTTCCTATATATTTTGGGTAGTTGCAAAACTAGTCCTCTCCGATTATCTTTCTGCAAAATTGGTTCTATATGTATGATTTTATCTCAATTTAAAGACAATTCACACCCAATTTTGATTTTTCCGATGGATTAAGTCTTAATTAGGCTTAGTTGGCAAGACTAGTCACCTCTTTGCCAACATGGTTCTAAAAAATTGCAAAATTAGTCCCGTATGTTTGGGGGTGTCGCAAAAAAGGTACTTTCCGATTTGGTTTTTGCAAATTGATCCTATATGTATTAAAATGTACTTAAATTGAGAACATTTTTATCAAAACTTGAAAAAAAAATCTCAGTTTTTTTAATAAAATATTGTAAGTAAACAAACAAATGATTTCACATAATTAAGATAATAGTGACAAATTATTTAATAACTAAAATTTAAAGAAACTAAATTATGAAAAAATTATAATCATCTAAACTAACCCATTAATTTCTTTTGAACAATAATTTATAATTAACAAGTGTTCACCTATTGTATCATTGAACATATATGTACGTGAATTTAAACAACAGAAAAAAAATAAAATTAAAAGGATTGTAGGAAAATTATGAGAAATAATTATTTTAATAAAAATAAAATAATAAAAAGTAAATTAATAAATTATTTGAATAATTAAAATAAGAGAAAAATATATTATTTAATACTTAAGTTTTTTTTTTTTTTTGAAATCTTTAATACTTCAGTTTTAAGAAACTCAATTATAAAAATAATCATCTAAACTAACCTATTAATTTTTTAAGACTAATAAACTAGTCCCTAATTAACAAGCATTGACATATTCTGTTACTTGAATGTATACATGATTTATTTTCTAAACAAAAGGATTGATTTCTGGATTTTTAAATAATATTTAAAAAAAATAAAAGGGACAAGATAGGCCAGTGTTTGTTAATTAGAGATTAAATAATTAGTGTTTAGAAATAAATTTCCATTAAACTAAGAAATATTATTTAAATCAAAGGGACTTTTTTTCAGTAATAATTTTCCATTAATCTTTTTTTTAAAAAATAAATAACGGAGATGTTCAAGTAGGAGAAGATAAATGAATGCTTGTTAATTAATTAATGTTCAAAAAAAACATAATAGGTTAGTTTAATTATTTAAATAATTTGTTATTTCAATATACATTATTTTGTTAAAAACTAAGATTTATTTATTTTTTTAAAATTGTTATTTCCCCATACTTTTTTCAAGTTTTGATAAAATGTTCTCAATTTAAGGACATTTTAATACATATAGGACCAATTTTGTGAAAATCAATTCAGAAAGTACCTTTTTTGCAACACCCCAAACATACCGGACCAATTTTGCAATTTTTTGAACTATGGTGGTAAAGAGGTGATTAATCTTGCCAACTAAGCCTAATTAATACTTAAACCGCTGGGAAATTCAAAATTGGATGTGGATTGTCCTTAAATTGAGACAAAATCATACATATAGGACCATTTTTGCAAAAAGATAATCGGAGAGGACCAATTTTGCAACTACCCAAAACAAACAGGACCATTTTTGCAATTTTTCCTTTATTATAGACCCAAGAAGATTGCATAAGTATTTTCAAAAAAAAAAATGATTGCACAAGTAGGATGGACATATGTCCGGGTTGGAGCCGATCCACTCCATTTAAGGGGGTTCTGATAGTGTAAATAAATGAATTCGATTTGGGTCTGGATTTCCCATTTTAGGCCCGATTACATCCAACTTCGACTCATTTAATTTTTTATTAATTATTTATTGTGTTTTTAATGATAATTTATTTAGACAAAATATGTTTACTTTTTTTTAATCAATTAGTAAAACTCTTATTTTAATAAAATTATTTTTAATACTATATTATAAAATGAGTCAAGGTGTCAGTGGATCTGGTCTGAGTCTGGGTCTAGGTCTAGATCTAGGTATGTTGTGAGTCTGGGACACGATCACTTAAAATTAGAGATGACAATTGACCAGCACTATTCACGACCCGCCTAGTACACCTTGTTTGGGTCACCTCGCTCCGTGACCACTACTGGGTAGACAGTCTAAGTATCACCCCAATCCACCATGTTGTCTTCCTATACATCGAGAACCTTTCCCACGTGTTTCCTCACACACACATATGAATATATACAGGGGCATAGCCAGCCGCGCCTTAGCTCATATATTTTTTCCCCTAGCTCAATTATTTTTTACCCTTAAGAAAATGTATATAATTTTTTTTTCTATACAAAAACGGATAAAAAAAATTTGGGGTGGCCCCTTGTCTACACGCACTGTATATATATTTATATTTGAAGAGAATCCTATAGATTTTTTTATTTTTGTTGGAATATGGCCCAATTCAATTGGTAGCCCATATAACATTTGTCCTGCCCATTAAAGAAGCAAAAGCAACCAGGCCCTTTTGTTTGACCCGTCGGTTTGACCCTGAGACACGCGGACCATTAATTTCGAATCGACCGTTGGATTGAGGGTTTTGATCTCGCACGCCTGCCGCCTCTTATTATCCTTAACCCTTTGAAACCCTGAGTAAGCTCTAAACAAATGAAAATCTCTCATCTCTTGTGCGCCACGATAAGCTCTCTCTTTCTCGAAAATCTCGAATCTCTCTTCTCGATTCTTTGTGAATCTTTTGTGAGTGTCCGGTGAGATTTTTCGATAGTGTTCAAGCATCCTCTTCGGTTCTTGGTTGGTGTTTTTTCAATGGTTTTCAAAGGGTTTTGGGTATTTGAGGTACGATCTTTTTGTCTTCCTCTCGGTGATCCGTTCGTGTTTCTCTTCCTGGTCGTCTCCTTTGTGGTTTCTCCGGAAAAACTTGGGGTTTGGATGGCATTGGGCTTGGGTCTCTTTGTGGCCGATTTTTGGTGCGCCTGTTCGTAGTCGACGGTGAAGGGGCCTCTACACACAACCCGAGCCTACCATTGAGGTTGTCCATCTCATTGCAGGCCCTGGATCTTTAAGCTCGGCTCGAAAGATCCAAAGATACCCTTCTTTTTCTTTGCTTTCAGTTTTAGTTCTATTTTTAGTGCTTTTACGATTTCTTGATTCGTTTTGTGGCGTGACGTTGCATAAAGGTCACCTCAATCCGGTTGGTGATCGGCTTCGGACTGTTCTCTTAGGGTGTTTGGGTATTCTTAGTATGGCGTTCGTCTCACGACAGTGGGGTTGATACCTAACAAAGGTGGTATCGGAGCGTATCCCCGTTGTGGCGGTGCAAACCCTTACCCTAGGGTTTTGCTCGCAAAGAGGCTTTAACTCCCCTTTTACTACTTTTAGTAGTGTAGCCGTTTCATGCGGGTTTATCGCTTTCAGAGTGTAAATACCGCTTGCCGCGTTTATTTGCTGGTCTTTATTTGCCGGGATTCGTGATCCCTTATTTGCTCTTACGTGATTGATCGCCTTTTTAGTTTTTTATTTAGTATAAAAGAACTCCGAGCGAAAAAGCCGCTTGACCCTACACCGCGAGTGTAGTGGAATCCTGTGGTGCGAGGGGTTCTTGTTGTGTGGCCTTATTTTCTTGCTTCTGCTGTTTTTCTCTGAAATCTGTGTTTTTGATGGTTCTGCTTATAATCGCATTGTGTGCTTTGTGCTTCTTAAAAACTCGTTGTGTTTTTTAAAAATGGCAATGCTTAGTTATAATCTTGAACCGTTTTAATGGAAAAATTGATTTTTCGATTTGGCAACAAAAATGAAAGGTATTTTAATTCAACAAAAGGTCTAGATCCAAGTCTAGGCCTAAAGGAAGAAAATGCTATAAATATGGTGAGGTAGGTCATTACATTAGGAGTGCCCTAATAAAAAGGAAACCAGAATTTTAAAAATGATCAAGAAATATGGCTTCTAGTAGTGAAAATGTTGGTGAAATTTTTATGGTGTCCGATTTATGTGAAAAGCATGTTGTTAATTCTGCGAAATCAAACTCGTGATTGATAATGAATGGCTTATTGATTACTGCCGCACTTTTCACATGTCACCATTTAAAAATCTGTTTTTAGCTACAATGAAGTGAAAAACTGTCATGTTTCTATGGCCAATGAGAAAAAAATGTGAAGTTCTTGGAATTGGTGATATTTGCTTGAAATTTGTATCCGGTTATGCTTACACTTTGAAAAATGTTAGACATGTGCCTGATTTGTGCAATAATTTGATATCTTGTCTTTGCGTTAGAAAATGATGGATTAGAAGGAGATTTGGAAATGGTGTGATGAAAATTTTGAAAGGTTCTTTAGTGATTTTCAAAGTCACAAAAGAAATAACTTGTATGTTTGTTTTGTTGAATCTATACCTAGTGTTGTTAATCTTTGTGAATGATGTTAATGTTCATAAAACCGATTTATGGCATAAAAGGCTAGGTCACATGAGTGGTAAAGGTCTTGAAATTCTCGTAAAAAATTTTATCTGTTTTGGTAGTGATGTTCTATCATATTTGCCTTTTTGTGATTCATGTGTATTAGGAAAACAACATAAAGTTAAATTTCCCGTTTCTCCTTTTCCTAATCAACTGCTTTTGCACCGATATACTTGAGTATTTGCATGTTGATGTTTGGGGTCCGTCTGGTGAACCCACTCAAGGTGGAAATAGGTAATTCCCGTCTATAATTGATGATTTTTCAAGAAAAGTGTGGTTTTTCTTAATGAAAAATAAATCGATGTGTTTGAAAAATTCAAGAATTGGAAAAGTTTGATTGAGAATCAAACCGGTAAAAGGGTTAAAACTCTTAGACGATAATGGTCTTGAATTCTCGCAATAACTTGTTTGACAACTTATGTCTTGAATATGGTATTCGAAGGCATAAAATCGCCTTATACGCCACAAAGAAAATGGTGTTGCCGAGCGTATGAATAGAACCTTACTTGAAATGGTCGGAGCATGCTTGCTTCCTGGTCTTTCAAAAAGGTTAAGGGGTGAAAAACTGTTCATACGGCCGCGTATTTGATTAATAGATCTCCATCTCGTGCCTTTGAAAGGAAAATGTCCCGAATTTGTGTTTTCCTGTAAACAAATTGATTTTTCAAACTTGAAAGTATTTGGTTGTGCTTCATTTGTTCATCAAAAAGGTGATAAACTTGAACCAAGATCTAAAAATGTATTTTTTTAGGATATCCTGAAGGAGTGAAAGGCTATAGATTGTGGCTTAGGGGTGAACCTAGTTTTAAAATTTTAACTAGTAGAGATGTCATTTTTAATGAATCAATTTCCATGTTTGACTCCTCTTTGCCTTTGTGTGAATGAGCTGCTCCAAATAAGGTGGAGCAAATACTGCTTCAAGTAATTTTGATGAATCAAAATGTGTATCTTTGAAACCGAAAATGTGCTCGAACATATTCTTGAAAATGAGCCCGATTTTGTGAATATGCCTAAAAATGTTGATGTTGCTTGATTTGCATGATGAATTGGGTGATTTAGATGATAATGAACCTCATGAACTCGGTAAATATCAACTTGCTAGGGATAGAACTCGAAGGAATATTAAAAAGATTCTCGTTTTGATGATTTTCACTTGAGTTCGTATGTGTTTTCTCGTTTTTGAGTCAATTGATAATTGTGAACCTAAAACTTACCAAGAAGCTTTAAAATCTAAATATTCTCAAGAGTGGTTAAATGTTATGCATGAAGAAATGAACTCTTTTACATGTTAACAACAACTTGGGTACTTGTACCTAAACTTGAAAATTGTTCTGTGGTTGTTTGTAAGTGGTTGTTCAAAGTAAAGAATGAGAATGATTCTCAGACGTTTTAAAGCTAGACTTGTGGCTAAAGGTTTTACTCAAAAGGAAGGTATTGATATTATCGAAATATTTGCCCCTCGTTGTTGAAATTTACAACCGTGCGAATTATGCTTGCCTTGATCGCTCGGTTTAACTAGGAATTAAAGCGATTAGATGTGAAAAATGTCTTTTTGCATGGTGATTTAATCAAAAAATCTTTATGCAAAACGAAAGATTTTGTGGATAATAAGAAATATGATTTTGTATGTTTGTTGAAAAAATCCTTATATGGCTTGAAACATCTCTAGATGTTGGAACAATAAATTTGTGAATGCATGTTGTCTTTGAATTTTAAAATAAGTAATTATGATCATTGTCTTTATTTCAAAGAAAATGTAAAAGTGTTTATTTTCTTGTTGATTTATGTTGACGATATCTTCGATTAGTCCATGTGTTAAAACTATTGAGCATGTTAAAAATTGTCTAAGTCTAAGTTTGACATGAAATATTTAGGAGATAGGAAAAATTCTCGTGATTTTTCCGAATCAAATTTCTTATGTGCAAAAATTTTGTCTAAATTTTCTATAAGTGATTCAAAACCTGTAAATGTTCATTTGGTCGCTCATTTCTTGTTAAGTAAAGAACATTGCCTAAAAATCGAGCATGATGTTAATTCTATGAAGAATGTGCCATATTCCAATGCTATATGTTTTGTTATGTATCTTATGGTTAGCACTAGATCGGATATTGCTTATTCTCGAGTTGCTTGAGTAGATACATGTCTAATCCTGAATTATGCATTGGAATGTTGTTAAATGGCTTTTGCGTTATTTGAAACAATCTTTGAATTATGGTTTGAAATTTGCTAAGTGCAAAGATGGGGTTAAATTGAATGGTTACATGGATTCTAACTATGCAAATGATAAGGATAACGAGAAAATGAACAACATCTTATGTGTTCACTTTGTCCTGTTCATGTCTTAGTTGGAAATCACAAGCATTCTGACACATTGTTGCATTATCTACAATCAATCTGGGTATATAGTCGTAAAGAAGCATTTAAAGAAGCAAAATGGCTTAAGGGCTTGATTTAACTTGGTTTTCTTGATGGTAATGTTGTTGTATTTTCTCGATACTAACTGGTATTCAATCAAAAATCATATTTTTCATGATAGAACTAAGCATATAGATGTGAGGTTTCATTACATTCGTGACATTGTTGCTAAAAAGGCTTAGTTAATCTTGAAAAATACCTCCCGAATTTAATCTGTTGATATGGGAACTAAATGCTTGCACCGTGACTAAATTTTTGACATGTCTAAAAATTTTGAATTTTGATCTGGTGGTGATCGGATCTTTTACTCGTTGGTTTCTCGTTTATAACTTGTTTTTATGCTTGTTATAAATTGTTTTGTGGCACTTCGTGTGTGCAATAAATGGAAAAAAAAAAAGCGATGATGATTATGTGTGTATATCCCTGTGTCTTAGGAACCAGAATTATGTCAAGTGGAGAATGTTGGAATATGGCCCAATTCAATTGGTAGCCCATATAACATTTGTCGTGGCCCATTGAGAAGAAGCCCAAAGAACCACCCCTTTTGTTTGACCAGGACGGTTTGACCTGGTTGAGACACGCGAACCCTTAATTTCGAATCGACCGTTGGATTGGGGTTTTGATCTCACCGTCATCTGCCCTCTCTTATTATCCTTAACCCTTTGAAACCCTAGGTAAGCTCTAACATCGAAAATCTCTCATCATCTCTTGTGCGATGATAAGCTCTCTCTCTCTCTGAAAATCTCTGAATCTCTCTTCTCGATTCTTTGTGAATCTTTTGTGAGTGTCCGGTGAGATTTTTTGATAGTGTTCAAGCATCCTCTTGATTCTTGGTTGGTGTTTTTTCAGTGGGTTTTCAAAAGGTTTTGGGTATTTGAGGTACGACCTTTGTGGTCTTCCTCCTGGATCGTCCGTCGTTCGTGTTTCTCTTCCTGTTCGTCTCCTTTGTGGTTTCTCCCGAAAAAAACTTAGGGTTTGACGGCGTTGGGCTTCGGTCTCTTTGTGGCCGATCCTTTGGTGCGTCCGATTCATAGTCGACGGTGAAGGGGGCCTCTACACACAACCCGAGCCTACCCCTTGAGGTTGTCCATCTCATTGCGGCCGGAGCTTTAAGCTCGGCTCGAAAAGATCCTGATACCCTTCCTTTTCTTTGCTTTCGCTTTTAGTTCTATTTTTAGTGCTTTTACGATTTCTTGATTTGTTTTTGTGGCGTGATGTTGCATAAAAGGTCCTATTGGTGATAGGCTTTGGGTCATTCTCTTAGGGTGTTTGGATTTTCTTAGTATTTCCAGCTTTTAGTTTCTTTTTCCTTTGCTTGATTTGGATGGGAAAGTGCCTTCCCTTGTGCGTGTGTATCGCACGACTTTATTTTCTCGGTTTATTGCATTGTTAGAAAAAGGCCTGTAATCCTTAATCCCTATCCCGTAGGATTATTCTCGTAATAGTTAAGTTCGTTGGATTATTGTTGAATGGCTTTATGACGTTAAATCTACGACAACGGATCGATACCTAACAATTTTAATTTGGTGTAGCATCTGTATTCCATGACACATGCCAAATTATTAAAAGATATTCTTTTAAACATAGATTTCGCATGAAATAAACATATTTTAATATATTCCCGAAAGGAACACCCCAAAAATATATAATATCAAACTGAAACGAAATAGGTGAGACCATTTGGTGAAGTTGGGACAAATGTACTAAGTATATTTCCACCCCCACACAGCTGTTGGATTTGATGGCAATATTCATGGTCCCCCATTATTTGCCCTCTCTTTTTTTCATAACTTGCAAAAGTTGACAAAACATTTCATACGATATTTATTGCAAGAAAATAGGTACATAGAAAAAAATAAGCAACATTAGATCTCTGGCACTTGCTTTTTTGTGAACTGGGAAAGGTTGTTTATCTCCTTGCAAAAAATTCTGACCACCTCTATTATTCATCAAAGTACGTTTTCTTCACTAAAACAGAAATAAAAAATGATGGAACATTAAAATCGTTTTTGTCAAGTGGTAGGGTTGGAGGCCAATAAGGGTAAGTTGTTCATTCGAGGCTTTGGGACCATGTCCTAATGTACAATATCTAAAAGGGACCACTATTTTTTTCAATAATTTAGGTGTTGAGAAAAATGTGTCTACTAATTAATGTAGCTTTATACATATTAGTGTACTTGAGGTAGATATTTAAAGGTGGTGAGGCTTAATTTAAGTTATAAAACTCTTAATGTGGTAAAAATGTATTATTTAGTGTACACATTTTGGGATGTTGACGCTCGCCCACCCTATACCACATCTCTACCTAATTTACTACTAGAAAATATTAAGATAGCTACATAAATGTAAGTATTAAGATAGCTATAAAATATAGATAAAATCGTTGTAGGTAAATGGTTACCAATAAAGTCTAAAACTATTGGTAATGTTGGAAATTTGGTTTTGATAAAGCGGGCGTCGACCCGACTTTGACCAAATTTTCGGTGGCTAAATTAAGAATTTAATTCTGGAGGAATTAAATTGTGAATTGTTAATCTACCTTTCGAGTAGATGTTCGTAATACTTTTTATTTCTTAAAACCGAATTTCGGGAATGAGTGAGAAATTAATACACGAATTTGGCCACGCGAATGGGCATAGTTTATCCTAGTATAAAAACTAGAAGGTGTTATTAGTTGGATACGCTATAACACACAAGTGTATGATCACAAATGGGCCTTGACTGACCCCAGACCCTTTGGGCTCGGGTTCGAGTTCGATTAGTTTTGTAACTTGAAAATGGGCTTGGCCAAATTCAAGAATCTGTTGGCCTGGTGAATTTAGACATTGGAGGTGTCCAAGTTCATATGTGGGTGAATCTGATATTGGAGGTGTCTACAGGTTCATGTGGCTTTTGGAGTTTGTAACTCCTCGCAGTGGTGGTCTTAAGAAGAGGTGTAACTCATGGGAGTTACATATGATGTTAATGCCCACTCTATTTAGCTTTAATCCCCTATAAGTGTTGGAAATTATGGCCTATATAAAGTCTTGGCGTTTTCTTTGCTTTGATGGAGTTAGAAGGAAGAGATGAAGTCGATATACGGAAAAATCGCATATCTCTGCATATTTTTCAAGTGTCGGTAAAAGTGTCGTAACTTTTCGAAGAATATTTTCAAGAACAATTCCTTCTACACTCGTGTCAAAGAAATTCTCGCGATCTTCGAGTTCGAAAGGTGCCTTTGTCGATCCTTTGTGTCGGTAGTGCTCACTCATGTACAAAAAAGGAGGTTAAGCCGCTTTTATCTTTGGGGACATTACGTCAAACCGTGAGCACTAGATGGGACATATTTGTCTTGTGGATAGAGTTCTACTCGACTCGGTTTTTGTTTTTCAAGTTCTATCGATTCATGCTTCCTGAGTTGGAATCCATTCAAGAATTGTAATAGTTAGGTTTTACATTTCTTGTAATTTTATGTTTCTATTTTGTAAGCCATCTTGAAGGCTTTTCCCGTTGTAACCATTGTAATTATTTCCAACAATCGCAAGACAAATACCGTACCTTCACGATGGCGAGGAGAAACATAGCCTTAGCTTGGAGATGAATCTGACAGAAGACCTTCCAGTTGTTGCTGGAATTGTTGTTGTTGCTAAAAACGCGTTGCGTTTGAAGCATGGGGCTAGGATGGTGATTTCCTATGCCGTGACTTTGTCCTTAACGGACTTAGTGGTATACTTTACTGTATGTATTATGTGGTTTGAACTGAGTATGTTTTTCCAAAAGGTTCATGGTTTTGAAAAGAAATACGAAATGAGGATGTGATTTCCAAGAAGTTCGTTATTTCTGATTTTTGGATTGCAAAATTGGATGATTCCAAGAATCCAAAAATGTGTTGAAACTAGTCTAAAAGTTTCAACTGATCCTGCATGATATTCGTGCTGAAGGGATGTTGTTTAAATGAAAAATTCCATATAGTTTGCATCGTTTAGATGTTGTTACCAGGTTGGAAAATTTTCATGAATTCCTAAATGCATAATCGGAAGGAATTTGGATTAGTGACCCGATTGTTCGATTGAAAATCGAAGAAAGCAATCGAGGTCCGGCTAAATCCATGGAAGTCTTGGTAGAGACTCAAATAAATTGTGTTGGAATACTTTTTTAAGAATTCTAACGGATCGAGCGATCGCTGGGGGTATGACCGCACTTTCTCTCACTTTTGGCTTTCGAGCTTGATTGCGAATTTAAGTGTTACAGAAAGTGTTGTCTGAGGTGTTGTAACACCAGTAGTGACATTGTACCACAGTTGCAAAAAGTGTTGTCTGAGGTGTTGTAACACCGAAATGCATGATGAACGACACTTGCGGAGATGTTGCCAAAAGTATTGGAACACCTAAGGCAGTTTCAGAACCAAGTGTGAGGTCTGAAGTGTTGCTGAAGGTGTGACAACATCTATGGTCACACTCGCTGTAAATGGTTTGAACAAATTTATTGGAACAAGGTTCTGAAATTTGTTTGAACAGGGTTCTAACAATATTGTTGGAACGAGGTTCTAATGGTTTTAGAACAGTGGATAGCATTGTAATGCAAAAACCATGAGTTGTGTAAGTTCTGGCGTAATCTGGAGTTGAACAATGAAACTCTGAATATGTGGGGGAAAGCCGTTTTAACGGCGAACCACATATTGAATAAAATCCTACTTAAAGGGAAAGATAAGATTGCTTACGAATTGTGGAAGAATCGTAAGCCTTCTTATAAATACCTTAAAGTGTGGAGGGGTTTGGCTAAGGTTGCAATACATGAACTAAAGTAAGTTAAAATCGGTCCTAAATTGGTCGATTGGTTATGTACTTAACAGTAGTACATATCGTTTTATGGTACATAAGTCAGAAAATCCAATGACAGTTGGTACCATAATTGAGTCAAGGAATGTTATATTCTTTGAGAATATTTGTCCTTGTAAATAAAGGATAAATGGAAGTTTTAAAGAAACGATGTATTCGGATGTTTACGGAGGTGTAGCTCGAGGTGTTACTTCTGGTGTTATAACATCTGGAATATTGCGGTGTGTTACTGCGCGATGTTCTTGAAAAGTCTTCCAGTGTTATAACATCCGGAACAACACTTGCGACACACTTTGTCACATTTGAGCAACGATTAGCTCAACACCGTGGTGGTGAAGAATCGGTAGGCGAAGTAAGAGGCCTAGGTGGTTAAGTCCTTCGACCGACTTTCTCGAGATTGATGTTAGATGGAGAGCCAAACTAGATTAAAGAGGCTCTAAGTGGTTCGGATGCTCCGCCTGCAAGCAATTAATAGTGAAATCGAGTCCATTCTCGCAAAACCATACGTGGGAGTTGGTTGATCTCTCTGCTGGTCATAATCCTTTAGGATGTAAGTGGATCCTAAAGAAGAAGTATAAAGCGAGATGGAACTATTGATAAGTATAAAGCACTTGTGGCTAAAGGCTTTAAACGAAAAGAAGGGTATGACTTCTTTGACACTTATTCTCCAAAGAATTGAGAATTGCGTCTATTCGTGCTTCTTTGCGATTGTTGCTTTGCACAATCTAGAGATTCATCGAGATGGATGTCAAGACAACATTTCGAATGGAGAGATAGATCTTTGAAATCTATATGGAACAACCTCAAGGGTTTGTTGCACTGGTCAAGAAAGAAGGTATGCAAGTTGATAAGATCCTTGTATGGATGAAACAAACTCCAAAACAATGGCATCTTAAGTTTGACAACACGATGTTTTCAAATGGGTTTAAAATCAACGAGTGTGATAAATGCGTATATGTCAAAGGGACATCGAAGCATTTGTCATAGTTTGTCTATACGTGACAGTTTGTTAATCATGGGCGATAGTCATGATACTATCATGGACACGAAAAAGAATGTTAAAGAGAAACTTTGACATGAAGGATATGGGAACCGCTAGATGTGATCCTGGGGATAAAAATTAGCGAGAATCGGTGATGGAATTATCTTGTCACAATCCCATTATGTGGAGAAAGTGCTCAAGAAATTCAATGCTTTTGACGATTCACGTCAAAGATGCCCATTGATTTAAGTGTAAAATCGGTTGCTAATGAAGCGAGAACAGTGGCTCGGATGGAATACTCACGTATTATAGGCGATCGATGTACATTACAAATTGTACACGCCCGCACTTGGCCTACCTACCCTGTAAAAATGTTGAGTAGGTTCACGAGCAATCCAAACCACGAGCACCGAAAGTGTTAACCAAGTGTTAAAATACTTGAAGTATACCTTGGAGTATGGGCTATACTACTTGAGATATCCTCAGGCTTTCTTGAAGGGTATAGCGATCTAGTTGGATTTCCGATTCGAAGATTCTTATTCCACTAGTGGATACATATTCGCCATTGGAGGTAGTGTGGTATCATGGAAGTCCACGAAGCAAACGTGTATAGCTTGTCCACCATAGAATCGAGTTTATAGCTTTGGATAAAGCCGGTGAAGAAGCAGTGGCTTCAAACTTTTGGAAGATATTGTTAGATAAATGTTTTTATCATGATTTTGATGATTTTGTTCGATTTTGTTCAAATGAGTTTTTAAACCAAAACAATGTCCCTAAATGTTTGTCTAAACACTTCCGATCGACTTAAAATGGTTTTACTATTTTTTGGAGTATTTTTTGGAGTTTATTTTCGATAAAAATTGGACAACACATTTGTTTCAGCTCGACCAGGCCGCCCCTATAGGGCAACCCGTACTGAGTTAAGTTTTGAAACAAAAATGGGGCGTAAGAAAAATGGGGAGGCGACGATCGACCAGGTGGTCGACCGGTGAGGGCGGCCGTGGCGACACTGGGCGATGCACTGGAGTTGCTCTTTTGTTCGATCTTCTCTTTTCGTATTTTTATAAACCTCAACCGGTCATAGTCAAGGGTGACCGGTCGCACCCCCCCACCGGTCCCCTGTAGAATTCGCTGAAATTCAATTTCAATCTTATCTCTCTGCGATCGGTCGCACCCTTGTTTATTTGCAAACTATCCGTTGCATTTTTCGGACAACTTTTCCTATTTTGTGGGATTGATTTCTAACAGCTCTATTGATGATTTTAAATGGTTTCTTTTGCATCAAATCACTCTCCAAGGAGGATCCTATGTCCTGAAAATGAAAGCCAAGTCCTCTCCTATAAATAGAGGCTTCATTCAAGCAACAAAAAAACAACACTCTACACAAGCAAAGAGCAATCAAGCAAACACTTTCATATATCTTGTTGTATTAGCAAATTAGTACTTTCACTTGCACAAATTTGAGGTCTAGGCTTTCAATTCTTGATTACACTTGTACTCATATTGTATCAATCATTATTGAGTTGTAATCTTGATTTTGGTCATCATTCAACACAAGACATCCTTGTGAGTATTCTTGTGGTAAGAATACACTTGGGTGATCTAGGTGATAGGTGTTTGAAGGTTGTGGTAATCTTCAAAGGTGTTGTAAGAGGATTGTGGTAATCCTCAAGGTGGTGTAAGAGGATTGTGGTAATCCTCAAGGTGGTGTAAGAGGGTTGTGGTAATTCTCAAGGTGTTATATTAATTTTTGGTAAATTAATAAAATCTTTTTTTTTTGAAATCCATCCCTGATATACTAGGGTGGTAGAAGATTAGGCCCTAGGTGGGTTGAACTACTATAAATCGACGTGTGCTATTTACTTTCCATAGCTTAGCATTTCATCTTTGCTTGAGTTTTACGAAAAAGAGGGCAAAATCTGAAAAACCGGGATAATCTATTCACCCCTCTAGATTATCGTAGCCACTGGACTAACAAGTGGTATCAAAGCCAAACTCTTTGGCTAGCTGGTTTCGAGTAAAGAGGAAAGATCCATGGCTACATATGATGCTCATCTCACCACCGGCGCCTCCACCAACAAGCCACCACTATTCGACGCCAATAACTACGCATTTTGGAAAGACCGTATGGAGTGTTTTCTCAAAGTGCGGGTTCGACATTTGGAATGTGGTCATTGAAGGAGTTGATCAACCAACCAAGAAATCGGAGGATGGCACCTCAACTCCTAAACCTTTCAAGGAGTTCGATGAAAACGACAAAAAGGCTTTCTCTCTAAACGGTAAGGCCTTAAATATTTTGCATTGTTCTCTTACGACTCTGAGTATAATCACATAAGAGGCATAAGGTCGGCACATGAGGTTTGGGAAAAATTGGAGACAATTTATGAAGGGACTAAGAAGGTCAAGCAAGAAGAAAGACCATGCTTGTTAAAGACTTTTGAAAACTTTAACATGCATGATGGTGAAAGCATCTCCAAGATGGTGGAAAGGCTTGATAATATTGTAAATCCTCTTGTGGCCCTCGGTAAAGTCATCTCCGAAGAAGACAAGGTGACTAAGGTATTGAATGCTCTTCCCGGCTCATGGTCCGAAAAAGTAACGCAATCACGGAGGCACAAAATATTGAGACACTCAAGTTTGACGAGCTTATTGGAAACCTCCTCATCTATGAAGTCTATCTCGAGGAGAGGAAAAATTCCAAACCATCCATAAATCAATCGGGTGCAAATTATTCCTAAAGTTCTTGCTTCTTCTTCTAATAATGCATACTATGATAATGATGATGATGAGGAGGAGACGGCCGCACTTGTTCAAAAATCGCAAAATTTGTGAATAAAAATAAAGCAAAAAACCAAGAGATAATGCTTGCTTTAAATGCGAAAAACCGGCACTTCATTGCCGATTGCCCAAAGCTCGATGAAGAGGAGCAAAAAAAAGGAAGCCTTTCACGAAAAAGAAGGCTCTAAATGCGAGGTCAAAACGTGGGATGAACTACTCAAACAACCGATGAGGAAGGAGAAACCGAACACGGTCTCATGGCCATAGACGATGAAAACAATGAGGTACGCTCTAATTCCTCTACTTCCTCCATAGTTGATGACTTGCAATGTGATTTTGATGAATTGCAAATTGAGTTTCAAAATTTAATTGTTAAATACAAAAATTTGAAAAAGGAGCATAAGGAGCTTAAGGTTGAAAAAGAAAAATTATTTACCTCTTATGAATCTCTAGACAAAGCTCATGCTCTTACTCTTACTAGAGTTCACTCTCTTGAAACCGAATAGGAATCACTCACAAAAGATATTGAATGTTTGAAAAATGATGTGCATCGTTTCAACATAAGCACGAATAAAGTCACAAAATTTTAGATGCACAAAGAGGTGAGCATTCCAAATTGGGACTTGGTTATAAGCCATTTCAAAGTGTTTTTAAGAAAAATAACCAAGGTCCGACTTTTGTACGTGCTAATAGTTATGCTAATAATTGCAAATTGAGAAATAGCTCTAGACATGTTTGGAGACCCAAATGTCTCAAGACTAACCCCATGGACCCCAAAATTATAGGGTACCTAAAAGAAATTCTTTTGTAGGTAATAGGGGCTATAACAACAATGGAAGATTCAAAATGGCTCGTGGACGGGATGTTCACGCCATATGACCGGGAGGAGAGAACTTTTACCAACATCAAGCTCCAAGAAGAGGGTATGGTCATGTTCGGCAATGGCAAAGGAAGAACTCTTGGAAATGGAGAAATTGGTAACTCTTCTCTTCTCTCTTAGTAATGTTCTTTCAAGAGAAGGGCGTAAGTTTAATTTGATAAGTGTTAGCCAACTTTGTGATTCAAATTATAATGTTTCCTTCAATAAAGAAAAATGCCTTATACTTAAAAATGGTGAAATTATTTGTGAAGCAAATAGAAAAGGCAATCTTTACAAAATTTGTACAAGTGATTTGGTTAGTCAAAATGTTTCTTGTTTAGTCGCCAATAATGATTTAACTAGTTTATGGCATAGGCGACTTGGACATGTTGGATACAAGAATTTGAAAAATATTTACAAAAACCAACATGTGAAAGGACTACCCAAATTGAATTTTGAAAATATTGGCTTATGTGACACTTGTCAAAAGAACAAATTAGTTAAAAGTAGTTTTAAGCCCAAAATGAAATTTCCACAACCAAACCCCTACAATTGCTTCACCTTGATGTTAGATAAATGTTTTTATCATGATTTTGATGATTATGTTCGATTTTGTTCAAATGAGTTTTTAAACCAAAACAATGTCCCTAAATGTTGTCTAAATACTTCCCGATTGACTTAAAATGTTTTTACTATTTTTTTCGGAGTATTTTTTGGAGTTTATTTTCGATAAAAATTGGACAACACATTTATTTCAGCTCGGCCAGGTCGCCCTATAGGCAACCCGTGACCTGAGTTGGTGAGAAACAGAAAATGAGGCGTAAGAAAAAAGGGCAAGGGTCGACCCCCAGGCGACCCGTGACTGGAGTTGGTTTTTTTGTTCCGTACTTCTCTGTTTGAAATTTCTTGAGTCCAACCGTCACATGACTAAGGCGGCCGGTCGCACCCCTTCCGATCGGTCCCCCTGTGTAAAAATTCGCAGAAATTCAATTTCAATCTTATCTCTGCGCGACCGGTCGAACCCTATGTTTATCATCAAACTATCCGTTGCGTTTTGAGATGACTTTTCCCTATTTTGTGGGATTGATTTCTAACAGCTATATTGATCATTTTAAATGGTTTTTTTTTTTTGCGAAGAAATCACTCCCCAAGGAGGAGCCAATGTCTGGAAATGAAAGCCAAGTCCTCTCCTATAAATAGAGGCTTCATTCAAGCAACAAGATCTGACTCTACACGAGCAAAGAACAATTGAGCAAACACTTTCATAAATCTTGTTGTATTAGCCTTAGCACTTTTATTTGCACAAATTTGAGGTCTAGGCTTTCAATTCTTGATTACACCTGTACTCATATTGTTTCAATCATTATTGAGTTGTAATCTTGATTTTTGGTCATCATTCAACACAAGACATCCTTGTGAGTATTCTTGTGGTAAAAATACATTTGGGTGATCTAGGTGATAGGTGTTTGAAGGTTGTGGTAATCTTCATGGTGTTGTAAGAGGGTTGTGGTAATCCTCAGGTGTTGTAAGAGGGTTGTGGTAATCCTCAAGGTGGTGAAAGAGGGTTGTGGTAATCCTCAAGGTGTTGTATTAATTAATAAAATTAATAAAATTCTTTTGGTAAATTAATAAAATTCTTTTTCTTTTTGAAATCCATCCCGGATATCTTTGGGTGGTAGTAGATTAGGCCCTAGGTGGGTTGAACTACTATAAATCGACGTGTGCTATTTACTTTCCGCATTTAGCATTTCATTTTTGCTTGAGTCTTTCGAAAAAGAGGACAAAAATCAAAAAATGGGATAATCTATTCAACCCCCTCTAGATTATTGTAGCCACTTGGACTTACACTTGATTTGTATGGGGATATTGGTGCGGAAAGTCTAAGTGGAAAACATTACACTTTCGTTATTGTCGATGATTTTTCTAGATATACTTGGGCTATTTTTCTTACCAATAAAAGTGATGCCGTTAATGAGTTTGTTAAGTTGTGTAGACTCATTGAAAATGAAAAAGAAGACACTATTAAGTCTATTCAAGTGATCGAGGTAGAGAATTTGATGGTGAATTTAGAGTCTTTTGTGAAACCAAAGGATATGCTCATAATTTTTCGGCTCCAAGGACACCTCAACAAAATGGAGTAGCCGAAAGGAAAAATCGGACACTACAATAGATGAGTCGATCCATGCTCAATGAATTTTCACTTCCAAAATATTTTTGGGCGAAGCCGTAAGTACCGCTTGCTATGTCATTAATCGAGTTTATATTCGTCTAAAATGAATAAAACTCCATATGAGCTTTGGAAAGGTAGAACTCCAAATATTAGTTATTTTAAGATATTCGGTTGTAAATGCTTTATTTTGAATACCAAGGATCAATTGGACAAACTTGATCCTAAGGCCGGTGAAGGTAGGGGGGGGCATCGGGTCGGGTAGTCGGGTATTCGGGTAGTCGGGTGGTGCCAAAAAATCGGGTAGCTATTTTGGGTACTCCGACCCTGCCCGAAAATGTCGGTGCACCGACTTTTGGTGTGCACCGAAAATGTCGGCACCGCGGGTAGTATTTTCGGGTTTTTTTTTTTTTTTTTTTTTTTTTTTTAAATTGGCAATTTTTTTTTTTTATAGTGACAGGACCAAAAATTTCAATTAAGCCATTACACCACTTATATTAATTAGGAAAGAGATGTTTTCATCAAAATTCAAATGTCTAAACGCTGATTTCACAACAAAGAAAGCCCGAGAAGACTTTGAAGTCAAATAATCTAAGAAAAGGTATCAAAACATTCACCTATATATAAATGTGAAGAATTTCAAGAAAACGTAAATAACTTTCATAAGGAAACAAAATAGAGTGCGACTTTGTCTTTCATACAACCGACAGAGCAAGTTATATACCCTTTAAGGAATATGTTGAATAATTTCATTTATTTCAATTATTTGAAAACCCTAATTAATTATATAAGTTACACAATCGATCATCTTATTTGATTTAATTTCATGATGCGGGGTTTCAACTAATAATTAATACTTGGCCATCAATGGAGATTTCAAGCTTCGATCTTGGGATTTGGTAATTAAGATCGTATTTCGCTAATTTCTCACCAACATTAACTAATTGGCATTAATTAAATTTTCAATTTACGAGGGAATGGATGATCCTCTGTTCTTCGAATGGCAAGTCAGAATTCATTCGACGATCTTAGCTCCATTTCTATAGCTTCGCCATAGTCCCATAAGTACACAATCACTACATAATCACTTTGGGAATTTCTTTTTTTTTTTTTTATTAATATATCGGTGCCCGATAATCCGGTCGGTATTTTTTCAATACCCGACCCGACCGAATTATTATATATCGGGTATCACCGATACCCGAATTTTATTTAAAATACCCGACCGATCGGGTATTACCCGACGGCAGTCGGGTCGGGTACCAAACCCGAATCAGAATGCCCACCCCTAGGTGAAGGGATATTTATGGGATATTCAACAAAAACAAAGCATATCGGGTTTACAATAAAACTAGTGGAGTTGTTGAAGAATCCATCCATGTCAAATTTAATGAAGCTTCAGGTGTTGAAAAAATACCTAATGATGAAAGTGATGTAGAGGATATTATTGAACAAATTGTTCAAGTTGATGATCAACCATCTACATCAAATGATCAACCGTCCACTTCAAATGGTCCTCAAGAAGATAGAGGTGATACCTCGGATCTTCCCGTTGCATTGAAATTTAAGGAGATCACCCAAAAGATCTTATTATTGGTGATCCCCTTGACAAAGTGATGACTCGGAGAAAAATTTGCCGAGAAAGCTCTTATTTCTCAAAAAGAGCCTAAGAATGCTAAGGAGGCCATTGAGGATGAGGATTGGTTCTTAGAGATGCAAGATGAGTTAAATCAATTTAAAAGAAATGATGTATGGGAATTGGTACCTTGTCCTCCATCTCAAACTATTATTGGTACAAAATGGGTATTCCTGGAACAAACTTGATGATCAAGGCAACATTGTTCGAAATAAGGCAAGGTTAGTAGCTCAAGGGTATTGTCAAGAAGAAGGTATTGACTATGATGAAACTTTTGCACCCGTAAGACGTTTAGAAGCTAGTCATATTTTACTTGCCTATTCTTGTTTTAAAAATTTCAAACTTTACCAAATGGATGTTAAATCCGCTTTCTTAAATGGTATTATTCAAGAAGAAGTCTATATAAAACAACCTCAAGGGTTTGAAAATTTTTCTAGGCCTAATGATGTTTATAAACTTAAAAAGGCCTTGTATGATTTAAAGCAAGCACCCGTGCATGGTACGATAGACTTAGCTCTTTTCTTTTGCAAAATGGCTTTATAAGGGTAAAGTTGATACAACTCTCTTTGTTTTTGAAAAAGGGCAAGATTGCTTACTTGTGCAAATTTATGTTGATGATATTATCTTTGGTGCTACTAATGATTCCTTGTGCAAGAAATTCTCTAAATTGATGCAAGGAGAATTTGAAATGAGTATGATGGGGAGCTCAACTTCTTTCTTGGACTCCAAATTAAGCAATGCCAAGAAGGCATATACATTTCGCAATCAAAATATACAAAAGAACTTTTGAAAAAGTTCGGCATTGAAGAAGGAAGAACTGTTTCTACTCCCATGGCAACAAATGTCAAAATTGACAAAGATGAAAAAGGCAAGTCCGTGGATGAATCAAAGTATCGAGGTATGATTGGTAGTTTACTTTATTTAACCGCTAGTAGAGACCGGACATTTTTCATGTCGTATGCCTATGCGCTCGTTTTCAAAGCAATCCCAAAGAATCTCATATGAGTGTCGTTAAAAGGATTTTTCGATATTTGAAATGCACTATTCAATATGGTCTATTTTATCCAAAGAATGAAAATTTTTCTCTTAAAGGTTATAGTGATTCGGATTATGCGGGAAATATTGATGATCGGAAAAGTACTTCCGGATCATGTCAATTTTTAGCGATTGCCTAGTTTCTTGGTTTTCAAAGAAGCAAAACGTGTTTCTCTTTCAACGGCCGGCCGAATATATTTCTCGCCGCTTTTTGTTGTACACAACTTCTTTGGATGAAACAAACCTTAGCGGATTACAAATGCTCTTTTGAAAACGTGCACCTATCTTTTGTGATAATATATCCGCTATAAATATTGCTCAAAACCCTTCATCATAACCGTACTAAACATATTGAGATTTTGACATCATTTTCTAAGGGATTTTGTTTCAAAACGAAAAATTGAGATATCTTTTGTACCATCTCAAGACCAATTAGCGGACATTTTTACAAAACCGCTATCTTCCGAGACTTTTGCGTCCATACGAGCTCGGTTAGGCATAATGCATATTGAATGAGGTTTACGTTTACATTTAGCATGTTTTCAAACTTAGAGGCGAAAAATCGGATTTTTGGTTGAAAATTCGGATTTTGAAAAATTTGACAAAACAAAATGGGGTTTGAAGAGGTTGAGGCAACCGTCGCCCTCAACGCGACGACGTCGCCCTCAATCACGACCGTCGCCCTAAGCCAAAATTTGGTTTAAAATCGCTTTCCTTGATTAGTTATTTTCACTTCTTTTTGCCATTTTTCGTCCCTTTGCCAAATTCACACAAATTTCACTCAAAATTTGTTTTCATGCATTCAATTCACAACTTGGACCTTATATAGCATGTTTATCATCATCATGGCTCATCTTTTCCCGATCAAATGGTAAGAATTTTTCTTCCTTTGCTCAATTGGTTGAACCTCGAGTTTATGACCTTCTTGTATATTTGTTGATATTTTTGCATATGATCTTGATGAGCTTAGTTATTATGTTGTATTGTATGATGTTTGATGTGAATTAGTGATGAAATTTTTGGCTTGAATCATTTACAAGGGCTATATACAACTTCTTTTAATTTTCACACCCACAAAGTGTTCGATGAAATGTCACAATGAAAATTTCAACTTCTACATGAGTCTCTTGCTTCCAAAAGTCTTCAATACTTATTGAGATCATGTTTTGGCAAATAAATCAAAGCGTATGAACTCTTCATGATACATTTCTCCGTTTTTCTTTGGTTTTTAAGCTTAAATTGCTCAATGGTTGATAAACCGTCTCTTTAGCGCACTTTGATGAATTTGTATGATGTTTTTATCATCCTAACATTCTTTTTGATGATTCCAAAGGGAGAAAGCAGCAGAAATTGGCTCGTTAGCCAAAAGAAGCTAATACAAGCTCGTTATAAAAGCTATAAGCTATGGCTTCCTAAGCCAAGAATACCTAGTCCATGGCATGTATTATGGACTCAATTGCAAAAGATTATAAGCATTGTGACAGGGGGGCTTCTTAGTTTATGATGTTCTTATGCATCTTATATAAGCTTGTTATAGCTTGTGCTTCAAGCTTATGCAATATCTCGTGTTGATATGCTCATAGATAGGGGGAGTTTTGTATGAAATGTTTTTAACGGATAGTTCACTCGTAAAACCGAAAATTTATTTGGTTTCTAAATCGTCCTCGAGAAAATTGTTTTGGTTTGTAATCATCAAAAAGGGGGAGTTTGTTAGATAAATGTTTTTATCATGATTTTGATGATTTTGTTCGATTTTGTTCAAATGAGTTTTTAAACCAAAACAATGTCCCTAAATGTTGTCTAAATACTTCCGATCGACTTAAAATGTTTTTACTATTTTTCGGAGTATTTTTTGGAGTTTATTTTCGATAAAAAATTGGACAACACATTTGTTTCAGGCTCGACCGGTCGCCCTATAGGGCAACCCGTACCTGAGTTGAGTTTTGAAACAGAAAATGGGACGTAAGAAAAATGGGGGAGGGCGCGACCGTACACAGGAGTTGCTCTTTTGGTTCAGTCTTCTCTGTTTCGTATTTTTATCAACCTCAACCGGTCATAGTCAAGGGCGACCGGTCGCACCCCCCTCCGACCGGTCCCCCTGTGTAAAATTCGCTGAAATTCAATTTCAATCTTATCTCTGCGCGACCGGTCGCACCCCTTGTTTATCAGCAAACTATCCGTTGCATTTTCAGACAGCTTTTCCCTATTTTGTGGGATTGATTTCTAACAGCTCTATTGATGATTTTAAATGGTTTCTTTTGCAGCAAATCACTCCCCAAGGAGGAGCCTATGTCTGGAAATGAAAGCCAAGTCCTCTCCTATAAATAGAGGCTTCATTCAAGCAACAAAAAAACAACACTCTACACAAGCAAAGAGCAATCAAGCAAACACTTTCATATATCTTGTTGTATTAGCCTTAGTACTTTCACTTGCACAAATTTGAGGTCTAGGCTTTCAATTCTTGATTACACTTGTACTCATATTGTATCAATCATTATTGAGTTGTAATCTTGATTTTGGTCATCATTCAACACAAGACATCCTTGTGAGTATTCTTGTGGTAAGAATACACTTGGGTGATCTAGGTGATAGGTGTTTGAAGGTTGTGGTAATCTTCAAAGGTGTTGTAAGAGGATTGTGGTAATCCTCAAGGTGGTGTAAGAGAGTTGTGGTAATCTTCAAGGTGTTGTATTAATTTTTGGTAAATTAATAAAATATTTTTTTCTTTTTGAAATCCATCCCTGATATCTTTGGGGTGGTAGTAGATTAGGCCCTAGGTGGGTTGAACTACTATAAATCGACGTGTGCTATTTACTTTCCGCACTTAGCATTTCATCTTTGCATGAGTTTTACGAAAAAGAGGGCAAAATCTGAAAAAATGGGATAATCTATTCACCCCCCTCTAGATTATCGTAGCCACCTGGACTAACAGATATTCCATGTTGGAGGAAGTATGTGCCTTCAGTGATGATTCACTGTGATAGCCAAGCAGCTATAGGAAGGGCGCAGAGCAATATGTATAACGATAAGTCTAGACATATTCGTCGGAGACACAATACCGTTAGACAATTGATCTCAATTTGTGTGATGTCAATTGACTACGTAAAGTCAAAAGATAATTTGGCAGATCCTTTGACGAAAGGATTGAATCGAGATCAATTGAGTAAATTGCTAGAGGACATGGGATTAAAGTCCACAAAGTAAAATAACCATCATAGTGGTAACCCAACCATGATGACTGGAGATCCCAAGAACTTGGTTCAATGGGAAACTAAGCTATGAAGGTTATGTTATAACACTTGAAAACAATGTTTCAACCCATCCCTAGAGAGCAATACCAAGTGTTGAAACACCTACAAGTTGTGGTGATGCTAAGTCATTTGACTTTTAATGATTCCTACACCTCGTTGTGGTTGAGTATGGCAGGATACTCGGATTGGAGATCACCTATATAAGTGAGAAGTGAGGGCCGCTTCAAAGTAACACTTATGAATCCAAAGTGGTGTCCATGGCCAGAAACGGACACAAAACGTGAGAACATGAGGTGTTGAGACCTTATTGTGTTAATGTTATTGTCTCGGTATACACCGTGGAGGAATAGTTCAAGGCATTGTGTCCACTAGGCCGCCAGTGTACCCGATAGTATTAACTACGGAAGGTTCAAAGCCACAAGCTACCTATCCAGATGCAGTATTATCTATTGAGGACTGGTTGCGTGTTTGCATTCATGCATGCATTAATTTCCACTCATGTGAAAGATTGTTGGAAATTCGGTTTTGATAAAGCGGGCGTCGACCCGACTTTGACCAAATTTTCAGTGGCTAAGAATTTAATTCTGGAGGAATTAAATTGTGAATTGTTAATCTAACTTTCGAGTAGATGTTCTTAGTACTTTTTATTTCTCAAAACCGAATTTTGGTGATGAGTGAGAAATTAATACACGAAGTTGGCCACGCGAATGGGCATAGTTTATCCTAGTATAAAAACTAGAAGGTGTATTAGTTGGATACTCTATAACACAAGTGTATGATCACAAATGGGCCTTGGACCGGACCGACCCTTTGGGCTCGGGTTGAGAGGTTGATTAGTTTTGTAACCTGAAAATGGGATTGGCCCAAATTCAAGCAACTGTTGGGCCTAATGAATTTAGACATTGGAGGTGTCCAAGTTCATGTGTGGGTGAATCTAGACATTGGATGTGTCTAGGTTCATGTGGCTTTTGTAATTTGTAACTCCTCAAGTGGTGGTCATAAGAAGAGGTTGTAACTCATGGGAGTTACATATGATGTTAATGCCCACTCTCTTTAGCTTTAATTCCATACAAGTGTTGGAAATGATGGCCTATATAAGTCTTAGGTATTTTGTCTTTGCTTTGAGGGAGTTGGAAGGAAGAGATGAAGTCAAGATATACGTAAAAATCGCATATCTCTGCATATTTTTCAGCGTCGGTAAAAGTGTCGTAACTTTTCAAGAACATTTTCAAGAACACTTCCTTCTCGCACTCGTGTCTAGCGGCCGAGTCTCGCATCTTCGAGTTCGAAAGGTGCCTTTGTGTCGATGGTGCTCACACAAATGAAATGAGGTTAAGCCGTTTTATCTTTGGGGACATTATGTCAAACCGTGAGCACTAGTCGAGACGTATTTATCTTGTGGATAGAGTTCTACTCGACTCGGCTTTTGTTTTTCAAGTTCTGTCAGATTCATGCTTGTGGAGTTGAAATCCATTCAAGAATTGTAATAGTTAGGTTTCACATTTCTTGTAATTTTATGTTTCTGTTTTGTAAGCCATCTTGAAGGCTTTTCTCGTTGTAACCATTGTAATTATTTCCAACACGTAATACCTGCATTATATCTATCGTTAAATTTGAAAATCATTGGTGATTTGTCGGTAATTAATCGGTATAGTTTGGGGAAAACAATATTTTTTATTATGTTGGTATTTTGTAGGTAACTGTAAAATTTTGTGACAAAACCATATTTGTCGGTAACTGAAAGTTTTTTTTAGTGTAAATCGTTAAACTTTGAGTATTTGTGTTTCAACAATTATTAAATTATTATTTATTTTTGCATCCGCGAAGTGGTAAAATAACTTTACTTAATAGAAATTGATCATCGCGATTAAATTTATCGGGTGGAGTATGGTTCAAGTAATATTACTTAAATATAAGAAAATACTTAAATATAAGAAAATTATGAAATCTTATGAGAAAAATCATCAATATTAGCAACTTGGAGAATGTTTAATGCAACTTGCCCTCATTAGTATGGGGTTTGATTTCCTTGTTAGGCGTAAAAAGGGAACAATCGTTGCATGGCCCAGAAAAGGAAACTTTGTGAATGATATGTTGAACTTGGGATCAATTTTTCAAAATAACAAACATTGCTCCACCCCTAAAATATAAATGAATATATTATTTATGTATATAGGGGACCGACAAGCAGTTTATTTATTTATTATTATTCAAACTGTTCAAAGTATGTATTTCTTGAAAATCTATAAATAACTTCAAGTTATTCTATAATGTAGAGATAAAAAAAGATATAAATAAATAAAAGTGATGGAATGTGAGTCCATAGAATTTTCCTACTAGTTTTATTTCTTTCCAACTTTCTACAATATTTATTTTATAACTACATCTTGTGATTTATGCTCCTGAAAAATTCTAAAGAGTGTAACTTTTGAATTTCTGTGAAATAGACTTTGTATCCTAGAGGTTAATTACTTGAGAATCATTTACACCGTACGCAATGGGAGGAATTAATAACTTAAAGAAAGCATCTTTAAGATGTGTCTAGTTTATACAAAATTTATTTTTTGTTTTCATAAACATATTTCATTACCCATTATCGAGAAATATATACAACAATAATTGCACACTCACGAGGGGTATTTGTTAGATAAATACAAACTTCAATAGGGTATTTGTAATACTTTAAGGGGGTATTTATAATTTTGAAAGATAACTGGAGTTTTTATAATTAGGCTAAATCTTAGAGTTTTTTTTTTTGGGTAATTATCCTTTTTTAATGGTAGAACCCATACTTATTATAACTAGAAAATTTATAAATAAATAATAAAAAATAATACTTAGCCATATTGATCGAATTAGAACTCAATCTATTAATTTTAAAATTCCAACTTTTCCATTTAAATTAAAATGATCATTAATTTACTAGCCAGAGTGCTAGACATAACTATTCTCATCATGGTACAAACATCCAAGTATTTTAGAAAACACACAAACATATATCCTTTTGGCTTTGTTCTCAAAATGTAGTTGAAAATTTTTGGCTATATCTTCAGATGTCATATTACATTGGTTGCTGGTTCGATCTCCTATTTATTTCTTACTATGTCCAAAAATGACAGCATTTTTTTAATACTGGGTTTTTAAAAATTATTTCAATAAAAGAAAATGACGTAATATCACTTCGATCGATTGATGAAGCTCCTACGAATGTGAATTGCTCACAAGAGTGTTAGATGTATCGGAATTTACAGTGAAAACGTTATGACAAGTCAGTTACTAGACAAAGAGAAAATCCAGAAAATTTGAGAGCTCTGTTAATTGCTGAATGAATTGTATATCTTTGATCAATAATGAGATTTGGGGTACTTATAAGCAAATAGAGGGAGATCTTGGGCTTTTTTGGCATTTGGGCTTTAATGGGATTAATTTAGGTATTATTATCTAATCCCAATAAAACTAATTTCACTGGACCTTAATTTAAGAGAAATTGACAGGCATATCGTATTTTTTAGGAAAAATGACACAATTTACGTTTATACCACTACGCTCCTCGTGATTTTTTTAATAAAAATTTACGCTCTTGCATATTTATTTTTTGATAATTGTACGTTTTTTTCATTTTTTTATTTATGTATTATTTTATATATTATTTATGTTGTTTCGATGTTGTTCATATTTGTTTCTATGTTGTTTCTACATTGTTTCGATATTTCAAAACAATTTAAATTTTTTTACGCTCCCGCATATTTGTCTTTTGATAATTGTACGTTTTTTTTTCAATTTTTTATTTATGTATTGTTTTATATATTATTTATGTTGTCCGATGTTGTTTATATTTGTTTTTATGTTGTTTCTACATTGTTTCGATATTTGAAAACAACTTTTATCTATTTTTTACGTTCTTTTTTGTTCATATCTATTGTTTATGTGTTGTTTATAATATTTTTAATATTTTTAAATATTTTTGTTGTTGTTTCCACGTAGTTTTCAATGTCTCAATACAATTTTTACCTATTTTTAAGCTTTTTTTTTTTGTTCATGTGATATTTTATATATTGTTTACGTTATTTTTGGTCGTTTCTATAATGTTTTTAATGTTGATATGATGGTTATGTGTTGTTTCCATGTAGTTTTCATTGTTTCAATGCAATTTTTACCTATTTTTAAGCTTTTTTGTTCATATGGTGTTTTATATATTGTTTATAATATTTTGGATTGTTTCTGTATAATTTTCAATGTTGTTCTGTTTTTTCTTGGTTCTTTCCATGTTTTTTACATTTTCAATGCATTGGATCAAATATTGAATTGTATTTTTTTATTCTTGTGATTATTCTATATTATTTTCAATGTGTTTTGTTTTAATATGTGTTTTTTATATGTATATTCCTTAATTATTTTATAAGTTTTTGAATATAAAATGAGTTATTTAATGGGGGCATAAATTATTTTTCACTGAAATTTTATTAGACGAATCATGTTTGAAATATGTTCGAAACAACCTTGAAACAACAACATAAAAAAATCCAAAAAAAATTGGCGGGAGCATAAAAATGTCCAAAGGCTGTCTTTTTTTTCCGGAATGTTAGGCAAATGTGTCCATAGCCCATTTCGTTCATAATATTGGACTCATCCCAATTATAGCCCAACATTAATTAATAATATAACAACATTAATTTTCAGTTACTATTTTTGTACTATGGTATAGTCAAATAATCACTTGTTCAAACTCTGATTCAGAATTATTGTGGACAGTCAATAAATTGAGGCATTCATTTTGGGCAAAAAATAGAGTTGTGAAAATAAAGAATATTATTGGACAGCGGAATAATTCAACACATAAAGTGCTCGTGAGAAATAAAAGAGAACAATGGACAACGGTCATTGATGTATGGTTTTTTTGGGTGCCCATAAATAGCATTGGACAAGTAATTATTATTACACCATGGAAAAAAATGGTAAAGCTAATACATATTATGTACCACAACCTAAAACATTTAAGTTCGGAATAATTGAGTTTGTAACGTACAATTGAGAATTATTTTCGTTCTTGTTAATTGTTATAACTATTTTTGCAATAGGACAGAATTATGTATATTAGTACTTTTATTGTTGGCAATTTGGCATATTAGGTTAGGTTTATTAATTGAAAAGTTAAGTACTACAAGTCTCTAATTTGGCATAAGGAATTAGCTAGGGATAAAAAAGGATCTGGTACTGGTCATTAATCTGTAACTGGAATTCAGAAGTGGTAATGGAATTTTGTAGAGGTAGCCACTAGGTTAGCTTAGTGGCCACGAGTTTTACTCGCAATGACGAGGCCCGGGTTCGAGTATGTGTAACGACAGAGCCGAAATTTTTTTAAAAAAAAATGAATTTTTGGCAGAGGTGTCAAGCAGGCCGGGCCAAATTGTTAAATCGGGTTGGGCCAAAAATCCATCAGGTCGGTTCTTTTATGGCCCAACCTAGCCCGTGCAGTGCATTTTATGGCGGATCAACCGGTCTTTTTCGGACCTGGAAATTCTTAGTCCAGCATGGCTTAGTATTCTGGCAGGCCGGGTTGGCCCACTGGGTCTGGCTTAAGTTGACACCTCTAGGTTTTTTATGTTTTTAACTCGGCGGAGTTTGGAGCTGGTAATTATACTCTTAGCGAACCCACTACGAATCCGTCCCTTATAGGGATAATTACACAAACACGTGCCTATCTAGCCTACTTACTAAATGCCAGAGCAAGGAAAGACTCTATTCCATAGCTTGCTTGCCCCTAATTGCAATAAACACTCTTGAGTAATTACAAAAAACTCCAGTTATCTTTCAAAATTACATATATCCGTACGTTTATAGTGTTACAAACATCCCCATGAAATTTGTATTTACCTGACAAGTACCTCCTCTTGAGGAATGATTTGTAAGAGGGGAACAAAATTTCAAGGTGGTATTTGTAATTAAAGATAAACGATTTTTTTATAATTCGGCTAAAATTTAAGGTGTTTTTGGTAATTATCCCTATATTTAAATATAAAAAGGGTGGTGCTATTTGCACTCCCAAAAACTCATAATACACCCATTTTCTTAATACATCCTCAACCCATTTTTTAAAAACAACCGATTTATATAATACACTCCTAACATTCCCCAATTTACCCTTCCCCAATTAAACACCAGTTCTTCCCAAAAACATAAACTCATCCACACTCAATACACACAACATTGTTGTTGCAAAGGAAATAACAAGAAAGAAAAAAAAGCCGAACGGGACCTTATGTTTCAGATTTTCAAAAACATCCCAACAGAAATTGAAAGAGAATGGTACAATTAATAATTAATTTTGTTGAAAGGGAAAAATGGTGTGAAATGTAATTCACTGTTGTGAATGGGAATACTTTATGCAGTTTAATGATGAAATTTTTTATTTCAATCAAATGAGAAAATTAAAGCATATTCATTCTTCTCGATGCACTCCTCCTTCCTGAGCATTTTCATGGGATCTTTCGTCTTCTATCTTATTCTTATATTGTTTTGTCCGGGTCTTTTTAATAGTCGAGCCTACAATTTTAAACTATTCTTGATGTCCAATACAACAACAATTTGGAAAATTCAGATTTGAAAGGAAAAAAAAATGTAGATTTTATGGAAAATGATTATAAGTTTTAAAAAGGAGGGTGTATTTACTATTTACAGATTTATTGGGTGTATCTAGAATTTTGGTAGGGTACTAAGGGCATTGTAATCTTTTTCAGTGATGCCAATTTTTATGTAATTAAAAGGAAAAGGTGTATTTAGAGGATTTGGCCATTTGGGGTGTTAATAACACCACCCATATAAAAATATATTTGGCCTAGATACATTCTATATTTTTGATGGATCATCCAACACTCGATTTCTCCTGCAATTTTCTCTTCACGTGAACTCTTTGTGATCAGTTTATATTTTTTCTACATTTTTCATGTTGAGGCTCGATTTGGTATTCTATAAAGCAATTTAATTGCAATAATAATAATAATATAATAATAGTATATAATGAAACTTTTGGGTAGAGCTAGATATTTAGTTTTGAGGGCTAATTAATTTTGAGAGCTAAATCAATAAAAATTAAATATATACGTATAAAGAAATAATATTTTAAAATAAAACATATATGGGGAAAGGGAGTTTTTGAATTTCTTTTTATTTGGACCCGTCGTTTATTTATGAAATAATATGTATAAATGTATATCTAAATGAATTCCTTGCAATAATTCTACCAAATTTATTATTATTATTATTATTATTATTATTTCCTAAGAGAATTATTATTGTTGTTGTTGTATATTGCATGCCTTTTCATCAAGTCAGACTTTGAAAACACAACATGAAAAGAGTGAACAAATTGAATGTTGCCCAGTACCAAACCCTATCCTATTAACTGTTAACGGTATTAGATATTAAATATTTTTTTATAGTTCTAATTCTTTTATCGAACTGGTCATTTAATATTGTATCAGGAATAAATTAAAGTCAAACAAAATGTTCTATTCAAACTGTTTGAATCTAATTTCCAGGATTTTATTTAATAAAAAATAATCAGGTCTCCAAATTTCAAAAAATTGAAATTATTTACGCGTGAAGACGTATAAAAGTGATTAATATGAAATTTCCTTACCCTCTTAATAATTTAAACTTTTAATGAAGTTTGTCGTATATATATTATAGACAAACTTAATAAATTCATCAACTGACAACTATACACAATTCTGATGAATTAGGCTATTATTTGTTAGCTGACATGCTTATTGCCAACAAGGTAACAAAAATAAATTGTTCTACCCGCTTCCAAAATAATATTGAACTTATTCTAAACCAAAATGTAATATCCAATAGACATATATAGTATGCTTTTCATAAATGTCGTCTCATAAATTGGCGTAATAACTGCACCAGGCTCATGTGTTTTTCCTCTTTCAATTATCTTGCATCTTAGTTTGATATTTTTGTTCATAGTTTATATTTTTAAACATATACTTAAAAGCTAAAAATCATTTTTTTAGAGTTTGCAAATTAAATACTCCTTAGCCATTATCACGAAATAAACTAATTTAATATTTCTACTCCACTTTTGTCTAAATATAATTTACGTCGTTCCAGACATGTTAGGAAATTTAAAAAAAAATCCTCATTGTTGTTACACACAAAAAAAAAAAAAAAAAAAAAAAAGAAGAAGAAGAAGGAGAAGAAGAAGAAACAACTGATGGATCAATTGTTTTACGATTTGAGTTATGAGATATATTATTGTAAAATTGTTTGAATACAAGAAGAGTATTCAAACTAAAATTTGTCTCCGCAATTTAAATAGGTTACGATTCTAGTAAGATTTTGTAAATTTTATCCATAGAAAATCAAAATATAATTAAAACAAATGAGCTAGAATTAATTATGCGGTACTTGATTGAGATTGAGTTGGTATTAGGGGTCGCTACGGTTCCAAAATCAGAACCGAAACCGTGTAAGCCAGTTCCGATTCTTTTCTTGGTTTAAAAACCATGGAACCGCGATTTTAACCGTCAATTAAAACCATCCATTAAAACCAATTATTTTTATTTATTTTAGGTAAAAATATGCTAGAAGAAATGTTAAATATTTATTATAATATTTTATATTTGTAATTACATGAGACATGTTATAAACAAAAGATTGCAAGCGATCTACGTGAACTTTGATTTCTATATACTCTAATAATATATATATACACATATATATATATATATATATAAACATTTAATATTATTACTAATATTAAGTACAAAAGTTAATTAAATATTAAGTTCAAGTCTTTTTCTTTATTAAAATTCAATTAGAAGTTGTTACTATCTCAACTTTGTTAAAAATTCCAATTGTCATATGAACTTTACGCAATTTCACTTGGCCATATCAATTTAAAATAACCCTACACCATAAATGACATTAGGTAACACAAATTTTTTAGCACTTTTTACATAAGGTACATATGTAACACATGTTTGTAACAAATTTTACATTACAATATTTATGTAACACTTTTGTAGCACTTTATCAATATGTAACACTTATATGTAACACTTTTATATAAGTAACACTTTTTAAGTATCATTTTATTTTTGTTATTTCTTTTGTAACGCAAATAAGTAACACTTTTATCAATATATAACGCTTATATGTAACACTTTTATATAAGTAACACTTTTTAAGTATCACTTTCTTTTGTTATTTCTTTTGTAATCGAAATAGGCATCACCTTATTTAAGAAACACTTTTGGCAACACTATATTTTATTGATTGTAACATTTTTTAAGCTATATTTTAGTAACACAAAATTATATAACTATCATTAAATCTTGTCAATGATTTATTTAAATAATTGATGTCACAATATAGGTGAAGACAAAAAAAATAACAAAACCTAAAAATTGTAGACATCATGTACTCTGTTTTTTTTACTGAATTTTTGTTTTTTTTTACAAAGTATTTTAGTTTTTCTTTTATTTTTTTATATTTTTTATGGAGGTAATTAATTCCGTCATAATACCGACGGAAAATGTGCATGTATATATTTTATTATTATTAATTATTTATTTTTTAATTTTTACTAACAGAGACCATCGTTAACCTTTTTTATTTTTTTTACTTTTTTAAAAAAAAATTACCAATGAAAATTGATGTTTTCGGTAATTACTTAGAAATTTTTCCGTTGGTAAATTATTTTTGTATTATTTATTTTATTATTTAATTTTTTACTAGAACTTTTTTATCTATCGGTAAATTAATTTTATATTTTTATATATTTTTAATTATATCGATTGAATATTTATCAATCGATAAATTTATTTTATATATTTTTATATTTTTTATTTGTTGTGTCCTTTAATATATAACATAATGATTTTCAAACTATATACTATATAATATAAAATTTGATATATACAATGTATAATATAATTTAATACATATATTATATAATATAATATTTATTATGTAAAATATATTATATATACATATAATATAATTTATATATTTGTGTGTGTGTATGTGTATATATAAAACAAAACAAAAGTTGTAATAAGAATCAACTTAGCTTAGTGGCAAATTATTACTTCTACACATAACAGTCGTGGGTTCGAATCTAATTCGTGGCAAAAACAAAGATTTCTACGAAGTGCTACAAAAAAAAATGTTACATATAATTCATATGTAACACTTTGTAGAAGAACTTCTTCTTTTTTTTCAAAAGTGTTACAAATATAAAATGTGTTTCAAAACGTGTTACATAAGATTCATATGTAATATTTAGAAAAATCAATAGAAAACTTAATGTAACATTTAGAAAAAGTGTTACTAAAAGCTAATAAAGGTGATACCTTAGACTATAGGTAGTAGTGGCGGGCATGCATCACCATAAAATTGCTACATATTGTCTATAGTAACATTTTATGGCCATTAGGTAACATTTTTGAGTGTTACCTAATATCATTTATGTTGTAGTGAAAACTTCTAAAAAAACATTGCGTATATACATGTATTATCTTTTTTTCATATTTTCATTCATAAAAAATAAATTTAAAAAAATATTTACCTCAGTAAAGTATATTACCAATGATATATTAGGATTTACGGTTTAGGATTTAAGCGGGTTTATACATCATTGATACTGATTTGTTTTACATAGTTTAGGTATTTTTGAATTAATTGGGCATTTTTATATTGATTTCATCCCAACTTTCTACTATAACGTTGCTTTAGATATCTACTTTTAATTCTTAGTTCAATTCTTAATTGCATATTCTAAACTGGAATATTGTGTTAATAAATTATTTATGTTTTCGTAACTTCACATAATTACACGCTTGTCAAAGTTTTCATTGTGGGACAACTTTGATCAATTTATCAAACTACATTGATCTCGTGCTCTAACAAGTCGCGTTTAATTTCAATAGATGTTTGGTGAGAAATAAAAATCATAATCGAACCGCAAATTTGGTACGTATCATTTTATTGTTTTTATCCTTGTCTCGGTCATCATAAACAATGGTTCAAAATCGGATCTAGTTGCTTAGGAGGAAAGCCTTGTCGGTGCATATGAAAGTGGCATTCTCGCCCGACCCGACATCGAGAAAGGTTCCTAATGATCTTTTAACAATACCTCGAAAGATGACTAGTTCAAGATGCTGAACAACAAAGTTTGATTTTAGAAAAACAACATCATTATGGGAATGTACATGCGGTAGAAAAATTACGTCAATCCATTGAAATATGGTATGCCACAAGTGAATATTTGCGACAAGAAATGAATCCTAATTTTAGGATGACCGGCCTTTAATCCGTTCATATAATGTCTTTTTCGAGCTAGAGGAAATACACCACCGTGTCTTGTAGTGGCATAAGGAATTTGGTTCGTAGCTCTATGTTACTAGGGTTGGTTTCGGAGAAAGGACTTTCCCATGAGGCAACTCGTTACTTTAGGGTTAGCTCAGCGAGAACAAATAAGAAGAAATTAGATCTAACCAAATGGTTGTTCCAGAATCTAAGATTGCCGCTATCGACGAGCCGAGGTCGGGTGGAGTGGAAGAGACTAGCTTCAAATCAAATAAAATATTAGGGTGATTGATAACCAATAGTGTACCAAAATAATGTGTTTAGCTCAATTTTTTGTTGACTTTTTTTTCCCGTATTCCATTTGGTACTTGATAAATCAAAATTTGCAAAATAAAATAATAAAAAATAAATATTATACTCATAATTATAATTTTCTTAATTATTTTTTAAAATTTAGTACGTGAATAATACATAATCATACAAAAATAAGTAATATATACATAATAACATAAAAGTAAATTTGGTATGTGTTGAATTTTTTCTCGTTAAAATTCTCTTCACCATATGGTTTAAACTTATTTTTGTGATTAGTCTGTATTAAATAAGATAAATACATATATGTGCATATTTTTATTTTTTTTAAAAAAATTGATATGGAAAAGTGAAATTGCGCAAAGTTTAGATGACAAAATAAAATTATTAACAAAGTTCTGATAACAAAGTGGCATAACTTTTGTTTGAATTTTAGGCAAAAAACGATTTTCTTCTCACGTGGAGTACACGTGCTGGAATATTCGGAGAATATTTCACCGGCAATGGTCGTTGTAGGAAAAAGCGCAAAACTTGTGTAATCCGTATATTAAAATGTAAAGAAATATAGTTCATATGATAAAGTGTTAATGCATGGTGTTGGGGTTTAGTGTTTTTTCCGTTTCTTATTTTATTTTTAATCAAATGTAGGGGTGTAAATGGATCGAGTCGAGCCGAACACAAATGTTGTTCAAGCTTGTTTGAAATTTAATCGAGCTTCAAAATTTACTGTTTGAGCTTGGTTTGATTAATGTCAGTCGAGCTTGAACAAACTTTAGTCGAGCCGAACACGAATTGAGCTCAAGTAGCTTGATATTTTTACACATATTATGTTGTTCTTTTACTAATCGAGTCGAGCTCGAGCCAAGTTTTATATTTTATCGAACGAAAATTGTGTTGAAGTTTAGTTCGTTATCTTTACGAAACGAGCTTTTAACGATTGATCACGAAAATCAAGATCGAAAGAAATTGGATTTGATTTTCACCCTAATCAAATGAACACCCACACCCACCACCAATACCAAATGAGAGTTTCCAAAACAAACCCAAAACTTGAAGATAGAGTTAAGTATTGATAATAGCTATTTAATTCAAAAAACATATAATATATAAAACGAGAGAGTGGTGGGCCTGGGCTAGAACTCAGGAGAATAGTTGAAAAAAAGAGAGTGAGGCCCACTTTATAGTACTGTTTCCTGTTGGGGAAACCACTTCCATGAATCATAGCCTCGTCCCTCTTCCATTATTGGAATTGTTCGTCCGCACCACTAAAAAACATTAAAAAAAAAATGAAAGAATTAAAGAAAAAAGATTAATTGTCAGGAATTTTGTACGGGACGGTGTCAATTCGGCATAGAGTCGTGTTTGTGTTTGTGTTTGATTTTGGGTCATTTTGGATTATTTCAAAATAAATAAAAAAATTAAATAAAATATAAGATATTATGTCTTAAGACATTGGTAACACCGCGTGTTAGTCGTGTTCGTGTCCCAGGGATTTCTCGTGTTCGAGTTTCTCTCAATAATTATGGGTCGGTTAGGTATCGTGTTAACGTGTGTCGTGTCGGAATTGACACTCCTATAGATAACAATTTGTGTCGTGTTTGGATTCGGTGTATCGTGTCGAAACATAAAACTCATGTTATTTGTGTCGAGTTTCTCAACCATAACCCGACTTGTTTAATTATTTGCGTCGGACTTCTCAACCCTACTTTTGAGTCGACTCGAATAACTCATATATTTATATGTGTTATATGGGTTATATAAGTTAATATCAATTTGAAAGTTATTTAGACATTTTTTATACTTTTTACACTAATAATATATTTAATTAATCAAAAAATATTACAAAAATTAACATAATAACATCATAATCGGGTCAAAGGTTTAATCATGTTATTTCAAGTTAACTGTAACCCAATATGCTTATTATTCGTGTTATTCAAGTTCAACCCGATTCCGAGCTTAACCCGACAAGCCTTAATCTTAATGTTTTAAGTTTGTATCGTGTTAGAAATTACCGTCCCTATAATTATGTGGCGTGCAGTTTGAGAGGGCAGTTTCGGTATTTTATTTCACCAATGGAGTTGATATTAATTGGGGTCCAACTTTATGCAAATGTATTTTGTTTCCTTCTGAAAATGGGCCCATTCTCTGGCTCCTTCTTCCTCTTTCTTTTGAGGAATATTTAAAGCTTTTTACTGTTAATTGAATTAAAATAGTATGGTGTGTGTAAGTGTGTGATGTCAAGCATGTATCATTTTGATCTACGAATCTATCTATCAATCTATCCCAAGGTTGAGTTGGCTTTTTTGGCATTTGGTCTTTTATCTTTATGCTTCTATTCAAATTCACGCTCCAACGCTCCATTTTACATTGTGCATCTCACCTTCTCCCATCAATCACTTGAAAGTAAAAAAAAGGAAAAATTCACAATTAAAAGAATTACCATATTTGCATTCAAATATATTACCATATCTAAGCGAAAGCAGAATAAATTTTTTCTTTAAAATCTAAAAGAATTTCATTCATTTATAAGAAAAATTTACAACTGGTTATAATATCGAGTGGAATAATAATTGTAAGTCCTACAAAATCTCGTTAACTTATACACCTCTAGAATAAAAAGGTTTAAACCTAAACATATCTAATTTATCCATATAACCAGAATATGACAATGATTCAATGAATGCGTTGGATAAAATACGTCTAAAAAATTGATCCCGCATTTATGTATCATCATCTAATTAATTATCCGAATTTTGTGAAAGAAATTCCACATATGAAACAAATTTGTTTCGCTAGAAAAAAAAGTCATATATTAGTGGGGACAAAATTATTCTTGAAGAGAGACTAAAAGAATTGAAAGAAATAAAAAGAGAAAGAAAATGGAATAGTAGAAGCGGCTAGGGTTTCTTTGCAAAATCATGCTTTGAGTGAGTATAACCATCATACATTATATATAACACAATATTATTTTTGGGTTTAAGTTCTATTAAGGAAAATTGTTATTTAAGAGTGATTTGATGATAAAATTAATATTTTGACATTGTCTGGTCAAAATTACCATTTTAACCTTGTGTTGTCCGAAATTTTAACCATGTTTTTTTTTTGGATCTCGGCCCACTGAACCCAAAGACCGGTCCGGGTCGCCTCGAACATTCCACCATAGATGAGGGCACGAGGCAAACTAGAGGCCCGACATTACACGTGTATAAAAGATCCTCATAACATGGTGAACAATACTATAAATACGGTTCATAAATTCATATAAAAGGGTAACATATAGTTATTACTAAATTACTTCGTTTTTTAGTTTCTAAGTTCCTAATAACCAGATCTGACGTAAGTATTAGAGAAACTTAGTTGGAGTACGTCCAAATTAGCCTAATGTGTATTCTATTTTAGGTACCTACGAACATAGTACTTCACCTTGCTAGACCGCAACACGAGGTCGACTATATCTGATTTCTTACCCAAATCATGATTAATTAATTTTACAAACTTTTTCTAAATTGTAGGCAAGTTAAAAATAGACAATCATCAAAAAAAGAAAAAAAAAGTTAAAAATAGATAAGGGGTACATTATTACATATTAAAAGTTGTTCGAATAAAAGAAGGTTGATGAGCTATGGAGCATTGCTAGTAGGGGTAACCAAATGGAACTGAAACCGGGTTCTAAACCATAACTGAAATCGTGGTCAATGGTTCCGATATCGTAACCGTGGTTAACGGTTTTAAAACCGAAACCGAATCGTGCTAACGATTCTAAAACGGAACCAAAAATCATGTAGGCCGATTTTGGTTCCGGTTCTTAGGTCTCAAAAATCGTGAAACCGACAGTTATAATCGTCAGTTAGAAGAAAATACATGCTAGAAGAAAATGTTAAATTTTTATTATGATATTTTATTTTCGTAGTAAATGACACACATTTTATACCAAATTTTATAAGCGAACTACACGAACTTTGATTCTTCTATACTCGATAAGTATATATAGATAGTTTAATATTATTATTAATATTAAGTATAAAACTTTATTGAATATTAAGTCCAAGTCTTTTTTTTTTTCTTTTTTTAACTAAAATTGATAAACTATTTTAGGAAATAAAAAAATTATCAAAAAATAAACAAACGGTTCCAATTTTACCGGAATCGGAACCGTGGAGGAACCAGATCCCGAACCAGACTGGAACCGCCGGTTCCAATTTTGGGACCAGAACCGTGTGGCAATAGTTTCGGTCCCATTTCCTTCAAAATGAGGAACCGAAACTGGCAATTTTGGAACCGGAATCGGCAAATCTAGAACTGTGGTCACCCCTAATTGCTAGGTTAAAATTAAAATGTGAATTCAATCAACTACAATTTAATATTCATTTGCCTTGATTTCCTATTTTTCTTGCCTATAGCTGAGTGACTTGTTAAAACATTTGAGAATTTGATTTTCCAAAAGAAGTTCTAAATTTTAATTATTTCTGTTCTATTCCTATTAATTATTAAACAAAAAGTTAATAAAAAAAAAATTCATTAGAATAAATAACTCATCTAATATATAACATCCAATTTGCATTAATAATCTTAAACACAGACCACTTGGCCACTTGGGGTAACACTGGATATTTGTTTCCCGTTTAATTCCCAATCTAAGAATTAAAAACATTAACATCTAACTACAATCTTATCAAAACCACGAGTTTGTAACTCAAGTGATATCGTTAACCATTTGTAAGAATGTTGATCAGGGTTCGAACTCTATATCTTTCTGTTTCATTGAAATTTATCCCCTCCTCTGCAACCACTACTCCCAACTTATTAAAAAAAATTACAATCTAATCAAAAAATAAATTAATTTAGGAAATGAACAAGAAAATGTCAACAATGATCAATGATGGTCAAAACCTCTATATAATTTCCAATGAAATTATTAAACAATATCTCCACCAACTATACCTTGCAAGTTGCAAATGCTTACCTATAGTTTTATTGTAAAAGGACAGAACTTGACAATAAGAGTGATAAGGGCAAAAAATTGTCTGGGCCGACCTGACCAGGCTTATGACATTGGGCCGACCTGGAAAGACCCATCTTGGGCTGATTTGTTAAGCATTAAGCATTGGCCGATCCGTGAGGGTTACGATATAGAGGATCTTCTAAGGCTTATGAGTATTGGGCGACCACCGAGCCCATAGGTGGGAGGCCTATCATATTGGGCCGACCTGTGAAGGCCCGGGTACGAGCGGCTGTAGGGATGTTTATCGGGCCGATCTGTGTAAGGTCCGTTGTATTAAACCGACCTGTAGAGCCCTGCACGGCTAAAGGCGATCTGTTGTTGACCTGTTGTATTCTATAAGGACTTCGGGGGGTACAGTTCAGCTCGGCTCAAAAGACGTATGAGGCACTGAGGATGCCTTGGAGAATTACAGGGGCTTTATATCAATACATTGGGCCGAGGTGTTTTGAAACAGTCGGAGCTATGGTCTTACGGGCGTAAAATTGGGATTTTTAAGAGATCCGATCCTAATCTAATGATGACTCGACACCAAATCGTAATGGAATCCCGGATTTTACGGAAACCCTAATCCTAGCTAAGGTATAAAAGGCCCAAGCCCAGGTTCATTCTAACCTAATCTCATTTTTTACTGTTACATTGATTTTTTCTCTCTCTAGCCTTTGCTTCCTTTCCAAGATACTGACTTAAGCATCGGAGAGGGTACGCCGGAGCCCCTCCCCCCTTTGTGAGTTTCATGGTGGACTTCATCTTGGAAGGTGATCGGTGAAGAGAGGTCGTTTTGGGAGAAACCAAGTGGCGCCGTCTATGGGAAACATTGAGCGAGACGTGAGATTCGAGTTTTGGCTATGGAGGATGTTAGGAGAAACCTGGAAGATGATCTGAACCGTACGCCGCTGGGAGATACTCCAGCGTAGTCACGCAGAGGAGGATGTTCGACCTCCACCCCCACCACCCCGGTGGACGGCGGAGGCGCGGGTGCGAGGACGGGAACGGATGGGACGACGCGCTATGTCCGGGGAGTATAGATTTGGGCCCAATGTTCTTTGAACAATTGGGTGGTTTCATCACGAGAGTGGAGTAAACGGTTGAAAGACGCTTGAGGGAGATGCTTCCGCCACGCTCCGCCGTGGTCCCCCTCCCCCTCCTCCTGTGATTCCCCCCTCGGTGGTCCCTCCTCCTGTGGTCCTCCGGAGTTGGGAGAAAGAGGTCGCGGCAAGCGATGGCGGAGGAAGTGCATTCATCAGGCGGAGCATGTGTCCGAGACCAGGGGCGTCGAATCGGATGGATGATCTCCATCGTGAGTGCGGGATATTCGGAGGAGAGTGGGTTTGGAGTGCCGGGGCGGGCTGCGATTCGGGTGAGGAGGGGAACTCCTTTCTCGAGATGAGGTGATGGCGATTTAGCTCCCGCCTCATACCGAGCTCGAGCTTGAATATGATGGTACGACGGTCAGGTGGACCATCTCTGCCATTTTGAGAATCTTTGTTTTGCTACACAAAGTTCACGGATGGCGTGATGTGTAGAGTTTTTCCTACCACTTTGACGAAATCGGCTCAAGAATGGTTTAGCCGCTTGCCCTGGGCTCCATTCGAAATTTTGATGACTTGACTCGGCTTTCCTTAATCGATTCACGAGTTGCCGTAAGTACCAAAAGGCGCCCGACCTGTTTAGCATCAAACGAGAGAGAAGGGGAGGGACTTCGAGCTATATTCGAGAGGTTTACCGCGGCAAAGTTGGAGGTGTCGTCGGCAAGTCCGAAATTTTGGCCAATGCCCAAGCTCGGGGCCTGAAGGATGGGGAGTTCTTTGAATCATTAGTAATAGAGCCTCGCTAAGACATTCGACGAGTACATTAGCTCGGGCGAGAAATATATTAACTCGGAAGAGGCGAGAAAAATGAAGAGAGAGGAAGGAGAGAAGAGAAGAGATAGGCGAGAGGATCGGGAGGACAAGGGACCTCGAGAAGAAGCTAAGGTCCGAGGCGATGGGAGGAAGGCGAGGTTTGAGAAGTATACGCTTTGGGTACATCCTCGGGCGAGTGTTTTGTAGCTATTGAGAGGCATCCCGACCGAGGTGGCCAAAGCGCACGCAGAGGCACCGATAAAGCGCGAAATGTAAGGAATTTTGTAGATTTCACAATGAGTATAGGCACACAATGATCGGTGCACACACTTGAGGGATGAGATCGGCGGCTCATTCAGCAGTCACCTTAGGGAATTTGTGTACATCGACAAAAAGGAGAAAAAAGGAAAGTATAAGAGGGATAACTGGGGATACCATCAACCTCGTCGGGAGTTGGAGCGTAGGGGGAGGAAAGGGAGGAGCTACCTCCACCTCCGCCCCCACCTCGGCGAGAGGTCATCCAGATGATTGTTGGAGGGCCGGCAGAAGGGGATTCGAGGCGAGCTCGGAAAAATTATGTGAGAGCAGCAGCACCAGATCGGGTGCAAGAGCAGTTGAAGGTGGAGCAGGTTGGGCCGGGGCCGAGTATACAATTCAGACCGGAGGATTGCAAGGGTATCGTGACACCTCACAGCGATGCTCTTGTGATCACAGCGACGATCTCCAATTATGATGTGCAACGAGTATTTGTGGATACAGGGAGCTCAGCGAGATATCATATTCTATGATTGCTATAGGAAGATGGACCTCGGAGTCGGCTTGGAGGCGGTGGACACGGCGTTGGTCGGATTCGGCTGGAGGGATGATCCAACCAATAGGTATGATTACTTTACATGTCTCTTTGGGTAAGAGCTGTAATCGTAAACTAGAATAATTCAATTTTTGATAGTTGATGCACCATCCTCCTATAATGTTATGTTGGGTAGACCGGCACTAAATGCTTTCCAAGTTGTGGTGTCGGTATACCATCTGAAAATGAAGTTTCCTGTGGGAGAGAAAGTAGGTGAGGTCGGTGGTGATCAGTATATGGCTAGAAAATTGTATGTAGAAAGTATTCAGAAGGCAGAAAGGGGGAGTGCTTTTGATGATGACAGAAACAAAGACAAGTTGATTAGGTTGGACGAGCCGGTGGAGCACGTCCAACCTAATGAGGAAATGATGATGGTCGAGCTGGTGCCAGGTAACCCTCAGAAGGTCACCAAGGTCGGGAAGGAGTTGCACGATGAACCGAGGGATGAGCCGGTGGAGTTTCTAAGGAGTAATGTGGATGTATTTGCTTGGACAACAGAAGACCTGGTGGGGATTGATCCGAGCATTGTTGAACATAGGCTTAATGTTAATCCGTCATAAAAGCCGGTGAAGCAAAAGAAAAGGAATTTCGGCCCTAAGAAGGATGCTATAATTCGGGCGGAGGTGCAAAAAGGTTGTTGAAAGCGGGGCATCAAAGAAATCCGATTTCGAATGGCTATCTAATGCGATATTGGTTTGAAAAGAGGATGATTGGCGCATGTGTGGGACTTTAGGGATTTGAATCGTGCTTGCCCTAAGGATTACTACCCATTACCCCGAATTGATCACCGGTGGATTCGACGTTGGGGTGTGAACCGCTTAGTATGATGGATGCGTCGCAAGGATATCATCGAATCAGGCTAAGCGAGAAGACCAAAAAAGGTGTGCTTCACCACCTCTTTTGGTACCTTCATTATGTAGTAATGCCGTTCGGATTGAAGAATGCGGGAGCTACATACCGAGGTTGGTGGATAAGATGTTTGGGGAACTCGGCGAACAATGGAACATGGAGGTGTCGTGGATGATATCTTTGGTCAAAAGTATAAAGGTTGTGGATCATGTGCGTGACCTAGTTGAAATGTTCGACACCTTGAGGAAGTATAGAATGAAGCTGAACCCCAAGAAGTGTGCCTTTGGGGTCAGGTCGGGAAAGTTTCTAGGGTACATGGTAACGGAGAAAGGAATAGAGGCCAACTCGGAGAAGGTCGGGGCCATCGAGAGATGGCACCGCCTCGGGATGCCAAAGATGTGCGGTGTTTAACGACTCGGCTAAGCGCTGAATCGCTTTATTTCGCGCCTCGCGAGGAGTTTGCCCTTCTTCAAGGTCTTGAGAAAGGCCAAAAAGTTTGTTTGGGATGAGGAGTGCCAAAAGGCCTTCGAGGACTTGAAAAAATATTTGGGCTGATCTGTCGCTACTAACTAAGTCATGTTGCCGGTGAGCCCTTATACCTCTATCTTTCGGTAGGAGGCGGGGGGTTATACGGTCTTGATCGGGGAGAGAGATTGGTTCGAGGCGGTGTACTATGTTAGTAAAGTTTTGAGAATCCGAGCTTCGGTATCGCGGAGATCGAGAAAGCGGTTTGGCACTTGTGGTGATCATGAGAGACTTGGCCGTATTTCCTTTCGCATAAGGTAATCATCCGAACTAATCTTCCGTTGAGAAATGTGATGAGTAAGCCCGAGGTAGCGGGAGATTAGTGAAGTGGGCTATTGAGCTAAGTGAGTATGATATTGAATTCGAGAACGGATCGGCCATTAAAGCTCGAGGCTTTGGCGGACTTTGTTCAAGAATCAACAAGGTATGATAAGCGAAGAGAAGGAACTTGGGTGATTTATGTGGATGGTTGAAAGAGGGAGCTCGTGATGTGGTCTTTGTATTGTCTTGATCAGCCCACAAGGGATCAAAAATGACTTTCTTTGTGAGGTTGGAGTTCAAGCTATCTAATAATGAGGCGGAGTATGAAGCATTCATCGAGGAAATGCAAATGGCCATTGAGATGGGGTCATTAGGATGGTGGTTTACATGGACTCTCGGCTCGTCCATAAACAGGTTATGGGAGAGTTCGAGGTTAGGGAAGAGAGGATGAAGAGGTATGTTGAAGCATACCGAGCTTTGGAAGGAAAGTGAAATAAATCAAGATATGTCGGGTCCCAAGGAAGGAGAATGGTCGGGCGGATTTTACGGCAAAAATGGCCGATTCGGCCTTGGAAAATCAAGCTAAACAGATCACATATTTGGTGGCAAAAGAAAGCGCACTAGGGTTGGAGGTTGGAGAGATTGAGGAGAAAGAGGATTGGAGGTCGGCTATCATAGCTTATCTAAAAGAAGGGTCTTACCAACGGTGGCGTGAAGCGGCTCGGTGAAAATTCGGGCGACACGTTTTGCATTATCGGGGACAAGTTATATTAGATAGGCTTTTCTATGCCTTTGCCGAGGTGTTTGAGTGGAGAAGAGGGTACATATGTCTTGAGAGAGATACATGAGGTTGTTGTGGGAATCACATGGGAGCAAGGATTTTGATGAAGAAGGTCCTTGGAAGCGGGTATTTTTGGCCTTACCGAAGGGGAAGCAAAAAGTTGGTGAGAGCATGTGAAAAATGTCGATCCATGCACCTTTGATACATCGGCCGTGGAGGAGCTCATGACGATGAGTTCGGCATGTCCATTTGCAAAGTGGGGAATTGATATTGTTGGTCCTTTTCCTCCGAACTTGGTCGAGAGGAAATTCTTGATTGTGGCAATCGACTATTTTAGCAAGTGGGTGGAGGCGAACCCTTGCTAAGATAAATGAGGATGCGATAATGAAATTTATTTGGCAAAACATAGTGTGTCGGTATGGAACGCCTCGGATCTTGATATCGAGATAATGGAACGCGATTTGCGGGCGAAAATCCGAGCTTGGTGTGAGGAATGAAGATCAAGAAAAACTTCACGTCGGTGGCTCACCCACGAGCCAATGGGCGGTGGAAGTTACTAATGAGAATTCTTGTCCAAGGATTGAAAGCTCGGGAAAGCGGGAGGAGCGTGGGTTCGAGAGCTCGGCTCGGTCTTTGTGGGCTTATCGAACTAATCCGAAGGAGGCAAATCGGCGAGCTCCGTTCGGTTTGGTGTATGGCATGGATCTGTGATACCGACAGAGATCGGGATGGAAACACATCGGGTTCAAAATTTCGATGAAAATACTAATGAGCTGTTGATTCGAGAGGCATTGGATACGATAAATGAGAAAAGGGAGATGGCATTTTTGCAGATGGAAAAGACACGAGGAAGGATCAAAGCAACCTATGACAAGAAAGTAAAGAAAAAGGCCTTGGTCGGTGACTTAGTTTTGAGAAGGTCGATCTTTAGTAAGAATAAAGGGAAACTGGATGCGACCGGGAAGGACCACCGGGTAGTGAAGGTCTTTGGCGGGGAGGTGCGTCTGAGTTGGAAGAGATCGGAGGTCGAAAGCTCCCGAGGCTTGGAACATTGCAATTTGAAGAAATATCATTCCTAGAATAGAGAAATATCGATGTAATCAATCCACTCGTTTTGAATGAAATGATCCGCCGCCATACATTGTGAGTTCGGAAAGTGAAAATGACAAAAAGTGATAAGTATTTGGAGCTCGGCTCGAGCTAGTCTTCAAATACTTGGGGCCACGAGCCATGCGAGGAGCTCGGCTCGAGCCGACTTCCTTGATGAATCGACAAGTATTTGGGCTCGGCTCGAGCTAGTCTCAAATACTTGGGGCCACGAGCCATGAGAGGAGCTCGGCTCGAGCCGAACTTCCTTTGATGAAATCGACAAGTATTTGGAGCTCGGCTCGAGCTAGTCTCAAATACTTGGGGCCATGAGGCCATGCGAGGAGCTCGGCTCAAGCCGGCTTCCTTGATGAAATCGACAAGTATTTGGAGCTCGGCTCGAGCTAGTCTCCAAATACTTGGGGCCACGAGCCATGCGAGGAGCTCGGCTCGAGCCGCTTCTTTGATAAAGCCGACAAGTATTTGGAGCTCGGCTCGAACTAGTCTCCAAATACTTGGGGCCACGAGCCATGCGAGGAGCTCGGCTCGAGCCGAACTTCCTTTGATGAAATCGACAAGTATTTGGGCTCGGCCAAGCTAGTCTCCAAATACTTGGGGCCACGAGGCCATGCGAGGAGCTCGGCTCGAGCCGCTTCCTGATGAAATCGACAAGTATTTGGAGCTCACCAGCTATTCTCCAAATACTTGGGGCAACAAGACCATGCGAGGAGCTCGGCTCGAGCCAGAACTTCCTTTGATGAAACGACAAGTATTTGGAGCTCACTCGAGCTATTCTCCAAATACTTGGGGCCACGAGAGCACAATATGCCAATCGTTTTTGTAAAATATATATATATATATATAATACTGACCCATTTGTACTTTACAAGCCCGAACTATGGTGAAAGTAAATAATAGACAAGAGATCGAGAAAATGAAAGTACGAAGAAACTTCATTGTAGGTCCCAAGGGTGTAAGTGTAAGGTTTAGAAGGGGGTTGAATAAACCTTACCAAATTTTCGATTTAGTCCTTTTAAATCTACGAGTTGATTCTACACAATTTGTGTCCTTGATGGACAGTCGAATTAGTCACTCAAGAGAGTTAATCTCTCAACACTCAACTGGTGAAATTTGTTGATGGAGTAACTCAAATTGGGCTATAATTTAACTCAACTATGGTTTTATTTTTTATTGGAAGACTTAACACCCTTAAGTTTGATTAAGCAAAATTTTAGAGCTTGATTTAGTACTTATAATTTTATCAAATGGATAGCAAATTTATCGTGAGATATAAACATTAAAAGTGCGAGAATTTAAATCTTTGAAATGTAAATGACACAAGAAAGTTTTTATAGAGGTTCGAAGATGGGGTAATTCTTCTACTCCTCTCTTCTCCAACTCATGGAGGAATCCACTAGGTAATGATCATTTACAAAGTGGTAACATCCGAGATACAAGTCTTGATCACAACGGCCGACTTGATCCTTTGGGACTCGATGCAGAGACGCCTTGATCACTCGGGGCTTCCGTGCGACTCGAGAACTTCTTCACAGGCATTTGCCTTGCTACTACTGACTCACTTGCTTAAGCTCTTTGGATTTGATCACGAAGCCCTCCAAAAGCTTAAGACTTGGTTCAACCTTGAACTTTTCTACAATCCTTCCCGGAATGTAGACCCCTTGTTTTCATATTTTCCTCTTCAACGATTGAAGTTCTCTTTCCTTCACGGTAAGTGTTGGATTGATGTACTTGAAATGTAGGCTTGAGGATTGAGAATGTTTCGATTTTAATAAGCTTGTATATCTCACGTGTGTGTCATTCATATATCTCAAACAAACTCCTCGGCCTTTTATAGTGAACTTTCAAAAATTTGCCCGTTGAAGAGATAGGCTTATTTTTGAAAGTCACTTTGCGTCGTTGGCTTACTGATCCTTGGAATTGCCATTTCCTCGTATGAATTGTTCTTTCACCTTTTTTGAGTTCGACACGGTGTAGTGCTTCCCATTGTTCATTCCTTTTGCACGCCAGGGGTGAGCACTCCAAGAAAGGTGGTATGGAGATATTACTTGTTTAAGTAAATCTCTTGATTTAAATGCAACGGTTCTTTTTACTGATTATCTCGACTTATTGCATTTCCTTGCTTTCCCCAGGTGACTTAGAGTCGACTTCCAATCATGGATGACTCTTGTCACTTCAACTTGAGACTTGGCTTTTCTTGAGTTGACTTGATTGATGCTCCACTCACCGCATATCACTTTGCTTTTCGATAGAGTTCTGTCTACTCTTCTTTGCCACATTCAAATTTGTTTCACGGCAAGGTCTTCCTTCCGGTCTTGGTGTCTTCTTGCATGTTAGGCGTAGGCGACTTAACTCGGCTTGCGGCTCTAATTGTTACAATACATTTCTGACAAGAATTGGGGTGCCAACTTTCTATTCTAAGTTTTACATGGCATTCATCAAAATCTAAACAATAAAATTCCTAACAATTTCCCCCTTTTTGATGATGCCAAAACTTAAATCATTCAAAAATGCAAACAAAAAGATACATACTGAGATAGTGTATTGACATAGAATGTATGTGCGAGAATAGATCTATTTATTGATCATATCATTCATGTTCTTTTACACAATGTTTTTTACAAGGTGTATCGAGCACATATTTGTCTTCACAAAAAATAAAGAATTTATACCTTTATTACGGAAGACTTACATTGTATGTATTTACATAATAAAATACACGAAGGGTTGGGCAAAGAACACTTCATCTCCTTCGTTGTCTCCTTCTTTCATCTTGTTCAAAGATCTTCTTCTCTTCTTCTCTTTTTCTCGTGCGTCAAATTGCGCTTCTTTTCTTCTTCTCATATGCTTTCTGGCGGCTTCATCTTTTCTTATTCTTTCTGTCTCTCTCTCCATACATAGCCGAGTTTGTCTCTTGTTTTCTTCTTCTATTCTTTTTGCATACTCGGCGTTGTTTTTAGCCACTTTCAAATTTGCCACTTGGTCAAGCCCGGTGATGAGATCACTCCTTTCTTCCCTGGATCTACGTATTCAATATTCTTGGGCGAGAGGCCTGGTCAAGCTTCTTCCTCCACTCATCGCTTCTTCCTCTACCTCTACCTGGGCGTATCTTGGGGTCTTCTTCTTTCAAATGAGTGACAGTGAGTGGCCAGCCAGAGTATTGCCGGTTGTCTGTGCTGTCGGCTTCTTCACATAATGTGAGACCCTTTTCCCGATCTGGTCCCAAGCTTGAGCCATAGACATATTTGCAAAGTATCCCTCGGACTCGGCGTTTTAAATTCATCGACCGATCGTGGCTCTGTCCCGACATCCGAGATGGCATAGGTGTCTCTGTCTCTCGGAATGCCTCCGTGTTCTTTCAAGATGTTCATCACCCTGGCATCCATTCTTCCTTCCACTTCCTTCATCCCCGCTTCAATTGATTTTCTCTTTTCGGCCATAGATACGTGAGTGTTGGAGTGGCGAGTCACCGGGAGTTCTTTGCTTATAATGTCACCGTGTGAGGACCTTGTTGGGGTTTGTGCAATCATCAATGTCACATCTGTTGATCCTTCCCCCTCAACATGCTTTCCTTTCTTCTGTTTCAAGACTTCCTCGGTGATTTTCCCTTCTCACCGCTCCTTTCTTTTCGGCTTTAAACCCCCGATTTTCTTTGCTTTAAGGTATTCCTCTTCCCCCTTTTTGGCATCATCAAAGGATAGAGGAACCCCAGGAGAACATCTTTGGCAAGCATGAAGTCGAGTCTTCGATGGTTGAGTTACGCTTCAAGTCATTTGTGTTGTATGCATCCCGGAATTGGTCGAGTAGCGTTGGATTCTGCTTTGAAATCGACTTCATCTCAGCCATGAGAAGGCCGAATTTTCTTGTCATGTGTTCTTCCAAATGTTGTAGATCATTTGTATGTTGCTCACGCAGCTGACTTGATCTCGCGTGTGAGCTTCATGCATATGCTCAATGTGTTCTCTCGGCTTTGTCTTTGCATCGGTATTTTCACTCTCCACACCACTTGTTGAACAATTGTCCAAGTATCTCACTGTTCCACACGCATTGTTTCTTCTTTGTTGCCACCATTCCTTATCCGAATCTGTTATGCCTCTTAAATCGGTTGTAAGGGTGGCATCTCTTTTGTCGATCGCATGTCCAAAGAGGCTGATGCCTCTCCATCCTTTCAACCTCGGAAAGAGTGCCTTGAACACTTCTCGAACTTGGTGATTCTTCATTCTTTGTTGATGGCCATACAAAGACATCGAAATCATAATCACCGGAACAATGGTGTCACGATGGAAGAAAAAAGGTGGTTTGTAATAAGCGTGCTTGTTCGTTTCGACTCTTCGTGGAGTTACGTATCTCCAAAGTGAGAAAGGGAAAGATTCTACAAAAGATTCATCACCGCCAACTGGGATCTGCTTCGATGATGAGCGGTGCGCGTGAAATTCTTTTGGGAATCGATCTGCTGCAGGCTTGAGGAGCCTGGCGGTGGTCTCTTGTTCACTGGGTTCATTGTGAAGTAGACCCGAGCTTGCGAGCCTCAACTGTCTTAATGCTTCGTTGGTCTCAAATGATTTCTCCATTTCAGAGATGGCGGTCCTCGGCCTTATCGAAGCATCATCGGACGATGATGAGATTTCCATTGGTGGCTCATCATCAAAATTAAAGGTTTGTGAGTAGTCTTGGGATCGACTTGCTCGTGCTTGGAACATCCGCAATGAGTCTTTTGGATTTGTCATGGGGATGACTCAAACTTCTTCGCCTTCCGATCCCGGAAAAGTGACATCGGGGTTGTCCTGGGAATCATGAAGTGCGGCCGATCTCCTTCTCGAGATGGGTCGATGATACCAGGAGGATGTTCTCTACTTCAGCTGCTTTACCCCCGGAAGTCTCAACCTCCCGTGGGCCTTCATTTCCTCCAGCGCTCTCTTTCTCTGCGAGGCCTAGTCCTCCCTTTCGGCGTGTCATTGTCTTAGGGTCTTCTACAGATGGCATCCATTGGAGTCTCAACCCCATGGATTGCACTTTCATCGCCAGTGTTAACTCCCAGTGGCATTCCTTCCTCAGGCCTCGGCTGCATCGGCGGCGTCATTAGCCTTCGTGAGCGGTTGGCACCTCACCGAGACAGTCTCAATCGTCTGGAGCTTCGTTGATGGCAACTTGCTGTTCTTTCTTGCGTTTGAATTTTCTCTACTTCGCCTCCTGCATTCTTTGTGGAGTCATCTGCGACATCCTCCGACCTTTGCTGCGAGTGGAGTTTCCCCCTCGGGCGCACCAACCGAGTGACTTGGAATGGGGTCACTCGTCTCCAAGCTCCCGGCTGTTTCGATTGATTGCTCAGCCGTTGGGGCGGTGGTAGCACACCTTCAATAGGGGTTGGCTCAACTGGGGTCCCCACTATCCCGGTTTCATCGCCATCTCCCTTATTGCCTTCTTCTCGAGTGAGTAGGGAAGTGGTAGCGGCAACAACGGTGGCTATTTGTTGAACCACTCTCATTGGATCGATTTCGGTGTGTTCGAGGACTCTCCTGGTCCTCCATTAATCTTTGCTCGTGAAGGATTCTTGATTAATGTGCAATGCTTGCTTTGCATTTGCAACTCTTCTCGTGGCGCGGACATTCTCAGTTCCTCGCCACCGCATCGGAGAAGACATCAAGGAGAGGGTGTGTGTGTTACGTGGTGCCGGAGATAGGGCGGTGCTTGCCTTCTCACGTGCTTCGGCTTCTTCGACTTGTTTTTCTCTCTCCTTGTCCTTGTAGATCTGCACTTTACGTGCGATTGTCTTCATCCGTTTGGAAGACAAATAGTTAATCGAAGGAAATTTAGCGAGTTCATCTTCTTCTTCTATGAACTCGTGTCGTTGGAACTGTTCCTTGACTTGCTCAACTTCCATTTCCTCCACTCACGCAGACGATTTTGGATGTCCGGGTAAGGTGGAGATAGGATCATTACATCACTATCCGCTCCGCAGTTCTTCTTGTGCTTCACCGGTGAGCTACGATTGTATCTTCGGGTTGCTCTGGCGATCGCCTTGTGAGACTTGGCTGTTTCATCAACTATATCCGGAGACTATACTTCTCCGATAGTCTCCCAGATTTTGTGCTAGCCGAGTAACCGACTCACCGGTTTCTCCTGTTCGACGCTTGACAAGTCTTCTTCGTCTCTAGTTTGTACGAGAGGATTTACGGTTCGAGAGGCGTGTCCTCTAAGTCTTGGCGGCGATGGGGCGTCTTGGCCGGTGTCTCATTTAGGAGGCGCCGTCTTGGTTTGTCGATTCTCCTCCTTTTGACGATCGGAGAAAGGTATTTGTGAGTCCTTCTCGACCATTGCTGCGACGGCAGGAGACACGGCTTTGGGGCGGTGACTCTGCTGCGGGGCGGGAGCATGTTTGGTTTTCTTTCTTTGCGGGGCGCGGCTTCAGCCGCAGGGCGCTTTCTTCTTGGTGGAGAGGAAGCATTTGTATCTTGAGGTCACCGATTCCCCCTCACTGGTGTCGGCTCTATTGGCGTAAGCTCGCTTCAGAGCGCTTGAGAGGTTAGCTCAACATTCTCTTGTTAACATGGAAAGCCTTCCCATGCCTAAGAGGGACTCCTTTCACCTCCAATAGCGGCCAATCACCAGGCCATATCCCGAGATCCTCCAAATGTGCCATCTTCTTTGAAGGACTTGTTCCCACGTTACGATGTCTGCTGTAGACAAACTCACCATTTATCTTCTTTTCTTCGATGATTACATCCATTACAATCGGCTTTGCCTTTGTGATTGGTCAAAGTCGCCAAATTTGATGTCGATACATTTGGCAACTATGTCCAACAATTTGTGATAATCCTCCTTGGCCATCTCTTGTTTGTTGTGTATATTATTTTATCAAAGCAAAGTCGGACTTGGCTATTTCTTTCCATGCGTCGGCCAAGTTTACATCACCTCTTTAATCTCGGATGCTCCTTCTGGCGGTAGTGAGCAATATTGACCAAATCCTTGGCGGTGATAGTCACCGCTTCCCATGAACAGATGACTTGATTCCTTCATCGTGAATCTCGGCATTCACGTAGAATTATGCGACCTCCTCCATATAGGTCATCGGATATTCTAGCGTTAGAAAGCGGTTTTAGTCCGGGCGTTTCCAACTTCTCGATTTTCTTCACTAGGGTGTCATCGGACCCTGTTTCACCATTCCGCCGAAATCCACCGTCGAACCCGGTGTGGATTTGCTTTCCTAACTTGGTAAAGTCATAAGTTGGTGCCATTTCTCGATTGTATCAAGGAAAACTTCGAGAAATTTGATTTGAAGGTTGATAGGGTTTCGAGAGTATTTTGCCTTTGACTTTTGAGAGAAAGAGATGAACAGTTTTAGAAGTGTGAGAGAGAAAGCGGACGAAAATGGTTTAAATATGGTTTATGAAAGGATGTGCGGGCGGTTTTGAATTGTGATCGAAATCAACGGCTTGGATTTCGCACGCCAATTGAGCATTTCATGTCTCGTATTTAATGCGGCAGCATTTATATCCAATCATAAACTTGGTGTGCGGCTTTATGTCCAGCACATCATTATTATCTTTGATGTGTTCCTTAAAACATTCCCGCTTAGTCAAAAACGATTGCGTTTTTGTCACTTTGCTCATAAGTCATTCAAATTATCTCTTAGTTGATTTAACTCTACTTCTCACGATTCTCTTAGCGACTCGGCTATCGGTCACCGACTCGGTGTAGTTGTCTTTCCGATACAATCGATTTCTTGAGTGATTTACTTTTTGCTCTTTTTCTCCCTTTTCTTTCCATTTCTCTTCTTTGATTTGTCCAGTGTCGATTCGGCTCAATTAGCCCCAACTCATGCTTGAGTTCTTCAAATCTTGACTCACATAATGGTTTTGTGAAGATGTCGGCTAGTTGTTTATCGGTTGAGATATATTCCAGGATGATGTCCTTCTTTTCAACATGATCTCTTATGAAGTGATATCGACATCAATATGTTTTGTTCTTGAGTGCAACACGGGATTTTGAGTGATTGCAATTGCACTTGTGTTATCACACATGATTGGAATTTCTTTTTCTTCAACTTTATAATCTCTCACCTTTGTCTCATCCATAGGACTTGGGCACAACAAATAAATGCCGTAGCTATGTATTCGCCCTCACCATTTGTAGAGGTGGCTATTGAGTTTTGCTTCTTGCTAAACCAGGGAAATTAGTCTGTTTCTAGCATTTGACATGTGCCTGAAGTGCTCTTCCTGTCCACTCTGCATCCATAGATCGAGAATCAATAGCCAATTAGCTTGAATCCACCTTCCTTTGGATACCATAGGCCTACTTCTTGGCTTCCTTTCAAGTATCTCGATTTCTCTTAGCCTTTGTCATATGGCTCTCTTTTGGAGCAGATTGAAATCTTGCACATACACCTACAAAGAAAAGTGATGTCCGGCACGCTAGTGAGATAGAGCAATGATCCAATAAGTGCTCAGATCTTGTTTGATCTACTGAGCTTGCCATCGGCATCCATGTCCATTTTGGTGATGTGTTCATTGGTATTTTTACACAAGACTTCTCCTCCATACCAAACTTCTTCATTAAATCTCCGTGTATTTTGTTTGACTTATGAAGGTTCCATCCTTGATTGTTTCACTTGAAGTCCAAGGAAGAATGTCGGTTCTCCCATCATGCTCATTTCAAATTTACTTTGCATGAGGTTTGAAAATTTTTCACACAGCGACTCTTTGTTAGTGGATCCAAAAATGATGTCATCCACATATATTTGAACAAGCGGTATGCTCTTCTTGTCTTGAATTAAGAAAAGTGTTCTATCTACTTTTCCTTTAGTGAATCCATTTTCAGTTAGGAATTGTGACAGGGTATCATACCATGCTCTGGGTGCCTGTTTCAATCCGTACAGGGCTTTCTTGAGTTTGTATACCTTGTCTCCAAGAGTCTTCTGCTCAAATCCTAGAGGTTGTTCAACATACACTTCTTCTTCCAATAAACCATTTAGGAATGCACTTTTTACATCCATTTGATATACAATGAAATTCTTGTGAGCTGCATAGGCAAGAAACATCCTTATAGCTTCCAATCTTGCTACAGGAGCAAATGTTTCATCAAAATCTATCCCTTCTTCTTGGCAATATCCTTTGGCTACCAATCTTGCTTTGTTTCTTACCACAGAGCCTCCCTTGTTCATTTTATTTACGAATACCCATTTGGTGCCAATAACATTTTGATGCATGGGTCTTTGCACTAATTCCCACACTTTATTCCTTTCAAACCGATTCACTCTTCTTGCATAGCTTGAATCCAATGTGTGTCATCCAATGCTTGTGACACATCTTTTGGCTCTATTTGCGAGATGAAGCATGTGAACATAGCTTCTTGTTGAGTTCGATCTTGTCTTGACACCTTCTCTTATATCTCCAATGACAAGTTCTCGTGGATGGTCTCTCGGCCATCTTACATCGAGTTGGAGTAAGTTAGCCGGATTGATCGACTTGCGGTTTGGGTTCTTTGTGGGTCGACTCTCTCGTAATCACTAGCCGCAAATTTTCCACTTTTTGAGATTCACTATCTCATCTTCTTCCTCAATTGATAATTCCTTTCGGCTTGAAGATAGGGACTCTTCGTATGGTTGAATGATTCAAATTATCAAATGACTCTTCAATGTCTTCTCCATTTACATTTTGCTCATTGAATACTACATGAATGGATTCTTCGTAACCATAGTTCTTTTGTTGAGTATTCTCAGTAGGCTTTGCTTTCACCGAGTATCCTAAGAAGATACCTTCATCGCCTTTAGCATCAAAAGCCTTTAGGTTGTCTTTGCCATTGTTGTGAATGAAGCATTTACATCCAAATATTCGAAATATGAAACATTTGGTTTTCTTCCATCCGGATCTCATAGGGAGTCTTTGTCACCGTCCTTTTATCATACATCATCTTTTTGGGTGTAGCAAGTGTGTTGATTGCTTGACCCAAAATCTTTTTAGTAACCCCGTTGCTAACATGGTCCTTGCCGCTTTTTGAGAGTTCTCGTTCCTTCTTTCTCGCAACTCCATTCTCACTGTGGAGTCCTTGCTGGCGATAGTTCATGACCAATACCATTCTCAATACAATATCGAGTTATTATTCCATTGACAAACTCGGTTCCTCTATCCGATCTTATTTTGATAATGGTTTGACTCTTCTCATTTTGAATCCTTTTCATCACCGTGGTAGTTTTTGTAGAGTTTCTTTCTTCTTACACATGAATATTGTCCATGTATATCTTGAGTAGTCATCTACTACCACCAAGGTATATTTCTTTCCACTTATCTTTGGCCGGTTCCACCGGGCCAAATAGATCCATATGAAGCGATGCAATATTCTTATTGAGGATGGGCATGTCTTTTCTTTGAATGACGACTTGATTTGTTTTCCCTTCGACATGCATCACATAGACTCTCCTTCTTGTATACGAGTCCGGAAGTCCTTCTACAAGATGACTTCGTGCTTGTTAATTGTTTTGAAATTTAGGTGACTCGGCTTTTTGTGCCACATACCAACTTGATTCAAATTTGTACTTTTTGCTAGTAGACATGTGTTGGGTGTTGCGGTTGACCAATCCACTACATACATATTTTTCTGTCTACATCCTTGCGGTACCACTTCATTTGATTCAATATCTTTGATTTGGCAAATACCCATGTTAAACCCAACATTGTAGCCCTTGTCACAGAGTGGATGATACTCGATAAGTTGAAGTTGAGTCCTTCAACATATGCAAAGATCATCTGTGATTTCTAATCCATTCCTCTTGATGGATCCAATGCCTCTTATTTCACCAGGAGCTTCATTTCCTCCAAAATATGACTTTTGCTCCTTTGACTTCCTTGAATTTTGACAGATTTCTCTTATTTCTGTCATATGTCCGGAACAAACCACTATCCATGTACCAGGTTCCTTGGCACTCACTGCTCCTTGAACCTACAATCAAGGAAATTAAGTTTTAGGTACCCATACTTGTCTGGGTCCCGAGGGGTTAGAATTGTAAGATGATCCAACCAACCTATAGCCAAATGATTTGACTACTAAGGGGTTGCCATCTATCAAAGTGCCATAATCATAATTAATCCTGGCAAATTGCTTGGGGATTCTAGGTTCATACAAATTGTCTCTTTTGTCGTATGCTGCATATGTGTTTTAGCAATTGCCTTCCTTGGGTAATTGTGGTGTTTTTGAGTGTAGTGCCTAGTGTCTTGATGAAAGCTCTTATACTTTTGGAATGGCCTTTCTTTGAGTTCTAGGCCTTTGCCATCCTGGGCTTATATTCCATAAGTCGTGGCCTTTGACGATTCACATTATTCCAATCAGGCTTGGCTTGGATGTTTTCTACCATTCCCATCATATGTATTTCTTTTATGAGTTTTAAGGATTTTTGGTAGCTCTCTTCTTCTTTACTGAGTATTTTTCTCGTTTGGAGTCCGCCGAGGACTCCTACCAATCTCTTCTCACCGTCCCTTTCAAAGACACTCAACTAGTGTTTTTTCCTTTTCCTTTGTAACCAAGACCGGTTTGCTTAGTATTGTGCTTTGGAGTGAATGTGTGTGCAACATTTAGAGTTTTGGATTTTTCGATTCTTCATGACTTGAAGATCCTTTTTCCAAAATTACTTTTGAGGTTTGACATGGCATAGAGGAATTAAATCCTAAGCCCATCTTATCTCCACATTCTCTTTGACTCATAATAAGATCATCCAATGATTTAGATGCCTTAGTGAATGAGGCAATAACATTCTTGAGGTCATTCTCCCTCTTTTCTATAGCAAAGAATCTCTCGCTACTAATTTAGCATTTTCACCTTTAAACTTTCATTTTCAACACTATTTGACTTAGAGTACTCGGCTCCTTAGTCACTTTGAGTTTTGACTTTTGAGTAGCTTGTTTTCCTCATTCAATAGTGTGTGAGGATTTAATGTGTACAAAATCTTTCATCATTTTGTCTAATGAATCATAAAGATTAGTAGGTGATGAAGTGTGTGTGTCACGATCACTATCACTAGTGTCGAGTTTGTTGAGTTAGATTGTACCTCATCTTCTTGATCTTGTTCTTTGGCCATCAAGCGGTCGGGGCTTCTTCTTCGAGTCACTTGAGTAGTCGGCTTCACCGCTCTCAATCAATCTGTCTCTCTCTTGACTTGGCTGTCTCGGCGATCTCTGCAGCCATCATTGCCCTTTTCTTTTCCCCGTCTTCTTTCTCTCAAGACCTTTCTTTCTTCTTCATCCTCGTACTTGTTGACTACGAGGATATGAGCAATCAATGGCATAGTGACCTGGTTGTCTACGTTCCAACATAGATATTCAACCTTTTGATCGACTCTTTCCATTCTTGAGTTGTCGGCCCTTTGATACTCAACTTTTTGATGATCTGTTCTCTCTTGGTTGGCCTTGTCTTCCCTTGATTTGGAGGGAGCCGAGTGTCTTCCGGAAGATTCACCCTTTCCTTTCTTGTAGTTCTTATTAAAGAACTTGTTGAATCTTTTAACCATCGTGGGCTATTTCTTCCGGGTCAATGACTTCTTTGACCTCGGCTCTCTTCCCATCTTTAACAATTAGAGCAAGTTGTTTTAGGTGCAAAATTGTCTCTTCCTCTGTCTTTTTCTTCTCGGCTCAAACTCGTAGGCTTTGAGGTCCGAGAATAGTTCATGGTTGGATGTCTTTGATAGGTCCATGGAATGTCTCGATGCCATGACCTTCATTTCCCATTCAAATTGAAGACTTTTTAGGATCTTCATACACATTTCATTCGTGTATATTCCTTTCCAAGTGTAGACACTCATTTGTGATTTACGAAACCGAGCATCCAGTTGATCCAGGTTTTCTCCTGAGATCATTTTGAAGTTTTCAAATCTTTGTACGACCACTGATAATTTGTTTTCTTTGATTTGCTCGAGCCTTCACAAATCAATGTCAACTTGTCCCATTTCCTTAGTGTTTTGCAAGATTTGACTTGTAATTGGAGCTCACTCGAGCTAGTCTCCAAATACTTGGGGCCACGAGGCCATGAGAGGAGCTCGGCTCGAGCCAGCTTCCTTTGATGAAACTGACAAGTATTTGGAGCTCAGCTCGAGCTAGTCTCCAAATACTTGGGGCCACGAGGCCATGCGAGGAGCTCGGCTCAAGCCAGCTTCCTTTGATGAAACGGACAAGTATTTGGAGCTCAGCTCGAGCTAGTCTCCAAATACTTGGGGCCACGAGGCCATGCGAGGAGCTCGGCTCGAGCCAGCTTCCTTTGATGAAACCGACAAGTATTTGGAGCTCAGCTCGAGCTAGTCTCCAAATACTTGGGGCCACGAGGCCATGCGAGGAGCTCGGCTCGAGCTAGCTTCCTGATAAAGCGACAAGTATTTGGAGCTCGGCTCGAGCTAGTCTCCAAATACTTGGGCCACGAGGCCATGCGAGGAGCTCGGCTCGAGCCGCCTTCCTTTGATGAAATCGACAAGTATTTGGAGCTCGGCCGAGCTAGTCTCCAAATACTTGGGGCCACGAGGCCATGCGAGGAGCTCGGCTCGAGCCGAGCTTCCTTTGATGAAATCGACAAGTATTTGGAGCTCGGCCGAGCTAGTCTCCAAATACTTGGGGCAACAAGACCATGCGAGGAGCTCGGCTCGAGCCGAGCCTTCCTTGATGAAACCGACAAGTATTTGGAGCTCGGCAGCTAGTCTCCAAATACTTGGGGCCACGAGAGCACAATATGCCAATCTTTTTTGTAAAATATATATATATATATATATATATATATATATATACTGACCAGCTGTACTTTACAAGCCGAACTATGGTGAAAGTAAATAATAGACAAGAGATCGAGAAAATGAAAGTACGAAGAAACTTCATTGTAGGTCCCAAGAGGGTGTAAGTATAAGGTTTAGAAGGGGGGTTGAATAAACCTTACCAAATTTTCGATTTAGTCCTTTTAAATCTACAGAGTTGATTCTACACAGCTGTGTCCTTGATGGACAATCGAATTAGTCACTCAAGAGAGTTAATCTCTCAACAGACTCAAATGAGCCGTTGATGGAGTAACTCGATTGTTGGCTATAATTTAACTCAACTTGTGGTTTTATTTTCAGCGGAAGACTTAACACCCTTAAGTTTGATTAAGCAAAATTTTAGAGCTTGATTTAGTACTTATAATTTTATCAAATGGATAGCAAATTTATCGTGAGATATAAGCGATTAAAAGTGCGGAATTTAAATCTTTGAAATGTAAATGACACAAAGAAAGTTTTTATAGAGGTTCGAAGATGGGGTAATTCTTCTACTCCTCTCTTCTCCAACTCCCCGGAGGAATCCACTAGGTAATGATCGGTTTACAAAGTGGTAACAGTCCGATAGAAGTCTTGATCACAACAAATGACTTGATCCTTTGGGACTCGATGAGACGCCTTGATCACTCACCGGCTTCTCGTGCGACTCAGCCTTCTTCACAGGCACTTGTCTTTGCTACTACAATACTCACTTGCTTAAGCTCTTTGGATTTGATCACGAAGCCCTCCAAAAGCTTAAGACTTGGTTCAACCTTGAACTTTTCTACAATCCTTCCCCGAATGTAGACCCCTTGTTTTCGATTCCTCTTCAACTGATTGAAGTTCTCTTTCCTTCACGGGTAAGTGTTGGATTGATGTACTTGAAATGTAGGCTTGAGGATTGAGAATGTTTCAGTTTTTAATAAGCTTGTATATCTCACGTGTGTGTCATTCATATATCTCAAACAAACTCCTCAGCCTTTTATAGTGAACTTTCAAAAATTTGCCCGTTGAAGAGATAGGCTTATTTTTGAAAGTCACTTTGCAGTCGTTGGCTTGCAGTCCTTGGAATTGCCATTTCCTCGTATGAATTGTTCTTTCACCTTTTCAGAGTTCTGACACGGTGTAGTGCTTCCCATTGGTTCATTCCTTTTGCACGCTTCAGGGACTGAGCACTCCAAGAAAGGTGGTATGGAGATATTACTTGTTTAAGTAAATCTCTTGATTTCTGTGCAACGGTTCTTTTCTGATTATCTCGACTTGACCGCATTTCCTTGCTTTCCCAGGTGACTTAGAGTCGACTTCCAATCATGGATGACTCTTCCGTCACTTTAACTTGAGACTTGGCTTTTCTTGAGTTGACTTGATTGATGCTCCACTCACCGCATATCACCGCTTTTCGATAGAGTTCCCGTCTACTCTTCTTTGCCACATTCAAATGTTTCACAAGTCTTCCTTCCGGTCTTGGTGTCTTCTTGCATGTTAGGGCGTAGGCGACTTAACTCGGCTTGGCGGCTCTAATTGTTACAATACATTTTACAAGAAAAGAATTGGGGTGCCAACTTTCTATTCTAAGTTTTACATGGCATTCATCAAAATCTAAACAATAAAATTCCTAACATTCATTGATCATTCAAAATAGTTACAAGTACATAATGAAAAACTATGAAAGTAGAACTAAACTCCTAAGCGAAGAGGAGGAACATTTTCGGTGTTCGTGTCGTCCATGGAGATGGTCACATCATATACGAGGCGAGATCGGGATCATCATCCGGGATTTCTGAACTTGAGAAGGGCTGCGGGAAGGCGAGGGGTTGGGCCGATCTCCGGGGATCGAGAAGGACTCCGCCGAGCCGGGAGGTAGGGTGGAGGATAAAAAGAAGCGAGATAGGGATTCTATGAACTCCTCCACAGGGAGCAAGGTTGAGACGCTCCGCCTCGTCGAAAAACACGAAGCCTTTGGGGTCGGGCAAAATCCTTCCGGGACCTCGGCGATCGAAGGGCTCGGTAGTGATACCACGTTCCTTGAGTGAAGCTCACTGTCAAAAGCAAAGCCGTAGTACTCCATGGCGGATCTGAAGAGAACTTTGATAAATTTCTGGAGCTCGAGAAGGCTTGCTTCACCCTCTCCCGAATGGCCGAACTATTGAAGAGCCTTCATGGGAGGTGAGGAAACTTTGGCGACCGGCCGATACCCTCGGCTCGGGCTTGATCGACATTGATCGTCTGGATCCGGAGATCACTCGGCTCGGTCTTGAGATCGCATTATCGATCTCGAGCAGTTTTATTTTGGCCTCTAGAGAGGCCACGGTAGCCTTATTGACCTCCTCTCTCGTCCCAAATCGGCGGTTTTCCTCTAGGAGTTTAGTCTCCCGAGCTTTCACCAATGCATTCCTTCTTGGAATTATTGAGCTCGGCAATATTGGAGGGATCAAGAAAACCAACCCGAGCTCGGAGATCAATGCGGCTAGTCGTGCCTCGACTTTTCGAGTGGTTCAGGCGGGAAAGCTCACCACCAAAGATCACCGAAGCTTCTCCCAGCGCGATTCGGTCGGGTTCGGGCGATTGCCTTGGACGTCTTGGATGGCAAAAGTTCCATCGTTGTTCTTTAGGATGGAATTGCTGTGAAAAAGGTTTGGTTGGGTGTATGAATGGGAGTACGTGAGAGAAAAGAGCGGCGAGGAGGAGGTGTGGTGGTCTTCGCCTTCTTGGCGCTCTGTCTTTGGTACCGACACCCGACCTCTTTGGAGGAGGAGGTTGAATAGAAGGTTGATCCCCAGGGCACTGTGAGATCGGCCATCAACTGCGGCAAATCGTGTCGGTCGCCAGTAGAGAGGCGACCTCCAGGGCTCGGGCGGCAGCGATCTTGGATGAAGGGGAAGTGAGCCAGGAGCAATTGGTTGCTCCTCGTCATCCAGCTCGGCAACCATCTATGCCATGAACATATCTGCGCAAAGAGGAAAGATTAGCTAATAAGTAAGAATAAAACAAATCAATCGCAAAAATGACAATTACCAATGTCACAAGGCAAGGAGCCACGATGGGGCTCACCAAAGTAGTACGAGGGGGAGGGAGTTATAAGGCGAGAGAGGTCATACTTGACCAAGGTGAGCTTATTTATCGAGCTTGGAGATCGGGAGACCGATCTCCGAGGTTGTGTATACGTTGGAGAGGAAGGGTCCAGTCAAGCAATAGAAACCCCAAAACTCGGGGGAAGAAATAAAAAAATATTTGTCCTTCCGAATTTGTTGGAGGAAGGGTACTTGCTTAAATCGAGCATCACCTCGGGAGGTGATGTAGAAAAACCCTTGGTGGTCGAGCTCTTTATTTGGAATAGGGCGAAGAATAGCTCTAGAGTGGGTTCTATGTCTAAATACTTAGTCAAAATTATGGCCGGCCAGATACGAAAAATGAGTTTGGAGCTAGTTGATTCAAGGGCACCGGGAGAACTCGGACACCCTGACCATCAATGGATGGATGGGAAATCGGAGGCCGCCCTCTATCCGACTCCGCAAAGAAGGCTAGGGCATTGGGTGGAGGCCGGTTAGGTCGGTCGAATCTATCTTGGGTAAATAGAGTTTAAAAGAGGAAGGAATTTGGGTTTTTTTTAATGGTTTGAAGATTGGAGGTCGATAGGGTGGTCTCCCTAAAATCGTGAGGATATACAGTGCAGGACCCGAGACACGAGCTCGGATCTCTATTGTATCGAATCCCGACCCGAATCGGAGCCGGATTCGGTCGCATCGGTCCGATAGACGGACTCCGGTGAGGGAAAGTGGCGGAGGAGCCGAGCCGTTGTTATCGTCCACCGCTCTAAATCGGCGACAACCGGGTCCGATGGCGTCGAGTGAGAAGAAGAGGATGCCATATTAAAGAAAAGAAACACTGGAAAGGAAAGGGTTACTTACTTGGATAGAAATAGGAGGTTGAAGGAGAAAAGTAGTCGGGCGTGAAACTTTCGAAGCCTACCGGAATCTGGAGAATTCCACTGGAGAAGAAGAGTATTTCTTTGGGGAAAGCTCAAAAATTGAAGGAAGGAAAGTGAAAAATGGAGGAGGAAGACGGCTTTTATAAGGGGAGAGAGAAGACAAAGGGGTGCCTCGATTTTCGAGGAGACGTTTGACGGTCTACGAGGCGTCAGGAGGCCGAAAAGGCGTCTCATCAATCAAATCCGCGTGTCAGGTACTCGAAAGGCCAAAGGGCGGCAGGAATTTCAAATGCCAAGAGTCGGCGGGAATGTGAAAAGCACAAACCCTAAATACTAGGTTAGCTCGGCCTATCAGCAACTATGGTTGAGGTGCAGATCAATCCATAGTTGGGGGGAGGAATTGATAAGGGCAAAAGATTGTCTGGGCCGACCTGACCAGGCTTATGACATTGGGCCGGCCTGGAAAGGCCCATACTCTTGGGCTGATTTGTTAAGCATTAAGCATTGGGCCGATCTGGTGAGGCTTACAGTATAGGGCTGATCTTCTAAGGCTTTATGAGTATTGGGCCGACCCACTGAGCCCATAGGTGGGAGGCCTATCATATTGGGCCGACCTGTGAAGGCCCGGCACGAGCTACTAGTAGGGATGTTTATCGGTCGATCTCGTAAGGTCCGTTGTATTAAACCGACCAGAGAGAGCCTGCACGCTAAAGCGTCTGTTGTTGACTGTTGTATTCTATAAGGGCTTGGGGGTGCAGATTCGGCTCGGCTCAAAAGACGTATGAGGCAATCGAGGATGCCTGAGAATTACAGGGGCTTTATATCAATACATTGGGCCGAGTGTTTTGAAGCAGTCGGAGCTATGGTCTTACGGGCGTAAAATTAGGGTTTTTAAGATCCGATCCTAATCTAATGATGACTCGACACCAAATCGTAAATCGGAATCCCTGGATTTTACGGAAACCCTAATCCTAGCCCAGGTTCATTCTAACCTAATCTTATTTTTTTGTTACATTGCTTTTTTTCTCTCTCTAGCCTTTGCTTCCTTTCCAAGATACTGACTTAAGCATCGGAGAGGGTACGCCGGAGCCCCCCTCCGGCCCCCCTTGTGCAGGTTTCACGGTGGACTTCATCTTGGAAGGTGATCGGTGAAGAGAGGTCGTTTTTGGGAGCAACCAAAGAGTATAAATATATATACACATGAATTTGAGGGGTATACAAGTACATTAATCATCACAAAATAAATAATGCGATTTTATGTTGACATAGGAATTTAGAAAAATAAAACCCAAATTAAAACGAAGACCATATATCCTGGAATCGGGCTTTGCACAAGGGGCCCAAGTTGGCTTGGGTTAGACTCATTCGATTGGAGGGTCTTGTAGTAGGCTAAAGCATATATACAGAAAATCCGGCCCGATTAGAACTGTAATTCTATTTTCCTAAAATACAAGAAAAAAAAAACTATTTAGAAATAATCATGATCACCTTATTTTAAATGTGATGTGGTGTACGCTTCACTGACAACCACAACGTGGGAGTTCGAATCCGTCCGGTAACATGTTGGCAGATGATGTTTTGTGTGGTGACTCAGACAAAGGCAGCTCAAGACCCTAAATCATTGAAGCATACATGCAATTCTTTCCTCCACGAAACTCTAGAGAGGCCGCAATGGGGACCTCAGAATGCGGTTCATTTTGATTTTATTTTTATAAAGTTTTACACGTATTTTAAATTTCTAACATTTACTTGCTCCATTCAACTTGCTAAAATTATCAATGTCCTATCAATCTATTTGACAAGGGGAACAAAATTATTTAGGGGGGTGGAGAAATTGAACAAAGTTAGTTAAAAATGTTAACTTCTTTATGAGGAAATTATTGTTTCAACAACTCTTTCTATTTTCAGTTATCAATCACATATTTTCAATTGCAGCCTTGTCAATGTATGGGTAGATCTTGAATTTGTCACATAACCAAATTATTCAATAAACATGTGAACTTTCATCAAACCATTCCCTTCTTTTATTTACTTTTTCTCTTTCTTCTTATTCACAAACACGTCAAAATTTTGAACAAAGATGCTATTATATGTAATTAGACAGTGTTCAATTTCGTTTTTTTTTGTTTTATTAAAACGTGATAATAGCAAATTAACTGAATTTAGACATTTGAATATTAGAAAGTACATCAGAACATGATTTTGACTTATGAAAGCAATTCGTTGAATTTGTAATTACTTTATTTTGGTACTTTAGTAATACTTTATATGTGAACTTAATACTAGGAAATTGAAATATATTAAAGGGAGTGGGAATAAGCATATTTTTGGTGTTTAAGTTCTTGTAGTCTAAGAAATTGTTTTGACATTGGAAATTTTTTGCTAAACAAAAAGAAAGACTTAAAATTAGAGGGTGAATGACTTAATTTATATTGTATTAATTAAATCAATTTCATTATTATGAGGATCTTATCATGCTCCCTCTTTTAGAACTTTGACCTTAACAAAGAATTTTTAATTTAAATTCTGAATTAAGATGTAAACTTGTAAGCTGCTTTACGAGAAAAATAACACCGATTTTTTTGAACATTTGGATTTTTGATTTGACCAATTAATTAACAACAGTTTAAAAAATATTTTAGTACGTATAAGGTTTTGATTATAATCACAAAAACTAGCAGAGTATTTTACATATAATATGAATTAAATTCTTCAAAATTTACGAAATTCTAATTCATCGAAACTTAGTCAAGCATTCATTAAATTTTATAGTGTATTGAACTCCAGTGACAACTCTAATTTAAATTGTTAAAAGAACCACATTATATAAAAGATGGGTTAGCAAACAGTCTCCATCTGTAAATTTGGTACAATAGTACGAGGAAAGTTGGATAGATATACATGCCAAAAAAGAAGGAAAAAAATAAGATAAAGATTAAAAGAAAAGGAAAAAGTACCAAAAAAAAAAAAAAAGACGTGAATATTATTATATTTCACAGGTCTTTTATAATACGGGTCCTTATAAAGTTGGTAATATTGAACAATTATTAATAATTTCTACCGAGGCCAATAAGCCATTAAATAGGGATGGCAGGGCGGGTTTGGGGCGGGTTTGGCCAAACCCGGGACCCGCCCGCCAAGAAAAGAAGTAAGACCCGGGACCCGCCCGCCCGCCTCAAGACCCGCCCGCCTCAAAACCCTGGGCGGGTCTAGACCCGCTAGACCCGCCAAATATATTTTTTAATTTATAATAATTTATATTTTTCTATTTATGGCCAATTTTTCAAAAGTAATCAAATGCCAATAGGTTAAAAAATAAATAAATATAATTATGCAACTTATTATAACTATTTTTTTAGAATTGGCTACTATTAAGATTTATTTTAAAAAACAAATACTATTATACTACATAGTACTCAACTAATACTTAAAATAAATATTCAAAGTAGAATATTACAAGATATTATATTAGTAAATTAAAATTTAAAAGTAAATAATATTATATTAGTACTCAACTAATATTTTTAAACATATAATACTCAAATTTTAAAGTAAATAATGCAAAAATATTTTAATATATATTTAAAAATGTAATAAAAATTAACATGCGGGGCGGTCCGGGGCCAGGTCCTATAGGACCCGGACCGCCCCGGACCTAGCGGGTTTTATAACATTGGACCGGGACCCGCCGGACCCATTTGTCCGGTCTGGACACCCCATCGGGCGGGTTTAATGCGGGGTTTTGACCCGCCCCATTGCCATCCCTACCATTAAACCTAGTTGTATTGTCTTTATCGTCGGTGAGGGAGGTCGGGGTTAGGCTAAAGCTATCAATTTCGGTCCGATCCGGTGGGCGATCCAACCAATCCAAAGAAAAAGACAGATCGGTTGTATTTTTTAAGCCCAAAAAATTGGGCCTAATAAGTGACCCATTCGGTCCAAAAAATTGGCCTGGTCCTAGGTTTGTCCGATTTTTTCAGTGTTTTTCATAGACCAAGCTCTAAAATAGTGGCCCTAAGATGATTGTTTCTCTTGGTTTGGCTTGATTGATTGACGACTCTAAGTTCGACCCGGTGTGTGTGCATTAGGGGGAAAATAAGGTATTAATAATTCCTAAATATTTAAAAGCACCAGTTGGGCAATATATTAAACTATATTATATCTAGGGTTATTGATTTTTTAGTACGACGACCTATAGGCATTTTCTTTGGTTTGGTACGACATTTCAAGTTACCAATATAATACCCATACTTTACATATTTTTTATAAATTGGTACCTATTCATTTTTAATGACGAAAATGCCCCAAGAAACATAAATTATACTAGAAATAAATTTTTGAGTATACTTATTTAAATTATAAAATCAATTAAAATTTTAATTAATTTAATTAATAAAAAATAAAAAGAAGTTTTTAAAAATAATAAAGAATTTTACAAAAAAATAAAATTAATTACATGTTTATTAGTAAATTAATAAACATAAATTAAAATTTTAATTAATCAAAAAGAAAAAATAGTTTAGTTAACTAATTTTAATAATTAAAAGAAAATTAAATAATTTAAAAATTAAAATTCGGATAATGAATAAGGAAATTATATCAATTTTTTTATCAATATATTAATTTTAAATTATTTTTTTAATCGAATTTTTAAAAAAATAAAATTAATTTATTTTATTTTTACAATTAGAAATTTAATAATTTAATTTAAATAATAATAAGTTATTTCTTAATTAAATTTATTTTTCAATTTTAATAATTCTAATTAAAACATAACTTTTTAACATAAATAAAAAAAGTCTTGGGGGCATTTTCGTCTTTAAAAATTAGTAGGTACCAATTTATAAAAAATGTGAAGTATGGAGTCTAAATTAAGAATTAAAAACGCTGTCTTAAACCAAGTTCAGTACTAAAAAATCAATAACCCTTATATCTATTTGGGGAAAGGACATTAGCGTAATTTCAAGTCTCGAAAAGAATGGAGCGTGAGGGAGACGCGCGTGAAAAGTGAGAGTGGGGACCGATTAAAGATGAATAAATACGAGGTACATGGTAAGATAGGCATTGGTCGCTTGTAGAACAAAAGAGGGAAATGGTGGCCCTCCTCCCGTACTCTTGGATTGGACTTTTCTGGAAAGTTTTTCCTTTTTTTGCTATTGTTCCATTTTCCTTTTCTGAGACCAAACCCTCTTTCCCCTCTGCCGTGGCCCTGACTCACAATAATTCCCCCCTTCCTAATTCCTCAATTACCCTCCACTTTCCCACATATTTACTTTCAAGTACTCCTACGATTTTTATTAATTGTCAAATTGCCACCTAATCTATCTTTGTTTCACATAGATTAATATGTTAAAATTTGATTTCTCATTTCCATTTCAATACATGATGTGAATATTAATGTACAATGATGACTTTATATTATACACATGACCAAGAGTAGATCCAGAAATTTGACCATAGGGTACTGTAAAATGAAAAAAATTACAATACCATTAGATTTTATGCAATTACTTTTCCAATATTCATTGAAGTTGTGCACACTGCCCGACGAGATTTCAGGGCATAAAACTCATTGATAATAGAATCCATAAGTGAGTTTGGGATGTTGATATGTATAATTGTTTAAACGGGCTTATATATATAAATACGTAACTATAAATGGGTTGGTCTCAAAATGAGTAATTGAGGTTGGACCACTATCATTAATAAAAAAGATTTGCATTTTATATATGGGTTTCAAATAAGGCAACAACCATGCCTAAAGTAGATCCTTCTATTATTAGCGGCGTACTAGGGTGGTCATTTGTCAACATGGTGCTGCCGCACAGACCCAGGACAGTACTATCTTTTTTTCTTTATAAATATACATGTTGTTTATATAAATTTTAACATGAGTAGTATGATATTGAGTTGTAGGTCCATGTCGAATGGGTCGGGCGGAGCTCGCCCACCTGCCAAGGAAAAATTGGGTTAGGGTGTGCAGTAGGACCAAAATCATTGATCGCTATTTTTGAGGCCCAAGCAAAGCTCGGCCTATAACGATACATATAAAATGACTAGGCCAATCGGTCACCCAATTTTTGGGCCTAACGCCGCACCAAATAGGCTCGTCTTTTTCGAGCTTACAAAATCATAGTCCACCGCCTTTATCACCGTGTCGGCTCGATTTTACAACTCTAGTGGGTTGGTGTGTGGTGGACATGTCACTCTTGAGTTTAAGATTTTGATTCGGTTCCTGTGGATGCGAATATCTAGAGACTATTTCTCCCGTATATTATATTGAAATATTTTATCTAAACTCTATTTAATGAAATCTAAATATCAAAATTGAAGTGATATATGATATTTTTGTTATTAAATATTTTATATGTAAATCAATGAAATTACATTTATCACACTAGTTTTGTTATTTTTAATTTGTTTTCATGTAAACACATACATGGAGCCTTTTTGCCCGTTATAGAACCTCGAAACCTAGGATCGGCTCTATCTCTCATACACATAACATTCATATGAGTCGAATTGAAACATCAAACGAAAAATCATAAAAAAAATCGAAAATAATGCTATGAAATTATATTTGATCATTAAATAAATGGACACCGATTCATTTAATTTCGACTATTATATCTAAATTATTGTAGTATCATCATACCATGCCAATTAAAGTAATGCAAAAGGCCTAAATGAGCTGGCCAATTTAACTCCCTTGGTAAAAATGAGGTAACCAAAACACAATTAAGGGGGGTGGTGGGGTGTGACGTGGGGATTGAATGAATGAATGAATGAAAATGAAATGATAATTAGTGTTGCTAAGAAAGGTAATTGAGTAATAAGTCATCCATCTAGTGTTGGTGCTGTCTATTTCCATTAATGGTTAAATTGTAGTGAAGAAAAAAATAAGAGGAGAGAGAAAGTCAAGAATTGCTTTTCGATTTGGTTAACGTCGGAAAGTTGCGTAAGAAAGAGATGGTTCTTTCATTTCCTTATTATTATTATTATTATTATTATTATTATTATTATTATTATTATTATTATTATTTTCTTGTTAAAAAAATAAAAGAACTAATTTATGTGTTGAGCAACAACCAATGGAACCCCGGATTTAGGCCTGACGGTGAGGATATAGGAGTGTAAATGAGTTGAGTCGAGACGAACATAAAAAAATACTTCTCGAGCTTGTTTGAATTTTAATCGAGTTTTAAAAATTGTGTTTGAGCTTGATTTGATTAATTCGAATCGAGCTCGTACGAGCTTTAGTCGAGTCGAACACGAATCAAACTTGAATAGCTTGATATTTTACACACATTTTATTCTTTTTTACTAATCGAATTGAGCTCGACGCGAGTTTTACATTTTATCAAATGGAAAAAAGTGTTCAAGTTTGGTTTGTTATGTTAATGAACCAAACTCAAACGAACATTTAATGATCGATCTCACATTGAGTATCTTGGTTCATTTTTCAGCCCTAAGTGAGGGGTTGTAATTGTAACCCTGAGGTATCAGATTCGAACCTGACTAACGTGGAGTATTGAGTTTGGGTTTGCTCCACCTCACCAGAGATTAGGATCAACATTGGTAAGGACGTTGTGTCCCCGACTGGTTTAAGATATTCTGGGTTGACCCCCAAAAAAAAAACAACCAATGGGAAAATAAAATACAAGGTAAAGACAAGATTAATATTAGATTTTAAAAAAATAGTACAAATCTATAGATACACGGAATAGATACACACAAATATAGAGTATAAAGAAAAGAGAATGGTTAAAATGGAACACCCACAGCAGACATATATAAATAGAAAGAGTTTTAGAAAACCATCCTTCAAAGTATTTATGACTTGATTGAACATAACAGCTTTAAAAAAAAAATTAAAAAAACCAAAAAATATCTACCCCCACTCTATCCCGTAGACCCCCCTCTATATTATAACTTACTCCATTCCTTCGAAACCCAAAAAGACAACCCCCAACTTGCCCATATGAATTTAAACATTTAGAGAGAGAAATTGCAGATAGTTTTTGAAGCTTTGAAAAAATTGGCCTCGTCTATGCAGTATTTGGGCAGCTACCTACACAAATAGAGATCTACTTCAACAGTAATTTCAACAATTTGTTTTTAAATTTTTTAGTATATAAACAGAACAAAGGAATATAAATCACAGAGGGGGTTTTTGTTCTGTTTTTTTTTTATGAGACTGTTTTGATCAAAATTGTGGTGTGTTTGTATGTTATTTACTCTTTTGGGGGATTTTTTGTTTTTTGTAATTTGTTAAATATTTGTGGTGTGAGAAATGTGGGATCTCAACGATTCGCCGGATCGAAGAAGGGGTGAGGAATCGGAGGGGTGCTCCGACGAGAAGGGTAAACGGGTCGGATCCGTTTCGAATTCGAGCTCATCGGCGGTGGTTGTGGAGGATGGGTCGGAGGAAGAAGAACCCGGTGGTGGTGGTGGGAAAAAAAGGAGCAGTAAAATATTTGGGTTTTCTGTGGGGCAGAGTGATGATGACGTGGGGCCGTGCTCGTCGCCGGTGACGAGGCAGTTTTTTCCGGTGGATGAGTCGGAGATAATGGTTGGGGGGGATGGTGGACCGACCAATTTCCCTAGGGCTCACTGGGTCGGAGTTAAATTCTGTCAGTCTGAGCCTCACGGCGGCGGAGTAGGAGGCGCCGCCGTGTTGGGGAAGTCCGCGGCGGAGGTGGCTCAGCCTCTAAAAAAGAGCCGCCGTGGACCTAGGTCGAGAAGCTCCCAGTATCGCGGCGTCACGTTTTATCGGCGAACTGGCCGTTGGGAGTCACACATATGGTACATGTTTTATTTATTTGTATTTTTAATATTTTTTGGGTTTTCACTTTTAATATACAATTGATCAACTCTTCTAATTTCCTTTTTTTTTTAATTTTGATTCAGGGATTGCGGCAAGCAAGTTTATTTAGGTTGGTTTTAATTTCGACAAATTATCATGTGACGGTCTCAAAGATTAATTTTGTGAGACAGATCCTAAAATGACCTATATTTGCTAACCCACTTGAATTTGGTTCTAGTTTACTTTGATTTCTAATATGGGTTAGATTAGTCTCATGAAGTTATCCGCGCGACGGTCTCACATGATAGTTTCTTGCAAATTCATTTTTTTATTACAACAAAGATTATTCAGTTCTTTTGAAATTATTGCAATATTTGTGATAATTAATCTGATTGGTCAAATGGGTTTTTTGTATTTTTGTTGTAAATTTTGAATATATTAGGTGGATTTGACACAGCTCATGCCGCAGCCCGGTAAGCTTTGATTTATTCCTCTCTCATTGCTAAAAATATATATAAATTAAATTTTATTTAAGAGATTTAACTAATATTCAGAAAAAAAACGAATTTATTATTTATTGCAGTGCATATGATAGGGCAGCCATTAAGTTCCGAGGAGTTGAAGCAGACATAAACTTTAGCTTAGAGGATTATGAAGATGACTTAAAACAGGTGAAAATAATCAAAGATAGAGTTTTTATTTCATTTTATTTTTTGGGATTTTATTTCATTTCACCCTTATCTTGTACAGTGGATTTTCTTATCGTCAACAGTTGTATTCTTGTACTGAAAAACATGTGGTGAAAGAAGAAAGAAGTTAAATTTCATTATTTAAATTTATTATTATTATTCTCTGAAAAATAACATCATAATATTATTTAATTTTTGGCAGATGAGCAATCTAACAAAGGAGGAATTTGTGCATGTACTAAGGAGACAAAGTACTGGTTTTCCAAGAGGGAGTTCAAAGTATAGAGGTGTCACTTTGCACAAATGTGGTAGATGGGAAGCCAGAATGGGCCAGTTTTTAGGCAAAAAGTAATCAATAACCCATTAATTTTATATATATCCATATTTGCAGCTTTTTAATTAAATTAATTAATTTATACACTTTTTCTGAATCTTGATTTCATGTTTTATTGGGACAGGTATGTTTATTTGGGTCTATTTGATACTGAAATTGAAGCTGCCAGGTGGTTTTTTTTTTTAAATTTATAGTTAATGTTGTTGTCTATAATATTATCGCTTGGTATGTGAATAATTTTCATAATTATTTTTCTTGTGCCATATTTTGTAGGGCTTATGATAAAGCCGCCATAAAATGTAATGGCAAGGAAGCTGTTACCAATTTTGATCCAAGCATTTATGAGGATGAACTAAAAGCAGCAGGTACTATATATTATTATTAGAGTTGGTCTTATATGATACCGCGTCATGGACTTTTTTTTTTTTTTTTAACGAAACGATAGAAATGCGTCATGGACTTAAAACACAAAAAATATGGTTTTTTTTATGGGTTTGGGTTGGATTTCCATTTACATATAACATCTGTCTCATGGATATAGTAAATAAGACCGTTTCATACAAGTTTTTGACCTATTATTATTGTTATAAAACATAAATTCAAAACAGCATGAAATTTCTTGTGATGATAATTTTAGTTGCATGAAGCAAAAATATTGAAATTCTTAATAGAAATAATACTAAAATTTATGATTTTTTTTTGTGCATATCAGAGTCATCAAACAATAATGCAGCAGACCACAATCTTGACCTAAGTTTGGGAAATTCAGCTCCACAACAAATTGGCCATTCTTTCTCAACACAATTTGAAGTTGATTGGAGACGTCACCAGGGATTAAGGCCTGAGGTAAAAATAAATATTTTTTCCGTCCCAAACCCAAATATATAGTCTGCTATTCCTTTTTGCAATGTTCCAAAATATATAGTCCACTTTCCATATTTAATAGTACTTTTTCAATTCTTTTATTGTTACAACCAGATTTAATTTGAATTTTGTAATTTATACTTTACATTAAATAAGAGCAAATCAAGTAAAATATTTGCATACTTGTAATTTCCAATATTTTTTTAATCTGTGTGAAAAGTCTAATTGACTATATATTTGGGACGGAGGAATAATATCTTTTTTAAAAAATATGGCATCTTGATTTTAATCATATCATTATTACATACAGCTTAATTTCCAGCATCCCAGTGAGACAGAAACCTTGCAGCTTCTAAGCCAAGCACACCTTCATAATAACAATGAAGCACACAGATTTGGCCATTTGAGGAAAAAAGATGCACCCCACATGCTTGATCAAATGTCTAACAGACCATTCACCTCACAAAATTACCAAGTAATTCTTTCCTTTTTTCCCACAAAAGTTAATACAAATAGTTCAGACATTTTCCTAAGATTGTTTTAGAGTAGGTCTCTTGTAAGACTGTTGCACGGTGCGGACAGATTGTACTTTTAGGGTAAAAGTGATATTTTTAGTGTATTCGATAAGATATCACTTTTTACACTAAATTATCATTTTTTACACTAAAAATATCAATCGTCGCACCATGTGACATTGTTACACAAATTTTTGCCATTGTTTTATAACAAAGTTTAATGTTTGAACATTAAAAAATAAAAATGACAGATTCATCAATTTCCGGGGGGCAGCAATATTGAAAATACAGTATCAAGAAATGAACAACAGCAATGGCAAATGATGAATCAGCCTCAATTGTTTGCTAATGCTGCAGCATCATCAGGATTCCCACAAGCGCAGACAACACTTATCAGACCTCAAAATTGGTTGCAGAAAAATGGGATCCATTCTCTTATGAGACCCTCATGATCTGTCGTCGAGTCGATCGATCCCTAATAATCCATCTACCGGTTATATTTTTCTGCTGTCACATCTTTTTTGCATCTTCAATTCTAATTCAGCCATCAGAGAATGGAAATATGATCTCAATTTTTCTGTAAAGATTTCATGCTTCTTAGCTTTCGGCATCTTTTTAATTTTTAATTTAGGAAAAAAAATGAAGAAGAATGTTGTAGTGCATAACCAGGGTTTTAATTAGAATCTAAAAATAAATTGTGGAGGGAATGAAATAGCTAAGACTTAAGCATCTATATGTAGTAATGTAGACAATCTTAAGTTAATGTAATGCAATCTGAACTATATATAAATATAAACTAAAACTGGTAAATATATGTGCACATAAAATTAGGTCTTTAACATGCTGCCCTCTTTTGTTTGTTAAATAAATTAAGTCATTAGTAATTACATTTACATCAAGACATGTCCTTATATCGGCACCAAATTTCTTATTCCACTTTGTATTCCACTTAATTGGATCGATGAATGACGCGTATCTTAAAGCTAAACATATGTTCTTGGTTGTTTAAATGTATTTACACGTGTCATTCATCGAGTAATGGGAAATAAAGTGAAACATAAATTGGAATAGGAAATCTAAACACCCTCATATCTAATTCAATTGGTGAAGAACATGGGTGATGTGATGCTCGTTTACGACACCTACATCTTGGAGGTTCGAATCTGCTTTGGTAACAGTGCTGGAGGGAGGATTTCTCATGTGGTGACTTAGTCTAAAACAATTCAAGACCCTAGCTCATTAAGGCTAATCTTGCAATTTACCTCCTCCACGAAGCTCAGGAGCGGAGTAGTGGGAGCTCTCGAGGATGCGATTCATCTTTTTAATATCACTTGTTTTCATCACTACTTTTTCTCATGACCTGAGTATCCATACATCACCGTGGAGCGTAGATCCCACACTTACTTTGACTATGAGACATATGTCCTTCCCTTTGTATCATCACTACTCATGGCCCATGGGTATTATCCATGTAACACAAGGTGTAGTACATTTGGTGAATGAATGAATGACAAGTGTCTCTCACTCTTTACATAGATAATTGTCAAGTGTTTTAATTTATTAGTAGTGAGCTACTTATATAGTAGATGTACACGAAATGTAACATCAACAAGACCCTACTGGTGTCTTAAATGTTAATCTTTACAACCCTTGACTTCAATTTGCACCTTCTATTATCTAGCAAAAGCATGTTTGGAAAGCCTTGGGCAATTTACATTTATTGTATTTATATATTTTTTTTATTCTAATACTATAATACGTCAACTCTATTTCAACTGTGAGGCTGAGTGTATATAAATTGTAAGCGTGTCCAAATTTACCTAGTGAATTAACTAATGTAGGTCGTTAGCCCTTGAACACTTGAACAAAACTTATATGAGACGATCTCATGGATTTAATTTTTGAGATGTATCCTAATTTGAGTTTAACTTGTTTTGATTTGTAAAATGGGCTGAATCCATCTCATAATTTAACTCAGTGAGACGGTCTCACATGAGATTTACTCTGGAACTTGTTAGACGATCCTTAGAAATGTGGGTTATAAATATAAGAAAAAAACAGATACTTAGACGTGTAATTTAAATATTGCATTAGGGAGTGGAATATTAGTTTAATTAACTTATATTATTTCATAATTTTATTTTAAACAAAAATTATAAATCAAAGGAGAGGGAGTGTTGTTATGGGAAATATCAACAGGATTGGTGGTGAATTGTCACAATCGTCGTTGTCCTTTGAATCAGTTCTCTCATGAGCTCAAAAGCAAAAATTCAGACAGAGCATTGCTATTATTATGAGAGGGACTTAACCTAACTCTACTAAAGCTTCAAAGTACTGTCCCCCCAAACCCACAAATTATCCCTAATTACTTAGTACACCCACTTTTTATCTTATTCACAACAAACAAATTCTTTACGAGGTTTTATTTTAATTATTATTTTTTTCTAAATTTATAAAATCAAGAACCCCTTTTTACTTATCCCAACTATCAGGCTAATTAAATTAATATGTATCCCAGATATGCAGCATTAATTTAATTTGATATTCCAATTGGGTACAAAAAATAATTAAATTATTTGCACAATTGCGTCATCTGGACCGTCATCATCGAAATATTATATACTTGAATACCTTCTATTTTTGTTCATGTTGCTAATTTATTTATTAATTTAATAGAGATATTTTATTAAAGCCACCTTGTCGTACGTTAGAAAGTTGCAGTACAGAAAAAAATCTTTCATAAAATATTGTTTGGTACAGTATTAAAAAATAGATGATGATTTGCGGGGCAGAGGGTCAAGAATCTTCTTTGCCTTAATATATTTTAATAATATCATGGGTTGATATTTATTTCTCTCTCTGTGTTGTTCTTTTTTGACTGCAATTTGATGTCCACGCTGACAACTAGGTTTATAAAAATGTTTTATGGGATAGTTAAAACTTATAAAATGCTGTTTGATTCGAGGTTGTTCCATCTGCAAGTCACCTCCCCAGATGGTCCAATGTTTTCACATTACATTAGTATTTTTTTTTTTTTTTTTTTTGATAACTCTCGAACTTCCTGCGCCACGCCCGATACGCTCGACAACAGACACTATGTATTTGGATTGGATTGGAATTTCGCATTTCCTCATTCTTCCGCCAAGGTAAAAACCGTGGGATGCACGCGTACCACGGGTCACGTACAACCGGATCCTCCCAAGTAAAGAGAACAATTATGTTCGACCCCCAATCTACTAATAACGATCTCTCCCCTAATCGAACCCACACGGATGTTATTCAATTATGAGTTCCCACCAAATCTTCACACATTAGTATTTATAGTATGGTACTATGGTGTAGAATTCTCGTACCATACAAGGAAAGATAATTTTATATCTTTGGTTTATTTTTTAGTTTTTAGGTAGTTTATTTACGGTTAATGATTATTTTGGTAAAAATTATTGAAGTTATCCTCGTATGAGACTGTTTCATTGACTTAAATTGAGAATATGAATCATACAAAACACAAAAATAAAATTATGAGTTTTTCTATGTATTTGGATTTGGATTGGAATTTCCATTACATATAGGATTTGTCTTATTGATATAGTCCAAGAGACCATCTAATACAAGTTTTTGCCAAAATTACTTACTTACATTGAGTGTTTTTATAGCAAACGATGAGGAATATATAAGTTATTTCAAAACTAAAATTATAATCATTGTGAGAAATCGGATGTACTTGGTCGTGTAGCTTCATCACGAGCCAATGCACTTTAGTTCGCGGAACTCAAACACAAGACACGTTAGGCTAAGCCAGGGTGGTCTCAAATAAAGACCTTTCGATGTCTAAGTCGGTTCGAGTCGTGAGGTCGCTAGAAAACTTATAAGTGCGGTCAAGTAGTATAAATGAATTACTTCATGCGATTGAGTTTTGAGATTTTATATAGTGTTGATCCACCTAAGTCGTACAACATAGTTCCACGTGTCACGATCGTAGGGCCTTTGTCAAATCAAGTACCAAGATCAATGGTGGGCAAAACACAGGTGACCCGACCCAACATCGGGTCAGGTGAAGGCCTAAATAGGAAAGGCACGGATCTTGGCCTATTTTGCCGATTTGTAAAAAATGAGGGTAATATGGTCTTTGTATTTAGATCCATATCATATATTATGTTGTGATATGGTTTTTATTTTAAATTAAATATGAACTTATATATATTGTGATAAAAAAATATTATATATGAAATATTAGTAGGGATAAATAATATTTCTCAATTATATATTCATGTTTCCTAAATAGCACGATTAATTGGCTGAGTCATATTCCTTTTCTTTTCTCAGAACATATTTCTATTCTTTTTTACAACAAAGAAATTATTTTTTTATTTATTAATACGGAACATAAAAAATACAATATCTTGAAGCCAAATAGAATAGCCCAAATAAACTCTCATCTTTCAAACAAGAGAACATAGGTAGACGAGTAAAAATCTAAACTGAAAAGATACAATAGACCATAAATCATTAAGTAATCAAACTCGATATATTGTGATCTTAGTTGGATGAGTATTTGTCTGTTCTAAATAAGATTTGGACGATTCACACCGACTCATTTATGATATGCGGAATACGAAGAGTCGTAATTCTATTCTATGCGTGAGAATTTTGTGCTCTTTCGGTTTCATTTTTTATGTATGTTTTTATTATTTAAAATTTGAAAACATATATTTATTTTAATTTACACATTTTCATCAAAAATATAATTTATTTTTATTTTAAAAATCTAATATTTTTTAATAAGTTGGTAATAGTGGTTGGAGGAGAGGGAATAAATTTCAAAGAAATTGAATGATACAGGGTTCGAACCCTAATAAATACCTTACAAAGGGTAAAGCGTCTGGCGTGAGTTTTAAAAAATCTAATATAACCCTACTAAAAACTACGACAAATATATATATTATTATCCGCAAACTCATATAATTAACATAAAATAACTAAGTCCAAATATAAGTTTAATTTCATATAAAATTTTAGAAACATATTATTAAACCTAAATATGTTGAAAGTATAAGGGAAAAATGTAATCAAAAGTTCTGTTCTTTCTTTAAGTTTTTATTTTTAATGAAATCAACACCTTTACAACCCTATGACTATGAGCTAGAAAATGGAAAATAAAAAATTTTGTTCCTTTTGTGGCAGCATATATTGGCTCAGACACTGCTTATGATTCTTTTCTTAGGACAGGATCCTCGAAACTCTTGAAAAGCCTACAGACCAGATTCATCCCCCTACATACCTATCTCTCTTCCACATACTTCTATCAATAATTAATAAGTAATTAATTATTAAAAAATAACATACTTGTATTTAAATTAGTTAACTACAAATGGCCGAAACAATCAATCAAACGACAGGTACAATTTTTGGAAGATGAGACTATTAAGAATAAATAAAATAAAGTATTGTGGCATTGGGCCAATGGGGCTTTCCCAAGTTGGAATTTTTCCTGTGGTTGAAAAACTCTTTTGTGCTTTTTTTTTTTTCCTTATGAAAAATTAGGGGAAAAAGTTTTTTTTAGTCAAACGGGGATAGTAGGGAATGAGACATACAATCAAATAAAATCCAAACTCGGGTCATTACTCAAACAACATAAGTCTCAAGTCTTAACACTGAACCACAATGTTGATAAAAGAAAATTATTTGTGTAATATATAATCGTTTTTGCAAATAATTAATAAATGTTCCTTTTAATCTTTTTGGGTACGATTGAGACTCGTGTTTCTTTCTAATTTACTCTCTCTTATTATCCAAAATTAGTATACTATGTGAGAAAGGGATCTTTTCATTCATTCATTCAATCATTCATTCACATTTAAGATTTTGCAGAGAGATGTTGCTGTTGATTTTCCTGAAATATTAGGTTTCAAGTCACATGGATCAGGTCAAGAATTGGTGGGGCTATCCATTTGTGGCAGTTTGAATCGGAGTGTGTTTCCGTTTGCAATTGAACGTCTTCTCTTAGCAGTTAAATCTTTGAATTAGCTTAGGATTCAGATAAATAGATTTTTTTTACTATAGATAAATGTTGTAATCTTTTGAATTGTTGTTTTCTTTAGCATAAAAGTTCCAATACAAAAACTCCCGTCAGACTGACTAACGAGCTAAAATCTATTAGACGGATTCCAAAATCGACCCAGTGGTGTTTTTGTAATATTAGCAATGTATCAACAGTCCTTATGATAAATATTAGTATACAGTTCACTTGAAAGTATTAGTTTTATAATATTGGTCAGTTATATAGTATCGGGAGAGCACTGAAAAGAATTAATAGTACTCAATCTGAAAAGTATTAGTACGTAGTTTACTTGAAAATATTTTATAGCACCCTAAAAATGTATGTTTTCCCAAGTCAAAAGTATTAGTCGTCCCCGTAAAATGTTCTCCTGAAAATATTAGTTTTTCCCCCGAAAGATTTTTAGTAATTCCTGTGAAAAATATTACCTTTTCTTGTAAGAAGTATTAGTAGTCTCACTGAAAAGTATCGATAGGTCCCCTAAAAAGTATTAGACATTTCGTTGGGTCGCTACGTCTAGGATGGGCTGGGGTTAAGTCGCTGAGTTTGTGGCTCAGATAGATCCTTTAGACTGGATCTGTTTAACCGTCAGAGCGTCTAACAAGTCCACCTCAACTCCTCAAGTTCCAATTGAATTATGTTTGAACCTTTAGTTTTAGTGGAAACAAGAGAAGATAGAAGTCAACGATTAAATTTCCCAAGAGGAAAAAAAAAGAGCAACGAGTAAAGCACAAGTTTTGTGAGGTTGAATAAGATTTTTCCTTTTTTTTTTAACTAAAAAACGATAGAGTCGTATGAGATAAAAAAAAAATTATACCTATAAAAGGACTGTTGTTTGAATATGTTCGAGTCATTAAAAAGTCCGATCTATTATGTAATTTGAATTATGTATTAAATCATCGTGATATATATTAATTTTTCCAAAACTTGAGTTTAAAATTATAAAATTGTTTTTCAAGTGATGGTATTTTTTTTTAATAAATGTAAAATATTATTAAAAAAAATATATTGTACTGCTTACAAGCCAAACAACTATCTTTCTAAAAAAAAGGGTCTCGTTAAAACTTACCAAAATAAAATACATTGGGAAAACTATATTTTTCTTTCTCTTTTACTTTGTTTTCTTCTGTTTCGAAGCTTGTCACTATATGGAAGAATTCCAATATTTTTGTAATTGACACATCGCGCAACATACTCATCGATCTTGTAAATTTTGGGCATAAGCTCTCATAGTTTTGTTTTCGGACCTTTAGACCGTGAATTGAGCCAAAGCTCTCGTAGTTTTGTTCTTGGACTTCCACTTAAAAAGCCTCGAGTGTTTGTAATCATTAAAAAAATACTTCTTAATTTTTGACTGAAATATTACTTTTTAGTGTTTGCATAATCCAATTTATGCTTGATTCTGCTTATTTAATTAAAATCTAATAGCAATGAGAGGGGTATGTTGTATATATTTCTCGAATATTGGTAGTAGAGTATGTTTATGAAAACGAATATCAATATATAAATTTAGACACATCTTAAAAATAATTTTTTAAGTATTAATTTCTTCCACTATGATGCAAATGGTTCTCAAGGAATTAACTTCTAGAATACAAAGTATATTTCACAAAAATTCCAATATTTCACTCCTTATAATTTTTTTCAGGACCATCAATCACAAATTGTAGTCAAAATAACAATGGTAATAAGTAGGAAAGAAATAAAGTCTCATAGGAATTTTATTGAATAGTTTTCCATCTCTTTTTCTACCTTCTTATTTGTAGAATATTTGGACGTATTTATAGACTTCCAAAGGTTGCAATCAAAAATTGCATCCCTTCTCAAATGATGGAAGTTACAAATATTCCAAATATTGTATCTATTCATTACAATTATTCCCAATGGATATAGGCAAAGGTACACACCTTTTCAAATAGTTCTTATTTCTATATTTATTTATTTCTTTCCTTCTTAATATAATTGTAGGGTAAAATATAGTGTGTATGGTTTTTGTTTAGAAAGAAAATGGCTAAGTGTATAAAGTGTTTATGATTTAGTCGAGGCTCGAATTTGATTCGATCTCGCAAGACAAAACGCCCATATCGAGTGCTTTACGGTTAAATGACGCTAGTCTCTAAGATACAATGACTTTTACGATCCGGTTAGCGATCTTGTGGCCCGAACAACAATGAACAACAAGAGTTTCGACTTTCAAGCTTAGAATGAAGGAAAATGTCAATATACTTGTATGCAAAATGACAAAGTTATTATCTTAAGATTTCGTCTCCTTTTTCATCTGCAGGGTCAACTATTATAGGTCTCGGTGCCTTGTATGGAAAGATCGCGTCTTTTGGCTCTAAAAGACACATTTTACATCGACAGACGATCTGTTTGCGAAATAAGACGACTGACGCAAGCCTTGTCGCGCTCGCTGCAGTCATTGCCGGCGCCGCGAAAAGGACCGGCGGCGCACAACCCGACGACCGGTTGTGCGCCCGGCCGCTTAGTTCGCACATGTCTGACGACAGACGCACGGCCGGTACGGGCCGTCGTCCGCCCGTGCTTTCGGATGCGAGCCTCTTCCGCGATTGAAATTCATTTAATTAATTACAAAAATTAATTAAATCTATTTAATTAATTACAAAAATTAATTAAATATTTATTTAAAGGTTTTTGGTCCAAAGAATAAGGGCCTTAAAGCCCAAGCCCACGGCTCTGGCAAGCATGTAGGTCCTCACCCTTTAAAAACTTGGGTACCCCCAGGGTCCAAACCCATAAGTCCAACTTGGGATATATAAAGTGTGCAAACTTTTCATCCCTTTCCTATGTGGGATGGAGCATTTCTCCTTTCCAACATTTCCTATTTTCCATACTATTTATTTGTATTAAGTGGCTAACTTCTAGCATTAATTTCTCATTCACCGGAATCGGTTTTAAGAAATTCCAAATGCTATTCTCATCTACTCTCTTAGTAGAATTTTTACAAATAATTTAATTCCATATTACACTAATGGAAACCACTTAATTATTTGGTCAAAATCGGGTCAACACCAGTTTCTCAAGACCAAATTCCAACAATCCCCACATGAATAAAATTAATACATGCGTGTATGCGATTAAGCTTGAAAGTCCGGGCGAATCGTTATTGCATCGAGGATATGTAGCTCGTGGCTTTGAACCTTCCTTATTAAAATACTATCAGTTCTTGGTGATTAGTGACGCGATTTCTTGAACTACCCGGCCGTTTGTGTAAACCGACACTTTAGTACTTACACAATAACAACTCTAACACATGTTGTTCTCTCACGTTGTGTCCATTTTGGCCCGGACCATATCTTAGATTCATAAGTGTTTCTTTGAAGCGGCCATTACTTCTCACTTATATAGGTGATCTCCTATTGAAGAGTATCTGCCATACTCTCCACCTTTCGGTATAGGAATCATTAAAAGTCTTAAACTTAACCTTACCACATTCAAAAAGTTTACATACACTTGGATGTGTTGAGAATGAGCTTAACACATTTTCCAAGTGTTCAGTTGAACATTCATAACTTAGTTGTCCCATTGAACAAAGGTCTTGGGATCTCCAATTCATAAGGTTGGGTTACCGCTATGAACATTCTTTAAGTTGTGGATTTTAAACCCATTCCCTTAACAGTTTATACGATTAATCTCGATTTATGCCTTTTGTAAGTTTTCCTTTGACTTCACGTAGTCAACCGAAATAACCCCATTCAAAATCAACTGTCTAATGGTATTGTGTCTCCAACGCGTAATATCAGACTTACCATTATACATATTTTACTTTGTGCCCTTCCAATTGCTTGATTGACTATCACAAACGTGTATCATCACGTAAGGCACAGGCTTATTCCAACAAGGAATATCCTCTAAGAAGTTTCTAAGCCATTTCGCTTCTTCTCGAGCTTTATCCAAAGCAATGAACTCGAATTCCATAGTGGATCGAGCTATGCACGTCTGCTTAGAAGACCTCCACGACACCGCTCATCCACATATTGTGAAAACAAATCCATTTGTGGACTTGGGGTCTTTTGTGTCTCGATATCCAATTGGCATCACAAGATCCTTCGAATCTTTGCTTTGGATATCTCGTATAAAGTATTCCATAGTTCATGGTATACTTTAAATATCTAAGTACCATTGTCACGGCTTTCTAATGATCCGTACTCGGGTTACTTGTGAACCTACTTAGTTTACTCATTGAATATGCAATGTCCGGGCGTGTACAATTCGTTAAGTACATCGGACTACCAATTACTCTTGCATATTCCAAATTGAGAAACTAGTTCGCCTTGATTCTTGGCCAAGTGTAGACTTAGATATACAGCGTTTTCTTAGAGGACTATCAAAAGCATTAAACCTTCTAAGTATGCTTTCGACATAATGGGGACTGTGACAAGACAATTCCATCCAAGTCTAGAGATTTTAATCCCTAATATAATATCGAGATAATCCCATATCCTTCATGTCAAAGTCCTCTTCAACGTGTTCTTAGTATTCATGATTAAATCACGACTACTACCCATAATCAACATATCATCCACATAAAGGCATACTATGGCATAATCATTTGTAGTACCTTTAATAAAGACACACTTGTCACATTCGTTGATCTTGAAACCATTTGACTTCATAGTCGAATCAAACTTTTCATGCCATTGCTTAGGTGCTTGTTTTAGTCCATAAAAAGACTTAACAAGTTTACACACCTTCGCTCTTGGCCGGTGCAACGTACCCCTCGGGTTGTTCCATATAGATATCTTCTTCAAGCTCACCATTCAAGAAAGCGGTCTTAACGTCCATTTGATGTATCTCAAGGTTATGCAAGGTCGCAATAGCAATGAGAACACGAATGGACGTAATCCTCGTGACAGAGAATATGTATCGAAGAAGTCATATCCCTCCTTTTGTCTAAACCCTTTAGCTACCAAACGGACTTTATATTTGTCAATAGATCCATCTTTTATACTTCTTTTTAGGGATCCACTTGCATCCCAAAGGTTTGCAACCCGGTGGGAGATCAACCAACTCCCAAGTGTTATTTTTCATGATGGAATCTATCTCATTATTGATAGCTTCTTTCCGGAGAGGCGCTCGGACTAGAAAATGCTTCTTGAATAGTTCGGGTTCGTTTTTTAACATATAAGTTAGAAAATCGGGACCAAAAGACTTAACTACTTTTGTCCTTTTATCGCGTCTTGGTTCCTCTTCATCATCACTTTGAGGTAACCTTGCGCTTTTCATAAGTTCATTTACTCGAACTTTCTTCTTTCCGTTCTTTGTTCGGAAAGATATTCTCGAAGAATACAACATTCCTTGATTCAATGATCACACCTTCATTTGTATCATGAATTGGACTTGTGCTAAAAAGTGATATGCACTACTATTGTTAGCATATCAAATGAAAGCACAATCATTTGTCCTCGGACCAATTCTAACTTGTTTCGGCTTAGGTATTTCAACTTTAGCCAAACACCCCCACACTTTGAGGTATTTATATGACGGTTTTACGTCCCTTCTATAACTCATATGGAGTTTCGTTTTTACCTTTGTGTGAGATCTTATTAAGAATGTAGTTTGCGAGAAAAGTATGGCTTCCCCACAAGTTTTGGGGTAAGCCGAACTTAACAACATCGCATTCATCATCTCCTTAAGAGTATGATTTTTGCGTTCTGCAACACCATTTGATTGAGGTGAGTAAGGTGCGTCGTTTGATGAATTATACCCGCTTCCGAGCAAAATTCTTCAAACGGAGCAAAGATACTCTCCGCCTCTATCACTTCGAATCATCTTAATTTTCAAATTAAGCTGATTTTTAACTTCATTCTTATAAGTTTTAAAAGCTACTAAAGCTTCATCTTTGCTTTTCAAAAGATACACATAGCAATATCTTGTGCAATCGTCTATAAACATTATGAAGTACTTTTTCCCACCTCGAGTTTACATAAGTTTTAAATCACACACATCCGTATGAATTAACTCGAGTGGTTTGGTACTTCTCGTTCCGAATGAAACGATGCTTTGGCCAACTTTGCTTCAACACAAATTTCGCATTTGTCTTGTGAATCGCTTTTAAACGTAGGTATTAATTCCGGATTCACTAACCTTCTAATTGTGTTGAAGTTTATGTGTCCTAATCTATCATGCCATAAATTAGAACAATCCAACAAGTAAACATAAGTAACGTTTTTATTCTTCGCTTTTGGCAAAAAACAGTTTCATTCTACGATATCTTAAACGAGTCCTTATCAAGGTAGCCTTTACAAAGAAACCGACCATTCTTGGTCATAACAAACTTAATCGGACTCAAACACTAGTCCAAACCCAGCCTTACTAAGCAAAGGATCGGAAACTAAATTCTTGCGGATGTCCGGACATGCAAAGACATCTACAAGCGTAAGCTCCTTTCTAGAAGTCATCTTGAGCACCACTTTCCCAAGCCCAACGATATTGGAAGTCGAAGAATTTCCCATGAAAAGCTTCCATCCATTTATCGGAGTGTAGGAGGAAAACATTTCCTTATCGGCACAATGGCGGTGAGATCGAGCTCCGATATGTCGATTGGAACCGACTTGTCCTCCGTCAAATTGGCTTGTTGGTTGCCACCTTGATTGCCCTTTTTAGGGTGTCGACAATGCTTTGCCATGTGATTCGATTTGCCACGATTGTAGCAATTATCCTTGAACTTTTGGCCTTTCCTTTTCCTTCCTAGAGTGCTTGTGTTTCTTGCTAGTGCTCGATTCAGCAAGATTGGCCTTAGCCTCCATTCCGGACTTCTTGGATTTCACATCCGATTTTCGGTTGTCTTCTTCGATCCAAAGTCAACAATCGGATCCTCAAGCCCCATCTCTTTTCCTTGTGCTTGAGGTAAATTTTGAAGTCCTTCCACAATGGCGTGATTTCTCGATTATTGCGGCCCACTTGAAAGGATTCATTCAAAATCATCCTTTCGGACACTAAGTCGTGAAGTATGATTTGAATCTCCTGAATCTTCCGTCTTGTACTTCTTCTCCAAGGAATCCCACAATTCCTTGGAAGTATTGAACGTCTTTATGACATTGTAGAGGAGTCGTCTGCCGTTCAAAACGTAGTTTCGACACGAGAAAATCGCCGTTATGCTAAGCATCCACGCAGTGATTCTCCGGTTGTTGTCAACTTCTTCATCTCCAACGGTAGGGGTCGTCTTTGAAAACGAGATAATCCCAAGGTGGTAAGGTAAAACAACATCTTCTTGCCAACGTTTGAAGTCGGCGCCGGAGAACTTGGATGGCTTTTATTTGTGAGCGAGCAAAGAACTATTGGTGTGAACGAGATTGATGTTGATGCCATCGTCTTCAACAAAACCGGATTATTTTTGTCTTTGCGATTGTAGGGAAAAATATGGTGTGTATGGTTTTCGTTTAGGAAGAAAATGGCTAAGTGTATAAAGTGTTTAGGTTTTAGTCGAGGCCTGGATTTAATTAAGTCTCCGCAAGACGAAAACGCCCGTATATCTAGTGCTTACGGTTCGGGCGCTCGTCTCTAAGATACAATGACTTTTACAATCGGTTAGCGGCACTAGCAAAATCGGAACAACGGACAACAAGAGTTTTTGACTTTCAAGCTTAGAATGAAGGAAAATTTCAATATACTCGTGTGCAAAATGACGGTTATTTATCTTAAGATTTCGTCTCCTTTTTCATCTGTAGGGGGACGAATATTATAGGCCTCAGTGTCTCGTATGGAAAGATTGCGTCTTTTGGCTCGAAAAGACACATTTTACACCGATTTACACACACACAGCGGCGCACGACGACTGGCCTTGAAGGCGTGCGCTTACCCTGCGCTTAGTGCGCGAAGGATCGACATGGCGCACGACCTTGACGCACTTACAAAAATTATTTAAATCCGTTTAATTAATTACAAAAATTAATTAAACATTTATTTTAAAGGTTTTGGTCCAAAAGAATAAGGGCCTTGAAGCCTAAGCCCAAGCCCGCGACCCACGACCGGACCCGGTGGGCCGTGCCGAGCCGCCGGCGGGCCAGGCAGCGTGTGGCGTGTGTTGAACCAAACCTACAAACATGTAGGTCCTCACCCCTTTAAAAACTTGGGTGCCCCAGGCCCCAAACCCATAAGTCCAACTTGAGATATATAAAGTGTGCAAACTTTTCATCCTTTTCCTATGTGGGATGGAGCATTCTCCTTCCTCACATTTCCCATTTCCCATTTTCCATACCATTTATTTGTATTAAGTGGCTAACTTCTAGCATTAATTTCTCATTCACCCTAATCGGTTTTGAGAAATTCCAAATGCTATTCTCATCTACTCTCTTAGTAGAATTTTTACAATATTACACTAATGGAAACCACTTAATTATTTAGTCAATACGGGTCAACACCCATTTCTCAAGACCAAATTCCAACAATAATATATAAAATATATTATATAATATATGCATAAAATGAATGTCTATCTAAAAATGATACTATGACATGAGATGCAATAAATACAAATCAATGCAATACACTATATTATATGTAAATATACAATTGGGTGATTTAGATTTCTACTTCTTCTAGTTTGATTTTTACAAACAAATAATCACTTTTCCAACTTTTCACCAAAAACTCTCAACTTTTGATTCTCAACTTCGATTTTATTTTCAAACACTATCAACTTTTGATTCTCAACTATTTTTACTTCTACTTCAATAAATCACTGCTCCTAAAAATAGAAGTGTTTGCGAACACTCCCATTGTCCATCACTTATACTACGACTTTTCCTTATCTAGTTATATGGGACTTTGTTTCGCATTCCTAATACATTTCTTCATTTTATAAAGTATTAATCAATAATGTTTTAGTAATTTTGTTTTAGATAAAGGTCAATTGTGACCAACTAAAACTATGTTGGGCTGAAACTATAGTAATTCGACGTGTTTGCGGTCTAGATATCTCAAGAGTAGGCCGAGTTATCTAGGCTATTTTATGTTTTGCGGCTGGTTTACATTGAAGATTAATGTCAAGGCCCAAGATTAAATCTTGTATATGGCCGATCAATTATCATTCCCCACCTCCTGTGATAGTTTTATCTTGACTTGTAGTTGGATGTGGTTTCTCTTTTTGCCCTCCAATTTGTTAAAATAATTACCACCTTGCCCTTATTTTTGGGGATTATTGCAAATGGCCATTTCTTCCAAATTACCACCCAAACCCTTTTCTTTTACGCTCCGGCCTCCATTTCAAAGATCTTACCCAAATCAAAGAAGGAAGTCGAACCCTAGACGAAGAAAACGAAGAACTAGACAAGGTAAATTTTCGAACAATATATCCTTGTTCGTTCGATATATGGTAACGATTGAACCCTTTTTACAATTCATATTTTTTATTTCAATATATTTCTCGATTTTTTGCTTTTCATGTTTCGATATTTGACCAAGATCTTTGTTCGTTTTTTTTCTTGAAAGGTACACTACATTAGATCGTATTTTTTCGAATTGTTGTGGAGCTTTGAAGGTAAGAAATCATGAAATTTTATCTATGAATGTATTTTTACATTATGAATGTATTAAAATGAGTAATATTTCGATTTACGATATGAATGTATTTTCTAATAAGAAAGAATTTACGATATGAATGAATTTTTATCTTGAAAGGTATACTATAATGTATGAATGTATTTTTGATATTTCGATATTTCTTGAAAGATAAAATTAGGCTGTATTATGATGTTTATGTGGAATGTGATATGAATGTATTTCTTGGTGTTTTATATTTATGCAAAATAACTGTAATTGTTATGCAATTTTTTTAGTTAATCTCATATATTTGTATGATTTTGTTTAAATTCATAGATGCACCCGACCGGATACATGTCGTCTTGATTGTAGAAGAGATTATTACCATAATAAAGTTTTTCTTCATGTTCACCGCTATTTGTTTAAATGTTGTTTATGGATAGACGTACGCCGCCGTGCGTCGTAGAACCAATTTTGCTAGACAATCTTACGGACTGTTGACCGACTACCGGACCAAATTAAACATATGCGTGATCTAATCAATATAAGTGACACGGATTGTATTGCAACTCGCATGGATAGGAATGCCTTTGGTTGGTTATGTTACTTGTTGGAGAATATAGGTGGCCTTGTTCGAACTAGAAATGTTCAAACAAGCGAACAAGTTGCAATATTCCTAAGCTGTTTTGGTACATCATAAGAAAAATCGTGTTGTAAAATTTGACTTCTAGAAGTCCGGCTACACTATTAGTAAACACTTCAATATTGTTGTTCAAGTTGTTCTTAGGCTCCACTCTATTTTATTGGTTGATCCGAAACAAGTGGATGAAACTTGCACATATGATACGTGGAAATGGTTCAAGGTAATAAAACTCGATTCAACATAAACTCAAATTTTATTTAAAAATTAAACTTACTTACAATTTCAAACGACATGCTATCTATATTTCCCATTTGATAGGGTTGTCTAGGTGCTTTAAACGGAATATACATTGATGTTCGAGTCCCATTAAGTGTGAAAGCGCGATATAGAAATCGAAAAGGAGATATTTACAAATGTGCTAGGTGTTTGTGATCCATCCATGAAATACACATTTGTCTAAGTGGTTGGGAGGGTTACTGCTGTGAGACAGGGTATTACGTAACTCGTTACTCGACCAAATAGTTTGAGAGTACCCACATGTAAAAGAACTATTTCCATATAATTATATTTATATTAACTGAAAGATAAGCCAACTTATCAATTATTACAATCACTTCAAAAACTTACGAACCATTAATTTTCGTAATTACTACTTGTGTGATTGTAGATATACAAATGGCCCAGGATTCTTAGCTCCATATCGAGGTGTTAGATATCACCTAGATGAATGGTCTCCTGGTCGTCTTTGCCGCACACAAAACCATAGGGAACTTTTTCAATCTAAGGCATGCTAAAGCTCGAAATATTATAGAAAGATCTTGGTGTCTATTAAAATATAGATGGGCAATACCACGGAGTAACTCGTGGTACCCAATTAAGACTTCGAGAATCGTATAATTATGGCGTGTTGCTTACTCCATAATTTCATACGTCTTTAAATGCCGGTTGATCCTTTAGAAGATGATATTCCCGAAGACATTGGTGGTGGTCACAACACGCATTTATGGGCCGATTTTGTTGACCAAGTAGAGACTTCTCAAATATGGACAACTTGGAGGGACACATTAACCATTTCTATGTATAATGAATGGAGGGGCAATACTTGACATCATTTGAGAAGATAGTGATGGAAAAATTTACTGTACCAATTAAATTACGTAAAGCACTTTATAATTTCTAATCATTAGTCCGCTACATTGTAATATCTATGACAATATATTATCATTGTGAAACTCTGTTTATGTGTAATACTTATTCCAATTAGCTCAATTATAGTTGTAATATGCGTTTAATTATAAGAACGTTATGGCGGTGTTATGAGATCTTGTGTCATTGTCTCCGCTTGCTACATCATTTTTTATTACTAATTTGACGCAAAGAATGATTGCTTCATTTTATTTTCAGTCTTCCATTATACGAATGATCGGTGCATGAATTTAGCTTTTTAGACTTTTGTTTATGTTTTTTTATATCTTTATGTAGTGTATATGAATTTTTATATGTTTTTGTTGTGACAACCACTTTTGGAGAAACTTTGAGACATCTGTTTTTTTGTAATTGTAACAATCAATTTTTTATTGTTGTCTGTGACATTTATTAGGAATTATGGAATCATCTCAGCAAGTTTTGGAACGGGTGTGATGTCCCGTAGCGTAAGGCGTAGTTGGACATCTCAAGAAAAGACTGTTTTTTGTTGCACGCTTTGAAGGAACTTATTGCCCAGGGTAATAATTGTGATAACGGGTACAAAGTTGGATATCAACACCGTTTGGAGAGGTCATTATTGCGAGGCTTTCCCCATGCATCAATTGCGTGCCGAGCCACATATTGCATCCAAATTAATCGTGTGGAAGAAAAACTATGCTTCAATATGCATGATGATGCGTAAGTCCGGGTTTGGATGGGATGATTCCAATAATCAAATCATTGTAAGAAAGATGCCATTTGGAATGATTATGTAAAGGTATGTTTAAAAATGTTTAATACAAATGGTATTTTTCTAATTATATTGGAAATGGTATGACATTTTTAACACATTGTAATTATTTTTTTTTACGTGAGACGAATGCAAATGCAAAGACAATGAGGTATAAATCATGGCCTATGTACAAAGAATGGTGTGATATATTTGGCGAGGACCGAGCAACGGGTGAAAATGCCGAGGTTTTTCATGATGTAATACAAGAAGTCCTAAATGGGGGCCAACCAAATGGCGTTAGAAGCGAACCCGAGCAAATTCTTGTGACTCCTAATTCACGCTTTCAACGATACTACTTACGAGGTTCGGGTGAAAGTAGTACGACAAACAAAAAAAGCCGCAACAAAAAAAAAAGACTAATGATGCTATGGAAGATCGTTTCTGGACTCGATGGCACTTTTGTGAAAAAGCTAACAACCGTTTGGGTGACCTAGCGCAAAGAATAGGATTTGACCAAGATCTTAGGCAACAACGCAAAGCTTTGTTTGGACGACTTTCTTTAAAATGAGTTTCCTATCCGTTGAGGACAAGCTTGCCATTACAAAGCAACTTTGCAACAATGCACAAGATCTTGACATGTTCTTCACCCTAACCGATGAGTACAAGGGTGTCATGGTCAAAATGATACGTGATGGAAGGCTATGAAAACATTATCCTAAAAGCTGTTAGAGTTATTCCAACTATTTACTTTTTCGCCAAAACACGATTTATTGGCTATTTAAAAACTTGGCGGGAATGTATTTTGGATAATTTTACGTCATGTGTAATTTAGAACATGTCTTTTGGGTGACTAAACTTGGGCATTCTTGTAATTTGCTGGTTTCGATCCTTGTTTGAAGATTATGCTTGCTTTAGAAATTTGATGTTGGAAGTGGGTTGTACATTTGGGTACACGGCTTGAAGGCTCTCACATTTACATCATAGTACTTTGAGTGTCTTTACTACTTGTAATTTGTAAAGTATTGCCATTTTGGCTTCTTGCATATACTTTAAATGACTCGAGTTGACCTTGTTTGATTTTGAATGAAACTTGAAGTTGCTAATATGTTATGCTTAGTGCTTGTGCATTGCCCACTCTGACTTTATTTGGTGTTTGTGCTATTTTGCTAGACGTAATTCTATTTGTTGAGATGTATTCAATGTTATTTATGTAAGCCTCAATTTCTTATCTCGCACAATGTGCATCTTGTTAAGAAGTTTTTGGTGAAGATTATGCTTGCTTTAGAAATTTAATTTCCTGGTTTCTTATATATGTTTCATTGAGCATTTGAACAACGCGCGTTACTTTAATTTCTTTGGTTTTTACGATGTCTGTTTGCACTTTTCAAGAAAAGAAATATAGCTAAAATCTAATACGACAATTTTATCCACAAATTCCATGTCTCAAAAGAAAAAATATATAAATTCTAGTTCCGATCCGTTCAGCCAAACTCAAGTTAATACAATAATACTCCATGAATTTGCTTATATGTAACAATTACCCCCACCAGGGTTTGAACTCTGTATCTTTCAGTTTATTTGAAATTTATCTCCTTTCCTCCAACCAGTACTCCCAACTTATTTAAAAAAACAATTACCCCGAATTTGTCAATGTAATCCACCCACTCACCCCTAAGTCTAATTTCAAAATACAATTTTTATAAAAATAAGGCTAAATTGCAAAATCTGCCCTCTAACTTTTGTATGGTGGCAAAAGAGGACAATAATTTGTTTAAGTGGCAATTTATGCCCTGGACAATCTTGCCCTTATGGCCAAATAACAATTTTGGTCCTTTTTCTTTCCAAAGGTAGCAAATATAGTCCTATAACTTTCGAGAATTAGCAATTTCAATCCTTTCATACTATGGCTATTTTTCAATAAATCCCAATTTTATAGATTATGAAAATTTACATTTTCTGATACCTATTTTGTTCGTGGCATTGTTACACCTACTTAGATCCAGTCTCTATTCAGAGGTTTTAAGTGGATCATGTCAGGTTTCCAGCCTATAAACTCAATAGGACATACTTCTGTAAATACTTCATAATTCTAAATAAATTCGATTTCAGACTAAGGTTTTGATAAAACAGATATAGTCCATCGGGACCATATCGGGCCCAACATGATTCGTAAAATTAATAAATCCCTTAAAATTCATACCTTCTTTGACCGAAACAGCACCGGGTTAAGTGGCTCGCAACACCACCAGTCGGAAAATTACTGCCCCCAGATCTTTTGACAAACAGCTCCTCACTGTTCAACCTCACCCTTAGGGAAGATGATCTGCAAGTTATCCGACTCATTCAAAGAATCTGTTCAAAGACAACATTGGTTCGTTTCCTACTCCGGCGTATAAGTAATTCTTAAACGGGATGAATTAATGTAACATTATGAAGACATGTTGAAGCAAAAAGCCCCTTTTATTAATAACTTATTGAAATATTTATTACATTAGTAATCTCCTTTTGGGAGGAGAATCTTTGGTTTAGCCTCTCATAGATGAGGCTTTCACTCGTAAATACACAAAACTTAAAACAAAAACACTCAAAATATTACAAATTTTTCACTCGCATTTTATTGTAAGAAAACTAAGGAAAAAATGTTCGATGTCCTCGAACTTCCTTCAAATCCTACATTTTATAGAGGTAAGTCCGGACTTCAAAGGCGGACTTCAAATCTTGATGATATCTATGACGCGTCCGCTTACGTCATATCCCACATTATTGCCTCGCCAAATGCTTTTTTCTTTTTCTCCCACGTGACTCGGCCCATGTGATGTTTGTTGGGGAATCTTTTAAAAATTTGGTTTACGTGGTCCCCGAGGATAACGCATCTTGTGAGTGGGCCCTTGTCCTTTCCAAATGCATGATCTTGTCGGTCGGGTTTGGGTGGAATCCTTTCCCTAACTCGGGTTCCTTCTTTTCGGGGCATGCTTGATAGATCCGGTCGATCCAATGACCAATATGCGCCATGTTACTGAATTTTCGGTAAGTTTCTTTGCATGTCGGAATCTTGTTCTCCCGGAGAATTCTTCTCTTCATCTCGAAAAGCTCCTCTGCGCAAATCATGTTGTTGATCCAATCATTGAATTCAATGAAGAAATATCCATTTGTTGAATTCTCGGAAAAACTTAAACGGATATTTGACTTTGTCCATTTCTCGTTAGACAAACCCAAAAACCCCATGCTCGTCGTGTAGAAGCTTCATCTTCGTAAATTGCTCCTACTAACATCGGTACTTCTTCCTAAGAAGAAGCCTTGATATATTTTAAGGCATTTCCATCCTAGTCTTCTTAGCTTGATGAAATGAAAAGCTTTATTAAAGTCTTTCTTCGCTGTTCGGGAGCAAGATTTGATAAAATACAGATTCAAAATATCTCATCTAGCCAAATGTGGATTATTGACCCAAGTCTCGTAAATCGCTTCCCAATCCATTTCGGTAATTTTGAATTTTTGGGAATCCGGGTGATACAAAGATAAATTGAAGTTAAAGCTCCAAAAGTATGCCATTCTTGAACTTCATTTGAATGACTTCCTGGTTTCATCCAAACTCGGGATATTTGCCGGAGATATCAACTATTATTTTTTCTAGGTTGATACCTCCTTTTGTAACTAATTTCTCCCATTGTCTTTGATATACCCGCATTGGAGAAATCTTAATCTCATCGCTTTAGACCTTAGATTTGCTGTCTGTGGCCTAAGATCCAACTCTCCCTCTTTTACCCCGCAGGTCTTGGGTTGACTTAAAGACTTGGGTTGTGACACCGGAGCTTCAACATTCGTTACGGTTTGTACACCCTCGGGGATGCATCACCGCAATACTTGTGATTATGGTACCTGAATCCATAACCTCCGGGTTAGAGCCCCGTTTTCTATTCGCCTCTTTTTGCATCGTAGGAGATGCGGCCTGGAGGGAGGCCACTTGCATCTTAAGAACAATTGTCCTTGAGCGAACGGCGGCATACTCGTATTTGACTAGAAACGGATTTCTCGGTCACTGTTGAAGTCGTCTGCAACTTCTCGCGCATTGAGACATAACGTCCCAAAATCTCGTTCTAGACTCTCCGGGTTTTTCCTAAGATGTCTTACTCGTTTAAGGACCTCAAAAGAACGCGTCCTTCCATCTCGTGTCAAGAAATGCGCAAGAATATTTTCATGAGATTTTATGATGACAATATCATAATCATAATATTGACATTCAGTTTGCCATCTAAGTAACCTAGCCTTTTCTAGTTTTGATTCAATTTTGTTTTTCGAAAAAAGCCTTGACACTTGAATTATCAATTTTTAAAGTAAACTTTTAGCAAGAAATATAGAGGCCATTTTTGAAAATCCTTTCATTGCAAAGAATTCTTTCTCGTTGATATGCCATCCGGTTGCTTCACCGGGTGTGAATAAACCGCTACAATATCTGCATGGCACTTCTTCATTTGGTGTGACCTTAGTAAGAATCGCCCCACCAATCATCACTGGCATCCGTATAAAGAACCGATTCGTCCTCGTCTTGGGAATTGCAAGCTTTGGAAGCTGTTTACAAACTTCTTTAAGTTGCTTGATTCCTTCTTGATGTTCATCCTCCCATTTGAATATCGCATCTTTTTTAAGCAATGGGCCAAACACCTTCCCCGTAATATGCTTTAGATTGTTTATGAACATTCCAAAAAATTGACAACTCAAGAAAACTCAAGTCGCCTTCTTGCCTTTCAATATATCTGGAAATCCTTGTATCTTTTCTACAATATGACTTTGTAGGATGATTCCAGATTCGTCGATCTCAATTCCTAGGAATTCAATCTGTCTTGTTGCAATCATTGCCTTCTTTTCAAAGCACTAATCCTTCCTTGTGACAAACATCCTAAAATATTTCCAAATGTTTGAGATGCTCGTTCGTGTTCTTTGATGCTATCGTAATGTCATCGATATACACGAACATGAAACTCAAATAATCTTTGAAGAGATTATCCATCTTCCTTTGATATATCACGGGGTCGTTAGCCAATCCCATAGGCATTACGTTCCAAATATAGTGTCCTGTGGTGTAGAAAAGCAATAAACTTCTTATTTTCTTTCTCCATCTTAATCTTGTAGAATCCGGACTTGCAATCGAACTTTGAGAAGATCTTGGCACCTTTGATGCAATTAACCAAATGTTCTCTCGCTTGGTATATAGTATCTGTCGAACTCCAAAATGTTATTAATCCCTTTGTAATTAATAACAAGTCTTGATTTCCTCTTTTGATTTCTCCATGGTTTTACGACTAAGAATCCGGGACTGTGTATGGAGAAACTCCTGTGAAATTAACTTGAGGTCAAGATGTTCCTAAGTATCTTCGCATATCCTCACGATCCTCCTAGTTCATAAGGATTGGTTTGAATCTCACGAACTCATACTCCTTTCATGGCTTAACCTTTAAGTATGCTTTAAGCTCGTTCTTGTCCCACCATGCCAAAGGATCTTCATTATAATTCCTTTGGATTTTTTTCTTGATATCCTCGAGTGATATTTGTTCTTCAATAGTAACGTCACTCTGTGGATTCTCCATTAGGCTCACCATCAATTCAACAATAACCTTTGGAGTAACTCGTTCTTCTCCTTGCACTCGAATGAGTACAAGTTATTATCCCAAAACTTCTTATCCTTTCGAGAACCGAATTGTCTATAGGATAATAAAGTTTCACCAAATTTCCTTCGATCCGCCATTTTGGATTTAGGAGTTTGGCCTCATCACCACGCTTGCTGAAAATTAATAGGCATTTTTAAGCAAAATGCTTCCCATAGCCTCTCGGACAATGATCTTATGATCACATAAGGTTGTGAAAATAAGTCTTCTTGTCTCGTTCTCCTATGTAAATCGCTTGAATGTTTGAAGGAAGTTGTTTCCTAGCAAAACATCTGCACTTTGTATCATGGAAATAGATTGGTGGCGTTTTCACCTTGTACCATGGAGTACCGCCTACGCCTCCGATCATGATTTCGGCTTGTTTGATTCATCTCATAAGAATAAGAATTCTTTTAGAGAAATCTCTTCCTGCAATAATCGGTAAATCTTCTCCAATTTCTTTAGGAAATTCATCCGGCTTTGTAGTACATATTCCTAAGACCTGAATCAATATAGGTGGCGAAATAGTAGACTCAGTATTCAACATATAACATTCCGATAGAAATATATATGGAGAATGGACTAGTGGTCATCTCGATTCTCAGTATCTTTTATTAGCCACTGTGAACTCCATTCCGTCTTGTAATCTTTCCCAAGGTTTATGATCCTCGAGAAATTCAATTCCAAGTATTAATTGTTCTCGGATTTTTCCTGCAGCTCTGTGATAGTCACTCAATTTCACCTATCTTCGTGCTTCCTTGATACCGTCCAACTATTGGTTGTTGGAGATAATATAGAACATCACAAGGAAAAATATTATCCTTTTGAGTAATGTCGAATATTACTTCAACTTCTCGCCATCATTCGGACATTTCGCTCTCCTGCTTTTTTGAAAACATCGGGATACGCCGAATCAGATGTTTTGGTCTCCTTTCTTCCCAACGATCGCTACTCGTCATGCGGTCCTGTTGGAAAGACATCCTTCTTGCTCAACCCTAAGACTTCGGCTTTTGTTGAAGACTGGTTGATCTTGTATTTTCATATCGATCTCCTGATAGTTGGAGACTCAATAATCTCTGGTAAAACCTGGCAAAGTCCTCGAAAATCCTTGGGACTTCAATAAATTCCTTTCTCAAGAATACTTACAATGATGTGTACTCGAATGAGCATAAGATATCTTGTATGTGATCGAGTAGGGTCTATTCCCTTCTTTCATCAAATCATCTCTTTTGAAATCTTGATGAAGGGTGAGGACTCTCTTGAAATCTTGATCTCCCAAATTGTATGCAATTCTAGGATAGACATTAAATGCCAATTTCCCAAAGATACAAATTTCCTCAGAATCGCTCCAAGGCATGAATCCTTGAGGTTTGAGATTCGCTTGTCAAAGATGGCCGATTAAGTGGCGAATCTATACCTTCTTTGAATGTTGCTTTAATGATGACTCTTATGGCTCCAATGTGAATCCATGAGAGTGTATTTGCAACTTCTTTTTAACTCGCTTTTGATCTCCTGGATTTCTTTAATAGGGACCACCGCATCTCGATCAGGTTACCGATAAACTCCATCGAATAGCAAATTCTCCAATTGTTACCCTGTGGATAATTTGGTGTTTTCTGTTACTGAAACCCAATTTTATCCAATGCTTTTTCCATAGCTCCAATTATAAATACATCATAGACTTGAAGCTTTGGATCTTCCTTCATGATTCTCATTAGAGTTTTATGAGAAACCGTCATGTGAGAGAGGAATCGACATATCCTCCCGATCGTCTCCTGAATTTCTTATTCACTCGATTCTAAGTGAGTCACTTCCATCGTCGAGAATAGATCTCTTCTTCATAGATGCTTTCATCCGAGGGTATATCCTCAAATTGATACACCAGTATAAGATCTTGATAATAGACAACTTCCTCGATTTCTGTGTAGCCTCGAACTATCGACTCCTCGTTTTTTATTATCGGGCAATCCGTTGAGATATGCCCTCTTGCTCCGCATGTCCAACAATTACTGATCTTTGAAACTTTCATTTGCTCTAGTGTGAGCACACCGAAAGTTCTCCTTCCTAGTGTTCTCACGGTACTTGCTTGATTAGATCCTGATGTAGAGGCTCTACTCCCCGCTTGGTCTTTGGTCTTTGCCCCGTTTTGTAACTTCGGGCTTTTTGTTTTGACCAAAACCTTCTAGGTCTCCATGAAGACCTGCTTCATTTGTTGTTGCTTCCTCGGCGATGGATGGCTTCGTTCCTTCTTCTTTCTCGTGTCGCTGGTTGACCTCCCACAATTGTTGGGATGTCATTATCCACGCAACATAGAGGAATCGCTTTGTTAATTCCTCTTAATCTCTTGTAATTCCTCTTAAATTATTAACATGGAATGTTAGGGGTATTGCTAATCCTAGTCGGCGTTATTTGCATGCGTTAATTTCTCTTCATAAATTATCTTTTGTTGCGCTCTTAGAACCTATGACTTTGCATGAGTTTAGTTTCTACTGTCGTAGATTTGGCTTTGATAATGGTTCGAGTAATTGTTCTAATCATATATGGATTATGTCTGCTGCTCATTTACATTTTGACATTCTTGTTGATCATGCACAACTATTACATTGTAGGTTAACATCTCTTTCTTTGCCTCGGCTATTTATTTAATGTTTGTGTATGCTAAATGTGATAGAGTAGCTAGATATACTTTGTGGGATACCTTGCGTGAGATTGCGACTAGTATGGAGGGGTTACCCTGGCTTGTTAGTGGTGACTTTAACATTTTTTTGCATGATCACGAGAGGATTGGTGGTACTTCTGATAGGTCTGATGAGATGTTAGATTTTGCTTATATGATTGCGGATTGTGAGTTATTTGATGCGGGGTGTGAGGGGCCTATCTTTACGTGGGCTAGAGGTGGGCTTCAGGAGAGACTTGATAGGGCCTTGTATAATGAACACTGGGCTGATGTGTTTACTTCTTCTCTTTGTTACGCATTTATCTCGTGTTCGCTTCCGATCATGCTCCTTTACTCATATCTTGTCAGTTTGTACCGCATGTGCCTCGTTCTTCTTTTCGATTTCAGCATATGTGGATACGTCACCATACTTTTTTGCAGGTTGTCAAGGAAGCATGGGGGCATCCTACTGGTTGTTTTGGAATGAGGAGCTTGCGGCCAAGTTGAATAGGGTCAAGCGCTTGGACTCAAGATTTGGAATCACCATACGTTTGGTAATGTTTTTGATCGGGTTAGGCTGGCTAATGAGACGAGTTTGATGGCTCAGCCGTATATGATAGTGATCCATCTCCGACTCATCGGGCTGAGCTATATCGTTGTGTGGCTGAGTACGAGCTACGTTTGAAAATGGAGGAGGATTTTTGGCGCCAGAAAGCAACTGTTAAGTGGGCAGTCGAGGGGGAGCGCAACACTAAGTTTTTCCACGAATTTGTTAAGCGAAGCGGTGTCGCGCTAGAATTCACTCGATTGACGATGATGGAGTGGTGATCACACAGATTCGAGATTCGGAAGTCGGCGAGTTCGATTCTTTTCCCTTATTGACTTCGACTTGGAGTATCGACTCCCCTGTAGATGAGTTCTTTCCCGGCTTCATGATTCCGTTAATCTTGATGGACTTTGTGTTATGCCGACTCGGGAGGTTCGTGATGCGGTGTTTGGGATTGATCCGTCTAGCATTTCGGGGCCTGATGGATTCTCATCTTTGTTCTTTCAGCACTGTTGGGATTTCGTCAGATCGGATGTTGAGGATGCGGTGGTTGACTTTTTCTCGGGTAATCTCATGCCGTCCACGTTCACGGCTACATCTATAGTTCTCATTCCGAAGGTTCCTCACCCTCGTAAGTGGACTGAGTTTCGGCCGATTAGCATGTGCAACGTGACGAATAAGATTATCTCTAAGATTATGAATGCGCGGTTGGTCTCGATTCTGCCTTTGATTGTGTCGCCGAATCAGAGTGGTTTCACACCCGGTCGTGTCATCTCGGATAACATATTACTCGCGCAGGAGCTTATCCATGATATCGGCAGCCACGGAGATTCATAATGTGGTGATGAAGTCGGATATGGCTAAAGCTTATGATAGGGTGCGATGGGATTTCTTGTATACAACTATGATTCACATGGGCTTCCCCGCTCGGTGGATTGATATGGTTGGCATTGTATTGAGCAACTGCGGCTTTCCTGTTCTAGTTAATGGTATCCCTTCCGGATATTTTCCTTCAACTCGGGATCTGCGGCGGGGGATCCTCTATCTCTGCCTTGTTTATTCTGGTGGCGGAGTATTTATCCCGGGATTGGATTCCATTATTAGACGACACCGGGATATGATTTATCGGACGCGATGGGGTTTTCCGGTGACTCATTTGGCCTATCTTTGATGATGTTGTTATCTTCACTAAGGCGTCGACGATGGCCTCACGTTGAGGCACTTTCGAGCACTATTCTCGCTCTTACGGCGGTGGTCGGTGTCGAGGAAGAGTAGATTCTTTCGCCCCACATTACATTGACGGTACCGGGAGCACATGGTTCATGAGCCGACGAGGCTTTGTTCGCGATGACTTGCCGATGACTTATTTGGGTGTCCCTTTGTTCAAGGCGGGCGAATGACAAAATAGCTCTTCCTCCCAAAGGTGATTCGAGGGATGTTGGATAGAGTTGTTGGGTGGTCGCATCGACATCTCTCCTTTGGTGGTAGGCTCGCTCTTATTCGAGCACGCTAATGGCCACCCGTTGCATATTCTTGGTCATGCGGCCGCAAAGACAGTTTTGCGATTGGAACAGAGATAATGGCTAGATTCTTCTGGGAATCCTATGCGGGGCGAGAAGAAGACTCATTGGATCGGTTGGGATATTATCTCGCCATCCTATTTACGAGGGTGGGCTGGGGTTGCGCCGACTTTCGAAATTACTGACGCGTCTTCGATTCAAGTTGTGGTGGAGGTTACGCGAGGGCCATTCGTTGTGGGCTCAATTCTTGATCGGCAAATCTTTATTCTGATGGGTTTCGGTCTCCCTGTAGAGCCCCTATAACACATAATCATAGTCATCGGTGGAGCGCTTGAGGCGGATCGATATTCGAGCCCGGGAGCGGATTTTACCTGTCTATTGGCGTAGTAGCCGTGTTAGTTTACTCGATGATACTTGGTTTGGGAATCACCGCTTGCGAGATCATTGTTTGGATCGGCCATTGGGTCATATGACGGTTGATTGGTTCATTCGCGATGGTATGTGGGATAGAGATAGATTGTATCGTCTTGGTCTCCGGATGTAGGCTTCCGAGAGTCTCATTGAGGATATATCCGGGTTCCGATTCGATGGGGTCCGAGGATATCATGCGGTGGATGTTTACCTCTCATGGTGGGTTCTCTATGTCTTCTTCTTGGGATTCTCTCCGGGGTAGAAATGCTCGGAACCTTCGTATGGTGACATTTGGAACGATGCTCTTATTCCTACTATCTCTATATTTCTTTGGCGCCTCCTTCGTAATCGTCTTCCTGTGGATATCAAGCTTCGAGCACGTGGCACTTCCCTTGCCTCACGTTGCTATTATTGCTTGAATAATCAACATTCATCTCCTCGGTCGAATCTATCCTTCACCTCTTTTTGATGAATGATCTTTTAAGTCCGTGTGGAATCACTTTCTCCTTGGTTTGACACTACACTTCCACACACCACGATATGATATTGTTCCTTTCATTTTGGAGGAATCGCACACGGATCACACACGAGGCACTTGAGTTTCTTGGTTCCCTGCTTGATTTTATGGTTTGTGCGGGCCGAAAGGAATAGTGTCAAGCATCGACACCTTCCTTTCTTGGCATCTCACATTATTTGGTAGGTGGAGCGGTATCTCGGATTCTTGTTTGGTCGCGTCCAACCCATCGATTGAGTGCGGATGCTTCCCTCTTTGTTGGCTTTTTGCGGGGGAGTCTTTGCACCACAGTTCCACGCAGCCGAGGATTGTGATTTGGCGAGCCCTCGGTCTCCTAAGATCAAGCCGAACACGGATGGTTCGTTTGATCGGGACACATTGATTCTTTGGCGGAGGGGATTGATTCGAGATCATTCGGGCGCGAGACTTATGTTGGCTTTTCATTGTTCTCTCCGGGCGGTGTCTAGCTTTCATGCCGAGCTTCGGCCGGAGATGGGACTGCGACATGCCCGTCTTTTTCTCTTGATTTGGATCGAGTTGGACGCAGCGGTGGTCACCACGATCACTTCCGGTGGCCTTGGTTCTTGGCGGGTTCAAGACACCGATTCGCATTCGGAACATCTTTGAGGACCTTTAGAATTCGATTTCCCATATACACGAGAGGGAATCGACCAAACAGATCACCTTGCGAGTTGGGAGGCTGCTGCTGCCTTGCGATCACATTGTTGATGAGGCATGGCTTCTCGCACCTCCTAGCACTCATTCGGATGGACCAGTTGGGATATCCGAGCTTGATTTTCATAGATCACTTTTTCTCCTTTTATTTTTAGATATCTCATTATGATAGTCTTTCTAGATATCGTAGTGATAGGTTATTTGTTCTTTGATTTTCTTCCGCCTTGATGGGCATGACATTGTATGACATTTTGATTGTTTGATATACGGTAGGGGATCACGCCTCAATCCCCCACCTCCCGGGGTGTTATTTTGCTTAAAAAAACTTGGCCTTTAGGAAAGACATTTTTTCTGGCCACGCTTTCTACTTCCGCTCCATCCTTGTATTCCCTGATAAGCATTTCTCTCCAGGGACTCGGAATCTAGGCAAAGAATAGCTGTGCAGCTTCCTTTTCTTCAATCTTGGATTTCCACCGATATTCGGTGAACAACTTGATATATTCGTCAATATGACAAATATCATGTAACTCAAGGCTATAGAGGGCTTGTTTATATCTCTTTCTTTTTTCGTCTTCTAATCCCTCGAAATAACCTGTGCCGATGAACTGGATTTTGAATAGTTTTGCCATACCATCGCAATTCCTTTAATTAATTCTCTGATGTGACCGAACTTTTCGTACTAGCATTGGTCATATCCCCTGATAATCTTCACCGATCCTTCAAGACTCATTTCAAGGAGTAAAATGAATGAATCCTTTGTAAGATCGAGGGTTCTCGCTTGAAATTCTCATAGTTGAAGCCCATTCATCAATGAGAACTTCTCTATTTTTAAAATCTGGGATGTCCGGATTTAACATCAACCCATATGGATGTATTGGGTCGAGGTGCGATCTTCCATAAGGCGTCGATAAACATTCGACCTTCCAAAGAGGTTGTCTAGTTCCCGCAAGAGGTTTCGACCTCCCCCCCGAAAGTGGATCACTCCCGTTGTGAAATCTCCAACAAGCGTGTGGCATCCTCTCGTCCCGAGCTCCATGATTCGAACCCGTGCTTTCTTCGACGTTAGGATTAACTGGTGGTGGTGGTGGAATTGGTCTTCCCGCTTTGGATCATAGTGTAAGTCAGCGACTACGATAATCTAGAGGGGTGAATAGATTATCTCCATCTTTTCGATTTTGCCCTCCTTTTCTAATTGAATGCTCAAAGACAATAATAAAGGTGCGGAATGTAAACAACACACGTCGATTTATAGAGGTTCAACCCACCTAGGGCCTAATCCTCTACCACCCCAAGATATCCTGGGGATTGATTTCAAAAAAAAAAAGATTTTATTAATTTACCACAAATTAATACAACACCAACTTACAACAACACCTTGAAGAGCACCACACTCTTCTTCAACACCACCTTTGAGATTACCACAATCTCTTCTTGAAGATTACCATAATCTCCAACGGCAACTTGTGAAGATTACCACAATCTTCAACCTTGAAGAATACCAAATTCTTCAACACCTCAATAAGAAGATCACCACAATCTTCTTGATTCTATCACCTAGATCATCCAAGTGTGTTATTTCCACAAGAACACTCACAAGGATATCTTGTGTTTGAATGATAACCAAAAATCAAGATTACAAGTCAATAATGAATATTACAATTTGAGTGCAAAGTGTAATCAAGAATAACCTAGACCTCAAGGATGTGAAAGTGATAAGCTAGGCAAAATTACAACAAGAATAATAACAATGAAGAACAAATATTTGCTTGAAGTGTATCTTGTTGTGTTGTATCTCAATTGTTGTTTTGGTTGCTCCAAAACTTCCTCTATTTATAGGAGATGATTGATCAAGCATAGGCTCCTATTGGGGATTGAAAATCTATAGAAAAATACAATTAAAATCAAGAATATAGTTGTTAGAGATCAATCCCACATTTTAAGGAAATATGTCTGTCAAAACGGTCATATTTTTTTTGTCAAAGCACGGGCGGCCGTCGCACGCACGAAATAAAAGTTTGAAACGTAACGCAAAGAAAAATTACACGCAGGCGACCGGTCGACATAGGGTTCGACCGGGTCCACCCGACTCCAAGCAATCGTCCCCCTTATGGGTTTGATGAAAGAAAAATGTTACTGCTTTGAGTGAACGTTCGTGCACGGTCGACCCACCGGCGGCCGACGGCCGGCCGATCGCCAGAAGCGGCACGGCCGACCTGACCGTTTTTCACTTCCGTCTCATTTTTGTTCCAAAAATATCTTCGTGTACAAAGTTGCCCTATCTGACGACCGGTTGACCTTGAGACAGAAAAATTGTCCAATTTTTGTCGAAAATAAAACCCAAGAAATACTCAAAATTTAGTAAAAACATTTTAGACCAATCAAGTATTTAGACAACATTTAGGAACCTTGTTTAGAAGTGAAAACCCATTGACATAAAGTCATTAGAAGTGTTGTCCAATATTATCGAAAATAAACTTGAGGAAATACTCCGGAAAATATTAAAACTATTTAAATCATTTAGGAGTATTTGGACAACCTTTAAAACCATTGTTTTGGTGTAAAAATAAAATCATCAAAATTAAGATAAAAATATGTATCAAACAATCTTCCCCTTTTTGATGATTACTAACCAAAACAATTTTTACAAAAAATAGGAGAACAATTTTAGAAATGATTTTCCGGTAAAAATATTTGACCGTTTGGAAGTAAGGGAGTAAATATATTCAATAATAAGTACAAGCTCCCTCTATCAACAAGCACAACAAGAATAATATAAAAACAATTTTTCATAAGCTAAAATCTTTAGCTTTTACAAATTGTTCAAGAGCTTATAAGCTCCCCTGTCACAAAACATCATTAGACAAGTATATAAGTCCATTAAGCAACAATTGGACTAAAAATAAATCACTACTTATGGCTTTTATGAGCCATAGCTTATAGCTTTTATAACAAGCTTTTATTAGCTTCTTTGAGCTAATGAGCCAATTTTCTGTTTCTCCCCCTTTGGAATCATCAAAAAGAATGTTAGGATGATAAAAACATCATTCAAGTTTATCAAAGTGTGCCAACACTACGGTTTATCAACCATTGAAAAATTAAATTTAGAAACCAAGATAAAATGGGAGAAATGTATCATAAGAAATCCATAAGCTCATTAGTTAGCCAAAAACATGATCTCAAAAACATTAGAAGCAAGAGACTCATGTAGAAGTTGAAATTTTCATTGTGACATATCATCGAACACTTGGCGGGCATCAAAAATTTGAAAGATATATATAGCCCTTGTAAATGAAATCAAGCCAAGTTTGTTCATACCATCACCAAAAACAATTTTCAACATATATCCAACAAATACTAGGCACAAACAAAGTAAACTCTCAAGGTTCAATCCAATTGAGATAATTTAGCCAAAGAGATATCAAGGCATTACCAATGCCATCAAGCAAAAATTAAAAAGCCATCAAGTAATACATGTTAAGTATCAAACAATGCATATTAGACATTACAAATGTCCCAAATAATCCATCTAAACAAAATGAGCGGGACATGTCAAATGCATTTAAGCACAAATTAAAAGAAGCACTTTTACCATCAAGTACTTCATACCAACAACAAATTATGACAAACTAGAGTATTTTTACTATCAAATACTCCATCAATATCATGATCACCCTCAAGTCATTATCAACTTACAATATTAACCCTTTCCGAAAAAACAAGCAAATATCATTAGTGCAAAAGAGTTTTACAAAGTTCATAGAAGTACAAAGCAATATGAAAGAAAATGCTAAAAAGTGAAGGGGTGGGGACATCAATCCTCGTCCGAAGAGAAGCAAGTTCCGAATAAGATCTTTGATGAATTTCTTCAATTTGCCGATTGACTTTTTCAAACTAGAATTTTCCTTCTTCACAACCCGAGCTCTTTTCTCGGAGAGGCTACATCTCTAAATGTTTCTCTTTCCACTTTGGCCATTCTCTCTTTGAGATTTAAATCTTCAACATCCAACTCGTCTTCATCTTCTTCCTCATTTTCTTCCTCCCTAATTTCTTGTTCATTTCTCACATTCTCTTCTTCATTTTCCTCTTCATTCCCCACATTCTCTTCTTCATCTTCTCTTTGTGTCGTCAAACTCACCTCTTCCAATATTTTCAACCTTATTGTCATTAAAGAAATCATCCCGAGGTTGTTGTCGATGTCGGGCACGCCCTAGCGGCTTTGGTGGGAACCCGGGTAAATGTCGTCGCATTCTTACCATTTGTAGAATGTTGGCATTATCAAAATCATTGTGACGAATATCGGTATTCATTTCATTTTCTCGGGTATCCCGATAAGTATAATAGTCGGCAAATCAAATTTCCCAAGGTATATTTTTTTTTAGTATGCCTTCTTGATTCCGACAAACAATACAAAAAAATTGCTCCATAATTTACTCTTTCTCCTCGAACAATCTTATAGGTGAGAAAGAGTTCGAGATTACTCGGAAGTTTTACTTTTTTCCACAAACACAATAGGAGCAAATAATAGATATAATCCATAATTTGGCGGCATTGCAGTATGTTTCTTCGGGATACACTCCTAAAAAGGTTTTCACATCATCTAGTGAAACACCGAAAAATGTTGTCATCCCAATGAGTGCAATCCACATTAACCACTCCATCATTCGCACATTAAAGTGATTACAAATATCGCCAATGTCCATGAAAAATGTCTACCATTAACAAATGAGTGAAGTTCCAACGGATTATCTACCGTAGCATCAACAATCCACATATTTGCATAAAAAGTTTTATAAGCTCGTCATCATAATGCAAACACGGATTATCCCAAAATGAAACCCATCCTTGAATTTCAAAATAAGCCATAATATCCGGAAATTCATCATGAAATGCTATAAATCGAACCATACGAGTGCACGCAATTTTCTTGTCATTCAATCCAATATTCTCATAATGCTCCTCCGCAAGTTTATTTAGAAATCGAAATTTATTGGCTCTAGAGGGAGGCTCGTAAAGTGATAACTTACTTGAATCCCAATGAATGTTTGATTTTGAAACCCGGCTCTCAATTGATCAATCTCTTCTTCCGTGAGCCGCTTTGGATTATCTCCTTGTGGATTATCAACTTGTTGGGGGTTGGAGGAAGATTCCTCCTTTGCTTCTTTCTCCTCTTTTGAGGATTTCGTTCGATAGAATTTCTTGGAGGAGCCATATATGTAAGATTCTTGCAAAAATAAGAGAATTAGCAACAAGAATCGTGAAAAATGATGAAGAATTGAAGAACTTATGAAAAAGGGGGTGATTATCATTGTTTAAGGGTTTGGAGAGTTTTGAGCGTCTGCTTTCAAACCGAAAGAGCAAAACGTTTTTAACTTGGAAAATTGCCCTGGGCGACGGCCGAGTGGGGTGCGATCGTCGGCGTGCGGGCGACCGGTCGCCCTGCGCTTGACCATCCCAAAGGCAATTTTTCTATCTCCGCAATTTTCCAAAATTCAATTTTCCACCCCAAAAGTTTTAAAACTTTGCAAAAGATAATTTTGGACCAAATCCAACAAATACGGGTTTCGGAAAACATATATTTGATAAAATCGAGACTTAACGAGTAGTGCCCTTTTTTAAAAAAAATTGCAAAATCATTTAGGGGCACTTAAGGGGTTGAAATGAAATATCTTGAAACATATGTGCATAAGCATAATATCGAGTTCTAGTAAAAATACGAGTGAACATACCTCGATAGTTTAAGAAACTTAATGACGAAATAGCCAATGAATATGAGAAATATATCCTACACAATTCTTAAACAAAATTTGCACAAGAGCACAAATGTAGGCAAGTAATAGGAGATATCAAAAAAAAAAACTTATGCTATAAAAATACATAAGAGATAATAAACCACATAAGTCTAATTAAATGCACAAGAGTTTTAGAAATATCATGCAATGGTCTTTAGAAATTTTAAAAGCTCGAATATATATTGAAGACCTTAATTAAAAAATAAATATTTGAGGACTCATTTGCAATTAAGATAAAAATATGCATAGAATTAAAATAAACTTGCATATTTAAATTGGGAGATACGGTTTACCAATTACGCCATTTCCATAGGTTGTGCCGTTTCCATTGTTGATGATATCTTTCCCTTGAGAAGTCACTTTGATGACGACTTCTTTGATTGCTCCATTTCCAAGATTTGTTACCTTCCCATTGTTGATAGTCTCTTCTTCTTTTCAAAGTCATCTTGATGATGTCTTTGCCATTTCCAAGGATTATGTTTTTCCCATTTTTGATTATATCTTCTTCTTGGAAATTGTCTTTAAAAATATTTTCTCCTTTGATCAAATGAAGTGGTCATTTGATGTCTTCTTTGCGGTATAAATTTTCTTCGATCATTATTTTGTCGGGTACCTAATATGACATTGTTTTGTGGTACCCTCATGTGTTTGGGTCCTTTAGGATTAGCTTTGAGACTTTTAGGTCTCCAACAATAATTAGAGCTATTTCTAGCCCGACAAGAATTAGCCGTATGACCCTTTTTTTACAATAAAAACAAGTAATAATTCTAGGAGCATAATGACCAATATGCATAGTGACTTGATCCTTTTTCATATGATTAACAACATTAGGATTATGATCAAGTCCTTTATCACAATTATGAATATCAACAATATTGGACATTTTATTGGTACTCAAGTTTGATTTTGATAAATCATTTTTCATGCAATTCATATTCTCAACAAGAGTACTATTTTGTTTTTCAAGGTTTCTAACATTGTCAAGTGTGGTGGTGTGAGCACATGATAGTGATTCATAGGAAGTAAATAAACTATCCTTATCATTTTTCAAAACAATGAATTCCTTTTTCAAATTTTTGTATTTAACAAGTAAGTCTTGGAATTCATTTTGAAGATCATCAAAATCATTTTGCAAATCACTATAATCATTTTGAATAACTATATCATAAGAAGTAGAGAGTTTAAGACATACCTCGTTTTCTTCTTCGATGCCCATAAACAATATTCAACTCTTCATAGTTGGAAGTTGTAAGAGGCTTGTTCCTTAGATTTGAGCTTGTATCCCTTTGAGAAGTAGATGCTTTTGTTTGACTCCTTTCATTTGCAAATACTCCATAGATGGTTTCTAATTTTTGCCATACTTTATGTGCCGATCGAATTCCTACAATATGTTCATACTCCAAATTAGTAAATGAACAATACAAAATATTTAGAGCCTTACCGTTTAAGGAGATGATTTTCTTCTCTTTATCATTTAGCTCTTTGAGGCCTTTGGAGGTGTGTGGTGTGTCTATCATCGGAATGGATTCTCCATTTATGACGGTGTTCCAAATATCAAACCCGCAACCTTGTAAATAACATTCCATTCTTTCTTTTCAAAATATAAAATTTTTGGAATCAAATAGTGGTGGCTTGGTGGTGGAGGTGTCGGATAGATGAGCTTCGTTCGTAGCCGACGATCGTTTCTCTTCACTCGCGATGTGAAACGAGCTTGCCAAAGAGTTTGGCTCTGATACCACTTGTAAGTCCAAGCGGCTATGATAATCTAAAGGGGAGTGAATAGATTATCTCCATTTTTTCGATTTTGCCCTCTTTTTCTAATTGAATGCTCAAAGACAATAATAAAGGTGCGGAATGTAAACAACACACGTCGATTTATAGAGGTTCAACCCATTACCCACCTGGGCCTAATCCTCTACCACCCCAAGATATCCGGGATGGATTTCAAAAAGAAAAAAAGATTTTATTAATTTACCACAAATTAATACAACACCAACTTACAACAACACCTTGAAGAGCACCACACTCTTCTTCAACACCACCTTTGAGATTATCACAATCTCTTCTTGAAGATTACCACAATCTCCATGGCACCTTGTGAAGATTACCACAATCTTCAACCTTGAAGAATAACTAATTCTTCAACACCTCAATAAGAAGATCACCACAATCTTCTTGCTCCTATCACCTAGATCATCCAAGTGTGTTCTTTCCACAAGAACACTCACAATGATATCTTGTGTTTGAATGATAACCAAAAATCAAGATTACAACTCAAGAAATGAATATTACAATTTGAGTGCAAAGTGTAATCAAGAATAGCCTAGACCTCAAGGATGTGAAAGTGATAAGTTAGGCAAAATTACAACGAATAATAACAATGAAGAACAAATATTTGCTTGAAGTGTATCTTGTTGTGTTGTATCTCAATTGTTGTTTTGGTTGCTCCAAAACTTCCTCTATTTATAGGAGATGATTGATCAAGCATAGGTTCCTATTGGGGATTGAAAATCTCTGAGAAAAATACAATTAAAATCAAGAATATAGTTGTTAGAGATCAATCCCACATTTTAAGGAAATATGTCGATGTCAAACGGTCATATTTTTTTTGTCAAACAGCAGGCGACCATCGCCGACGAAATAAAAGTCCGAAACGTAACGCAAAGAAAAATTACACAGGGCGGCACGGCCGACATAGGGTTCGACCGTCGACCACGACTCAACCGGTCCCCTTATGGGTTTGATGAAAGAAAACGCGTTACGCTTTTGAGTGAACGTTCAGTCTTGGACTCGACCGCACGGCCGATCGATCGACGGCCGACGCCAGGCGGCCGGCGACTGACCGTTTTTCACTTTCGTCTCATTTTTGTTCCAAAAACATCTTCGATGGGTTGTTGCCTAAATGGCCTATTGACCTTGAGACGAAAAGTTGTCCAATTTTTTTGTCGAAAATAAAACCCAAGAAATACTCCTAAAATTTAGTAAAAACATTTTAGACCAATCGGAAGTATTTAGACAACATTTAAGAACCTTGTTTAGAAGTGTTATCCAATATTATCGAAAATAAACTTGAGGAAATACTCCTAAAATATTAAAACCATTTTAATTCATATAGGAGTATTTGGACAACCTTTAAAACCATTGTTTTGGTGTAAAAATAAAATCATCAAAATTAAGATAAAAATATGTATCAAACACATAGGTGACCAATGTTCCATCTCCTGTTTTAATTTTTAAATCTACAATTCCTAATCCTGCGAAGGATTACTCAAAGGTCATGTAGATCTTTAAGATTCATCTTTTCCATATCCATCTTTTCCATATCCATCTTTTTTAATTTTTGATGGATTTTCCTTTGATTAGAGCAATGAGCTTCTCTCATCCTGTCATTTTTCGTATAACTTCGGTTGGTTTCCCCTTTTGGTGTAAATAGGGTATTGTCTCAAAATCTATACACTTCTTTTCCTCCCGAAGAACTCGACTGTCCTCCCAGGTTCTTGACTCGTTCGAATATCATGAGGAGTTCAAGAGTTTCCTTCGATATTTCACCATCGTCTCCATCCTGTTATGGATCGATGAACTTGTGTTGGTAGATGAATATGGCGGTTGCCATAATTCTCAAGATCGCTTTGTCTTACGGACTTCTCTAAGATCTTCGGAGAACTTAGATTTGTCTCGAAGTATCTCGTTCCACTCGTACTCCATCGAATCATTGTTACGATGGGAATTTTCATGAACCGTTTCTTGAAGGTTCATTAAGTGAACATATAAGTCCAGTTAAGCATCCGGAATCGCTTATAATATTCTCGCTCGCATTTTGCATTGCCTTTAGGTTTCCCGTCGGCTCCTTTTTTTTTTTTTTCTTCATGTTGGTATTCCCAATATGAAACCTGGTCAAGTGTTCTTGTGCATACATCGTCAATATTTGACGATATGTCCTGTAAGGGGTACATCTCGGACATCGGTCCCGGATCCATAATCTCGAGTAATTTCTCCTCACCAATTGTTAATTACATAAATATAATAAATATAACCAAAAATTCTTAATAAACCTGGGCTCGATACCATTTTACGCAAGACACTTAGTCAAATTAGCAATATGTATGAATAAGGGTATAGTTGGTATTATGAAAATGTTCAATTATCCCATTGGACTAATTTTGCGACAATTCAAAACTTATAGGACATAATTTGCTTAAGTAAAAACTTATAGGACCAATCTTGCAACACTTTATATAAACTTACAGGCATATTTTGCAAACTTAATAATTACTGTCTTAAAACACCACTCACCTAAAGTTATAGGGCATCTTTTGCAATTAGGCCTTAAAATAATAATAATAAGTAATTGAATTTCCTTAAAGAAGACAATATTTTTTTCAAGAAGATAGAATTCTTGAACCGTACAATAATCTCATTGTGCTATATTGTTGCAGTAACTCACTGGATTTAACCTTTAACCTAAATCTAACAACTGCATTTCCACAATTTCTATTGGTCATAATCTCATTCGTACACAGTACTCAGAAACCTCGTAGAAACTGTCCAATGATTTTTAATTTTATCTTTTTCACCTGTCGGTGAAAGCATAACAGAAAGTGACGGGCTCAAAAAATTGAAAATAAATAACTAAACAAAATTCGAACAAAAACAAGTAAAAAAACCCAAACGCCAAAAGGGGATAATATATATGCCTTAAGGGCAAGGGCTCTTTGTGTCAGTGATAGAAGTTGCGTAAAAAGGAAAAGTATGTGGTTTTCTGCTTTTTTTTACTCAGTTATCAGTGATCAGTCTTTCCACAGTAATTACTTCGCTTCGAAAGAAATTTTTGGGGTTTTGATGGATAAGATTAACTGATTAAGTACTATAGATAATTGTCAGATTTTACATGTTACATGGTTAATTCTGAGGCCGCCAATGTTATGTTTGAATTTTTTTGAAGGAAATTATTATTTTAAATTTAACTTTATCAATAGTAAAGGGCAAAAGTTTTAATGACCTTAGCAATAGTAAAGGTCAAGTTTTTGGTTGTGAAGGGTCATATTTATTTCTATAAATATGGTTAATTTTTCATTTGTAAGATACAACAAATCTCACAACAATTTTATCTCTCTCCTAAAGTTCTTATAATTTAAGATTTGGTGATAATTTCGTGCATAATTTTCGATTCGTTAGGAATAGGTTTTTCGGTTTTCTCGTCTTATCCTGGGAAACAGGCGTTGAAATAGGGGCGAATCTGTTTTAAGGATAGTGTGTTGAACACACGATTCGAGCTAAGTTTTATTTTATTTTCTTTAAAAATTTTACCAATTCGGTTTTCGATTCATATAAATTGTACTAGAAGAAATACTACTATTTTCCTACAAACTTAAAAAACAGTTATTCGTAAAATTTTGGTACAGTTTATATTGATTAAGGATTAACTTAATAATATGGTTCTGTTGTAATCAACCATGGCAATTGGCAAGATTTTCAAACTATTTTAATGTTGCCGTGATTAACTGTTTAGTTTAATTTTATCTTGGCAAATTGTTTAGAGAATTCATGATTCCACTTTATTATTATAAATTTGGCTGGAACCATTATGTGGCTTTACTTGATGAATAAAGAATTTTTCCACTTCTCTTAATTTGTGATATTGCATACATGATTAATCATTTGACAGATTATAAACTTGCTATTAAAATCAAAAGTTTGGTATATTGTTAGCTACTAAAATTTGATTTGGCAATTGTAATTCCGATCTCTGCAATTGGACTAATTTTCTGAACTAGTTGGACAAATCCGAATAATAAGCGGATTAATACCGTGCTATTCAAAGTGGAAAGAAATTGCAATTTGGACTGTTTGAACCGATTGGACTAATCTTTGACCGCTTTTGGGCTGATTGGACTAATCTTTGGGTATTTTGGGTGATTGGACTAATCTTTGGACTAATAGATTAATACATGTGCAAATTCGGAGTGTAAGAAAATTGCAAAAGACTTATAATAAAAACTTGAACATTTTAATAAATTTGTTCTTATCGGTTTTGTTCCGATTGATTGATCGAAATGCTAAACTTCTTGTTTCATTTGTTTCAGAAATGGCATCTCAATCAAATAGTGGTGGGTCTAACCCCATTGTGCAAGCATTGGCTTTTATAGCAAACAATGATGGGTCTAACCCTGTTGTGCCAATACCGACTTTTTGTAGCCAACCCCACGCTTGATATGCCGCTTAATCATGGTGAAAAACGGGAAAAGTTTAACGGCCCGAATTTTAACACATAGTTTTCATGCATGGACTGGATTGGGCCAATCATTTTTGCGGCCCGACCAAAATCGGGCCGGCCCGATCGGCCGAATTTTTGGAAAAGCCCGACGGACTCGGTCTTTGGCCAAATTGACCCATTGCCGCTCTAATGCTTATCATTGGAAGTAATGATAAAATAATTAAATCCACTAAAGATATGTTGAACTCGAGGTTTGATATGAAAGATATGGGTCTAGTGATGTGATCCTTGGAATAAAGATCTCTAGAACTTCAAATGGACTTGTACTTGATCACCACATTATGTGGATAAAATTCTAGAGAAATTTAGTAAGGATGACACGTCATTAGCTAGAACTTTGATAGACACAAGCAAACATCTATCGAAGAATAGAGGTGAGGCCGTGTCTCAGTTGAATACTCACGAGTCATAGGAAGTTTAATGTACTTAATGAGTTGTACAAGACCGGACATTGCCTATGCGGTGAGTAAATTGAGCAGATACACCAGGTAATCCAGGGCATGACCACTGGAAAAGGTATAGTGAAAATACTAAGGTATTTAAGATATACTCGTGATTTTGGGCTGCACTATACAAGATATCATGATGTTATTGAAGGATATAGCGATCTAATTGGATATCCGATATTAAAGACTCTAAGTCTACAAGTGGATTTGTATTCACTTTAGGAGGTGCAAAGAATATCATGGAAATCTTCTAAGCGACGATTATAGCAAGGTCTACAATGGAGTCCGAGTTTATTGCTCTGCATGTGTGGTGAAGAAGTTGAATGACTTCAAATTTCTTAGAAGATATTCCAAAATGGCCTAAACCTGTGCCGTGAATTTGTATACATTGTGACAAAATAATCTATTGGTATTGGTAGGGCACGAGCAATATGTACAATGGTAAGTCTAGACACATACGTCGTGAGACACAATACCATTAGACAACTACTCTCAACTGGTGTTATCTCTATTGACTACATGAAGTCAAAGGATAATTTAGCGGATCCATTAACCAAAGGGTTGAATCGGGAGCTAGTTGTGAAATCATTAAGAGGAATGAGACTTAAGCCTCTAGAAAAATGAGTTGATACAATGGAAACCCAACCTAGTTATTTGGAGATCCCAAGATCTAGGTTCAAAGGGACAACCTAGTTGTTAAAAGACTCTATGATCATTTGTGGGGAGTTATCCTCTTGTCCATTCCTTAACAAAGTGATGCCCGTGGAGAAGAGGATAAGCAATTTGGCTTTTAATGATTCTTGTGCGTCGGTAAGTCGAGCAAGGTAGTACGGGCTATCTTAAATGAGAATCACCTATGTAAGAGAGAAGTGGGGCCGCTTGAAGAGAATTGTGTGAGGCTCAATTCTTAGAACCTCTTGAGAACCAGGCATATGTTTAGGGCCATGAATGAACATAACCATGAGAACGAAGTATGTTAGGAAGAATCTTGTGTGAGGTATATCATCGTTTACACAAAAGCGAGAATAGTTCAAGGACATCGCGTCTCTTGATCGATAGTGAAGTAAATATGCTTTCACAAGGGAAGGTTCAAAGGGTAATACCTACCTATCCTATGCAAGATTCAACTTTGTTGGATTTTATCACCAAAACTTTGTATTTTCGTAATTTTCTTCATGTGGGGGATTGTTAGAATTTTTTTGAAGAAAATTATTATTTTAAATTTAACTTTATCAATAGTAAAGGGCAAAAGTTTTAATGACCTTAGCAATAGTAAAGGTCAAGTTTTTGGTTGTGAAGGGTCATATTTATTTCTATAAATATGGTTAATTTTTCATTTGTAAGATACAACAAATCTCACAACAATTTCATCTCTCTCCTAAAGTTCTTATAATTTAAGATTTGGTGATAATTTGAGGCATAATTTTCGATTCGCCGGAATAGGTTTTCGGTTTTCGTCTTATCCTGGGAAACAGACGTTGAGAATAGGGGGACGAATCTGTTTTAAGGATAGTGTGTTAAACACACGATTCGAGCTAAGTTTTATTTTATTTTCTTTGAAAATTTTACCAATTCGGTTTTTCGATTCATATAAATTGTACTAGAAGAAATACTACTATTTTCCTACATGTTATACTATTATAACACGAACATGACCCCATTACAAACACTATTATATTGATAAATTACATGATAAAGCACGACAAGACATGATACGGCCTGAAACACGACGTGCACGAGTACAAAATTGAAAATTAAGTCAAAATATAATAATTATTATATTTAAAATTAAATAAAATAGATAATATACATAAAAAAATGATAGTGCGACAGAACACGAAACGATGACACGGTTTGCCACCCCTAGTTAATTTAAACCCAAATTTTAACCTGGTCAATACTTGAGACTATTTTGGCTAATATTTGAAGTAATTAAAGTGCACTTTTGTTTTCAATATATATATATATATATACATACAAATAGTATTTTTGTAAAAATAGATTCCTATCTAAATTTCTGAAAATGCATATTTAATTTATATCTCTACATAAAAAGTATAATTTACTTTTAATAAATTTAGATAGGAATCTATTTTTACAAAAATACTATTTGTATATATATGAAAACAAAAGTGCACTTTACTTGAAAAATGCATATTTTATATTTTTTTCGTGCATATATCAAAAATCATTACCAGACGCATTAATATCTTACTTTCGTACTCATGTAGAAAATACCGCATAATAAAAAAATGTTCTCAAATTTATTACAATAACATATAAATATTGTCAAGATGATCAAACAGATTAATTCTGTTAATTTAGTTAAGCATAGTTAGTTAGTTACATTATTCTTTATATTCTTTATATATAGTGAGATAGCCGATGTAATTTTATTCATTCAAGTTCATTATCATCTTTGGATACATTCTTCCTCCAAGATTATTCAAGAAGTTTTACTTTCTCTTTTCAGTTTTATTCTTCTGCAAATTCATCTCATAGATGAATTCTGTATGATTCTATATCATAACATGGTATCAGTTAACATTTCGATCTTTGATCATCCGCTGCTTCTATAGATCATTTCTTGGAGTTTGAATTCTTCAGAAATTCCAGAAAATTCTCATTTCTTGAAAGGCATTCTCTGTTCTTGGTTGCTTCACCATCTTCAAAGAAATCTGCCACTCTACTGTCATGGCCACTGATGATAATCAACCTAATGGAGTTAATACTCCCCGTATTCCTGTTGTTAATCCAGTAGATGATTTCTCTTCGCCATATTATCTTCATCCTAGTGATAATCCAGGGGCTGTCATTGTATATGAGCCCTTCACAGGAGACAATTACATTTCTTGGAGTCGTGCAGTTTCAATGGCTTTAAATGTTAAGAACAAAAGTGCATTCATTGATGGATCACTGCAGGTTCCCTCTCCGTCCTCTGTAGTTCTTTATTCTTGTTGGCAAAGGGCCAACAATTTAGTTCTCTCCTGGATTCTTAATTCAATCTCAAAAGAAATCAGGCAAAGTCTTTTATATTTCACCACAGCAAAGGATGTCTGGGATGAATTGAAGGTGCGGTATGCAAAGAGTGATGGACCTAGAGTCTTTCAATTGGACAAATCCTTGAGCTCTATATCTCAGGGAAATCAATCCATCACATCCTACTACAATCAATTCAAGGCAATCTGGGATGAATACATTAATTACAGGCCTATAATCAAATGTAAATGTGGAAACTGTTCATGCAATATTTCAGTCATCTTGACTGACTTACAACAAAATGATTCTGTGATCAAATTCTTAGTTGGCCTTCATGAGTCCTATGCACCTATCAGAAGTCAGCTGCTTCTAAGTTCTCCTCTGCCTTCTTTAGCCAAAGTCTATGCTCTTCTTCTCCAAGAAGAAACTCAAAGAGGGCTCACAAATCTTTCTACCTCTGCTGTCAATCTTGATTCTTCTATGGCCATGTTAGCCAAGCAGTCTACTAATTACAAATTTCAGTACAACAAGGACAAGAAGAAGCCCAAGTGCACACATTGTGGTTATTCTGGACACACAATTGATAAGTGTTTTCAATTAGTGGGATATCCTCCTGGTTGGAAAGGCCCTAAAGGTCCTAGGCATACTCAAGACTCTGCTGCACTAATGCTCTCATTTCTTCCCCACCAAAGTCTGAATCAAGTCCTTTGCGATTCTTTATTTTCTAATGACATGGTAGAAAAGTTTTTGGCCTTTTCTAAAAAGCAACAATCTGCTAAAGTCATCAATTCTGCCATATCTCTCCATCCTACATCCATTTGCTACATCCGGTAATGATTCGGATATATTTGCTTTAGCCGTCGGTTCTTATAATTGGATTTTAGATATCTTTGGAGCTCTCGACCATATGATTTATAATCCTTCTCTTTACTCTAAAAATCCAAAACAAGTTTCAATTCCTATCCATTTACCTAATGGTCATATTGCACATGCAACCCATATTGGTGAAGTTCAAATTTCATCGATTTAACTCTCTATAATGTTTTATGTGTTCCATCTTTTAATCATAACTTTGCTATCAATTTCTAATCTTACAAAATCTTCAAATTGTATAGTCCATTTTCTATTTTCTCACTGCATCTTACGGAGACAAGAAAAGTTTGAAGATGATTGGTTTTGCTAAAGAGAACAATGGATTATACCATCTCTCACATCACTCGATTGCCTCTATTACTCTTGTCAAAGACTCTACACTATGGCACTCAAGATTAGGCCATTTATCGCTTCAAGATTGTCTTTAATTCTGAATTACAAGTGAATTGTAAAGATTTCAATTCATGTGACATTTGCCATTTTGCAAAACAAAAGAAGTTGTCATTTCTCTTAGAACAACTATTTCTAATCGTTTTTGACTTAGTTCATTGTGACATCACGGGGACCCTTTTCTCTGTTTCTCATAGTGGTTTTAAATACTTTCTTACTATTGTTGATGACTATTCTAGATGTACATGGATATACATGATGAAACAATCGACACTAGAATTCATTTGTTCGGTTTTACAATTTTGTTCTTACTCAATTCAATGTTAAGATTAAAGCCTTAAGGTCGGACAATGGTCTGAGTTTCATCTTGAGGATTTCTACAAGAATTATGGTATCTTACACCGGACAAGTTGTGTGGAAACACCACAACAAAATGGTTTGGTTGAAAGAAAACACCAACATCTTCTACGGTAGCAAGAGCTCTTATGTTTGATCAAAAATTTCACTCTCCTTTTGGGATGAATGCATTCAAACTACTTTCTCATATCATAAATAAAGTTCCAACTCCTGTATTGAACAATAAATCTCCTTTTGAATTGCTCTTTAACAAATTACGGACTATTCTCACTTGAGAGTGTTTGGATGCTTAGCTTTATCTTCTACTTTGTGTGCTCAAAGAACAAAGTTTCGACTAGAGCTATAAAATGTGTCTTTATTGGTTATCCTATGGGTTCAAAGGGATACAAATTATATGATATTGTTAATGATAAAGTGTTTATTTCAAGAAATGTTCCATTTTGTGAGCATATTTTTCCTTTTCTTTGGTGACACCAAGGATCAACATATGGTTGTTCCTTTTATTCAAGACATTAACAAAGATCAGAATAATTTCTATCATATCCCTCCCCAGATTTCTCCTGTCACTAACAATTCTCATGTTGTTTCCCCTGTTGACATTGATAATACAGCTACAGAAACAATCAATTCTGATCCTATAACTCCTGACATAGTTCCTCTCACGATCGAGAAAAAATATCATATCGACACCTTATTGATTCTGAAGATCTCCAAGAGCACCAAACTGAGAGCAGCAAACTAACATTGCTGATACTAATCATTTGGCAGAAAATCCAAGAAGATCAAACAGAAACAGAAATATTCCATCTTATCTTCAAATATATGATTGTGCCTTACCTCCATCACTTAATAGCACACATCACAACACACATTCACTAATTTCACTACAGGGAAACAATATAACATTGCAGATTTTTTGTCAGTCACACAATTATCCGAGACACATATAGCCTTTTGCATCTATCGGTCAAATTCTGAACCAAGAACATACAAGCAAGCAAGTCAAAGCACTTGAATGGCGGAAAGGCAATGAAAGTGAATTAGATGCACTAGAAAAGAACAACACTTGGACCTTAACAGTTACCTCTAACAAGCATTGTATTGGTTGCAAATGGGTCTACAAAATCAAATACAAGGCGAGATGGCACTATAGAAAGATACAAATCAAGATTAGTAGCAAAAGGCTACACACAAGAAGAAGCTGAGACTACTTTGATAATTTCTCTCTGTAACAAAATCACCCTTTGTTTGTTTGGTTGAGCCATTGCGTGACACAAAATTGGCATTTACATCAACTAGATATTAACAATGCCTTTTACATGGTGACCTAGATGAGGAAGTCTACATGAAGCCTCCTCCGTGCTATTCTACGAGATAATAAGTCTGCAAGCTCATTAAGAGCCTCTATGGTTTTGAAACAAGCCTCTAGACAATGGTTTGAAATTGACATCTTGTCTCTTAACATATGGTTTTATACAATCAAAATCGGATAGTTCTTTCTTTATTAAAAGTTCATCTTCTTCAATAACGATGCTTTGTGTTTATGTAGATGATATTATCTTAGCCGCAACAATCTTCAAGAAATACAAGCTATAAAAGGTCATCTGGATGCAACATTTACTATCAAAGACCAGGGCACCTTTGAAATACATATTGGGGATTGAAGTAGCACGAAGTAAAAGGGGATCACCTTTGCCAAAGGAAATATGCATTGGATATTTTGACAGACATCAATCTGGTTACATTGGATGCAAGCCATGTTCAACACCAATGGATTCAAAGACGAACTTAAAGCTAAAGACAACACCCTTTGACAGATGCTTGAGATATAGAAGATTGATTGGAAGATTATTATACTTAACAATCACAAGACCTGATTTGTCATACAGCATACACATTTTATCACAGTTCATGTCCAATCCAACAACCACTCACTTATCTGCAGCTCACAGAATTTTGAGATATCTCAAATCCATACAGGAAAAGGTCTCTTCTATCCAAAGAACATCAAATATTCACTCAAAGGTTACACAAATGCGGTCGGGGAAGATGCTTGGAAACAAGAAGGAGTGTTAGTGGATATGCCATCTACCTAGGTGATTCTCTAATCTCATGGAAAGCAAAGAAACAACCTCACGGTCGGTCGTTCCTCTCTGAAGCAGAATACAGGGCCTTAGCAACAATCACATGTGAAATTCAATGGTTGATCTACCTTATTCATGACATGAAATTCTCACATAATCATCCTCCGCTAACTTATATTGATAGCGGAGATCGATATCTTTGTATTGCACATAATCCTTGCCATCATGAACGGACCAAGCACATCCAAATCGATTGCCACTTTGTCCGGAAAAGGTAGAAAATGGTTTACTAAAACGATACACATACCATCTTCACACCAAACAAAGAGACATCCCTGACCAAGCCCCTATCACCTCAACTATTTCAACATTTCATTAACAAGTTAGGCATGATTAACATCCATGCCCCACTTGCGAGGGTGTCAAGATGATCAAACGATTAATTACTGTTAATTTAGTTAAGCATAGTTAGTTAGTTCTTTATATTCTTTATATTCTTTATATATAGTGAGATAGCTGATGTAATTTTATTCATTCAAGTTCATTATCATCTTTGGATACATTCTTCCTCCAAGATTATTCAAGAAGTTTTACTTTCTCTTTTCGATTTTATTCTTCTGCAAATTCATCTCATAGATGAATTACGTATGATTCTATATCATAACAAATATAACTATTTCAAATAATGCATTTTTACATTGTCTGTATGAAACTGGGAGTATATCATGGTTTGAAAATATCACATACTAAAACTTATTTTCAACAATGGGAGAGTGTAAAGAGTTTGTAGAATTATTAATGAATTGACCATTTATTTTATATTTTTGTTTATTTTTTATTTTTGATGAGGGAATGGGAAAATAATATGTCTTGGGAAGGGATAAAATTCGAACATGAGTCAGGTCGCCGGTAACACGCCATTTGACCACTTGGTCTATATCTAAATCTCATTTAACCATTGATTTTATAATCTTATCATAATAGTGTAAACCAATATTGAACTTTTTTTTTGGTGATAAAAATTTACTTTTTTCCCTATAAATTGATACATACGTTACAAGCTTTTAATCTGTCCAAATGGAAAAACAAAAAGATGGGTGGGAATATATAAAGAGAATGGTATAATTATCCTTGTACATGGTAGGTATTCTTTTTCTCCATAATTACAAAGGTTTGTTTTTTAAGACTTTCCATGTTTGGAAAGGTTAGAAAGAGAGAAATTGATAAGGTTTCAAAGTGGGCACCAAAAATATGGATGAGTTATTTGTAGCCATTCGTTCCCCTTTAGGTGGTATTAGCGTCAATGTGACACTGTCAAGGTTAGGATTTAGGTGCATATATGCCTTTTTCTTTTATGTTTTTGGTTTCAAAATGGTCCATTATTCTTTTGTGATAGTGACAAAAATCATTAATGTTGGTTGATTAGGTGCTTTTGTTTAGTTTTCAAATTCATTTTTATATTTTTATTGTTTGTAGAGTGACTATATTTCTACTACATTTATATTTGTAATGATTCTAATTTTTATGTTGACTATAGAATTTGAAATGAAAACACTTAAAGAAAATTATAGTTTGCTGATAAGATTTATCAACATAAATGATTTTGTCACTAAATGTTATAGTTATCTAACATATACCTACATAATAAAAAATATTTTTTTACCCAAATTATACCGACAAATTATCGATAGATCACCGACAATTTTTAAATTTGCCAATATAAATACGGTAGTTATTTAACAACAATTTTAAATTACGTAGGTAAATATTTACATACAATGATTTTACCTACACGTTACAGTTATCTTAATACTTATCTAAAGATTTTTATGTATATATGTAAACTAATTTTTTTCTTGTAGTTAAATATTGCATTTATTTTGTGAAATAAGAACATTAGTAAGTTGGAAAATGTATTTTGGAAGTGCATCACAAAAGAAAGTAGGCAAAAACTTGTGTGAGATGGAGCCCTCACACTAAGTTTTAAAGGTTTTTTTTTTCAGATTTTATTTTTCTTAGGGTTTATATTTGTTTTTTTAGGGTTTATTTTGTTTCTTGGGTTTATTTTTAATTGATTTGGGTTTTTAGGATTTTTAGTTTTTTAGGGTTTATTTTTTATTTTTGGGTTTATTTTTGTTTTTCGGGTTTATTCTTCATGGTTCATGTTTTTAGGGTTTATTTTTGTTTCTTCATGGTTCATTATTATTTTTAAATTTATTTTCATGGTTCATGTTTTCAAGACGGAGCCCTTAGGAGGTCCGTCTCACGGATTTAGATCCGTGAGACCATCTCACAAGAGACTTGCTCAAAAAAGTAAGCTGTTAATAGGTCCGAGAATAAATTATAAAAATAAAAACAGATTGTAAATCTCATAAACATATGTGTAAAACGTATGCATTTTCGAAATTTCAAATAGTCAAAAATAAAAACGACCTTCAAAACTAAAAGCAAACGTAGGTCTTTTAACCATGCAATTAGACAACATATATTTTTTTGGTCTTCCCGATAAAGCATCTTATAAAATATGATAGGGTTTATTCTTCCCTTTTTCCGCTTTTGCATGTTCTTGGTGTATATTTTTCAAAATGAAATGATGAATTACATTGTTTATGTATATCCAAAACTAACAAAATATGAGACCAATGTTGAAATTGGTTTTAAGAAATTGGGTCTTGATCTGATTTTGACCAATTATTTAAATGAGTTTATTTATTCGATGTATGAAATAAATGAGATAAACGTAATCTATACCGCGGGTAGATGAGTTTAACATTTTGAATTTCTCAAAACCAATGTTGGGTGAATGAAAAATAAATGCATGAAGTTAGTCACTTAAAATGTCTTTTATATATTGAATATAAAAGGGTGAGAATATGAGAAGTCATATCCCACATAGGAAACTTATTAAATGTTTGACTAGTTTATAAAGAGTTTCATCACTACTAAGGAGTAATCATATGGAGCTCCTTATGATACACCCTAGTGGACCAAGTCAATTTTGACTAGCCTTGGCTAGCTAAAAACCCGTTCGGATGGTGCACCCGGCCGGTGGTCGAACTGCGCACGTCGCATTGGGCGCTTTAGAAGCACACATTCCTGGTTGATCCGAACCAGGGGCCGCACCCAGTCTGAAAAGGTATAAGAGGCTCTATAAAAAGCAGTCCCCAAAAATCATTTCATTACTTAAAAATTAAATTCTCTACCATTCGGCATTAGTTTGCCTCGACTTTCTTTACACTTACTCGCTCAATTTTTCGTAGGCGTTTGATATACACCAACCTAGTTTTTCCAACAATCAAATCCTCGACGTCTTGTGATGGAAGCTTGTACTATCATGACAATTAACACGGACTCCAACTCATATGATCGGTGTGTGTATTCTATCTCCTCCTATCGTCTGCAGTACTCCAAAAAAGAAAAACTTACAAAATAGAATCAATATCTCTAAATTAAAGTGCAAATCTAAAGAGAAGATGCAGGATCATTCCATTACTTAACTTATTTAGAGAAACCTAGCTAATTGGCTGCTATGTCAATTGAAGTTACAAAATTGAGATCTTATGTACCAACTATATATTTAAATCCTCATGAGAGGTTTAAATAAAAGAACAAAAGACCATAGTGAACTTTCTGATTTATATCGTACATAATCCCATCCATGAGGTTCATTTAGCCAAAAATAAAAAAATTGGAAATCTCATAAAGTGTCACTTTGCAGTGTTTCAAAATTTGGATTGATGAGCGAACGGGTCAAACAAAATAGAATCAATATCTCTAAATTAAAGTGCAAATCTAAAGAGAAGATGCATGATCATTCCATTACTTAATTTATTTAGAGAAACCTAGCTAATTGGCTGCTATATCAATTGAAGTTACAAAATTGAGATCTTATGTACCAACTATATATTTAAATCCTCATGAGAGGTTTAAATAAAAGAACAAAAGACCATAATGAACTTTCTGATTTATATCGTACATAATCCCATCCATGAGGTTCATTTAGCCAAAAAAATAAAAAATTGGAAATCTCATAAAGTGTCACTTTGCGGTGTTTTAAAATTTGGATTGATGAGCGAACGGGTCAAACAAAATAGAATCAATATTGTTAGATAAATGTTTTTATCATGATTTTGATGATTTTGTTCAAATATGTTTTTAAACCAAAACAATGTCCCTAAATATTGTTAAATACTTCCGATCGTCTTAAAATGTTTTTACTAATTTTCAAAGTATTGTTTGGAGTTTATTTTCGATAAAAAAAAATTGGACAACACATTTATTTCAGAGCTCGACCGATTGCCCCAGTAGGGCAACCCGTACTGAGTTGAGTTGTGAAAACAGAAAATGGGACGTAAGAAAAAAAGAAGAGAGCGACCGTCGACCCCGGCGACGGTACAGGGCGACCTGAGCTCTTAGTTCGATCTTCTCTGTTTTGTAATTTTGTCACCTCCAACCGGTCACATACTAAGACCGGTCGCACCCCTCCGTCCGGTCCCCTTGTGTAAAAATTCGCAGAATTCAATTTCAATCTTATCTCTGCACGACCGGGACGAACCCCTGTTTATCAAAAACTATCCGTTGCGTTTTTCGACACCTTTTCCTATTTTGTGGGATTGATTTCTAACAGTATATTGATCATTTTAAATGGTTTCTTTTGCAGCAAATCACTCCCCAAGGAGGAGCCAATGTCTAGAAATGAAAGCCAAGTCCTCTCCTATAAATAGAGGCTTCATTCAAGCAACAAGATACAACACTCCATACAAGCAAAGAGCAAACAAAGCAAACACTTTCATATATCTTGTTGTATTAAGCCTTAGCACTTTCACTTGCACAAATTTGAGGTTTAGGCTTTCAATTCTTGATTACACTTGTACTCATATTGTTTCAATCATTATTGAGTTGTAATCTTGATTTTTGGTCATCATTCAATACAAGACATCCTTGTGAGTATTCTTGTGGTAAGAATACACTTGGGTGATCTAGGTGATAGGTGTTTGAAGGTTGTGGTAATCTTCAAGGTGTTGTTTGAAGGTTGTGGTAATCTTCAAGGTGTTGTAAGAGGGTTGTGGTAATCCTCAAGGTGGTGAAAGAGGGTTGTGGTAATCCTCAAGGTGTTGTATTAATTTTTGGTAAATTAATAAAATCTTTTTCTTTTTTGAAATCCATCCGGATATCTTTGGGGTGGTAGTAGATTAGGCCCTAGGTGGGTTGAACTACTATAAATCGACGCGTGCTATTTACTTTCCGCACTTAGCATTTCATCTTTGCTTGAGTCTTTCGAAAAAGAGGGCAAAATCTGAAAAACCGGGATAATCTATTCACCCCCTCTAGATTATTGTAGCCACTTGGACTTACAAGTGGTATCAGAGCCAAACTCTTTGGCTAGCTCGTTCCGAGTAAAGAGGAAAGATCCATGGCTACACATGATGCTCATCTCACCACCGGCGCCTCCACCAACAAGCCACCACTATTCGACGCCAACAACTACGCATTTTGGAAAGACCGTATGGAGTGCTTTCTACAAGCGGGTTCGATATTTGGAATGTAGTCATTGAAGGAGTTGATCAACCAACCAAGAAATCGGAGGATGACACCTTGACTCCTAAACCTTTGAAGGAGTTTGATGAAAACGACAAAAAGTTTTCTCTCTAAACGGTAAGGCCTTAAATATTTTGCATTGTTCTCTTACGACTCACAAGTATAATCGCATAAGAGGCATAAGGTCGGCACATGAGGTTTGGGAAAAATTGGAGACAATTTATGAAGGGACTAAGAAGGTCAAGCAAGCAAGAAAGACCATGCTTGTTAAAGACTTTGAAAACTTTAACATGCATGATGGTGAAAACATTTCAAGATGGTGGAAAGGCTTGATAATATTGTTAATCCTCTTGTGGCCCTTGGTAAAGTTATCTCCGAAGAAGACAAAGTGACTAAGGTATTAAATGCTCTTCCTGGCTCATGGTCCGAAAAAGTAACGGCAATCACGGAGGCACAAAACCTTGAGACAATCAAGTTTGACGAGCTCATTGGAAACCTCCTCATCTATGAAGTCTATCTCAAGGAGAGGAAAAATTCCAAACCATCCATAAATAAATCGGGTATGCAAATTATTCCTAAAGGTCTTGCTTCTTCTCCTAATAATGCATACTATGATAATGATGATGATGATGAGGAGACGATCGCACTTGTTCGAAAATTTGCAAAATTTGTGAATAAAAATAAAGCGAGAAAACCAAGAGATAATGCTTGCTTTAAATCGGCAAACCTGGGCACTTCATTGCCGATTGCCCAAAGCTCGATGAAGAGGAGCAAAAGAAAAAAAAGCCTTTCACGAAAAAGAAGGCTCTAAACGTGGAGGTCAAAACATGGGATGAACTACTCGAAACAACCGATGAGAAAGGAGAAACCGAACACGGTCTCATGGCCATAGACGATGAAAACAATGAGGTACACTCTAATTCTTCTACTTCCTCCATAGTTGACGACTTGCAATGTGATTTTGATGAATTACAAATTGAGTTTCAAAATTTAATTGTTAAATACAAAAGTTTGAAAAAGGAGCATAAGGAGCTTAAGGTTGAAAAAGAAAAATTATTTACCTCTTATGAATCTCTGTGACAAAGCTCATGCTCTTACTCTTACTAGAGTTCATTCTCTTGAAACCGAAAAGGAATCGCTCACAAAAGATATTGAATGCTTGAAAATGATGTGCATCGTTTCAACATAAGCACGGATAAAGTCACAAAAATTTTAGATGCACAAAGAGGTGAACATTCCAAATTGGGACTTGGTTATAAGCCATTTCAAAGTGTTTTTAAGAAAAATAACCAAGGACCGACTTTTGTACGTGCTAATAGTTATAATACTACTACTTGTTTTTTATTGTGGCAAAGTTGGACATTATGCTAATAATTGCAAATTGAGAAATAGCTCTAGACATGTTTGGAGACCCAAAGGTCTCAAGACTAACCCCCATGGACCCCAAAATATTAGGGTACCTAAAAGAAATTCTTTTGTAGGTAATAGGGGCTATAACTACAATGAAAGATTCAAAATGGCTCGTGGACAGCGGATGTTCACGCCATATGACCGAGAGGAGAGAACTTTTACCAACATCAAGCTCCAAGAAGAGGGTATGGTCATGTTCGGCAATGGCAAAGGGAAAATTCTTGGAAATGGAGAAATTGGTAACTCTTCTTTCTCTCTTAGTAATGTTCTTTTAGTTGAAGGGCAAGTTTAATTTAATAAGTGTTAGCCAACTTTGTGATTCAAATTATGATGTTTCCTTTAATAAAGAAAAATGCCTTATACTCAAAAATGGCAAAATTATTTGTGAAGCAAATAGAAAAGGCAATCTTTACAAAATTTGTACAAGTGATTTGGTTAGTCAAAATGTTTCTTGTTTAGTCGCCAATAATGATTTAACTAGTTTATGGCATAGGCGACTTGGACATGTTGGATACAAGAATTTGAAAAATATTTACAAAAACCAACATGTGAAAGGACTACCCAAATTGAATTTTGAAAATCTTGGCTTATGTGACACTTGTCAAAAGAACAAATTAGTTAAAAATAGTTTTAAGCCCAAAATGAAATTTCCACAACCAAACCCCTACAAATGCTTCACCTTGATTTGTATGGGGATATTGGTACGCACGGCTAGTATAAGTGGAAAACATTACACTTTCGTTATTGTCGATGATTTTTCTAGATATACTTGGGCTCTTTTTCTTACCAATAAAAGCGATGCCGTTAATAAGTTTGTTAAGTTGTGTAGACTTATTGAGAATGAAAAGGAAGACACTATCAAGTCTATTCGAAGCGATCGAGGTGGAGAATTTGACGGTGAATTTAGAGTATTTTGTGAAACCAAAGGATATGCTCATAATTTTTCGGCTCCAAGGACACCTCAACAAAATGGAGTAGCCGAAAGGAAAAATCGGACATTACAAGAGATGAGTCGGTCCATGCTCAATGAATTTTCACTTCCAAAATATTTTTGGGCCGAAGCCGTAAGTACCGCTTGCTATGTCATTAATCGAGTTTATATTCGTCCTAAAATGAATAAAACTCCATATGAGCTTTGGAAAGGTAGAACTCCAAATATTAGTTATTTCAAGATATTTGGTTGTAAATGCTTTATTTTGAATACCAAGGATCAATTGGACAAACTTGATCCTAAGGCCGATGAAGGGATATTTATGGGATATTCAACAAAAAGCAAAGCATATCGGGTTTACAATAAGACTAGTGGAGTTGTTGAAGAATCCATCCATGTCAAATTTAATGAAGCTTGGTGTTGAAAGAATACCTAATGATGAAAGTGATGAAGAGGATATTATTGAACAAATTGTTTAAGTTGATGATCAACCGTCTACATCAAATGATCAACCGTCCACTTCAAATGGTCCTCAAGAAGATAGAGGTGATATCTCGGATCTTCCCGTTGCATTGAAATTTAAGGAGATCACCCAAAAGATCTTATTATTGGTGATCCCCTTGACAAAGTGATGACCTGGAGAAAATTTGCGAGAAAGCTCTTATTTCTCAAAAAAGAGCTTAAAAATGCTAAAGAGGCCATTGAGGATGAGGATTGGTTCTTAGAAATGCAAGAGGAGTTAAATCAATCTTAAAGAAATGATGTATGGGAATTAGTACCTTGTCCTCCATCTCAAACTATTATTGGTACAAAATGGGTATTCAAAACAAACTTGATGATCAAACAACATTGTTCGAAATAAGGCAAGGTTAGTAGCTCAAGGGTATTGTCAAGAAGAAGGTATTGACTATGATGAAACTTTTGCACCCGTAGCACGTTTAGAAGCTATTCGTATTTTACTTGAAATTTCAAACTTTACCAAATGGATGTTAAATCCGCTTTCTTAAATGGTATTATTCAAGAAGAAGTCTATGTAAAACAACCTCCGGGGTTTGAAAATTTTTCTAGGCCTAATGATGTTTATAAACTTAAAAAGGCCTTGTATGGTTTAAAACAAGCACACCGTGCATGGTATGATAGACTTAGCTCTTTTGTTTTACAAAATGGTTTTATAAGAGGTAAAGTTGATACAACTCTCTTTGTTTTTGAAAAAGGGCAAGATTGTTTACTTGTGCAAATTTATGTTGATGATATTATCTTTGGTGCTACTAATGATTCTTTGTGCAAGAAATTCTCTAAGTTGATGCAAGGAGAATTTGAAATGAGCATGATGGGGGAACTCAACTTCTTTCTTGGACTCCAAATTAATCAATGTCAAGAAGGTATTTACATTTCACAATCTAAGTACACAAAAGAACTTTTGAAAAGTTCGGCATTGTAGAAGGAAGAACCGTCTCTCTATTCCCATGGCAACAAATGTCAAAATTGACAAAGATGAGAAAGGCAAGTCCGTGGATGAATCAAAGTATCGAGGTATGATTGGTAGTTTACTTTATTTAACCGCTAGTAGACCGGACATTCTTCATGTCGTATGCCTATGTGCTCGTTTTCAAAGCAATCCCAAAGAATCTCATATGAGTGTCGTTAAAAGGATTTTTCGATATTTGAAAGGCACTATTCAATATGGTTTATTTTATCCAAAGAATGAAATTTTTTTCTTAAAGGTTATAGTGATTCGGATTATGCGGAAATATTGATGATCGGAAAAGTACTTCCCGGATCATCTCAATTTTTAGGCGATTGCCTAGTTTCTTGGTTTTCGAAGAAGCAAAAACTGTGTTTCTCTTTCAACGGCCGGCCGAATATATTTCCGCCGCATTTTGTTGTACTCAACTTCTTTGGATGAAACAAACCTTAGCGGATTACAAATGCTCTTTTGAAAACGTACCTATCTTTTGTGATAATATATCCGCGATAAATATTGCTCAAAACCCGGTTCATCATAACCGTACTAAACATATTGAGATACGACATCATTTTCTAAGGGATTTTGTTTCAAAACGTAAAATTGAGATATAGTTTGTACCATCTCAAGATCAATTAGCGGACATTTTTACAAAACCGTTATCTTCCGAGATTTTTGCGTCCATACGAGCTCGGTTAGGCATAATGCATATTGAATGAGGCTTATGTTTGCATTTTGCATGTTTTTAAAACTTAGGGGCGAAAAATCGGATTTTGGTTGAAAATTCGGATTTCCTCAAAAATGTCAAGACAATGGGCTAAACAGTTGAGGGCAACCGTCGCCCTCAACCTCGACCAACCTCGACCGGTCGCCCTCAACCTCGACCGGTCGCCCGAGCTTTATTTTTGATTAAAACGGTTCTGTGTTCGGATTCGCCATTTTACCTTATTTTTGCCATTTTTCGTCCCCTTTGCCAAATTCACACAATTTTCACTCAAAATTGATTTTCATGCATTCTAATCACATCTTGGACCTTATATAGCATGTTTATCATCATCATAGCTCATCTTCTCCGATCAAATGGTAAGAATTTTCCTTACTTTGCTCAATTGGGTTGAACCCTTGAGTTTATGACTTTCTTATATAATTCTTGATATATTTTGCATATGATCTTGTTGAGCTTTGCTATTATGTTGGTTTGTATGATGTTTTATGTAATTTGGTGATGAAAATTTTTGGCTTGAATCATTTACAAGGTTTATATACAACCTCCTTTAAATTTCACGCCCACAAAGTGTTCGATGAAATGTCACAATGAATATTTCAACTTATACATGATACTCTTGCTTCTAAAAGTCTTCAATACTTATTGAGATCATGTTTTGGCAAATAAAACGAGCGTATGAACTCTTCATGATACATTTCTCCTATTTTCCTTGGATTTTAAGCATAAATTGCTCAATGGTTGATAAACCGTCTCTTTTGCGCACTTTGATATAATGGTATGATGTTTTTATCATCCGAACATTCTTTTGATGATTCCAAAGGGGAAAGCAGAAAATTGGCTCATTAGCCAAAAGAAGCTATTAAAAGCTCGCAATAAAAGCTATAAGCTATGGCTTTCTAAAGCCAAGAATACCTAGTCCATGGCTTGTATTATGGACTCAATTGCAAAAGATTATAAGTATTGTGACGGGGGAGCTTCTTAGCTAATGATGTCTATATGCATCTTATATAAGCTTGTTATTTATAGCTTGTGCTTCTAACTTATAATAATCTTTTGTTGATATGCTCATAGATAGGGGAGCTTTGTATGAGATGCCTTTAACGGATAGTTTACTTGTAAAACCGGAAAATTTATTTGTTTTTCAAATCGTCCTCGAGAAAATTGTTTTGGTTTGTAATCATCAAAAATGGGAGTTTGTTAGATAAATATTTTTATCATGATTTTGATGATTTTGTTCAAATATGTTTTAAAACCAAAACAATGTCCCTAAATGTTGTCTAAATACTTCCGATCGTCTTAAAATGTTTTGACTAATTTTGAAGTATTTTTGGAGTTTATTTTCGATAAAAATTGGACAACACATTTGTTTCAGCTCGACCGGTCGCCTATAGGGGCAACCCGTCTGAGTTGAGTTGTGAAAACAAAAATGAGACGTAAGAAAAAAGGAGAGAGGCGGCCACGGTCGACCACCCGGGCGGCCGTACTTGGGAGCACCCTCTTTAGTTCGATCTTCTATGTTTCGTAATTTTGTCACCTCCAACCGGTCACAAATAAAGGCGACCAATGTTGGGTGAATGAAAAATAAATGCATGAAGTTAGTCACTTAAAATGTCTTTTATATATTGAATATAAAAGTGTGGAAATATGAGAAGTCATATCCCACATAGGAAACTTATTAAATGTTTGACTAGTTTATAAAGAGTTTCATCACTACTAAGGAGTAATCATATGGAGCTCCTTATGATACACCCTAGTGGACCAAGTCAATTTTGACTAGCCTTGGCTAGCTAAAAACCCGTTCGGATGGTGCACCCAGCCCGAGCCGGAGTCGGGCCTGCGCACGTCGCATTGGGCGCTTTAGAAGCACACAGTCCTGGTTGATCCGAACCAGGGGCCGCACCCAGTCTGAAAAGGTATAAGAGGCTCTATAAAAAGCAGTCCCCAAAAATCATTTCATTACTTAAAAATTTCGAAATTCTCTACCATTCGGCATTAGTTTGCCTCGACTTTCTTTCTGTTACTCTGCTCAATTTTCGTAGACGTTTGATATACACCAACCTAGTTTTTCCAACAATCAAATCCTCGACGTGCTTCAGCAGTAGAAGGTTGTACTATCATGACAATTAACACGGACTCCAACTCATATGATCAGTGTGTGTATTCTATCTCATCCTATCGTCCAGTACTCCAAAAAAAAGGAAAAACTTACAAAATAGAATCAATATCTCTAAATTAAAGTGCAAATCTAAAGAGAAGATGCGGGGATCATTCCATTACTTAACTTATTTAGAGAAACCTAGCTAATTGGTTGTTATGTCAATTGAAGTTACAAAATTGAGATCTTATGTACCAACTATATATTTAAATCCTCATGAGAGGTTTAAATAAAAGAACAAAAGACCATAGTGAACTTTCGATTTATATCGTACATAATCCCATCCATGAGGTTCATTTAGCCAAAAATAAAAAAATTGGAAATCTCATAAAGTGTCACTTTGCGTGTGTTTCAAAATTTGGATTGATGAGCGAACGAGTCAAACAAAATAGAATCAATATCTCTAAATTAAAGTGCAAATCTAAAGAGAAGATGCATGATCATTCCATTACTTAATATATTTAGAGAAACCTAGCTAATTGGTCTGCTATGTCAATTGAAGTTACAAAATTGAGATCTTATGTACCAACTATATATTTAAATCCTCATGAGAGGTTTAAATAAAAGAACAAAAGACCATAATGAACTTTCTGATTTATATCGTACATAATCCCATCCATGAGGTTCATTTAGCCAAAAAAATAAAAAATTGGAAATCTCATAAAGTGTCACTTTGCAGTGTTTTAAAATTTGGATTGATGAGCGAACGGGTCAAACAAAATAGAATCAATATTGTTAGATAAATGTTTTTATCATGATTTTGATGATTTTGTTCAAATATGTTTTTAAACCAAAACAATGTCCCTAAATTTTGTCTAAATAATTCTGATCGTCTTAAAATATTTTTACTAATTTTGAAGTATTTTTGGAGTTTATTTTCGATAAAAATTGGACAACACATTTGTTTCGAGCTTGACCGTCGCTCTATAGGGCAACCCGTGCTGAGTTGAGTTGTGAAAACAGAAAATGGGACGTAAGAAAAAAAAAAAGAAGAGGCGACCGGTCGACCCGAGGTGGGGGCGATCGGTGAGGGCAATGAGTCGACCCCGGCGGCCCAGTACTGGAGCACCCTCTTAGTTCGATCTTCTATGTTTTGTAATTTTGTCACCTCCAACCGGTCACATGACTAAGGCGGTCGGTCGCACCCTCCGTCCGGTCCCCTTGTGTAAAAATTCGCAGAATTCAATTTCAATCTTATCTCTCAAGACCGGACGAACCCCCCTGTTTATCAAAAACTATCCGCGTTGCGTTTTTAGACACCTTTTCCCTATTTTGTGGGATTGATTTCTAACAATTTATATTGATAATTTTAAATGGTTTCTTTTTGCAGCAAATCACTCCCCGAGGAGGAGCCAATGTCTAGAAATGAAAGCCAAGTCCTCTCCTATAAATAGAGGCTTCATTCAAGCAACAAGATACAACACTCCATACAAGCAAAGAGCAAACAAAGCAAACACTTTCATATATCTTGTTGTATTAAGCCTTAGCACTTTCACTTGCACAAATTTGAGGTTTAGGCTTTCAATTCTTGATTACACTTGTACTCATATTGTTTCAATCATTATTGAGTTGTAATCTTGATTTTTGGTCATCATTCAATACAAGACATCCTTGTGAGTATTCTTGTGGTAAGAATACACTTGGGTGATCTAGGTGATAGGTGTTTGAAGGTTGTGGTAATCTTCAAGTGTGTTTTTGAAGGTTGTGGTAATCTTCAAGGTGTTGTAAGAGGGTTGTGGTAATTCTCAAGGTGGTGAAAGAGGGTTGTGGTAATCATCAAGGTGTTGTATTAATTTTTGGTAAATTAATAAAATCTTTTTCTTTTTGAAATCCATCCCTGGATATCTTGGGGTGGTAGTAGATTAGGCCCTAGGTGGGTTGAACTACTATAAATCGACGCGTGCTATTTACTTTCCGCACTTAGCATTTCATCTTTGCTTGAGTCTTTCGAAAAGAGGGCAAAATTTGAAAAACCGGGATAATCTATTCATCCCCTCTAGATTATTGTAGTCACTTGGACTTACAAATATCTCTAAATTAAAGTGCAAATATAATGAGAAGATGCAGGATCATTCCATTACTTAACTTATTTAGAGAAACCTAGCTAATTGGCTGCTATGTCAATTGAAGTTACAAAATTGAGATCTTATGTACCAATTATATATTTAAATCCTCATGAGAGGTTTAAATAAAAGAACAAAAGACCATAATGAACTTTCTGATTTATATCGTACATAATCCCATCCATGAGGTTCATTTAGCCAAAGAAAAAAGTTGGACATCTCATAAAGTGTCTCTTTGCAGTGTTTTAAAATTTGGATTGATGAACGAACGGGTCAAACAAAATAGAATCAATATCTCTAAATTAAAGTGCAAATCTAAAGAGAAGATGCATGATCATTCCATTACTTAACTTATTTAGAGAAACCTAGCTAATTGGTTGCTATGTTAATTGAAGTTACAAAATTGAGATCTTATGTACCAACTATATATTTAAATCCTCATGAGAGGTTTAAATAAAAGAACAAAATATCATAATGAATTTTCTGATTTATATCGTACATAATCCCATCCATGAGGTTTATTTAGCCAAAAAAAAATGGAGATCTCATAAAGTGTTACTTTGCAATGTTTTTAAAATTTGGATTGATGAGCGAACGGGTCAAACAAAATAGAATCAATATCTCTAAATTAAAGTGCAAATCTAAAGAGAAGATGTAGGATCATTCCATTACTTAACTTATTTAGAGAAATCTAGCTAATTGGCTGCTATGTCAATTGAAGTTACAAATTGAGATCTTATGTACCAACTATATATTTAAATCCTCATGAGAGGTTAAAATAAAAGAACAAAAGACCATAATGAACTTTCTCGATTTATATCGTACATAATCCCATCCATGAGGTTTATTTAGCCAAAAAAAAAAAAAATTGGAAATCTCATAAAGTGTCACTTTGCAGTGTTTTAAAATTTGGATTGATGAGCGAACGGGTCAAACTATCGATTCACGGTTTAACTAGTTGGACCGATTCAACCGCCAATCGAACCGATTTAATAAAGAATAATTACTTTTGGTAACAATGTATATATTAATTATTATGTAAAAAATTAAAAATATATAAATATGCAAAATGAACAAATTATCTAACATAACCATAAGTAAATTTATCACATAAATGTAATAAAATACCAAATTGAAAATCCTAAATTCTTATAAAAAAATTAAATAAATAAGAAACAAGGAGTCTAGGTGCGATGTTGGCAAAATATCCTCAACATGATTGATGGACGTTTTGATAGGCAAAATTAGGAAAGTGAAAGATGAAACGAACTCTCCTCAAGTGGAAACAACAGTTGACTATGTCTTTCCAAACTTGGGGTACCACGATTATGATGTCTCTTTCTTAATTAGCCTTGTGTCAACTTTGGTTGCCTCTATTCCATGAGAAACACTCCCCAAATTTTCTTCATAATTCAATGCCATTAACTTTTATCACCCACCTATACTTTACACACATATACATAAACATACACATTTCGATCAGTCCCCACTATTTCACCCGATCATATGGGTCATATTTTTTTATATTAAGTTTTTATATTTCCACACGATTAGTTTTTGGGGAAAAAATATCCTTGGCCACTCAAGAACTACCCCACGTAATCCACGAGAAATGCACAACGACTTTCGGTCCCTAATATCCTCAATTAACATGCATATGTAGCCGTCCCTCTAGTGATTATTCAATGTTGACTCTTCTCTATCCAAACACAAAAGCGCGACCTGGTCCCTCCCCACACCGCCACTGGGCCTTCAATATTAATTATTCCATCATTGTGCCTCGAACTCGAACTCTTAACCTCTTGAAGAGATTATTGAATATTCATACGGGTCATATTTGATTCAACCCCCTCCCCCTCTATATATGTATATAATTATATATATACACACACAACAGGCCACAATTGTAAACTTAAACAAAGAACCAAAGGAATATGAGGCACGGAAAATGTTATTGGCCTTCAATTTTTACATCGTTGGCACCAAATTTTATTCTTTTTTAAAATTAGTTTTCTTGATTTTATTAAAAATGTAAAAACGAAATCTCCTCTTTTCTTGTCCATCACTACCAATTATTTCGCGTCTTTGCAACTTTCATCGGATAAATAAACTAAGATATATATTGGTCAAATTAGAGATATAAAGGAATCAAACCTATTAGTTTGAAAATTGAAATATTCTAGTGTGTATCCTCCTTCGCTATTAATGCAATTAATTAGAAGGGCACCTGCACAATTATCACTCATTTGTGCTTTTAAAAATACATATTTTGATTTTTAACTAAACACTCAAGTCAAATATTTGAGAGTCGGAAAATATGACCATATTAAGGCCATGTCCAACACTCAAATAAGTCCCCAAACGTTGTTCTGGTGCAAAATCTTGTGAAATCCCCTTTCCAACAGGACATTATTTCCAGCGCTATTTTGATGTGATCTACTACGAATTGGCGCAACACTGTTCACATGATATCTTGTTTTTTTAATAGTAATTAATAATTTTATTATGTTTAAATATGTAACAAAATATTATCTATTATTCTAATTTCTAAGTGTATATAAATATTTATAAATAATTTTAATAAACTTTAATAATTTTTATTTATAATGTTATTATTTAATAATAAAATATCAATAGTACTAAATTTAGTTTTAAATAGTAAATTTTAAAAATTAAATACAAGACAATTAAGTGATAAAAACAAAAATTACATTAACATGATATGTTAATAAGTATTTGATTTTTAATAAAATAGTTTTTATATTGAAATCATAAGGAATATTTCTTTAAGTAATAATTAAGGAACATGTAAGGAATATTTCTTTAAGTAATAAGGAATATATTTTTAAGTGCAAAATTTGAAGTATATTAGTTGAAGAAGGACTTTGAGTTTAGTGCCTAGAAATTGCACTATTTTAATATAAAAATTGCAGTAAAATAGAATTTTGGGTTGAAGATGGTCTAAATAATAGCTAGAAATTCAAATATTCATGCCTATTAATATTATAGCCGACAAAATTGGTCTAGTCCGATGCAACTCCATTTTTAGAGGCTAAAAAAGAACCAGGCCTATTTTGGCCTTGCCCGACAAGACCGATCAAATTACACGTGATGGTTGGACCACAAGAAACACTACCCGATGGATTTTTGGGTTGCCCCGATTCAACCCGATTTTACACCTTGGCCCAACTCATCGCCAACTCTAATTAATATGACTTCTTCATAAAGCTAGGAAATTGGATGCCAAAATTAATCCTTTTGACTACCTCCAAACCCCCTCCCCCCCCACCTCCGGTTTTTTTAGGTGTGTGAAAAATGGCGGAATGGGTTATGCAGTTGAAAACAGTTAAATCCATCTTTTGCTAAAAACAATCTTGATGATACAGTTTGCCAGATTTAGGTGCCCCCTCAATTGGCCTCTTTATTGCTCATTTTTAGGACACAACATTTCATCAGATCAAATCAATCTTGTCTTTACCGACACGGCCCATTTGGTAACCTAATGAGGAATGGAGCATGCTCACATAGCAACTCAAGTACAAGTGTCGCATCTTACTTGGACAGTAGCAACTTCAATTGGAGATTTTTATTTTTTTGCGTTTTATAAATATATATTTGATCTCATTAATTATGAATTTTTCATTTTCAGTTCTATATGTGTCAAATGTTTTAATGTTTAATTGTTATGCCTTCCCCTTTTGAGAAATTAATATGAAAATAGCCCTTTAAAGTCTTTTGGGTCAAGGATCATGAAACGCTTCGTAAATTCGTTGTAACAGGTGGCATGTCGTTTATTGTTTATTTGTTAACCTCCATACATATAAACCGGCCGGACATGTACTTCACAGAGCCTTAGGCGAGATTATAAAAATAGGCCATTTGACGCCGTCCGTCACCTTTGGCCGCTAGTCAGCTTGAAAGAAGTGACCAAGTGTGGAAGATGAAAGTCACGACTCGGAGAAAATGATTTGGTTCTTAAAAGTTGTAATATATTAAATTTAAGTCCCTCGTTTTATCGTGAGAATTATACATTTGAATAGTTGTGCACCACTTTATAAAAAGCATGTACATAATGTTAAAATTAATCTTTACTCTATATAATTAAAAAGAACTTAAAAAATAAAATTCGATACATATCTGGCATTATTTTTTTGGAGAAAATTTATAGTGTTTCAAAAGTAATGCATTCCCCTAGAGTAACATTGATATTTTGGTCTTCAAATAAATTATTAGAATATTTGACAAGGAATGGTAGAGGCAAACAATTTGAAACTTATGAGATATAGAACACTGAATATTTAACGTGAACTGCATAATAATTTGGAAGAGTTTGGGCCTTTCTTTTGAATTTGGTTGTTGAAGGCTGGAGATGATAAAAAAGTAGGCCCAATGGGGTTTTTTATTAGGAAGCAAAAAATAAATATGGGCCTTAAAAGATTTGATATTGGAACTTTATGATCATCATCATATGTGCAATTACTAAACTGAGGAAAATTATTACAACCGGTGTTGGATTAGGGTATTGGAATTTGGGCTGAAGGAGTGAAGGGGCGCCCTGCGGGGATAGTTAAGTTGGTGGGCCTTGTGTGCTGGGCTTGGTAGATTAGGAGTGGCTGCTTTGATGGGCTGGGCTATTGGGTTCGGTTGGTAGGTGTGGAGTGTGGTGGATTAAAGGACGAGGTAAGAGGAGAGGTCAGAGGGGAGACACACAAGGGGAGGGAAAAGAAAAAGACAAAAAGAGGGAATAATTTTGTTTAAAAAAACTTATGTATTTCACCTATAAATAACTATTCATATTGTAATATCTGTAGTAACTATTGATTTAATATTTTAATTATGTTTATTAATAGTAATCTTAATGCTTTTCAGAAAATAAATAAAAAGGTTAATTGTTTTTTATTAAATTGTTTGCATGTGGATCAAATATTTTATAACTAAAGGTTTTGCATAATTTCTTTATAATTTTTTTTTTTTTTTGAGGGGACATAATTTCTTTATAATTGATCATAAGTATCAAACACGAACTTCATGAAGCAATTTTTCCAGTCTCGTAGACAAGAGTTTTGGTAACTATTAAAACAAACTTAAATATATTAATTGATATATTACCAGACCAAGGTTTCTCCTTCACAATGTACCTTATTACCTAACAAATGTCCTCATGATGCTTTTCTTTAGTACATATCCTAATAAAAGGAGGGTGGTGGAATCGAACCCTAGTCATCTAGTTAGGGACATATCCAAATTTTTATAACGAGGGCACAATATGAATAAAATTATAAACTACATCAAAAACAATTATTAGGACTACATTTCACATTTTACTTTTACCTAATTAATATATAGGTTTAAAAAATGATAATATCATATAATTCTATTAACACTTTTCTTAATAATGTAAGTTACATAATATTTTCAAATTTATAATGTTATAATGTTATCACTATTCTATTAATTATAATTTTGGTCACTTTAAATTTATAAATTATAATATTTATTAGTTATAATTTTGGACACACTATTAATCTAATGTTATACAATTCATAATCTTATAATCTAATAATATTACATAACACTTTTTATTTTTTTAATATTATTACATAACACTTTGTACATAATTAATAGTGTTATATATACACATTATATAGTGTTGCATAAAAAATAAATAATGAAAGAAAAAAGCTATGGGGGCATGTGCCCCCACAAGAGCTATGGTTTCGTTAGTGCATCTAGTGTGGTAAGAATCTTAACTATTTGACCAATATCCGATTTGCGTGTCCTCACGATGCTTAAGTGTTGAATTTAGGCATAGTTGTAATTGTAGTCACGTGCCCACATGGGTGGCAAATTTGACCCCATAATAATAACTTGATTAAAATTTCTATATTTGAAAAAAAAGTCTCGCAAATTGAGTATTTATTTACACCAAAAATTGTAAAAGCAGTGAAAAATTGGGGTTCATGTGTTAGTCATGACGATAATTTCCTACAAAATATCCAATTTCCGGCAAAACAAAAATACTCACTTCTTATTTATTTTTTTCAAAAAAAAATTCTTCAAGGCCTTTTTATATATAAAAAAGACGTGATTATTTTTTGTCACTCCTTATCATTATGGGATGACAATGGTAATTTTGGCATTGATCTTTGCCCAATACCCCAGATAAAAAAGTTAAGTACAAAAAAAAAAAAAAAAACAGTATCCAAACAAAATTCCCAATTTATTAAGCGCAATTTAAATGCGATGAAGTGGTATCACTAATTCTTTGTAAGGGTATTGATCGGGGTTCGAACTTGCGTATCTTTCGGTTCTTTGAAATTTATCTCATTTTCTCCTATCACTATTGTCAACTTATTAAAAAATTAAAAAAAAATGCAGGTGAAGTGAAGTTTGTTTAGGTGGAAAAGAGGCCCCAACTGTGAACACAGATGTGAATGAACTGATGCCATCTTTTTTGGTCATTGTTTGTTTGGCATGCTGTTGTTGTTTCTTGCCATTAATTGCACTTTTTCTGGAAGATGTTGATCTTTGCCTGACAACATAACAATTAATAATGCGATTTATGTTGCTAAGCATCAAATGTACAACCACTCCACCATAGGCGCCATTTTAAGGTCATTTTGGATTTGATTTGTCTGGTTGCATGTTGGAAAAATCTAGGGATGCTATTGGATTTGGGTAAGCCAGATGCAATTCAAATTCGTTCTATTTAGAATGGGTGTTAGTAGTGTAAATGCGTCCTCGTTGGATGTGATCTTTCTATTTTTCGATCCATTCTGACCAATTTGATTATTTTTTAAAAAAAAAAGATCAATATTGTTATATACTTTATGATATTTTTTATTTAGAAATACATATTTGTATACCTTAATGGTATTTTTAATAATATATAATTTATAATATCTTTTAAGTTATAAAGTGGGTCTATGGATTTACTCATCGATTTTTTTAATTAATACATATTTTGGAGGGGAGGGACGATGAGATTCAAACTCAAAACCTCGGGTCTATACATTACGATCTTTAACCACTTGATCCACTATCGAATTTGGGTTTAGGATGATCTTGAATTTTAAATTCTTATTATAGGTTTGATCAAGACAGACCCAACCATTCTCCATCACTAGAAAAATCTATAAAGAAGTATTTTGCATGTTTTATGTGAGTGTTTTATCCGAATATTTCCTTGTGATTTTCATGTTTTTAGACGAGTGTTGAGTGTTTTTGTTTGCATGTTTGTTAGTTTTTGCTATCGTGTTTTGTTGTTTTTGTAGTGTTTGAACGCATAAATGAACGTTGATCATGGACAAAGAGCATCATTAGAGAACGATCGTTCGAGTGTTGAGAAAAAGCGCCTTTCCGCTATTCATGGGTGAAGAACGCATGTACATGTTGGATTTGCCAATTGGAATGAAAAAAGTGTTGGTAAAAAGTTGACGGTTTACTATTTCGCTTAGTCGAGGCTGTATTAGATACGATCTCCGCAAGATGAAAACGCTCCACATACTAAGTGCTTACGGTTCGGCTCGTCCCTAAGATACAACGATTTGAACAAGTTCGATTTAGCAACACTTGCAAAACCGAACTACGAGCGAAACAAGAAGTGCTTAATGCTTTCAAGCTTTGAACAGAAAGGAAATCAATATCTTGATGCAAATGACTCAATTTTAGGCTTGTAATTTCGTGTTTTTTGTCCTTATTTCATCTGCGGAGCTCAATTATATAGACATCAAGGTGCCCGGATGGAAAGATCATGTCTTTTGGCTCGAAAAGACATGTTTACAAAATGAGCAGTGCATCTATTCGAGGTTCGTATTGACGCATGACACTGGCACGGGCCGTGCGTGTGGCCATGCTTGGTTGCGAATGAAGTGCAAAGTTTCGACTTGGCGCTTACGACCAGCACGGACGGACGGACGTCGTCGCCCGTGTCTTGGCTGCGAACAATTCGGTTGGAATCTTTAATTAATTAATTAAAAATTAATTAACTAATTTTAAAGATTTTTGGTCCAAAAAGAATAAGGCGTTGAATCCCAAACCCAAGCCCGCGCCCACGACCTGGATCCCGAGTTGGGCTAGGCCGAGCGGCCGGCCGACGCGAGCGGCGAGATGGCGACCAGCGCATGTGCTTTGAACCAAACCCACAAGCATGTAGGTCCTCACCCTTTAAAAACTTGGATGCCCCAAAGGCCCAAACCTATAAGTCCAACTTGAGATTTATAAAGTGAGCAAACTTGCCTTCTCTTCTTCCTATGTGGGATAGAGCATTTCCCTTCCCCACATTTTCTATTTTCCATACCTTTTTCTAGTTTTAAGTGCTAACTTCTAGCATTAATTTCTCATTCACCCGAAATTGATTTTGAGAAATTCCAAATGCTATTCTCATCTACTCTCTTAGTAGAATTTTTACAAATAATTTAATTCCATTTTTCACTAATGGTATTTGGTCAAAATCGGGTCAACACCCATTTTAGCAAAACAAATTCAAACAATACGTGAATGAAATTAATGCATGCGTGTATGCAGATTAAGCTTGAAAGTCTCAAAGAACCGATATTGCATCTGGATAGGTAGCTTGTGGCTTTGAACTTTTCTTAGTGCGGATTTACTAGTTATTTAGTATCGCGATGTCTTGAACTATTCAGTTGTTTGTGTAAACCGAGACAATAGTACTTACACAATAACAATTATAACACTTGTTGTTCTCACGTTATGTCCATTTCCACACTGGACCATATCTTAGATTCATAAGTGTTTCTTTGAAGCGGTCATTACTTCTCACTTATATAGGTGATCTCCTATTGAAGAGTATTCTGCCATACTCCACTTTCGGTAGGAATCATTAAAAGTGTTAAACTTAATCTCACCACATTCAAAGTTTTCATTCACTTTGAAGTTTCGTGAGTGAGCTAACACCTTTTCAAGTGTTCGGATGAACATTCATAACTTAGTTGTCCCATTAAACCAAGGTCTTGGGATCTCCAATTCACAAGGTTGGGTTACCGCTATGAACATTCTTTGTTGGTGGATTTTAAACCCATTCTCCTTAACAATTTATACAACTGATCTCGATTTATGCCTTTTGTAAGCGGATCCGCAAGGTTTTCCTTTGCTTCACGTAGTCAACCGAAATAACCCCATTTGAAATCAACTCTGCTAATGGTATTGTGTCTTTGACTAACATGTCTAGACTTACCTCTTTTCTTTGTAGGAAAAGACACCTTTAATAAATACAACATTTCTTGACTTAATGATCGTACCATCATTTATATCATGAATGCCGAATTTATTTCCGTGGGTGCTTCTACTTTAGCCAAAGCACTCCCACATTTTAAGGTATTCTCCTTTATGTGGTTTGCTTAAAGTAGAGCTTCCCCTTCTAATTTTTGGTATTCTTGTTTAACACAAAATTATCGAACTTTTATGGTTCTTGGCCACTTTTATTTTATTTTATTAGAACATTGTCCCAACAATCCAATTAGAATCTCGTCTAACGGATCTCGGACCTTAGTTCCAACAACTATATTAACACCTTTTACAAGATGTGTAACCTTTGGTGTTATCACATCTTTAGTAACACTTCGATTTCACTTGATAGTGTGTCTACCTCTAGTGTTATAACACTTCATGCAATGGCGGTTTTGGTCCCACAACACTTTTGGCAACACCTTCCTTACATTTAAAAATGCAAATGAAACTCCACTGTGTTCCATAAAAGTGTGGTCACACCCCCACAATTGTCGATTTCCATTTGGAATCCCGGTTATCTTCCTCAATTCAAGTCGAACTATCAAATCCTCAAGCCCCATATCCTTTCGATTGTGCTTGAGGTAGTTTTTAAAATCTTTCCATGATGGCGGTAATTTTTCGATAATCGCAGCCACTTGTAACGACTCACTCAGAATCATCCCTTCAGACACTAAGTCGTGAAGTATGATCTGAATTTCTTGCACTTGGATGATCACCGTCTTGGTATCAACTCGTCACGCCCTAAAATGGGAGTCGCGACCGCAGTCAAGCTTATGCCGGTTTACCAAGCTGGCCAATTTATTCATTATTATAATCTAAACATAATTAGAAAAATCCCAATAATGTCAAAATAGTCTAGTCTGAATTGTCGCAGCGGAAATAACAAAGGTACATCAATGTTCATAAATATTTCTACGGGTCCTACGCCCATCTATTACAATTTTCTCCATTGTCCATTCATCAAAATAACATAATAAGATTCCGCTAACTCAAGGTCCAGCAAGAGGTAAGGCTAGTCAGTAGCATCAAAGTCTTCGCGCCTTCTTCTTACGGCAGGGTCTCATCCTCTGGTTGGGAAAAATATAGGCGGGAGTGAGACAAAAATTCTTAGTGGGTGTGGTGAGTGTGTGTGCAAGTGGGGCTTATATTTTATGCAATGAAATCATTTCATGAGTTTTAATGCACGAAACATGCAATGTCATTATCATATACTTAATAATTTTATTAGTATTATTTAACATTCATCCATCAATTGATTAGTTGGTTGCGCATGAAAGCGTGGCGCCAACCGGATCGATCCGTAAATTCATATCGATTGGTTGTGCGAGAAAAGTGTGACGCTAACCCAAACCATCTTATATGGTAGAAAAGTTTTGATCAAACATCATATCTCCAAACAGTACACCTTATCCCTCTTGTCGATAGGGCTGAAGCCGCTATCCCAGTTGGCACTACGTCTCCACAGTGGAGCCAACTAAGCTCGGAGAATGTCATAATCATGATTATACCTAGAATCCTATGACCCAATCACCCGCCAGACTCTCCTGTCTGGCTTGAGGTATGGGCATTTGATGTCTTCTTGATCGTATGAATTTTCTTTGATTATTATTTCGCCGTTTACCTAATACAACATTGTTTTGTGGTACCCTCAAGTGTTTGGGTCCTTCGAGATTAGCATTGAGACTTTTAGGTGTCCAATTATAATTAGAGCTATTTCTAGCCCGACAAGAATGTGTTGCCATTTTTACCACAATAGAAACATATAATAATTCTATAAGAATAATGACCAACATGCATAGAAACTTGGTTCTTTTTCTTATCATCAATAAACATTTTTGATTATTCTCAAAGGAGAAGATTATTCTCTTTACCAAACATATGCGAGATCCAATCACGATCCTATAATAAGAACAAGAGATCTTTCTCGATCAATCCCCTTATTAGGCTTATAACCAAGTCATAGTTTCAAATGCTCACAACGATGAACATCAAGAATTTTGGTCATTTTATCGGTACTCAAGTTGAACTTTAATAAATCCTTTTTCATGCAATCGAGTATCCTCAACAAGAGTACAATTTTATTTTTAAAGGTTTCTAACATTATCAAATGTGGTAGTGTGAGCACAAGAAAGTGATTCATATGAAACAAATAAACTATCCTTATCATTTTTCAAGGTATTGAATTCCTTTTTCAAATTTTTGTATTTAAAGAGCAAGCTTTTAAATTCTTTTTGAAGCTCATCAAAATCATTTTGCAAATCATCATAATCATCATGTAATTCATTACTAAAACAAATAGAAGAATTAGAGCATGCCTCATTGTCTTCTTTAATGCCCATTAGACATTGCTCGGCTTCATCATCATCGGATATTGCAAGAAGCTCATCCCATGTAGTTGGATTTGATGTTGTATCCGATTGAGAAGTAGATGCTTTTGAATAGCTCCTTTCATTTGCATATACTTCATAGATAGCGTCTAATTTTTCCCACACTTCATGTGCCGATCGTATCCCTCAAATATGACCGTATTCCAAAGAGGTAAGTGAGCAATGAAAAATATTTAGAGTTTTACCATTTAAGGAGAGAATTTCCTTGTCTTTATCATTGAGCTCCTTGAGGACTTTGGGGGGGTGAGTTCCGTCTTTCATCGGGATGGATTCTCTATTTATAACCATGTTCCAAATATCAAACCCGCAACTTTGTAAATAACATTCCATTCTTTCTTTCCAAAATGCATAAATTTTGGAGTCGAATAGTGGTGGCTTGTTGGTGGAGCGCGCCGGTAAGATAGACTTCATTCATAGCCAATGATCGTTCCTCTTTACTCGCGATGTGGAACGAACTTGCCAAAGAGTTTGGCTTTGATACCACTTGTAAGTCCAAGCGGCTACGATAATCTAGAGGGGTGAATAGATTATGCCCATTTTCGCGATTATGCCCTCCTTTTCGAATGTAATAAGCCAAGTCAAGAATGGAAGTGTGGGAAGTAAACAACACGCACCGATTTAGAGGTTCAACACACCTAGGGCCTAATCCTCTACCACCTCGATATCTCGGGGATGAGTTTTAAAAAGAAAAAAATTATTAATAATTACCACAATTACTATAACATCACCTTACAACACCTCTTTGGAGATTACCACAATCTCCTTGAAGATTACCACAATCTTCTAAGGCACCTTGTGAAGATTACCACGATCTTCCACGTTGAATAACACCAAATTCTTCAACACCTCAAAGAGCACCAAACTCTTCAATAGGAAGATTACCACAATCGTTTACACCTAACTCCTAAGATCACCCAAGTGTGTTCATACCACAAGAACACTCACAAGGATATCTTGTATTGAATGATGAACCCAATTCAAGATTACAACTCGATAAATAATACAATTGAAGTGCAAGTGTAATCAAGAATCAAACTTAGACCTCAAGATGTGAAAGTGAAAGATCTTAGGCTATTACAACAAGAATGTTGAATATAAGAACAAAAGTGTTTGCTTGAATGTATCTTGTTGTGTTGTAGTATTCTCTCTTATTGTGTTGCTTCAATTCTTCATCTATTTATAGAGAATGTCTTGAACTTGATAGGCTCCTCCTAGGAGATTGAAATCTGAAAAAAAAAGCTGCAAGACAATTGAAGAGTATAGTGTTAGAAATTAACCCCTAAAATGAGAAAAAGTTATCTCTGTTGCACAACGGTTAGAATTTGCTGTCAAAATGGTATGGCGAATGGTCAAGCTCTAATACAGAAAAGAAGATAACACAACAAAAACCATGTCTTGGACCGGTCCAGGGGGGTTGGACCGGTCGCCCCTCATGTGGACTGGTCACCCTACATATTTTCTTGGAGAAGCGATTGCTTTTTTTCTCCAGGCACCGGTCGACCTCCAGGGGTTTTTCAAATGTCTCATTTCTGTTTCAAAACACAACTTCTGACACGGGTTGCCCTATAGGGCGGCCGGTTGAACATGAGACAGAAGTGTTGTCCAGTTTTTGTCGAAAATAAACTTCAATAAATACTCCGAAAAATTAGTGAAAATATTTTAAATCGTTTGGGAGTATTTGGACAACATTTAGAAACATTGTTTTGGTGTAAAAACACATTAAAACAAAATCATCAAAATCATGATAAAAATATTTGTCTAACAAACTCCCCCTTTTGATGATTAAGAGGTCGATTTTGAAAACAAAACAAATTTTACCTGGTCAAAAATAACTATCGGTTGAGAGCGATAACATTCGACTTAATAATAATCACAAGGATGGGAGTAAATAATTTCAAAATATTTTGCAAAAGCTCCCCTATCAACATGCACAACAAGAACAAGTAGAATCAACAACTAAAGAAGCTAAAAGCTTAGCTTTTACAATATGAGCTCAAATATCATGAGCTTAAAAGCTCCCCTTGTCAAATAAACATTATTAGACATGTATATAGTCCATAATATATCCAATGGACTAAGTATGATCAACAACTTTTAGCTTTTAATAGCCACAACTTATAGCTTTTTTTAAGAGCTTATTTTAGTTCTTTGAGCTAAATAGCTTATATCATGTTTCTCCTCTTCGAATCATCAAAAGAATGTTAGCACGATAAAAACATCATATAATCATATCAAAGTGCGCAATTGAACTGATTTATCGAGCTAGTGATCATTAAGCTTAAAATTCCAAGAGCTAAGGGAAAAGTCGATCATATGACTTGTAAAAGCTCATTTGATTGGCAAAACATAATCTCTATAAATATATAAGACTTTTGAAATCGAGAGAATCGTGTAATAGAAGAGATATTAATTGAAGCATATCATCGAGCACTTGGTGTGCGTAGAATAAAACCGAAGATGTATATAATGCTTAAAAGCAATCATGCCCAAAAATCATCACCAATCATATTGCCACAAATATCATCCAACAACAATCATCATACCCAACACAAGTATATAAGAATTCCAACAAAATATCAAAAATGAAGTACATTCTCAAGGGTTCAACCCAATTGAGATAAAGAATGAATTAAACTTACCAACTAATCGGAGAAGTCAGGTATCATGGATGATATACCAATAGTATAAACTCAAAATATATAATTTTACAAGAAGGAAATCATTTTGAGTGTATTTGTGTGTGAAATTTGCAAAGGGGTCGAAAAATAGAAGGAAAGAGCCAAAATGGCTAAGTCGGGAACATAAAGCAACTTATCCGAAAAATTCAACTAGGCCGACCGGTCCAGGGTGATGTCGATCAGTCCGGGTATAGGGCAACCGCCGACCTCATCTCTTTTGGTCACTGGATCACTGTTTTGAAAAAAATCAAAATTTGATCCAAAAATCCGATTTTTCGCCCTAAGTTTTAAATACGCATAAAATGCAAACATAAACCTCATTTAATATGCATTATGCCTTAAACAAGCTCGAGATGAGGTAAAAGACTCGGTGGTTAATGGTTAAAAATAAATGTCCGCGAGTTATCTTTGAGACGGAATTAAACACATCTCAATTTTTGGTTAAAGAAACGCAATCCCTTAGAAAAAGATATCGAATCTCAATATGTTTAGTTCGATTTTGAATAACCATATTTTGAGTAATTATTATCACCGGACTTGTTATCCAAAAAAAAAAAAACGTTTTAAAACTATGGATAAAACAAGCCATAAGAAGAAGTGTCTTTCAAATATTGAAAATTTCTTTTAATGGCACTTTAATGAGATTCGTTGGAATTGTTTTGAAATCGAGCATATAAGCATAAGGCATGAAAAATATTGAGTCTATGGGAGTAATAAATGTTAATGAACATACCTCAATTTTGTTTGTCAACCAATATGCCTTTCTCAAACTTGATCGATCATGATGTAGTTAACCAACAATATGTCTATGATCATTTGGACTTTAATACCAAAATATTTCCTGCAAAATCTTGACAAAATATTTTGCGCTCGAGCATAATAATATCGGATAATATAGACAATATAGATATAAACCATCCTAGAAGTTGGACAAGTAGCACATACTATCCCTTATGTAGGAATTAACAAAAGTTTGATAAAACAAGTGCTTATTGAATAGTGCCTTTCAAAACTTGAAAAATCCTTTTAATGGCACTTATATGAGATTCTTTGAAATTTCTTGAAAAACGAGCACATAGACATACGTCATGAAGAATATCGAATGAGAATAAGAATAACACAAGTAAACGTGCCTTGATAGTTTATGCCACCTTTGACACATTATGGCGTAGATAGCCATTGATGAATATATATATATATATATATATATCCTACACAATTCATAAAATAAATCTTGCACAAAACATAGTAATAAAAGTGTAGGCTAAAGCAATAAAAGAAGTCACAAATATATTATGCTTTATAAATCCATAGAAGATAATGAACATACAAGTTCTTGAAATACACAAGAGTTTAGAAAAGCATTTTGCAAGGTCTTCTTGTCAAAATGATTTAAGAAAAAATATTTATTGAAAACCTTATTTAAAGAGAAATTTTTTAAAATTCATTTTTGACAATTAAAGCAAAAATACAAGCATACATAATAATAGAACACTATGTGTATTTAAATAAGAAGATACGGTTTACCAATTACGCCATTTCCACGGTTTGTGTCTTCCCCATTGTTGATGATATCTATCTCTTGAAACCCATTTTGTTGATGATTGCTTCTCCAATTACTCCATTTCCAATATTTGTGTCCTTCCCATTGTTGATAATATTTCCTCTTGGAAATTCATTGTGATGATATCTTCTCCTTTGATCAAATGGTACGGACATTTGATGTCTTCTTGATGGTATGATTTTTCTTTGATTATTATTTCACCGTGTACCTAATACAACATTGTTTTGTGGTACCCTCAAGTGTTTGGCTCCTTCGGGATTAGCGTTGAGACTTTTAGATCTCCAATAATAATTAGAGCTATTTCTAGCCCGACAAGAATTTGCCATGTGACCCTTTTTACCACAATAGAAGCATATAATAATTTTAGAAGAATAATGACCAACATGCATAGAAACTTGGTTCTTTTTCTTATCATCAATAACATTAGGCTTATAAGCAAGTCCTAGTTTCAAATGCGCACAACGATGAACATTAAGAATTTTGGTCATTTTATCGATCAAGTTTGACTTTAATAAATTCTTTTTCATGCAATCAATATCCTCAACAAGAGTACAATTTTCTTTTTCAAGGTTTCTAACATTATCAAGTGTGGTAGTGTGAGCACAAAAAAGTGATTCATATGAAACAAATACATTATCCTTATCATTTTTCAAGGTATTGAATTTCTTTTTCAATTTTTGTATTTAAAGAGCAAATTTTAGAATTCACTTTGAAGCTCATCAAAATCATTTTGCAAATCATCATAATCATCATGTAAGTCATTACTAAAAGAAATAGAAGAGTTATAGCGTACCTCATTGTCTTCTTTAATGCCCATTAGACATTGCTCGACTTCATCATCATTGGATGTTGCAAGCTCATCCCATGTAGTTGGATTTGATGTAATTGTATCCGATTGAGAAGTAGATGCTTTTGAATAGCTCCTTTCACTTGCATATACTTCATAGATAGCGTCTAATTTTTCCCACACTTCATGTGCCGATCGTATCCCTCGAATATGGTCGTATTCCGAAGAGGTAAGTAAACAACATGCACCGATTTATAGAGGTTCAATCCACCTAGGGCCTAATCCTCTACCACCCCAAAGATATCTCCGAGATGAATTTTAAAAAGAAAAAAAGATTTTATTAATAATTACCACAATTATTACAACATCACCTTACAACATCTCTTTGAAGATTACCACAATCTCCCTTGAAGATTACCACAATATTCTACGGCACCTTGTGAAGATTACCACAATCTTCCACCTTGAAGAACACCAAATTCTTCATCACCTGAAAGAGCACCAAACTCTTCAATAAGAAGATTACCACAATCTTCTAACACCTAACACCTAAGATCACCCAAGTGTGTTCTTACCACAAGAACACTCACAAGGATATCTTGTGTTGAATGATGAACCCAAATTCAAGATTACAACTCAATAATGAATAATACAATTCAAGTGCAAGTGTAATCAAGAATCAAGTCTAGACCTCAAGATGTGAAAGTGAAAGACCTTAGGCTATTACAACAAGAATGTTGAAATATAAGAACAGAAGTGTTTGCTTGAATGTATCTTGTTATGTTGTAGTATTTTCTCTTATTGTGTTGCTTCAATTCTTCATATATTTATAGAGAATGTCTTGAACTTGATAGGCTCCTCCTAGGAGATTGAAATCTGTAAAAAATTGCAAGACAATTGAAGAATATAACTGTTAGAAATCAACCCCCTAAAATGAGAAAAAGTTTTCTGTTGCACAACGGTTAGAATTTGCTGTCAAAACGGTATGGCGGCCGGTCAAGCTCTAATACATAAAAATAGATAACACAGCAAAAACCATATCTTGGACCAGTCCAGGGGGGTTGGACCGGTCGCCCCCCATGTAGACTGGTCACCCTGCATATTTTCTTGGAGAAACGAGTTATGTTCTTCTCCAGCACTAGTCGACCTCCAAGGGTTTTTCAAACGTCACGTTTCGTTTCAAAACACAACTTGAGACACGGGTTGCCTTATAGGGCGACCGGTTGAACATGAGACAAAAGTGTTGTCCAATTTTTGTCGAAAATAAACTTCAATAAATACTCCGAAAAATTAGTAAAAATATTTTAAATCGTTTGGGAGTATTTGGACAACATTTAGAAATATTGTTTTGGTGTAAAAACACATTAAAACAAAATCATCAAAATCATGATAAAACATTTATCTAATGAGACTTCCCCAACTATTGCTTAATGGCCATCCACCCCCTCTATGTTAGGCTAGCATTCAATTTTTTTAAATTGACATGGCTTGCTTGCTTTGATTAATGGAAGCTTGTCTTTGGTTTTGAGGGCTTCGTATGCTAGGAAGAGGACAAAAGGGAAGAAGACAAGAGGAAAAGATAAAAAAACTTATTGCTTCCTTCCCCTTAATGGACGTCCCCTACAATGCTCACACTCTTTTTTTCTTATTTTTTTGTATCATTTGAATTTTAGTGATATTCTATTCCTTATATGACATATCCCATTTCTTATCACATAATAATCTCCTCTTATCAAATATCTTATTCTAGTGATAACTCACCACGATCCTATAGTTGTGGATTAAATCATATAACATAGGCTAAGTTAATAATATACCACTTAGAGGTGGTTAGAATTAGCAATTAGTGAGTTAGGGAAGTATAATAACATTAATGAAAATACTAAGAATAAAATAAATTAAGCTATATTTTATTAATATCAAATTGTGACACTTAGTCACACGATACAATATCCGAATATTACAATTTAATTAATTAAAATTTTGGGGTCTCACATCAACCATCTTATAATCCGAGAATTTGCCGACGACAAATTTCTTTGTGTCGATATCTTTTGTTTTATATTTATTCTCCAAAAAGTCCCACAACTCTTTGGATGTTTTGAATGAACTATAGACGTTATAGAGGGTGTCGTCTAGCTCGTTCAAAACATAGTTCCGACAGAGAAAATCACCGTTATACCAAGCATCCACGGTGATTCTCCGTTGGTTGTCGATTCTTCATCACCAACGGTAGGGGGTTCTCTTTCGAAAACGGGACAGATCCAAAGTAGTGGGGTAGAACATTATCTTCTTTGCCAGCGTTTGAAATCAATGCCGGAGAACTTGGGCAGCTTTTTGTCGTGGCAGGTGCGGCAGACCATCGGAATGAATTTAAATCAAGCCATCATCTTGAAACGAAACTTAATTTTTCATCTTGCGATTGTTGGAAAAAAGTTGAAGGTTTACTATTTGAAAAATAGCTAAATGTTTGGATATATTTGGCTTAGTCGAGGCATGTAATAGATACAACCTCCACAAGATGAAAATGCCCCATATACTAAGTGCTTACGCTTCTAGCTAACGCTCGTCCCTAAGATACAACGACTTGAACGAGTTTGATTTAGCAGCACTTGCAAAAAACCAAACTACCAGCGAACAGAAAGTGTTTAAGGCTTGCAAGCTTTGAACATGAAGGAAATCAATACGCTGATGCAAATGACTTGATTTTAGGCTTGTAATTTTGTGTTTTTCGTCTATTATTTCATCTGCAGAAACGACTCAATTATATAGGCATCAAGGTGCCCGGATGGAAAAATCATGTCTTTTAGCTCGAAAAGACATGTTTACAGTGAATAGGTGCATCTGTTCAGAGGTTCGCATTGACGCACGACCTGGCACACGGCCCGTGCCTGTACCCGTGCTTGGTTGCGAACGAAGTGCAAAGTTTCAACTTGACAAATGACCCGGAGCATGGGCCGTGCATGCGCCCGTGCTTGATTGCGAACAATTCAGTTGGAATATTTAATTAAATAATTAAAAAATTAATTAACTAATTTTAAAAGTTTTTGGTCCAAAAAGAATAAGGGCCTTGAAGCCCAACCTGCGGCCCTCGACTCACTGCCGACGACCCCCGGTCGGGCCGGGCTGGGCAAAGAGCGCGCTGCGTGTGCGTGCTTTGAACCAAACGCACAAGCATGTAGGTCATCACCTCTTTAAAAACTTAGGTGCCCCAAGGGCCCAAACCCATAAGTCTAACTTGGGATTTATAAAGTGAGCAAAATTTGTCTTCTCTTCCTATGTGGGATGGGGCATTTCTCCTTCCCCACATTTTTCATTTTCTATACCATTTTCTAGTTTTAAGTGGTTAACTTCTAGCATTAATTTCTTGATTCAACTCCGAACTTCGTACATTACGTCAAGTATTGATTACTTCTTCTTGATTCAACTCTGAACTTCGTACATTACGTCAAGTATTGGCGGTTCTTTATCGCAATGCTCGGATTATTGCCAAAATGCTACAATTTATCAATTAATTCCTACAAAACGAGCAAAGCATAATACCTTTTTCACAAAACAGAATAAAGCCCTATTTACTCATGTAATGCATGCATAGCAACACATTCTAGCCAAGATTAAGCCCAAAATACATGCAAAATACATGTCAATCAATGGCTCGAAAGCTATTCTAAAAACCTTAGGCAAGTGTATCTATCATTTTGTGGTTTGTTTACCGAGTAACGAGTATCATTCCACGAGGATTATGAGTACTAGTTATTACCCTTTTTTATTATCTAAACTAGTAATTTTCAGATGGTTTATTTATAAAAAGAATAAAAAGTAAAAATCTATTTAATCAACAAATTACAAAAGATTTGAGAAAGGTTTTGAATAAAGAGATCAATAGATAGAAGCGAGTTTGAATGTAAATCCCCTATAATGTCGGTGTGATTTTAACAATATTTATTCAACCGAAAACCTTAAGTAATAACTATCCCATTTACATACTTTCATGCTTCAAGGACCGTAGAATTCTTAAATTAAGTTAAACCTTATTTCAAGATGAATAACTCCCGACCTCAAGTTGATTGTTTGAAATCTCTTTTTAGTTAAAACCTCCAAGATTGCATTAATAATTTATGATTTCTCATATTAGGTTTGACCCTAATCCAAAAAATTTATGTCATCTTATTTCTAGGATTGTGTACAACTCCTTTCACTTATATTGGTTCTATCGACCATAAATCTCTTGATTACCCAATGAGAAATAAATTTCAAATCAATATACCTGAAATATTAACTCGAATGAATGAAGCATAATATAAGTGAATCACATAAAATATAAAGATTTTATTAGAAATATTCAAACCATAATCACAACCCCATTCTAGAGTTCATTACATTCAAACACTAAATAGTTTAGCTCAACGTTATCTTGAGAAAAACATAATCTATACAAGAGTATGGAATTGATATAGACATGATTAACTTATCTTTTCTTAAGATCAAGATAAGACTTCTTCCTGGTTATCTTCAATGGTGCTCTAAGTCTTCTTTTCCATGCTATTCAATCTACAATTCTTCTCTTTCTATCTTATCACAATATGTAATTGATGTCTAAAATATGAATGCATTCCCTTATTTTCATTTTTGGCTTTTATAGACATTGTTATTGTAAAAGTTTACATTAACAATGTCATCCGTTGGTAAATAATTACTCCACCTAATGAGTTGGGTTGTTAAATCTTTGTCTTCATGTAATTATGTTGGGAAGGAGAGGGGTTTGTGCAGCAAAATAAGGTCTTAAAAGTGCACAAAAGTGGTCAAAAATCTTGATTGGATTACTTTCCAAAAATTCCGCCAGAAATTATTACTGAAAAGTGGTCCTAACACGACCGTGTTGAGCAACACAGTCGGGCCATGTTGCATTCATTCTCTCTTGAACAGCCTGACAAGACCGTGTAGGCAAACATGGCCTCTCGTGTAAGAGGCTATTTCAATTATCTTCTTCTTATTTTCATCCTGGTTGAACATGGCCATGTTGTTCGACACCCCCTGGCCGTGTTGGGTCTGAGAGGCTCTGATTTGACGCATTTCACTTGGGTTTTCAAGCATTTTTGCATCCATAAACCCCAACTTATGTTTTGACATGAATTCATGACCCAAAATTCACCTAAATAACTCAAATGATCAATCTACACCATTAAGAACACATCGCAAAAATATGAACTATGTATGATAAAAAAACCTACGAAACCAAAGATCAAAACAATCTAAATCCTACTAAAATAAACTAGTAAATTGTGCATAAAAAGACACTTATTGTGGCCAACTTTTGATTATCCCGAGGAAATAACTGAGCTCGAGAGATGGTGTTATTATCTCGACTAAATTAAATTAGGGGTTAGATATGAATCAATAATGTATTATCTAACTTGGTTAGTAAATGTGGTAAATTAGATTTTTTAGCCTTAGTTTATATATGTTTGTCTGATTACTTGATCACATGATTAACTCGATTGATATTCTGTTTGAGAATTTGATGAGACGATTCAAATCTAGATGTTTCTCCATTTTTGTCAATTCGAGTTTTAGTGTGTTGATATTGAATATTCATTTTAGTAATTAGTTTATTTGTTTTCAAATCTCAAAAACTAGATTAGAATGTTTAGATTTATTTCCTGTTAATTGTGACGCACAATAATTACTTGTCAGCTAAGTTTTCATTGAGAGGCGAATTTGGTTAACTTGCCGCCTTACAGTAGATCTCGTGCTCTTGCCAGTATCAATAGACTCTTATAGGTGTTTAGATGTAATTGAACAAGAAGCCTAATTTAGGTGCCAAATGTACGACTACTATACATGCAGGCGATATGCACATCAATACAACATCTCAATTGTGCGATATTTATCACTTATTTTAAAATTTTATTATATAATTAATAATTTATGAACTAAATATGATATATCACAAAAAATATTTTTGGTGAATATTCACAACGTGACATGTCTTCTACTAAAAGAGTGTTTGTAAACACTTTGGCGTTTGGAGGAAGATAATAAACTAAGAGAGTATTTGCAGTCACTTTGTTGTTCTAATGAAGTAATTTATTATCGTAGAAACGACAAGGAGATGAGAATCACAAATTTGTAGTATTTGCAAAGAGAAGTTGAGAATTAATTATTATTTTTTCCAAAGACAAAGTCCTGAGAGGAAACAATAGGATTTAATCTCAAGTTAGTCTCTTGGGTTAAAAATGTTCAACCAATCGAGCTACAATAAATTCTCGAAAATTGATTAAGTTAACATAGAGTGTTTGATAGATAAGTTATAAAAATGCTTTATTTGTACGTAAAAGTCAAATGTGTTTAGTAAAATATTTATAGCACCACCCCATAGGCCCTACCTTTCAATTCGATTATGCGTAACAGGAATCAAGACATAAAACTAAAATGTAAGGTTGTGATTAGTTTTAAGATTTTTTCCCGAGATTCATTTTTGAGGAAATATTTTTGGAAGTGTGATTGTTTGTGGAAGAAATGAAAATTGTTCAAATAAAATCTCATTTCTCTCCAAAATTAACTCATTTTTTTCTTAAAACTTTTCAAAGAAAAATTCATTTCTCTCCAAAATTAACTCATTTTTTTCTTTCTCTCCACATTTCCAATACTCAATTATACTATTTATTTCTTTCTCTTCCCCTATTCATATAAAGAATTACGATAATTTCTTTAATTTATCCATATTTTAATTGTTTTTCTCTTAATCTTGATAACAAAAGGTATAAAATGAGATCTATATTGCCTATTTTTGGATCAATTTTTATTTTTATTTATTTTTTTTTGCATTATATTTTACACTATTTTTTTCACAAATTTTTCACAAAAAAATCAACATCTCTAAAAGATTCTCCATCACAACAACACAATCATTATTTTTCTCTACAAATCCAACTTTCACTTTTAAAAAAATTTGACAACTATTCTCTCAGAAAATGAAAATGGATGGAACAAAAACATAACTAATGTGATATTGTACTTTTAGTTTGTAGTAATTAATTACAATCAAATTCATCCACATGACGACAACAAGGAGGAAGAATTGTCACACGTCATAGACCTAAATTTTTTAGGCAGTGGCGTAGCCAGGACGCCATAACAAATTGAGTCAATATACGAAAGTAAGGTAAACCAGATATAAAAATTATATAATCCTAACTAATTTTTTTAATTTGCTTAGTAAAAAAAATAATTTAAAGAGGGGGGTCAAGGCCCAGGTTGCCCCCCTAGCTACACCATTGTTTTTAGGTGCTTTCGTTTGCTTAGGGTTTGATCACTTAAATCATAATTACTACAAAAATAATAGCATACCAACATGATGAATTCCTTGCGATGATTTGTTGCAAGAGAAGAAAGGTACGGAGGATGGGATTGGATACCAAAATTTTTAATAGTCGTTCGGCTAGAGAAATTGGTTTACCCCACGCATGTGGGTGACTTTGAAAATTCTCACAAAATGCATTATATTTCACTTATTCTCTCGATTTCTCTCATCAATCATATCTACAAATTTTTAAAAAACAATTAATTATACTACACATTTCGAACAATTTCACTATCCACCCCCTCACAAATTTCTAAATATCAATCATATTCAATCATTATTTTTGTATATTACATCAACTTTCATCATTACTTTCTCATCTCATTTGAGTCATATCCAATTCATGATCTAAAAATTCATCAGTCTTCTTGCAAAACTTCTTTACCGCTATTTTCTAATGGAAAGAAATTTTCAAAATGAAAGGGTATCCAATCACGTCCAGATTTCTTTTTTTCCCTTCTTTTTTTATTAATAAAAGAAAAAATATTGGTTTCATGATAGCATCGCTTTTGGTACTAGTGCAGTCTTAACTTATATGCAGCTTTGTTCATTCGGTTAATTCGGTTAACCATTAACCGAAATGTTGAAAACCGAATTAACCGAATTTGCTAATTGGTAAAACCATTAACCGAACCGAAATTATATTTACCGAAAATCAACCGAACTATATTTCGATTAATTATTTATAATCAATTAACCGAAATTTCTTTAAATTACAAAAATATATGTTCTATATATAATATATGATATAAATAAATAAATATAATTTATAGAAATTTATTTAAAATAAAAATATAATTTTTATATATAATATATGATATAAATAAATAAAAATATATGATATATATTATATATAATTAAAATTATATACAAAATATATGTTTAATATAACATTTCGGTTAAATCGGTTAATTCGGTTAATTTGAATTTTCGAACCGAATTAACCGATAACCGAAATTTTTTAAAACCTTTAACCATTCACCGAACAAATAATTCGATTCTCGATCGAATTAACCGAATTGATTCGGTTAACGCAACCTAAAAAAATCGGTTAATTGAACACCCCTATTAATGCAAACTTTAAGCTTTAATGTCCCTAGAAGTAATATGTATATATTTTATAAGATAATTTTTAGTTTATAATATATATTTTAGAATTAATTTCTTCAGAAAATCACCATACATCTAAGTATTGATTTTATTTATATGCTATTAAATATTCTATAAAATATTTTACAAAAATTTATAAACTCATTCAAACACCCACTTTAGTATTTAGCCATAACAATGTTTGTGGGTTGAAGTCTAAATATCATAATTTAAGCATGAATCTCTAGTTAACTTAACAATTCAGGGTTAATAATTATTTTCTGGACTCCTTCACAAACTAACAAACCTCAAGGGATTGGCCTAGTGGTCTTGAGTGTGGGGATACTCGTCATCAAAAAAAAAAAAACTAACTAACAAAAATATAATAATAATCATATAGATAAAAGTAACTCGACTTCTTAACAAACTAATTAAATAATTAAATCCATTATTATCATAACTGATTTCATGTGTCATCTTTCTTAGTACTTTTCGTGGTACACTCATACGTTTTTGCATTTGGTATCAATTGAAATGTAAAAAGATTTTTTCGAGTAACTTAATTAATGGAGTACGCATTTACAAAATGTTGACCACAAGCAATGCGAATAATATATTTTTCTTACGAAAAATTTTAATGTATTTTTAATTGTATTTTATTAATTATTATTGTTGCATTTTGTTCATGAATTTATGATGCATGTACCCCCTCTCATTAGGAGAGGTCGTACTGAATTGAGATTTCATGTTTCATAGTCATGTTAAACTCTCAATTCTATCACTACTATTGGGTATCTATCTGCCTCAATAGATCGATACACTTAGTACCGAAAACCAAATTACATACTCAATCACCTATTATACAAATATAATACTCTAGACACTTTGCAAGAAAGAAAAGTACAAGAGAATGAAAATTACAGTTACAAAAGAAAAATATAAAACAACTGTAACAAGGATACAACCCTAGATCCGAATATTGAAATTATTCGGCTCAGGGACTGGTAAACCCTAGAACGGACTGTCACCACGAATCACAACCTAGAGAACCAAGGAGGAAGCCACAAAAGCCTCGCCACAATACTTAAACCTCACGGCCTCAAACCCGGAAAACCCTAGAGACCCTAATCCGAATCGAACCACCCAAAACCTTAATCACTCGAATAAGGATCTTATACACGAGTTGGTGAACAAGACAAAGAAGAACAAAGATCTCACCTCTCACACACAAAGAAACCCCAAATCTATCCAAAGAAGAGACTGGAGTTTAGAGAGAGAGAGAAAAGAGCACAAAGCACGAAAGAATCGAGAGAGTTTGAGAGATGAGAGAGAAAAGTAAGATGAGATTATGAATTAGGGTTTCAAAGATAGTACCATTAAATAGGCTCAAATTCAACAAACTCAGTTAAGCGTAAATCAATGGACGAGATCAACCCAAAGGATCCGCGGATGATAAATCCGATCCCGCATCCGACTCAAGGACCCGAGTCAACATGGGTGAAAGGGAATTGGGGTGGTGGCTTTGAGTATGTGGCCGCAATTTTGGGCCAGCCGATAGAACAATGGGCCACATTAATCAACAATCTCCACCTTGGCTCATTGTGTGATTCAATTAGACATTAATGGGAAATACCAAATCATCATCATTGCCGATTGCCTTCCTAGCACTTAAGCCAAGAAGGACTTATGTTACGTAAGCACTAAAGCTAATCAGAATTCAAGAAAGGATCTCAACAAGCACACAACAAGTCAAGTTCCCCCATTGAATTAACATAAGCACATGGCAAATATTAACTCATCAGCTTTTGGATTCAACAAACATACAAGAATCGTTAAACCCAACAAAGAGGGTAACTAACCGGGTAACTAATCACCAAAGTCAAAATTTAGAATTTTTAAGCAAGTTTTGAACTTTGATAAGGGTAGACACTTAGTACCCATATCAGCTGGATTGTATTCGGATGCCACTTTTTCAAGACAGATAAGGCCTTTAGAAACAATATCCCTTATAAAATGAAATCTAACATCAATATGTTTTGTTCATGTCGTGAAAAAATGGGTTCTTATAAAGTCAATACCGTTGGGAGTCGAAAAATACAACAACATTTTGTTTTAGAAAACCAATTTAAACAAGTCCTTTTTAGCCATAAGGCTTCCTTTAAAGCCTTAGTGATCGCAACATATTCGATTATGTGGTAGATGGAGCCACAATGTGTTGCGGTTGGGATTTCCAACTTATACAAGACCCACACAAAGTAAAAACATAAGAAGTTGTTGATTTTCTATTATCTTTATCATTTGCATAGTTGGAATCCACATATCCTTTTAAAACAACACCATTTTCACACTTAGAAAATTTAAGGCAATAATCGATTGAATGTCTAAGATATCTCAATAACCACTTCAAAGCATTCCAATGCACCAAACCAGGGTTAGACATAAATCTACTAAGGCAAGAGACAACATAGGCAATGTCCGGTCTAAGATCGGCCATTAAGTACATAACGAGATCCAATGACATTAGCATAGGGAATGTTTTGCATAGAAGAGATTTCAAGATCGCTTTTAGGGACTTGATCCCTACTTAGCACAAAGTGAGAAGCAAGTGGGACATTTACTGATTTTGCATCACTCATAGAGAATTTTTGTAAAACTTTCTCAACATATGAAGATTGATGAAGATAGATCACGAGTTATTTCTATCCCTATCAATATTCATACCAAGTTTTTCTTAGCATCACCTAAGAATTTCATGTCAAATTTAGCACTCAAGCGGGTTTTAACATAGTCAATAGCCTTAATGCATGGGCCAGTTAAAAGCATATCATCAACATAGATCAACAAGAATACGAGACTTAGCATCAAGTTTGAAATACGATAATGATCAAATTGGCTTCTGCACTTTCAAATCAAGCATGCACTCGTCAATTTTTTTATTCCATTGTCTAGGTGATTGCTTTAATCCATACAAAGACCTTTTCAATAAACACACATGGTTAGGTTTGGATTTGTCTTCAAAACCTTCAGGTTGTTTCATAAAAATTTGTTCTTCCAAATCACCATGTAAAAAGCGGTTTTAACATCAAGTTGCTTTAGTTCCCGATCAAACCGAGCAACTAAAGCTAGCATAATTCTCACAATAACAAACTTCACAACAGTGCAAAAATCTCGATGTAATCAATGCCTTCTTTCCGAGTAAAGCCTTTTGCAAACTAATCTAGCTTTGTATCTAACACCTTCATTTTCATGTTTGATTTTAAACAACCATTTGCAATCCACAACAGAGCGATTAGCGGGTTTTGGGACAAGTTCCCAGTGTTATTAACATACAAAGAAGTCATCTCATCTTGCATAGCACTCGGCCATCTCACGAGTTCACAGAGTTCACAAAGATCAAGATAGGTTTTAGGCTCGAAATTTTCAATTGATTCAAACACGAGAGAACACATATGAAGTTAAGTGGAAATCAGCAAACTTGTTTGGGAATCTAACATGCCTCCTAGTTCCATCCCTAGTTAACACATAATCATTCAATTCATCATGAGCATCACTTTCTGGTTCATTTTCGGTGTTAACATCGGAAATCATCATGCATATCATGCACATTGTCATGTTGAGTGTCATCTTCAATATGCATCATTATCATTCACATTGACAGCAAAGCATCATTGATATGAGAATCGGCGGGAAGTGTAATATTAGGAGACACATAAGGAAGCTCCACCTCATTTGGAGTAGTATCATTTTTCGAAACAATTTGAGGAGAAGGATGCACAAAGCAAGGGAATTCAAGTTCATTGAATAACACATCCCTACTAATTATAGTTTTAAAACCAGGTTCTCCTCTGTTCCAAAGTCTATAGCCTTTAACCCCCTTCAGGGTAGCCAAGAAAAACACATTTTATAGACCTTGGTTCTAATTTGTCGATCTTTTGATGCACAAATGCAAAGCACATCCAAAGATTTTCAAATTAGAAAAATCCACAACTTTCCTCTACCACACCTCTTCGGGGTATTTCCCTTCCAAGGGGACCGAGGGGACCTATTGATTAAATAGGTGGTCATCCACTACAAACTTCTCCCCACAACCTCTTAGAAAGCCCGGAGGTAGCAAGCATGCTCCTCACTCTTTCTAGAGTGTTCTATTCATCCTTTCAAAGAACACCATTTTTGCTTTGAGGTGAATAGGGCATAGACTTGTGCCTTTTATACCATATTCATCACACGATTGTCCATTAATTGATTGCAAAATTCCGTGCCATTGTCGCTTCTCAAAACTTTAATCCTTTTGCCAGTTTGGTTTTCAATAAGAGTTTTCCAAGTTTTAAACTTATCAAAAACATCGATTTGTTCTTCATTAAAAACACCCAAACTTTCCCCGGAATAATCATCAATTATGGGACGAAATATCTATTTCCTCCATGAGTAGGCACGAAGAGGGGACCCCAAACATCATCATGCAAGTATTCAAGCAATTCAAGATTAGCCGATTGTTTTGGATTAGTTGGGGGAACTTGACTCTTTGATGCTTACCATACACACATGATTCACAAAAAGACAAAGCATCAAGTTTGTTTTTACCAAAATAGCCCTTATTCTGAAGAATGTCAAGACCTTTAGAGCTAATGTGACCAAGTCTTTTATGCCACAAATCAGTCAAATCATTTGACACAGGATTAGCAACAACATTCACAGAATTTGGCACATAAGAATCATGTTTAGCATGTAAAACATAAAGATTTCTCTTTTCTAGCTTTTGCAATAATCATAGAACCCCTCATGAGTTTCATAACACCCTTCCCCCATCTTCCCTCATAGCCATCATGTTCAAGCATATCACATGATATCAAATTATTGGATAAATCGGAACATGTCTTACATCATTGAGAGTCAAAACATAACCAGTATCAAGTTTTAAACACACAGTACCAACACCAATTACTTGACACTTTTTATCATTGGCCATGGAAACAGATCCATTTTGCACTGAAGCATAAGTATTAAACAAATGTTTAAAAGGTGTCATGTGGAATGTGCATGCCGAGTCCATTAGCCATTCATAATCCCCAAAGCATTTGAAGGCACAGAATTCACGAGAATCAAACAAATTATGCACCATAAACACATCACCCATATGATCATTAGAAGTAGTAAAGTTCACAGAGTCATTGGCTTGGTTTTTGTTGTTCTGGTTATTGTTTTGGTTATTGTTCTGGTTATTCCTGGGTTTATTGCACTCTTTGATGTAATGACCATGCTCACCACAATTATAGCATTTCCTGTTATTCCTAGGTCTAGAATTAGACCTACCTCTGCTTTTGCTTCTCTTTCTACCTGATTTATTGTTATTGTTATTCCCATTTTTCCTGTTCTGAGGTCTACCCCTGACATGCATAACCTTCCCTGACCCCTGTTCATTCCCCTTTGATATTTTCAGATCTAATTCCTTACTCTTAAGGCCATTAATCACAAAGATGTCAAGGGTAATAGAGTCTCTACCATACTTAATGGCGATTTCACATCGAAAGATAAGAATTAGGGATGGCATTTAGCAACACAAATAGGGTATAATCATCAATGTTTTTATCACTCAACTTTATATCTTGAATCGGTTTGTAAAAACATCAAGATTTTCATCCATATCTTTTGTCAAATCAAGTTTGAATCTAAAAAACTTTTCAAGTAAGAACAATTTGGAAGGTAATGAAATTTCAAGTAAAAAGTTCTTCCAATTTGTCCTACAGTTCGCATTTGACAATTTTCCAACCTTTCTTAAAACAGAATCGAGAGAGGTTTAAGATGATGAATGAATATGCAAACTCATCAAGTTCACCTTGATTTCATAGTATCTTTTCAATAATACTTTTGTTCAACACTTTAAAACATTTTTGTTGAATCAAAATGCCCTCCATTTTTGTTGCCAAATATAAAAATCGCTTTTCCAATGAAGGGTTCCAAATGACAAATTAAACACCAGCCATTATCACGATATAATCAAGAATATATCACACGATAAGACACGGGTAATTCACAGTACACAAGAAGTACACCAAGAAATCACTGGGAAATGTAATCAAGAAAGAATGTAGGTGGACCACACGAGTCCAAGAAAATGCAACAATAAAATGAACAAAGAAAAATCGGGACCACACAGAGTCCAACAGAGAACAACAAGGGACCACACAGAGTCCAATGGAAAGCAATAAAAGGACCACACAGAGTCCAAAAAAACAGAAGGCCCTAGGATGGATCCCCTCGCACCTCAGGATTCCACTTTGCGCTCGTGGCATAGGGTCAAGAGGCTCGAAGCTTAGGGCATCAACCGATCCACAGATCACCAGAGCCAAGAATCACCAAGATCCAAAGACGAACCAAAGCACCAACCCACCACTGGGCGGATAGGTGCTCGATACCACCGTTGGGTATCTATCTCGCCTCAATAGATCGATACACTTAGTACCAAAACCAAATTACGGACTCAATCACCTATTATACAAATATAATACTCTGTGACACTTTGCAAGAAAGAAAAGTACAAGAGAATGAAAATTACATTAAAAAGAAAAATATAACACAATCAGTATAGGGATACAACCCTAGATCCGAATATTGAAATTATTCGCTCAGGGACTGGTAAACCCTAAAACAGATCGTCACCACGAATCACAACTCGTAGAAACCAAGGAGGAAGCCACAAAAGCCTCGCCACAATACTTAAACCTCACACCTCAAACCCGGAAACCCTAGAGACCCCGGGATCCGAATCGAACCACCCAAAACCCTAATCACTGGAATAAGGATCTTGTACACGAGTTGGTGAACAAGACAAAGAAGAACAAAGATCTCACCTCTCACACACAAAGAAACCCCAAATCTATCCAAAGAAGAGACTGGAGTTTAGAGAGAGAGAGAAAGAGCACAAAGCACGAAAGAATCGAGAGAGTTTGAGAGATGAGAGAGAAACAGAAGATGAGATTATGAATTAGGGTTTCAAAGATACCATTAAATAGGCTCAAATTCAACGGCTCAGATTAAGCAGAAATCAACGGACCAGATCAAGCCAAATGATCCGCGGATGATAAATCTGGATCCCGCAGTCCGACTCAAGGACCCGAGTCAACACATGGGCTGAAATGGAATTGGGGCGTTTGGTGGCTTTGAGTATGTGGGTCAGCATTTTGGGGCAGTGATAGAACAATGGGCCACATTAATCAACAACTACAATAAAAAAAATAGTTTACCTACAAAAAATCAGAGGGGAAAAATTAAGATAATTGTAAAGTGTAGGTAAAATATCATTATAAATAAGAATTTACCGACAAAATCTGAAACACTAGGTAAATATCTACAATATTTATGTCGGTAAACGATTGGTGGTTTTTCTAAATGGTCGATAAAGTTTGGGGAAAATAATATCTTTTAATATGTAGGTATTGTGTAGATAACTATAAATTTTAGTGACAAAATCATTTATGTCGATAAATTCTATCAAGAAACTTGATTTTTTTTGCGATTGCATTGCATTGGATAAATAGCATGTGTATAAGAACGTAGAACATGAGATCTCATCCGTTCGTACTTGCCTTACCTATTACCCTACCCGGAGCCACAATCCACATACACTATGAGGGCCCCTTCTACAACGAATCATGGATCCGCCCTTTGATCCTTTCCTCCGGTCCGAGATCCACCGTAATGATTTGAATTTAATTTTCAAAAAATATATCAACTAGTTGGATAGATGAATATACATATATTACGATTTAAAAAATGTTTCAAAGATTATTAAATTTATATAGGCCTCGCGCGGAGGAAGAACCATTGGCCGGTCCAACCCGATTTGTAAATCGACCTTTGTCTTGGTTCCGGTCCCTCCTTGCGAGAAACCAAACTGAATCGCCCACTTGTCATTTGTGGAGGTTAGGAACAGCGGTCATACCTAAACTTATCTATCCTATTCGTTAAATGTGCTAGAATTTGGTCTTTGATAAATGAGGTGTTGACCTAATTTTGACCAAATAATTAAGTGGTTTCCATTAGTGAAAAAAATGGAATTAAATTATTTGTAAAAATTCTACTAAGAGAGTAGATGAGAATAGCATTTGGAATTTCTCAAACCGATTCCGGGTGAATGAGAAATTAATGCGAGAAGTTAGTCACTTAATACAAATAAATGGTATGGAAATGGAAAATGTGGGAAGGAGAAATGTTCCATCCCACATAGGAAAATGAGGATAAGTTTGCACACTTAATATATCTCAAGTTGGACATATGGGTTTGGGCCCTTGGGGTACCCAAGTTTTTAAAGGGTGAGGACTACGTGTTTGCGGTTTGGTTCAAAGCACACGCACACGCCGCCGTGCCGTGGGCTTCTTCAAGCCCTTATTCTTTTTGACCAAAAACCTTTAAAAATAAATGTTTAATTAATTTTTATAATTAATTAAATGGATTTAATTAATTTTCGTAATTAATTAAATGAATTTCCAACTGAACGTTCGGACCAGACGGGCGGACACACGCCCGCCCGTGCGTCGGGTCGTGCGTCTCGCCGAACTTCTGCGCTTACACGCACGGGCAGCGACGACCGTCTGCGTCGGGCCGTCGTGCGCCGAACAGTGCGTCTGTCGGTCTGAAAAATATGTCTTTTTCGAGCGAAAAGACGCGATTTTTCGTACGGGCACTTGCTTGCCTATATTATAGAAGCCCTGCAGATGAATATAGATACGAAATCTTAAGATAATAACCTGTCATTTTGCATACGAGCATATTAACATTTCCCTTCATTCTAAGCTTGAAAGTCCAAACTCTTGTTGTTCGTTGTTGTTCGGTTTTGCTAGTCTTTGCTAACCGGGGATCAGAAAAAGTCGTTGTATCTTAGAGCGGCGTCGGAACCGTAAGCACTCGGATACGGGGGCATTTTCGTCTTGCGAGACTCGAATCAAATTCGACATCGACTTTAGCTTAAAAGCCATACACTTAGCCATTTTCTTCTTATACAGAAACCACAGCATAAATTTTAACCAACAAAATGTGTATATTAGACGTGGTTATCATTTAAAACACAAATAAAAAAAAAGTTCCAAAAGAATAGCATACAATGTCATAAATTTGAATATGTTATAATATAATCGACATACATATATAAAGAATTTTTTATTAAATTTATTAGTTTCACTCCACATACTCATACCAAACAACATTTACTGATTTACATGTACATATTAACAACGATTGAATTTATGTTCTTAATATTGAAAATATTATTTGCTTCTGTTGACATTTTCTAACTATGTCGTATAATGGTCATATTATCATTAGTTGAATCTGTATTATTGGTGGATGATAATCATGCATATAACGAATAGACCTGTGATAATTATTGAAACCCCTTTTAGGGATGATAAAATTCCCACTGAGAACCATCCTCATTAATACCCGAATAACATGGGATGGGAATCCCCAGTTAATTCGGAAATGGGGATTCCATGTTTTTCTATAACCGGAGACGGGACGGGGATGATATTTATATCTTTTGTCCCAAATCCATCACTATTTAGATCCCTTTTGTAATGACCCAACCCTTTTTAATTACATGAAACATTTAAATTAATATTAATGAATAATGTTGCATCAAATATCTAGTTTATATTTTAAATGTGCGATTTACTCGCTTTATGCATTTTATTTATTTTGAGCATCCGAAAATCGATTGCGCCCCTAAATCTGGTAATGGATATGAATGGACATCATGATGACATATTATTGATATTATTATGGAGTTTCAGACTTAAATTTAAGGATCGAGATTTTTGGACCAATTAAGTGAATTTTCGGAGATTTTCACTAAAGTGCTTATTTATATTATTGGAATTAGAGACTAAAATTCTACCACATATTTTATTATTATTAGTGACCATCTAATTTATGAAAAACGAGTTTTAATTAACTCTCGGGATTTTTAAAAATAACAATATCTTACTTAACGATTTTTCAAAATACTAATTTTTATTAGTAGGTTTAAAAGAGGGTAAAATGGATTTTTCTACCCCAAGCACTCTTGTATTTTTTTTATAAAATCCCCAACACCCTCACTTCTCCTTCACACTCCATACTTAAAACAAAAATCCTCCAATGTTGAAGGAAGCTTCAAAGGTAATGTTTTCTTCATTTTTTTTTAATTATTGTCTTTTCTTTAAATATTTTTAGGAGAATGATCCTAGGCTATAATAATCATAGAAATGAACTTTGATGATGAAAATATGTAGATTAAAATCTCATTTTGTTGAGCTTTAAATTTCAGCCCTTATGATTTTTTTTTTATATAAATAATTTTGGTTTCACTTTTTATTTATAAATTGTGTTATATCTAACTAGTAGGAGCATGATTATATGTTTTAATGTTATTTTAAAAAAAAAAATATTCCCTTATGGACCAGGTTATGGACGCCCAAGAGAAAAAAAAAAATTAAGTTGATGATTTATATAATTTAATCATGTTTAAGTGTAGTTTAGTGATTTAAGGTGATAGTTCCTAATCGAAATGGGTTCGGGCGTTACAAGTGGTATCAAAGCGGGTCTACGTTTTTCAGAGACTAGAAATGATTTTCCTTTAAAAATTTCTTTTCATAAGAACTTAATTCTTCAAAAATGGGAATGACAACCACGCTAATGTAACTGCTCGCGCTCCGATGTATGTTTTAGTAAAATGCTTTGATTATTGCATATTACTTTAAGAAAATTTTATGAAATGAACTTGTTCCTCATATAAGAATGATTATAATTTATGAAGAACTTTAGAGGAACTTTACAAGAACTTTATGAGAACTAGTACGACAAATCTTAAAAAACTAGTGATGCTTTTAAAATATTGAATAAAAGAACTTTGAACTTAGATCATTTGATGCTTCATGAACTTCGACTTTCGAACTTAGTCTTCGAAACAAGACTGACAATTAGTTGGATTTTAGATAAATTGACAAAGTATTTATATCTTTTGATGGAAAATAAAATTGGGTTTAGTTGTTAGAATTTTTGCCTTAGGGATATACTCTCCGGTGAGTCTACACTAGCTAACTTTGATACTTTGATATTGCGATTAATTATTGGAAATGACACCACCAAGAAGACAACGTGGTAGGCCTAGAGCGAAAAGAGAGCCCTCAATCGACTCACTGCGAGTGATCATGTAGCGAACCCGAATCGCCACTCCTGCAGCTTGGAGAACCGAGGCAATATTTGCAAGGGACTTTCTTACTACCCTACAGGTATCGTTCAACAAGTGACTCCTAGAATGCACCAATTGTACCACGAGGGGCACCACGCACCAACGAAATCGTTGAACAATTTAGATGATTCACACGACCAAGACTCCACGGAAATAAGGGTCCCATAGTAATTGAGGAGTGGATCATGGAATTAGAAAGAATTTTCGATCACCTAGAGTGTTCGGAAACACGAAAATGTCTTGTGGAAAGTTTCGATTGGCTGAAAGTGCGACCCACCGTGGACGCCGCACGAAAGGAAACGACGATGGGCGAGAAAAGGGAGTTGATGTGGGATGAATTTAAAGGATGGTTCTTGATCACTATTTTCTCGAATCGATTAGGGATCAAAAAGAAACCTGAATTTGTTAACTTAAAACAAGGAAGGTTACCGATGATGGAATATGAAAGACAATTCAATAAATTGTCTAGATTTGCACCCCATATGGTGAACATAGATGGGAGGAAGGTGAGGAGATTTGAAAGAGGTTAAGGCCGAAATTTGGAGTATCGTATCGGGTTTAAGGTTGCTCACCCACGGGAAGTGATTGAGAGGTCTCAAATCATATCCTATAGTCGAATCTTGATCGACCCTGCACCACCTGATCACACGGAAAGAGGAAATGGGTTTCTCCTCAAAAAGGAAATTTTGTTCCTCCAATCGAAAGTTCAAACCAACTGGGAGCCAAGTTCCAAACCGTGAAATGTACCCCAATGCTCTACTTGCCGTAAGTACCACTTTGGCGAGTGTTTAGGCCGGAAAGGGCTCTTTTTTAAGTGCCACCAACCGGGGCACAGGATTGAAAATTGCCCAAATGCGGGAAATTAGGCCCCATCGGAATAAGAATATGAGGCCCTCAACAAGGCCCGGGCGTCCTCAATACAAGAAGGGAAAGCTCGTGTTTTCGCTATGACTAATGAAGAAGCGCCAGAGAAAACAAAACCATGACAGGTATGTTACCCATATTTCACATACCGCACTTGTATTATTCGATATTGGAGCTCCACATTCATTCATGTCCGAGAACTTTAGGAGAAAACTTGGACTAAATCTGCTCAGTGATAATAATGAAGCACTAGAAGTAAGTATTCCCTCAGAAAAACTATTAAGAGTAAGAAAACTCATGAGAGAAGTGGAACTTACTATTAGTGGTCAACAAATGAAAGTTGATTTGTACGTGCTATAAATTAGAGACTTCGATGTTATATTGGGTATAGATTGGTTAGTAAGAACCGAGCCACCATTAAATGTTACGATAGAGAAATAGAATTTGAAGGATCAAATGGGAATCAATTTGTCTTTCATGAAGCAAAGGCCAACACTAGAGTAAAGATAGTGTCAAGAATAAAAGCTATCAGAATGCTTCAAAAGAGAGATTGCCAAGGATTTTTGGTGAACATAAAGGGGAAAGAGACGATGGAAAGGAAGGCAACAGATGAAGTAGTGGTTAAAGAATTTTTAGACGCATTCCCCGATGATTTACCGGGATTCTCCCAGATCTTCAAGTTGAATTCACCATAGATTTAGTGCCAGGAGCGGCACCGGTGTCTAAGGCACCATACATAATGGCGCCCAAGGAATTACAAGAACTAAAGATCCAAATCCAAGACTTGTTGGATTAGAAATTTATCCGACCTAGTGTTTCACCTTGGGGAGCGCCAGTGCTATTTGTGAAGAAGAAAGATGGATCTTTTAGAATGTGCATAGAATATCGAGACTTGAACCGACTAACTATCAAGAATAAATATCTTTTGCTTAGGATAGAAGATCTGTTCGATCAATTGAAGGGAGCCAGTGTGTTCTCCAAAATTGACTTGAGATCAGGATACCACCAATTGAAGATCAATGATTGTGATATCCCTAAAACAATGTTCAGAACAAGATACGGTCACTTTGAGTTTACCGTTATGCCTTTTGGATTGTCGGATGTGCCAACAGTGTTTATGGATTTGATGAATAGGGTGTTTCATCCTTATCTGGACAAGTTTGTTATTGTCTTCATAGATGATATTTTGATATACTCGCAAGACAAGGAACAACATGAAGAACATCTCCGCATTGTGTTAGAAACGTTGCGGCAGGAGAAACTTTATGCCAAATTCAAAGCAGGTTTGTGTTTTTAACACATTGTCACCGCCAATGGAATTGAAGTAGACCCATCCAAGGAACAAAAGTGTGAATTTTGGCTGCAACGGGTTGTGTTTTTAGGACACATTGTCACCGCCAATGGAATTGAAGTAGACCCATCCAAAGTGGATACGGTATTGAATTAGAAAGCACTCGACTAACGTAGGAGGAGTGCGAAGTTTCTTAGGGTTAGCCGGGATATTATAGAAGATTTATCCAATATTTCTCAAAATCGCCAAACCCACTTACACACCCGACTAAGAAGAGTGAGAAATTTCAGGTGGACCGACCAAAGGTGAAAACAACTTTCAAGAGCTTAAACAAAGATTAGTAATAGCTCCTATTTTGACAATTCCGATGGAACCGAATGATTTGTAATTTATACGGATCGTCAAAACTAGGATTAGGATGTATGCTAATGCAAAATGGCAAGGTCATTGCATATGCGTCAAGACAGATTAAAAATGCATGAACAGAACTACCCCACTCATGACTTGGAACTAGCGGTAGTAGTTCACGCCTTAAAGATTTGGCGTCATCGTCTTTATGGTGGGAAGTGTGAGATCTTCAGGATCACAAGAGCTTGAGAGATACTTCTTCACTCGAAGGAGTTGAATATCGTCGATGAGGTGGTTAGAATTGGTGAAGGATTATGATTGTACCATTCAATATCACCCGGGAAAGGCAAATGTTGTGGCGATGCACTCGGTAGAAAGAACAAAGGCGGTTGCGGCTTTGCTCACAATATCAAGAGACTTTTCCATTCTAAGGTTGGAAATTTTGAGACCACCTAATTAGGCAGATCTTAGTGATTTCATCCTTGATACCAACCTACCTTGAGGCAACGAATAAAGGATGCTCGGAAAATAGATATTTTTCTCAACAAGATGAAGCAACGGGTACTCGCAGGAAGCATTCAAGGATTTGCAATTGCGTCAGATGAAACGCTAGTCAATGATGAAAGATTATGTGTGCGAAAGGATGAGGATTTGAGAAAGAAAATTCTTGATGAAGCTCACAATACACTTTATCTTTGCTCATCCATGATAAACGAAGATGTATAGAGACTTGAGAGAAATTTTATGGTGGATGAATATGTAGCGGACAATAGGAAAATTTGCGGAGAGATGTCTCATTTGCCAGCAAATGAAGACCGAACATCAGAGACCATCAAGATTATTGAGCCCCCTGGATATTCCCGAATGGAAATGGGAACACATTACAATGGATTTCATGACAGGACTACCAAGATCCGTAAGAAAAAATGAGGCAATTTGGGTTATCGTGGACGCACTCACGAAGAGCGCACATTTTATACGGGTAAGGATGACTTTCACTGTGGATCGTTTTGCTCGACTTTACATTGAGAAGATTGTTACCCTTCATGGAGTTCCAGTATCCATCGTATCAGATCGTGATCCTCGTTTCACATCAAATTTTGGGAAAGTCTGCATGCAACTATGAAGACGAAGCTTAAGTTTAGCACCGCATATCATCCACAAATGGATGGTCAGTCCGAAAGATCAATTCATACATTGGAAGACATGCTCAGAACAGTTGTGTTGGATCTTGATGGAAGTTGGGTGACATATCTACCACTTGTGGAATTCGCTTACAATAACGATTGCACTGTGCTACTATCAAGATGGCACCATATGAAGCATTGTATGAAAGAAAGTGCAAATCACCGGCTAACGAGATGAAGTTGGTGAACGTAGGATTTTTGGACCGGAGATTATTGAGAGAACAATTGGAGTGATTGCTAAGATTCGAGATAGAATTAAGCGAAAAAGACAAGACCGATAAAAGTTATGCCGACAAAAGAAGGAAGGACCTACAATTTGAAGTAAATGACAAGGTATTTCTTAAGGTTGCACCACTTGAAAGAAGTTTTCGTTTTGGGAAGAAAGGGATGTTGAGACCACGGTATATTGGACCATTTGAAATTTTGGATAGGATAGGAGATGTCGCTTACCATTTGGCACTACCTCCCGAACTTGCGCGATACATAACGTGTTTCACATATCTATGCTTAAGAAATACATTGCCGACCCAAGTCACATCATTAACCATGAGGAACTTGATGTCGGTAATAACCTTGCTTATGAGGAGAGCCACCCGCTATTTTGGGAAACAAAGTACATAAGTTGAGAAATCGAAAGTACCCTAGTATTAGTACAAAGGAGCCGGCATGGTACAGAATAGGCCACTGGGAGAGAGAGGAAGAGATCATAGCTAAGATCCGAACATTCCTAAGTAAGTCAAATTTCGAGGACGAAATTTTTTTAAGTAGGGGAGGTTGTGACGACCAACCCTTTTAATTACATGAAACTTTTAAATTAATATTAATGAATAATGTTGCATCAAATATCTAGTTTACATTTTAAATGTGTGATTTACTCGCTTTATACATTTTATTTATTTTGAGCATCCTAAATCGATTGTGCCCCCTAAATACGGTAATGGATATGATTGGACATCATGATGACATATTATTGATATTATTATGGAGTTTCGGACTTAAATTTTAGGATCGAGATTTTTGGACCGATTAAGTGAATTTTCGGAGAGTTTTACTAAAGTGCTTATTTATATTTTCGGAATTAGAGACTAAATTTATACCTCATATTTTATTAAATTAGTGACCATCTAATTTATAAAAAACGAGTTTTAATTAACTCTCAGGATTTTTAAAAATAATAATGTCTTACTTAAGGATTTTTCAAAATACTAATTTTTATTAATAGTTTTAAAAGAGGGAAAAATGAATTTTTCTACCCCAAGCACTCTTGTATTTTTTTTTTATAAAATCCCCAACACCCTCATTTCTCCTTCACACTCCATACTTAGAACAAAAATCCTCTTTCTTCATCTTTTCTTTAATTTTTGTCTTTTCTTTAAATCTTTTTAGGAGGATGATCATAGGCTATAATAAATCATAGAAATGAACTTTGATGATGAAAATATGTAGATTAAAATCTTTTTTTTGTTGAGCTTTAAATTTCAGCCCTTATGATTTTTTTATATAAATAATTTTGGTTTCACTTTTTATTTATAAATTGTGTTATATCTAACTAGTAGGAGCATGATTATATGTTTTAATGTTATTTTAAAAAATTAAAAATATTCCCTTATGGACCAGGTTATGGACGTACAAGAGAAAAAAAAATTAAGTTGATGACTTATATAATTTAAGCATGTGTTAAGTGTAGTTTAGTGATTTAAGGTGATAATTCCTAATCAAAATGGGTTTGGGGCGTTACACCTTTGTTCCCATCCCATTCCCCGAAGATATATTATATATTTATCTCTTATTAATATTAATTATATTTATAATATTTTATTTTATTAATTCTAAAAACTAAACTCTTAAGTATTTATACTTTTACTTGTTCTCGTTATTTCTTTTACGTTTGGGTTTTTGTTTAATTTATTTATTAGTCATTTTAAGTAATTTTTTTAGATTTTTTTATTAAAAATTACAAAATGGGGGACCCAATTTCCTGTCGGAACTCCATTCTCTGAACGAGGATTCCCCATCCGCTTCCCATGTCTTATACGTGCTACACCTGAAAGAATACTCAATGTGAATAACTATCGTATATTTATTGTGGATATACACAAATTCACTCAAAGTCATACAGAATAGGTATTTATTCTATCCATGGGCGGATCCAGGGGGCCTCCCCGACGCACCCCAAATTTTTTTGTTTTTCCTATGGGGAATTTTTTTATGTCTTTTGTAAAAGGAAAAAAATAATTAGGCCAGGGATAACCGAGTTGACTCTTCCCCTGATTTTATGCAAAAAATCTACGGTAAATACTACATTTGATTTATTTCTCCAGGAGTAGCATTTACTAGACTCGGTCCCAGGTACCCAATACGGGAATAGTACATAAATGACATGTTCAATACTAGATCTGTCCCCACTCATTGCAATCCCTAACCCTCAGTAACAACAAAATATTATATTGACAGTCCTTACATCCTTTATTGAACTTTTTTTTAGTGGAAATTAAAGTATTTTAACATAGTTTTCCCGAAAAAATAAAGAAACAAACTTTTTCATTACCATTTCTTTATTTTAACACACATGAATCATGAATGCTGAAAAAAATTGACAACGACGCCCGCTTTTACTGTTTTACAGCACCAGTCGGATCAAAGCAACCCGCCGAAATTCATTTTCAAGCCTAACATTCAGATCCACTCCACACTCCCACTTTCTCACTCATCGAGAGAGATCAGAGACAGAGAGAGAGAGAGAGCTGCATATACACTTACGATACGTACAATCGCTATCGTCTCTCATGTATTTGAAGCATTTGCTCCTCGTTTCTCCCAAATCCCCAGCATTTCTCCGCATTTCGCTCTCTCGGAATCCATAGGAGGTAATCCAGCTCTATTTTGTAATAATTTGTTAATGTTTTTGCCAAATATGTCTCACTACTAATAAGCAGAATGAAGTTCTTATATGTAGCTGTTATAATTTCTTGATTTAATTCTGAAGTAAATGGTGGATGGTTCAGATTGGGGATTTATTAAGTAGCCTTCCCTTGCTCTTTTTAGATCAGTGACTAGTTTTTAGGGTGAAATTTTGGATATATTGACCAGGGCTGAAAATCCGTGTAATTTTGACAGAGTTTCTGTGATTTTTTGAATCTGTTTGAGCTGGAAGATACTGAAAAAACACAATGGATCAGAAGTCATGGATTTGGAAGAAAAGATCTACTGAGAAAACCTTAGTAGCTGATAAAGCAAGCAATTCTTCGAGAAAAAGTGAAGAAGAAGTAATTGAGGTCTGTTTATCAATTGCTTATTATATTTGTGTAATCATGTCATTTGCACTTGCAGCTGTGGTCTAAAATTTCAACTCTGCACCATTGCACTGATAATGCACTTTTATATTCATGGTTTTCTGTTTCAACAATTGTTGAGTTCATTTTGTTATCCCTCATTAAGGCGATATTTATTCTTCCAGTTACTTGACATACAGATTCTTCCAAATAGACTAAAGATTTTAATTGTATGAATTGAAATTGTTAATTTCACATTGGGAATTTTAGTGAATGACAGCTTCTTTCTATCCTTATTGAGGATCATTAATATCCTTGGTCCACTGCTTTTAATTGGTGACAAAAATTTAGGCTGGAGAAAGTAGTAGTACTCAACTTTGAATTAATGGGTTAAATTTTTTGGAAGTAACTTCTATTTCGAGTATGAAGCGATTTGCTTAGAGTTGTGGAAATTGATTTTGTGCAGATACAGAACATAATGATACATTGATTTTTACAGGTACAGAATCTTCTGACTGAGAAAACAGATCTACAAAGAGATCTTCAAATATTAAATGAAAGGCTTTCCTCTGCTGTCTCTGAATGTAATGCCAAGGATGATATTGCAAAGAAACAGATGAAAATTGCAGAGGAAGCTATTGCAGGTGATTTAGTGTTCAACAGTTTTGTAAATAACTCTATTTCTTCATTTTGCTCTGCACATGCTGATTATGGAAAGAATAATTTGTCAATTTATTTATTATTTTTGTTCAAAATTTTCTTGATTTATATATATGCATATAGGCTGGGAAAAGGCAGAGACTGAAGCCGTATCTTTGAAACAAGAACTCGAAAAGGTTTTGCAGCAGAAATCTGCTTCTGAAGAAAGAATAGGCCAATTAGATGCAGCATTGAAGGAGTGTATGCAGCAATTGCGTTTTGTTCGTGAAGAACAGGATAAAAGAGTTCACGGCGCAGTGTTGAAAACATCAGAAGAATTTGAGAAAATAAGAATCGCATTAGATGAAAAGTTCGCGGAGGCGGGTAAAAAGCTCGGTAAATTAGGCGTTGAAAATACTCGACTCAATAAAGTTATATCACTAAAGGAAAAAATGATTGAAGATTTAAGCAAACACAGAACTCAAGTGGATGCAGATTTTAATGCCCTTAGGTTGAGATTAGAATCCACTGAAAAAGAAAAAGCTTCTTTGAAATACGAGGTTCGCGTTCTTGAGAAGGAGGTTGACATTCGGAACGAGGAGAGAGAATTTAACCGCCGAACAGCGGATGTTGCTCGAAAGCAACAGATGGAGAGTGTAAAAAGATTGCGAAATTAGAAACCGAATGTCAAAGGCTTCGTCTCCTCGTTAAATAACGCGTTTACCGGGTCCCGCCGCTTTGACGAAAATGAAGAGCGAAATCGAAATGCTCGGAAAGGATCAAGTTGAAACGAGGAGAAAAAAATCAGATCCTTCTCCGAGTAGTTCGATGGAATTTTGCATTGAATTGGAAGAAGAAAACAGGGCTTTGAAAGATGCCCTTAACAAGAAATCGGGAGAACTCGAATTTTCCAGGACTGTGCATGCACGTACTGCTTCTAGGTTATCACGAGCCGAAGGACAGCTTGAAGAATCCTTAAAAGGCCAAACAACTGAAGAAAAACCAGGTAAACACTTGTGTTTCTTACAGGAGCACTCGTCCGATGTGGGAAGTGATGACAAAGCCAGCTGTGCCGAGTCTTGGGCTTCTGCTTTGATATCAGAACTCGAGCATATCAAAAATGAGAAACAATTGGGAACACCATCTCACAGGAATATGACAACTTCAGACATTAATCTCATGGATGATTTTGCTGAGATGGAAAAATTAGCAGTAGTTTCTGCCGATTATCCGGCTGGAAGTGGGCTTGTTATTCAGACATCAACAAATAAGACAATGAATCTTGATTCATCGGATACAAGAAATGGTAATAATATCTCAAACAGAGTGTCAAACGTGAGCGTATCGATACACAAGGTTGTCGAGCTTCTAGAAGGAATAAATATACATTCTCAAGATAAAGGTGTAGGAGAAACTTCATCAGATGATAAGCTTTTGTCGTATAAGACTTCGGAAAACCCAACAGGCTACATGGTACGAGTGTTTCAATGGAAAACTGCTGAACTCTCTGCCGTTTTGCAAGAATTCGTTCGAACTTGCAATGATTTATTAAATGGAACGACGGATCTTGAACATTTTGCTCAGCTAGTGGCTTCGAATTTGGAATGGGTCATAAATCACTGTTTTTCCTTCAGGATGTTTCGAGCATGAAGGATGCGATCATGAGTCGTTTAGATTGGGATGAATCGAGAAGTGAGAGTGAGGTAGATAGTGGATGGGCTTATCATTCCGCAGAACGTAATAAACTATCTGTTTTCAGACAAGATAAGTCGTATCTTCCGATGATTTCTCCTCTGAGTATTAATAACAATTCTTGTCAAATGGAGGCAAATAAGAACTTGTCCATTTTAGATTTGGAAGAGAGGCTTCAGCCAGAAATTGTTAAGGGTGAATGCTTCAGAATTCAAATTCAAGAATCTAAAGACATAGTTGAGAATCTTGACTCAGAGATGGATACTATGAAGCAATCAAAGGGCGATACTGGAAGTCAAATTGAAAAACATTTAGAAACGAATCATGAATGGGAAAAAGCTTGCCAAAGGATTTCAGATTTAGAAAATGAGCTGGAAAATAAAAATCAGTCTTGTAAAAGACTGGAAGAGACATGCCATGACCTAAAGTTACAGCTAAAAAGGTCGATTTTTGTAATGTTTTTTTCATTTGCAAACACATATTTTCAGCTTTCAGTTTCCTAAGTTTAGGTTAATTTCAGCATGGCAAGAAATGAAGTTCCAGATAACGGAAAGCACTGGGAAAAGCAACTTCAAAATGTAAGTTTTTTCTATCCGATGTTTAACTTCTGATGTCTGGGAATTATGTTGGAGATCGAATTTAACAGCATTAGGGATTGCTACTGCATTTAATCAGATTTGTTTTTGCCGGAATTTCAAAATTTAAAAGTTCATTACATATTTACATTACTCTATGACTAATTAAACATTATAAGCAAAATGGCAGGAAAAACGAACCCATTCAGTTGCTTACTGTAAGAAATGGATCTTGTTCGTATACCACCGAAGAGTAGACTAAATTCCATGTAAATAATCTGTAATTCTCGGTCTCATACTTAGGATTTGAGAATAACAAGACAATATTGAGGTAGTCATCTGAAATATTATACAGTTACGAGTGGTCTAGGAGATAAAACACTCTGCACTAAATTGTTGAAATTTAGGAAATTTGCTTGCCATAGTAGCTTATGATCTATACGGAGTGTTCGCAAAAACTTTTGCTTTTAAAGAAAGTGATTACTGTAGTAGAAGCGAAAAGTAGTTGCGAATCGAAATTGAAATTGACAGTGTTTGTAAATAGAAGCTGAAAGTTGAATAAATTGAACGAGTGTTCGTAACATAAATTGTAAAAGTGTTTTATTTATGTGTAAAATAAGTCACCAGAAGCAGAGTCAGAAATGTATAGTACTCTCTCTCTCTCTCTCTCTCTCTCTCTCTCTCTCTCTCTCTCTCTCTCTCTCTCTCTCTCTCTCAGCAAAAGCTGACAATCACTTTTTTCAAGTCTTTGCAAAAACTCCGATACACAGAACAGGACACATCTCATGTTATTGTGGTGATGTGTTGCCATTATCATGTAGGATTGGGAGATTACAGCAGCTTCAGAAAAACTAGCCGAGTGCCAAGAAACTATCCTAAATCTCGGGAAGCAATTAAAGGCATTGGCTTCACCAAGTGATGCAGCTCTCTTTAACAAGGTCACATCTACACCAGCTGATTCTGTTATTTCCACTTTGTCAACTCCTCGGAAAAATAACAGCCATCGATCATGTCTACTGGATAAAATGTTAGCAGAGGATAATCATCAAACCGAAAAAGATGATCAAAATGGATACAGCAAGTCCGCTGTTAGTACCAATGGAGCACTGGGATTTTCGACTAATCCAAACGGAATTATTAATCACGGCCAAAAGTAAAACTGCGATTGCTTCGATGGACATTGTCTCATGTAAGAAAAATGGAGGCAGAAGTTTCTTCGAGAGGTTATTCTGGCGACGAAAGAAAGGTAACAACGATAAACATACCCTTCTCTTAGGCTGCAATTGAGGCTATAATCTATTTGATTCGTAAAATTGATTTTTGTTTCCTGCTGTTCCATGTTGCTTTGTTTAAGAAATGGTGTATTCTTCTTCTTTCTTTCCTTTTTTTTTTTTTTTTTTTTTTTTTGTTTTTTATATATCTAGGAGATAGAAGAGAAATGCTGGTATATTTTGTATCTTGCTGTAAATATAAAGACAAGAAAAAGAAAATCTGAAGCTCCATTGCACTAGATTTTACAGCCAAAAACGTTAGCATTGTTTGTTTCTCAGAGGGATGTCCTAATGTTTCTCATTTTTGAGATGCTATGTAATATGAATTTTATAGATTTTTTTTTTTTTTTTTGGATAGAAATTTTATAGATTAGATAAAGGAAGTGTTTGCAATCACTAAAAAAATGTGATTCTCTGTTTTTTACTGAAAAAAATACTTTTTAGTGTTTGCAAAGAGAGATGTATGCTTTAGATTTCTAATTATGTTTTTGGTTTGACTTTTACAAACAAATAAATACTTTTACAATTTTTTTACCAAACACAACTAACTTATGATTCTATTTGCAAATACTACCAACTCATGATTCTCAACTACTTTTACTTCTACTACAATAAATCACTTCTAAAATCAAAAGTTTTTGCAAACACTCCCAAAGATTCAGATGTGCAATTTAAGTTTGTCAAGTGCATACAACTTTACATGTATACAGAGCCAATTCACCCAAGTAATATTACAATATCGTACATTTCCCATTGTCGATTATATGTTTCATCTTTATTGATATTTGAATAGATAATGAGAATAAACAATATATACATGTCACACAGTTCACAAATAAATTTGAGAATTTTCTGTAGTTTCGTATAAAGGATAATCCTTTCTTAATAAATAGACCACATTGGGAGATTGTCATCGTTTAAAAGCACACCTTTGGGCTGTATTTGAAGTGCTGGACTTATTGTGAGCAGACCAATAAAGCAGTCCAAAGGTACCCTCATACCCCATACATTGATCGACTCGAGTTTGCGGCATTTATTTACAAGAAAAAGAAGTCCATTCTCAGTTACTTGACGACAACCCCACAAAACAAGAGTCTGGAAAAAGAAAATACTATTGTCGATTATGTTGAACAGCAAAGTATAACACTGTAGTTATCATATTAGGCTATACTTCATATTTCACTAAGTCGGATGATTAATATGTGTATATACGACTTGACACACGTATATCACATAAACACGTGTTCAATCATCCTAGAATACACAAAGTGGAACATGAAATCTCGTGCCAGTTTTTAGGACATTGAAATTATGACTAAATTATTGACATGGATCATAATGTTTTTCTTACAAGGTCGTACCTTTAGATGAGGGCAGCTATCTGCAATGGCAAATATAGAAGCATCTGTGATAAATGTACCACCAATATTTCGGTGTTGTAGAGACGTAGCTCTGGAAATCTGCAGGAGACCAATGTGTTACAACTAAAATCAACATGAACAAACCAAAGCCGATATGTCGTAGACAAAGTTGGTATTTATTTAATATGAACAAACCAATATTACTCTATATATAGGGATAATTACAAAGATACCCTTGATTCACTCTAATCACAAAACAATCCAGCTATCTTTCAAAATTACAAATACCTTGGTATTTATTTTGCAAATTTGGATGTCTTTTCTGATTAGGTTAAACATCAGGGGTAGATTTTGTAATTATCCATAATATGTATTTGTAGTGTGCTCAGCCAGTCATACAGTAGTGACTCCATCCTGTTGGAAATGCCTGATTTTTATTTCACCTCTGTATGACTAATAAATAATAAAATTATACAGAAAACTGAAATACCACCACATAACGACATAAAACTTATCGCAGTTGATATTAATAGTCGAACTGCTGAAACTGGCAATACGACACCCTTAAAACTTCAGTAATCGAACACTGAACAGGACAATGATCAAGGTCAAGAACCTTTAATGCCCTTATATACAGATTCATGGATATTGGCTCTAACGAAATGGTGTGCGTATATATGCTGGTTGACATGTTAAGAACTTCACTCTCGACTTAAACAATACCAATAATAAAGGACAAAAGGTAATATCACCGCCCATGTAGCTTTTTCTTAAACTACACAGCAATATCTATTTGGAATAATTGCCAAATCCCCTGAAGTTCGGGCTACTTACAAAAAAACCAGAGATTTTCAAAATTACAAGAAAACCCTTGAGGTTTGATTACGTATTACATTTTCCTCCTTCATAAGCAAAAAAATATTTCAAAATCCCCGGATATTTATGGAAATATTACAGTTACCCCTTTAAATTTAAGACAGAATAAAACATGAGGGGCTTTTTGTAATTTTGAAACATCTATGGGTTTTATTGTAATTAGCCCAAACCTCAGGTTTTTTTGGTTTTTTTGGTAATTATCCCTATCTAGTAAGCAGTAAGAACTTTACACATCAGAACATGATATTCTCTTATCAAATGGCAAAAATGTCAACTGAAATCAAGAATGCGTTTTAGTTTAGTATTGCTGCTCAAAACATAATCTTCAGTGCAAGAATTAACTGTGCTAGAATAAAAATATTACTGCATACCACTTGAATGACTCCTTTATCTGTGACTGCTGTCAAACCCCATAGAGAAACTGAAGACAGATTGCCAATACATTTTGCCATAGACAATTGGTGCAGCCCATAATCTGTTATTTGGCAACCCCATCGGCTCCTTGATCTACAGTTTATATAGAAATCAATGCCATAAACTAGACAATCAAAATGATGCATCTCTAGATGCTGCTACACCTATGAGTACTCACTTTCCTTTTTGTTTAGGATAATTAGAAAAACTACACCTGAGGTTTAGCCTAATTACAAAAACCTCAAGTTATCTTTCAAAGTTACACGCCCCCTTAAAGTCTTACAAACACCCACTTGAGGTTTGTATTTACCTAACAAATACTCTCTCTTGATGGTGCAATATGTAAAAGAGAGACAAATGTTAAGGGGTATTTGTAATTTTGGAAGACAATTGATATTTTTGTAATTAGACTAAACCTCATGGGTAGTTGTTTTAATTAACCTGTTTGTTTACAATATATATGGTTTACATATTGCTGGCCACATAGTACACTTAAAATGATATACACTCCAAATAAGAAGTAATTATCTGTAGCCATGCATTCCTGCACCAAAGATTAGCACCACACTGCAAGTATTAAGCAACCAACAAAATTCCATCATCCCAATTTCCTCTCATCCAAATACATTCAATCACATTGCCCAAAGCTACTCCAATTTTCATCCCAAGCCTTCAAATCCAAGAAAAGAACATGAGTCCATTATGAAATTCCAAAATATTGTCAAATTTCCAGTTATCATATCCACTAGGGATAATTACAAATATTACCCCGATGTTTAGCCGAATTACAAAAAAATCCACTTATCTTTCAAAATTACAATACCCCTTGAGGTTTGTATTTACCTAACAAATACCGCCTCTAGAGGGTGCACTTTTGTAAGCTAAAAATAACTGTCAGGGAATGTTCGTAATTTTAAAAGATAACTTGGTGTTTTAGTAATTAGGCTAAACCTAAGGGGTAATTTTTGTAATTAACCCTATCCATTATAATCTCATCATTGGAATTATATTCACCAGACTAATTTCATTAAAAATACATATACCACAAATAGAACTATAACTAAGAACATTCAACTAAACACTCAAGACCATAAGCAACAACCATGGTAGAAAATTTCTTTTAGACACCATAAAAAACAAACGCCATGAAATCCTCTTTGAGGCAAATATAATTAGGTAAAAAAGAATAAAAAAACACCATACATGTCGAGCTCCTTGAGGCTATAAGCTAGGAGAATCAGGCGCGTGGTGGACTCATCATCCATTTTCCATCCCGAGAAACTCAATTTTTCTCTCCGAGCCAAAGATTCCTCAACTCCTTGCTTCCATTTTCTGCAAACCCTGCTAACCCTGTATGCATACTTGCATCAACAAACGAAAAAAAAAAAAATCAAACAACAGAAAATAGAAGAATTAACCAAAGAATCGACTTACTGAGCCAAATCTTTAAAGCAACTGAGCAGGGAAAATATATGGGCTAATAAATCGATGGGCAGCCGATCAATTTCTGCCTCTTCATCTCCGCCTCTCATGTCTCCTGCACGTACAATCAAGAAGTGGGATAGGAGAAAAGGGGGATTAATTGAAAAGAAAAAAAAAAAAAAAAGAAGAAGAAGAAGAAAAAGAAAAAGAAAGAGAAGAGGTGGTTAGTTAACCTGAGAAAATAAATTAGGAGATGGAAAGAGTCCATGGAGATTCTGTGGGATGAGATGAGCAAAAGTGAAAAGTGTGGTCAATTTTTGACGGGTTTCATTCACTTTCAGTAATTGTAGTACGAATCTGAATATTTCGTATTTCGATGATTTACAAGGCCGATGGATTGTCTACATTTTCAATAATTTAAAATTTTATTTTTAGAAATAATTTAAAAGTTCATTGTGCACGGAAATATAAAAAATAAAAGTTGATTTATGCACTTGTTATATTATTTTCAACACTAACTTATTTCTAATTTCAATGAAAAATAAAATAAATGCCAATTTCTAGATTTATAGGTGCTGTTTCTAACTTGTAGTCCATATTTGCCAACCTAGGCTAGGACCACCATCACTGATATTTAATTTGACGCCCTGTTAACAGAAATACAATTAAATTCCATAAATAAATGAAATAAATTTTTTTCAATTCATGTAATCTATATATATATAATAACAAACACGGAAATAGTATGTAAAAAATTTTAAAACTTTTGCAGCTTCTATAAAAAAAAAAAAGATATGTATAAAAATAAAAAAGTGATAAATATTTGGTATTTCATTATTTTTGGTAGTCAACTTTCTTTAAATAATCACTTTTTTAAATAATATAAAAAATAGAATTATTTAAAACTAGCTTTCCAAATCATGTGTGATCTTTGCATTAATTATTATATTTATGTTTTTTTTTTTTCTTAAAAAATAATAACTTTTTTTTTTTGACGGTTTTTTTTTACGTATAATATATCACATTAATCAATTTTTTATGACCTTGATTTGACATCCATATTACATATATAAAATATAAAAAACAAAAACATAATAAAGAAAAATATATAAAAAATATCTACTAATCATCGTTATTTGTAATGTGCTTTAAAAGTTATGCATTTGAGTTATTGGACATCAATTTGTATATTCATGTATTTTGTATTCTCTATATATAGTTGTTATTTGAGTTTAGTCTATTTCTTAATAGTTATTTAGAATTATATTTAAATTAATTAAATTCAATTAAAAAATTAACTACGAGAAAATATATCAAAATATGTATCCAAATTTTATATATCACATGTATTTATGCATAACATTATATATATTTACATAAACAGAAAAATTAAGATTTATTTAAAATGAAATTATACCCAAAATAGTATTTTATATATAGAAAATTACTTTTTATATAGTAACATACTTTTCATGTTGATTGAAATTATTTTTATATTCTTTGAGATGTTCAATCGACTCCCTCCCCCTTTTATCAATGTATTTTGATACTCAAATTTTAATGTTGTACATTTGGAATTAGATATGAGTTTGTATGTTTGATAATTTTTGTTTTTTTGAAACATTTCTTTTTCCCTTCAAATTGCATTGCTAAATATAAAGCATGGTTTTTGTTTAATTCCTTTAATAATTTTGATAATTGATTAATTTTGTAAACCCCAAAAATATTATAATTTGAAATAATTTTATTGTTAATTTTATTGAAAATATAATTTATTAAATATTGAGGATTAGGATAGTAAAAAAGATTCCACATTGGGCCGGTTAAAATATTTTTCAAACTTTTACTTTCTCATAGAACATCTTCCATAAATAGATACAATTCATGTTCACACAACAAAATATTTCGTATTTAAAGAGATTTTCTTATAGTCTAATATAACTAATTTTTATTGTTTGATCGATGATTTATAATCAAATTAGTTATCTTTATTTTAATTATTTTTTGAAATTTTAAACTTTTTACAATCACTTTTCTTTTAAAACATAAATGATATAAATCCATAATTAGCGAAATAAAGAATAAGAACAAGTAAAAATGAAAATAGGTTTAATTTTTAGAATTAATAAAGTAATAAATTATAAATATATTTAATATTATTATATATAAGCAATTATCGACCAGGCAAGAGAACATATTTACAATTCCAGGAAGGATGACCTCGGACCGTGTGGTATATATAATACACATATTCGGGAAATAGGGATGAGAACAGAGAATTCCCGTTTTATCTAATCGGAATAGGAAGGGGGACGGCATATAAATAATGTCCCTATTCCATTCCCGATTCTAAAAGTAGAGATTCCTCATCCTGACTCACATCCTCACATCCTCGACCAATTAACCGGATTGGTGACCTATGCATTCTATTCGGTTACCAACCGGGATGATGCAAGAGATATAATTCATTGAACTATTAGAAAATTATACATGTAACAATACAAAATAGAAGTCTAATAGATATATACCCGTGCATCGCACGGGCAAAAGACTAGTCAAGATTAAAGAAACGGATGGCCTTTTTAACAGAATATTACAAAAACAAAATATCTTTTTACACAATTAACGTAAAAAAAGAATAGTTTAAATTTATAATAAAAATGCCGTTGTAGTGGCTGGCTTTTAAGAAAATCGGCTTCCAGTAAGCCGTTTCTTCTTAAATTTGTTTTTCCGTTTTTTATAACTTAAAGACGGCTACTAGCTCATCGTCATTTCTTGTCTTAATATATTTTTTAATTTTTGAATGAATAAATTGCGTGCATAGCAGCATAGGTAGTCTGTCTTTCTTTTTCCAGCAATTAATTACTACAGTAATGATGAGAAGGGGTGGGATTATGGTGTCAATTTCGGACTCGACACGAATAGAGTGTAATTGTTGTTAATTTAAAAAAAATATTATTCAGTTGAAACTTTTAAGTGTACATAAAAATAATTTTATTAAACGGGTTAAACAGGTCGTGTCCTGGTTACATATGAAATAAACAGGTCGGGTCTCGATTCTTCGTTATATAAACACCCAACCCAAATTGACACCCGTAGGTGGGATGTCATTGATGGGTCAGAATAAGCCAATCCAAACCCGGCCCATTTAATTATTTGTGTCGTAATCTTGAACCCGGACCCGACCTGTTTATTTAACAGGTAATCTGGACCCGACCTGTTTATTTCATATGTAACCCGGACCCGACCTGTTTAACCCGTTTAATAAAATTATTTTTATGTACACTTAATAGTTTCAACTGGATAATTTTATTTTTTTTGAAATTAACAACAATTACACTTTGTTTGTGCCGAGTCCGAAGTTGACACCATAATCCACCCCTTCTCATCATTATTGTAGTAATTAATTGCTGGAAAAAGAAAGAGAGACTACCTATGCTGCTATGCACGCAATTTTTTATACAAAAATTAAAAAAAATTTATTAAAACAAGAAAAGACGATGAGCTAGTAGCCGTCTTTAAGTTATAAAAAATGGAAAAACAAATTAAGGAAGAAACGACTTGCTGGAAGCCGATTTTCTTAAAGGTCAGCCACTATAACGGCGTTTTTGATTATAAATTTAAACTATTCTTTTTTATGTTAGTTTTGTAAAAAGATTTTTTTTTCTGTAATATTTCTGTAATATTCTATTAAAAAGGCCAGAAACGGATAGGCGTGTCTTTCTCAAAAAGAGAAAAAAAGGGAAACGGATAGGCGCGTGATACGGCCCAACCAACTGAGCAAGCACAAGTCCAGAATGAGGAGAGCATGGAAACCAATAACCCAGGCCCAAGACACGCAAGGAACCCACCTATTTGGATGAAGGATTACACCACTCACTAAGCACGTGAGAGAGAGAGAAATATATGATAGTTAGTTATATGTCGGAGGGTATATAGGCACTGCGCAATTTTGGTATTGGTTATCTGTCATTTTTTAATTATTCCATTTGAGTATTTTCTTTTCTTCTGAATATTGTTCTTTTTCTGTTACTGGAGTTTTCACTCACTCAGAGAGTGCTTATTTTATGAAATTTCCTATCAATTGGTGCTTTCGTTGAGAGATTTCCATGGCTGATTCAGAGCTTGTTGCTGCAGCTGTGAAGGCATTACAACCCCATCTAGAAGGCCAAACACGCTCAATACATCAATTAATCCACAAATTTATGTCAACCGTGGATACATGACTCGAGGATCTGCATTCGTAAATCCACAACCATTCAGGTGGTTTCACGGAACAATCAACGTCGAAAGCGCCGGCGACGCTGGAGCTACATAATCCATCTCATGAAATCGGTCCTGTCTTACGATCCATGAAGATGGAGGTACTGAGGTTTGACGGTACTGACCCAAAAGGATGGATATTCCAGATTGAAGAATTCTTCTAATTTTTGGGCACGCCGGAAGAACTTCGATTGCGCATCGTCTCTTTCCACATGGAGGGTAAAGCAGCTGTGTGGTTTCAATGGATGAAGGCGAATCAATTGTTGCTTTCTTGGAAGGAGTTCTTGATCAACGTGAAGCACCGGTTTGGAAACTCAGTGTACGAGGACCACCAAGGAGCACTGTCCAAACTAACCCAGACGACCACGGTTGCGGAATTCCAGTCCACGTTTGAAGACCTGATGAACAAGGTGAAAGGAGTCTCAGAGCCATTATTGGTAAGTTTTTTCATTACGGGATTGAAATCGGAACTTCGTCGTGAGCTTCTCTTTAATCGGCCATCGACATTGATGGAGACATTCGCCATGGCGAGGGCTTGTGAGTCGTGAGTAGAGGAAGCGAAAATGGAGAGCCCATTTCATTCAAGGTTTCAGCCCAAACTAACTCCAACCCAACCCAGTTACTCAGCCCAAAACATAAGCCCAAACCCGAGCCATAATTTCAGCCCAACCCAACCAAAAACCTATTCTCCAACTGGATCGAGAGTAGAAAACAACCTGATACCTTCAAAACCCTTCACCCCAAACACCTTAACCAGAAATCAATCATCCTTACCTCTTCTACCCACCCCACGACTCGCACCCTTACCCATTAAAAGACTGACACCAGCTGAACTATAGGAAAAGAGAGATAAAGGTATTTGCTATAATTGTGACCAGAAGTATAGCCCTAACCATAGATGCCGAAGTAAGTTCTTGGCATTATTGGGCACGGATGAAGAGAACGAGGGGTTAGAGCTGGAGTCTGAATCGAACTCGCCGAAAAATTCGCTAGAAGCTGATATATCGAGTCTCAATATGCTCGCTAGGCATAGTAATCCTCGTTCGTTGCGACTTCTAGGGTCCATTGGGGGGCAAGAGTTACAGGTACTCATTGATAGTGTGAGTACCCACAACTTTATTAAGTCCAAGCTTGTCAAAACGTTGGGGCTCAACACCACGACTGCGAACAAATTTAAAGTATATATTGGTAATGGTGATTTTATGGTGTGTCAATGGAAATGCCCTGAGGTGGAACTGAAAATAGGATCGCATCAATTTCCTGTGGAGTTGTTTGCTTTACCAATTGAAGGGCCTGACGTAGTCCTGGGAATTCAATGGTTGAGAAATTTGGGAAAGGTTTGCCACGACTACACAGCCATGACGATAAAATTTGAGTGGAAGGGGACAACTATTATGTTGAAGGGGGGTGACTCTATCCCCATTAAGCAGGTCTCGTTCTAGCAGCTCCAAGCAATTGTTGAGGGGAGTTCGCTCCACAGCTTATATGAGGTGCATTTTTTTGCTTACGAAGGAGAGTTACAAGATGAGGAAATGATGGAAGATTTTCCCGATAATGTACCTGAGTCGATTATGGAAGTGCTCCGCCAATTCCGACGCGTGTTCACCATTCCCAAAGGGCTGCCTCCTTTCTGGGGAGAAGAGCATCGAATTCATTTAGTCCCCAGAAGTGTTCCAGTGAATATACGTCCGTATCGGTATCCCCATTTCCAGAAGGGGGAAATCAAAAAGCTGGTGTGTGAAATGCTTGAGCAAGGGGTGATTAAGCCGAGTCACAACCCTTATTCTTTTCCCGTTCTCTTAGCCCAGAAGAAAGATGGGACTTACAGGTGTTATGTCGATTATCGTGCCCTAAACGCTATCACAATTAAAGATAAATTTCCCATCCCGACGGTGGATGAGCTGCTTGATGATTTGGGGAATGAGAGGTATTTTACTAAGATGGATCGAAGATCGGGGTATCACCAAATTAGGATGCACCCCAAGGATATTGCTAAGACTGTTTTTCGCGCTATTGATGGTCATTACGAGTTTGTCGTTATCCATTCAGGCTAACAAATGCACCTTCAACATTTCAGGCCACTATGAATAAAATTTTTGCTCCCTGCCTACGTCATTTTGTCATTGTATTCTTTGATGATATATTGATATATAGTGTTACTTTGGAGGAACATACTGTTCATCTCGCGACTGTGTTGGATTGTCTCTTGCAGGAGCAGTTTTTTGCTAAATTGACCAAATGCACATTTTGTCAAGTAAGTGTGGAGTATTTGGGTCACGTGGTCTCGGAAGGAGGAGTGCGAGCTGACCCAGAAATTAGAAGCAATTGCGAATTGGCCAGCGCCTAAGAACCTCAAGCAACTCCGTGGCTTCCTGGGATTATCGGGGTATTACAGGTGATTTATCTGAGGTTATGCAACCTTAGCAGCTCATTTGACAGACCTTTTAAAAAAAAATGCTTTCACTTGGTCCGACGCGGCACATGATGTCTTTTTGGAATTAAAAAATAAGTTGAGCGAATCCCCTGTGTTGAAGCTTCCAGATTTTTCTTGCGAGTTCATTGTGGAGACGGATGCGTCTAATGTTGGGTTAGGCACGGTATTAATGCAAGAAGGTCACCCCATCTCATATTTTATCAAGAAATTGAGCCCTCGGCAACAAGTTATGTCGACTTACCTTAAGGAGTTGTTAGCCATTACGGAGGCGTTGAAAAAGTGGCGTCAATATTTATTGGGCAGGTTTTTTATCATTCGAACTGATCATCGAAGTCTCAAAGAATTGTAGCAGCAAGTCATACATACACCCGAGCAACAACATTTCATACAAAAATTATTGGGATATAATTTTGCTATTGAGTACAAGGCAGGAAAAACTAATTCAGCAGCAGATGCCTTATCACGGATCCAGGAGGGGCATGTCGAGAAGGACGTGGTTCAGTGTTATACATTGCTTACGGCTCAAGAGTTTGATTTATGGGCAGCTATACGAAAGGAGAATGAGACTGATTTGGATCTAGTTGACTTGCACAAACGATGGCAGGCGGGTGAACAAATTCCTCATTACTACAGTCAATGGGGGATTATGTTGTATAAGCAGCGTGTGGTTCTCGGTCCAAACTCCGCATTGAAAGAGATTTTACTTCGGGAGTGTCATTCTACACCACTAACAGGTCATGCGGGCGTCAAGCGGACCTTGGCCAGATTGACCGCTTTATTTATTAGGTACGTATGCGGGCTGATGTGCAGCGTTATGTGGCTTCATGTTTCACCTGCCAACAAAATAAAACTTTGACACAACCGCCGGCGGGACTTCTCCAGCCTTTACCGATTCCTGATCTTGTATGAGATGCCATAACTAAGGACTTCATCGTTGGGTTACCACTATCGAAGGGTTGTACGGTTATATTGGTTGTGGTGGATAGGTTGTCCAAATCGGCTCATTTCGGCGCCCTTCCTTCCCACTTCAGTGCACATAGAGTTGTTGAACTCTTTATAGACATCGTGGTCAAACATCATGGATTCCCTAGCTCTATCATCACCGATCGAGATCCTATCTTCCTAAGTACGTTCTGGAAACAGTTATTCCAATTGAGCGGGACTCAATTGAAGCGAAGTACTTCCTACCATTCCCAAACGGATGGCCAGACAGAGGTGGTTAATCGCGGGCTGGAGCAATATTTGCACGCGTTTACTCAGGATAAACCCCATGATTGGGTTCGACTCCTTCCCAGTTTCAGGTTGGGGAATATGTCATGGTAAAATTGCAACCTTATCGGCAATCCTCAGTTGTTCATCGACCTTATTAGAAACTAGCTAGCAGGTATTTCGGCCCTTTCAAGATACTGGAACGCATCGGTTCAGTAGCATACAGATTGGAGCTTCCGGAAGGCAGTAAAATACATCTCGTTTTCCATATTTCCTTGTTGAAACCTTTTAAGGGGGATCTTCCAGGTGAACCGGTTTTTCTTCCCGCTGAAAGTAGGGGCTGTCATCCTGTTGTGAGCCCAATTGGTAATATGCGGTGAGTGATCTTTACTTCGAGGTAATCAACTAATTTCTCAGGTGTTAGTGGAATGGATTGGTTACCCTCCTGAAGATGCAACATGGGAAGATTGGGAAGACCTGGCAGCAGCCTATCCCCACATCAACCTTGAGGGCAAGGTTGTTTTTCAGTGGGGATGCGATGATACGGCCCAACCAACTGAGCAAGCCCAAGTCCAGAATGAGGAGAGCATGGAAACCAATGACCCAGGCTCAAGACGCGCAAGGAACCCACCTATTTGGATGAAGGATTACATCACTCACTAAGCACGTGAGAGAGAGAGAAACATATGATAGTTAGTTATATGTCAGAGGGTATATAGGCACTGCGCAATTTTGGTGTTGGTTATCTGTCATTTTTGAATTATTCCATTTGAGTATTCTCTTTTCTTCTGAATATTGTTCTTCTTCTGTTACTGGAGTTTTCACTCACTCAGAGAGTGCTTATTTTATGAAATTTCCTATCAGCGCGGGCCGTGGAATATTATTTTTTTTAAATCAACTTTTAGCCACTTTTTGGCCACTTAGATGGCGGGTATCTATGCCTGATTTTGGCCGGCGATTTAAACATAATCGTCTCGGCATAGGGATGGATTGCACCCGCATTTTTACGACACTGTTGATGTGACATAAACAAAATAATTTTATATTTTTTAATATCTTTTACAATAATTTGATTGATGACATGTCCGATATTAATGAGATTGACAAATGACTTCTTGTTTTATATAAAATATTATTATTTTATTTTTTAGAAAATATCATAACCATAGGCAAATTTAACGGATAATTATTCTAAACGAGTTTGCAAATATGGGGTGTATTTGTGGGGCTGTAAAAAATCAAGTGCGCGCTAATGGGATTAGCACCCATAAAGTGGGCGCTATCACCATCGTCTGACCCCACCCCCCAACTTTTTGAACCCTCCTCCCCTACTTATACCGGATGAACGTAACTCCCCCAGCTTCATCAGTAGAAGTCCTGGAGAAATTTCTCTCTTCTTTCCCTCTTTCCTAACAAAAATTCATTGTTCTAAAAAGCGCTAGGCGCTAGTCGGGCGGCGGACAAGGGCCTAAGCGGGGACTAGGCGGAGCCTTAAATATATATACAATTTTATGAATAATTCTCATAATACATAACTGTAAAGTCTATAAATGATATTTAAATAGTTTTTGAACGGATCTGATATTTAAACTTTAAAGTTTAAAGTAATTCAACACTAATAATCTAATAAAATTATAAATCATCTAAAATATAATACATTAACAAATATTGCATTGATTTATATAATATCAAATTATCAATGGAAAGATTTCCAGACCTTAAAATTTTGCTTCATTTTTTTATTAAGAAAATTATATATATTCAATTTCACTTAAACTGAATTTTGGAATCGTCGGTGCTACTTTCGCTAGTCGGAGTCGTATTGTTAGGATTTTAGAAAAAAAAAATATATAGGGCGCCTAGCGCCTGGTGGCCGCCTAGACGGCCGCCTAGGGGGATTTTCATAGTACTGCAAAAATCCCCAAAACTTATAGTATTAACAAAAGCCCCCCTAGGTTACAACAAAATATTAACATAAGCCCCCAACACAGTTCCGACGATTGACGGTGGAGGACGGCGATGGACGATGGTCAGCGGCAGTGGCGGGCGGCAGCGATAAACGACAGTGGATGGTGGCGGACGACGACAAGCATTTGATTCCTGTTTTTTTTCACAATTTCAAGTAATTTTTCACACATTTTGAGCAATTTTTATATTTTTAATTTATATTGTTAATTTTTATTTTTAGAGTAAATGATTGTTTTTATAGATATATTTATTAATTGTTATTATTATATATGTTCATGTAAAAGTTGTTGGATCATATGTTGTTGGTATGTAATATTTGTAGGTATTTTAAAAATGTTAGTAAATGATAGAATAATATTTTTGTAAATATTATTGTATTTTTAGGCATTTTTAAAAATGATAGATTAATATAATTATAATTGCTTGTAAAAAAATATTTTGTAAATGTTATTTTTAGGTATTTTTTAATATTTTAGTATAAATAGTTATTAAAATGATAACGATAATTGCTTGTAGAGAACTTTTTGTAAATGTTATGTTTAGGCATTGTTCTAACTTGTTAGTGTAAATAGTTAGTAAAATGATAGATTGATGTAACTATTAAAAATAGTAAGTAAAATGATAGATTACTGAATTATAATTGCTTGTAGAAATTTTTTTAAATAACATGTTTAATTTTTGAGATATGTCAAACAAATTTGGTGTTATTGTGCATTTTGGAGGAGAAGTTGTTGGTGCAACACATATTGATCGTGATATCGACCTTTCAAATTTATTAGGGCTTTTGTATGAAATAACGGATTTGGATCAGAACCGCCACAAGTTGACAGTTTCTACTAAATATTTTGACAATTATAATTCACGAGTGATTCCAATTAAAAAAGATCGGGAACTTAGATTTTTGTTGGATCCGGTAGCTGGTTTAAGTTCTGTAGATCTATTTGTTGAAACATAAATTTTATCTCATACCGTACCATCACTAATTCCATTGGAAAATAAATTTTACCAATATGCTTCTTACATTATTGGTGACTGTGAATTGCCTTCGGTTACTCAAGGAATGACAAACATGGGTTTGGATAGTGCTTGTAGATCTAGTCAAGGGAATTTGGATGGATTGAATGTGCATGTTGAGAAGCGATCTACAGTTAGGGGTGGTTCTTTTGTTTCTGATATATCGGGAAACTCGGAGCCTAGTGATAATAGAGAGCATGGTATGATAGTGATGATAGTGATGATCATATTGAGCATAATGATGTACAAGATCATGAAGATGACTATCCTGCCTAGCGACATGTTCCTTTGGTAGTTCCTCCCCATCCTAATTTATCAAGATCCTCTTTTTTTTTGAGTCGGGGTATGATGAAATTAATGGTGATTCAATTAGTATCCCTACATCGGCTATGTATTATGACTCAGAGAGAGGTGGGCTGAAAAATGTATGGTTTTTAAAGATAAATAATGTGCAATCCGCAGTTAAAGATATTTCTGTGTGTCATGGCAGACATGAGTATAAGGTTGTAAAGACTAGTCCGACTGTGTGGAAAGTTCTTATGGGAGCCCTATGAATGGAGGACGCGGATACCAGAGATCTTGGACCTCGTTGCCTGACTATACATTGGTTGTCACGATGTCCACTTATCAATTATGCGATTGTGGAGATATACCATCTTGATCGAGTGTTCATGCAATTTGGTTGTATACAGGGTATTCCACAACATATACATCATTCTCATGTGGACCTGCATGAAATTGATCATAGAGGTACGAACACCACTGATTTGGGAGGTTGTCATCGATCATGGGATGAGTTATGGAATCAAAGACATTCATCGATACTTGACGTTCAGCCTATTGGTGGAGGTGATAGTACAATCGAGGGATATATGCGTTGGTATGGCAGGATTACACCACGACTGATAACACCTGGTTACTTGCCTCTGCAGCCCGGGTTCTAGCCATCTGACACAGCAATACATGATGTTATGGTATACTTACTGCTCTCTGACTTGATTTTTTAGAGTGAATTGTAAACGATCAATAGCAAAAAATAATATGTATATTATTTGTATTTTACGACGTGTTGTTGTGGATGTTAGCAATGATATTGAGTGTATGCTACACAGGTCGCCATACCACACAGGTCCACAACAGATGATATATCTGTCGAGAGAGCCCCGAGTGCCCATACAGGTCATACCACAAGCGGTAGAGGACAACGACATCATTCACGACCATTTACATATGGTGTTTCCACATCTCGTGATGTTCCTTCACCAGTACCTCATGTTGATATTGTAAGTCCAAGCGCTTTACGATAATCTAGAGGGTGAATAGATTATCTCCATCTTTTCGATTTTGCCCTCTTTTTCGAACCGAATGCTCAAAGACAATAATAAGTGGTGCGAAATGTAAACAACACACGCCGATTTATAGAGGTTCAACCCACCTAGGGCCTAATCCTCTACCACCCCAAGATATCCTGGATGGATTTCAAAAAGAAAAAGATTTTATTAATTTACCAAAAATTAATACAACACCAACTTACAACAACACCTTGAAGAGCACCACACTCTTCTTCAACACCACCTTTGAGATTACCACAATCTCTCTTGAAGATTACCACAATCTCCAACGGCACCTTGTGAAGATTACCACAATCTTCAACCTTGAAGAATATCAAATTCTTCAACACCTCAACAAGAAGATTACTACAATCTTCTCACACCTAACACCTAGATCACCCAGTGTGTTCTTACCACAAGAACACTCACAAGGATATATCTGTGTTGAATGATTACCCAAAAATCCAAGATTACAACTCGATAATGAATTATACAATTGAGTGCAAGTGTAATCAAGAATAGCCTAGACCTCAAAGATGTGAAAGTGATAAGCTAGGCAAATTACAACAAGAATAATAACAATGAAAGACCAAGTGTTTGCTTGAGTATATCTTGTTGTGTTGTGTTGTTCTCTCTTCTTGTTGTGCTTCAAATCTTCCTCTATTTATAGGAGATGATTGATACTTGATAGACTCCTCTTGGAATCCGATATCTACAAAAAAATTGCAATTAAAATCAAGATTATAGTGTTAGAAATCAATTCCACAATTTAAGAAAAAGTTGTGTGCTGCACAACGGTTAGAATTTTGTGTCAAACTTGAGGGCGGCGTCGCGACTAATAAGATTGAAAAGAACGCAACAAAAATTCAACAGGGTGACCGGTCTGAGGGGGTCGGCCAGGTGCCGCCTCTAGGTGCGACCGACTCGCCGCTCCACGATGACCGGTCACCCCGACCAATTTTTAGGAGTCTCAAGTTTCTTGTTTCGCGAAACTTGTTCCCTGTGTACTTTGCCGCTCTTTGGTCGACCGGCCGACCTCCCGAATGACATGTTGTCCGATTTTTGTCGAAAATAAACCTCAAGAAATACTACAAAAAATCCGTAAAATATTTTAAACCGATCGGAGTATTTAGGACAACATTAGAAATATAGTTTTGATGAAATAACACATTAACACAAAATCATCAAAAGTGTTGTCCGATATAAACTCCAATAAATACTCAAAAAATAGTAAAAACATTTTAGACCAATCGGGAGTATTAGGACAACATTTAGAAACATAGTTTCAATGTAAAAACCCATTGACACAAAATCATTAAATGTGTTATCCAATTTTGTCGAAAATAAACTTGAGGAAATACTCCGGAAATTATTAAAACCATTTTAAATCATTTAGCAAAGATTTGGACAACCTTTAAAAGTATTGTTTTGGTATTAAAACAAAATCATCAAAATCATGATAAAACCATTTATCAAACAATCTCCCACTTTTTGATGATTACAAACCAAAACAATTTTAACGAGGTCGATTTTGAAAACAAAACAATTTTACCTAAGTTAAAATGAACTATCCGTTGTGGCGACAACATTCCACGCAATATAATCACAAGGATGGAAGTAAAGATATTCGAACACATATAGCAAAAGCTCCCCTATCAACAAGCACAACAAAAGTAATATAGAAGCAACTTCAACATAAGCTAAAATCTTAGCTTTTCGATATTGAGCTTAAGTATCAACAACTTAAAAGCTCCCCTGTCAAAGAGACATCATTAGAAACGATATGAGTCCATACTACAACCAATGTACTAAGAAACATATACAACCATAATACACCAAGAGTGGACAAAAAAATGATCCACAACTTATGGCTTTCAATAGCCCACGACTTATAGCTTTTTTCATTGAGCTTATCTTAGCTTCTTTGAGCTAACGAGCTTATAACCTATTTCTCCCCTTTGGAATCATCAAAAAGAATGTTAGCATGATAAATACATCATATATTCATATCAAAGTGCGCAACTAAACCGATGTATCGAGCTATTTGAACATTGAAGCTTATAAACCAAATAGGAGGGAAAAGTCAAATCATACGACTTGTAGAAGCTAATGAAAACTCATTTGATAAGCAAAACATGATCTCTATAAATATATAAGACTTTTGAAATCGAGAGAATCATGTAGGTGATGAATTTTTCATTGAAACATTTTATCGAACACTTGCAAGGCGTCAAAAATTGAAAAAGATATATATAGCCCTTGTAAATAAAATCAAGCCAAGTTTTTCATCACTAAATGCAATTTAATAAATATCATTCATCAACAATCAATAATCTCATCACATACAAATATAATTTGCATCAAGAAATAGACATTTAAACCAAGTTCTCAAGGTTCAACCCAATTGAGCTAAAGAGAGTGAAATTCTTACCATTCGATTGGTAAAGATGAGCAATGATGATGATAATCGAGCTAGACAATCCCCAAAGTATGAATTTTACGCAACAAAACACATTTGAAGTGAATTGTGTGTGAAATTTGCAAAGGGACGAAAAATGAACCAAAAAGCCTAAAATGCTAAGTGCGGAAAAATGAACCATTTTTAACCAAAAAATCCCTTAGGGCGACCGGTCCAGGGCATGGGCGACGGCCGAGCCGGGGCGACGGCCGTGCCCGCCCGGCGACCACACTTTTTTAGTTCTGTTTTGAAATCCGAAATTTGATCCAAAAATTTGATTTTTCGCCCCTAAGTTTTAAAACCGTGCAAAATGCAAACGTAGACCTCATTCAATATACATTATGTCATAATCAAGCTCGAAATGAGATAAAATACTCAGCGTTAACGATTAAAAGTCCGCGAGTTATCCTTGAGACGAAATTAAACACATCTCAAGTTTTTGTTAAAAACTCAATCCCTTTTTAAAAGAGTATCGAACCTCAATATGTTTAGTTCGATTATGAAGAACTATATTTTTGAATACGGAAAACCGTATAATAAATACTGGACTTGTTATCCAAAAAAATAAGAACGTTTTAAAGCTTTGGATACAACAAGTCATAAGAAGAAGTGCTTTCAAATATTTTCTTTTAATGGCAATTTAATGAGATTCGTTGGGATAGTTTTTGAAGTCGAGCATATAGACATAAGGCATATGGAATGTCGAGTCTATAGGAATAATACAAGAAAACATATCTCGAATTTATTTGTTAACCGACATGCCTTTCTCAACCTTTGTCAATCTCTTCATTGGTAGTCATAGAGGTTGATATGATTCTTCCTTCTTCAATGCCTAACTCCTTCAAGACTTCTTTTGAAATATAACCATCTACTTGGCATTGAATAATTTGAAGTCAAGCAAGAAATTGAGCTCCCCATCATGCTCATTTCAAGTACACCTTGCATCAACTTGGAAAAATATCTTGCACAAATATTCATTAGTAGTACCAAAAATATAAATATGCACAAGTAAACAATCTTGCCCTTTTTCAAACACAAAGAGAGTAGTATCAACTTTACATCTTGTAAAATCATTTAGCAAAAATAGCTAAGTCTATCATACCATACATGGGGTGCTTATTTTAAACCATACAAGGCCTTTTATAAAAATCATTTGCCTAGAAAATTTAAAGCCCCGGAGGTTGTTTTACATAGACTTCTTCTTCTTGAATAAAACCATTGAGAAAATTGGATTTAACATCCATTTGGTAAAGCTTGAAATTTTCTTAAAACAAGAATGGGCAAGTAAAATGCAAATAGATACTAAATGTGCTATGAGTGCAAATGTTACATCAAAATCAATTACCTTCTTCTTGAAAATACCTTCGAGCTACTAACCTCGCCTTAGTTCGACCAATGTTGCCTTGGTCATCGAGTTTGTTCCGGAATACCCTTTTTGTCTTCTTCATCACTATCATCATAGGGCATCCAATTTATCTAAGGTGTTCATAATAGAACATTTACATCCAAATATTTTGAGGTAACTAATATTTGGAGTACTTCATTTCTCATCTACACAACTAAACAAACTCATTAATGGCATCGCTTATATAAGCAAGAAAAAATAGCCCAAGTGTGAAAACATGCCTCAATTATCAATCACAAAATATCTTGCATAAGAGCATAGTAGAAATAGACACTATATATATAGACCATGAAGCAAGAAACACATACTATGCATTTAGAAGATCATCAAGAGTCTAATAAATCATGCAAGTTCAAATAAGCTTAAGAAAGCTACAAAAGGTCTCTTTCGAAATTTGAAAATCCGATAGCATATAGTTGAGACCTCATTTAAAAGAAGTATTTGACAAAGCAAATATGTGCAATCAAATATCGAATAGTGCCTTTCAAAAAATCTAAAAATCCTCTTAATGCCACTAGTATGAAATACTATGAAAAACAAGCACATAGGCACATGGCAATACATATATCGAGTCTATAAGAGTAAGAATAACACAAGTAAACGTACCTCGATAATTAATGCATTTTCGACAAATAATGACGTAAATGGCTATTTGTGAAAATATGTAAATCCTACACAATTCTTAAAACCAATCTAGCACAAATCATAATGATAAAAGTGTAAGCTAAGAGATATCACAAGTAAGCTCATGTCATAATAATCCATAAGAGATGATAGAACACTTTAGTCTACAAAAATGCACAAGAGTTTTAAAAACATCAAATAAGGTCTTTTTCAAAATATTTTAAAATCACAAATATATATTGAAGACCTTAATTTTAAAATAAATATATGAACACTCATTTTGCAAATAAGACACAAATAAAAACATGCATAATAGACAAATAAAATGCATATTTAAATGGGGAGATACGGGTTACCAATTACGCCATTTCCATGGGTTGTGCCGTTCCCATTGTTGATGATATCTTCCCCTTGAGAAGTCATTTTGTTGATGATGACTTCTTCGATTACTCCATTTACAAGGATTGAGTTCTTCCCATTTTCGATTATATCCTCTTTTTGGAAATTGACTTTGATGATGTCTTCTTCTTTGATCAAATGAAATGGTCATTTGATGTCTTCTTGCGGTATGAATTTTCTTCGATTATTATTTAAGTCGGGTACCTAACATGACATTGTTTTGTGGTACCCTCATGTGTTGGGTCCTTTGGGATTAGCTTTGAGACTTTTAGGTCTCCAACAATAATTAGAGCTATTTTTAGCCCGACAAGAATTAACCGTATGACCCTTTTTACCGCAATAAAAACAAGTAACAGTTTTAGGAGCATAATGACCATCATACATAGGAACTTGATTCTTTTTCATATGATTAATAATATTAGGCTTATGATCAAGTCCTTTATCACAATTATGAATATCAACAATATTAGGCATTTTATTGGTACTCAAGTTGGATTTTAATAAATCCTTTTTTCATGCAATCAATATTCCCAACAAGAGTACTATTTTCTTTCACAAGGTTTCTAACCTTGTCAAGTGTGGTAGTGTGAGCACATGATAGTGATTCATAGGAAGTAAATAAACTATCCTTATCATTTTTCAAAACATTGAATTCCTTTTTCAAATTTTTGTATTTAACAAGTAAATTTTGGAATTCATTTTGAAGATCATCAAAATCATTTTGCAAATCACTATAATCATCTTGAATAACAATATCATAAGAAGTAGAAGGTTTAAGACATACCTCGTTTTCTTCTTTGATGCCCATAAAATAATATTCAACTTCTTCATGGTTGAAAGTTGTAAGAGGCTTGTTCCTTAGATTTGAGCTTGTATCCCTTTGAGAAGTAGATGCTTTTGTTTGACTCATTTCATTTGTAAATACTCCATAGATGGCTTCTAATTTTTGCAATAATTCATGTGCCGATCGAATTCCTACAATATGTTCATATTCCAAATTAGTAAATGAACAATACAAAATATTGAGAGCTTTACCGTTTGAGTAGATGATTTTCTTCTCTTCATCATTGAGCTCTTTGAATCCTTTGGAGGTGTGTGGTGTATCTTTCATCGGAATAGATTCTCCATTTAATGTCGAACCCGCAACCTTGTAAATAGCATTCCATTCTTTCTTTCCAAAAAATAAAATTTTTGGAATCAAATAGTGGTGGCTTGGTGGTGGAGGTGCCGGTAAGATGAGCTTCGTTCGTAGCCGACGATCGTTTCTCTTTACTCGCGATGTGAAACGAGCTTGCCAAAGAGTTTGGCTTTGATACCACTTGTAAGTCCAAGCGGCTACGATAATCTGAGGGGGTGAATAGATTATCTCCATCTTTTCGATTTTGCCCTCTTTTTCGAACCGAATGCTCAAAGACAATAATAAGGTGCGGAATGTAAACAACACACGTCGATTTATAGAGGTTCAACCCACCTAGGGCCTAATCCTCTACCACCCCAAAGATATCCGGGATGGATTTCAAAAAAAAAGATTTTATTAATTTACCAAAAATTAATACAACACCAACTTACAACAACACCTTGAAGAGCACCACACTCTTCTTCAACACCACCTTTGAGATTACCACAATCTCCTCAAGATTACCACAATCTCCAACGGCACCTTGTGAAGATTACCACAATCTTCAACCTTGAAGAATACCAAATTCTTCAACACCTCAACAAGAAGATTACCACAATCTTCTCACACCTAACACCTAGATCACCCAAGTGTGTTCTTACCACAACAACACTCACAAGGATATCTTGTGTTGAATGATTACCCAAAAATCCAAGATTACAACTCGATAATGAATTATATAATTGAGTGCAAGTGTAATCAAGAATAGCCTAGACCTCAAAGATGTGAAAGTGATAAGCTAGGCAAATTACAACAAGAATAATAACAATGAAAGACCAAGTGTTTGCTTGAGTATATCTTGTTGTGTTGTGTTGTGCTCTCTTCTTGTTTTGCTTCAAATCTTCCTCTATTTATAGGAGATGATTGATACTTGATAGGCTCCTCTTGGAATCTGATATCTACAAAAAATTGCAATTAAAATCAAGATTATAGTCATGTAGAAATCAATTCCACAATTTAAGGAAAAGTCATGCTGCACAACAGCTTAGAATTTTGTTGTCAAACTTGAGGCGAATGACGGTCCCGCACTAATGAGATTGAAAAAGAACGCAACAAAAATTCAACAGGGTGACCGGTCTGAGGGGTCGACCAGGTCTCCTAGGGTGCGACCGGTCGCCTCCACGATGACCGGTCACCCCGACCAATTTTTAGGAGTATGAAGTTTCATTTCGCGAAACTTGTTCCCAGTGTACACGCCTCTTTGGTCGACCCAAGTCGACCTCCCTGAATGACATGTTGTCCGATTTTTGTCGAAAATAAACCTCAAGAAATACTCCAAAAAATTCGTAAAAATATTTTAAACCGATCGTGAGTATTTAGGACAACATTAGAAATATAGTTTTGATGAAATAACACATTAACACAAAATCATCAAAAGTGTTGTCCGATATAAACTCCAATAAATACTCCAAAAATAGTAAAAATATTTTAGACCAATCGGAGTATTAGGACAACATTTACAAGCATAGTTTCAATGTAAAAACCCGTTGACACAAAATCATTAAATGTGTTATCCAATTTTGTCGAAAATAAACTTCAGAAATACTCCTAAATTATTAAAACCATTTTAAATCATTTAGGAGTATTTAGATAACCTTTAAAAGTATTGTTTTGGTATTAAAACAAAATCATCAAAATCATGATAAAACCATTTAGCAAACAGATATAGTGGGACCTTCTACTTATATACCCCAAATGCACCATGATGTGAATTTTATTAAATTCTTAAAAAATTAAATTGAAAAGGAAAACATAAATTCTTTTTATAAATCATTTTTTTACTATATATGACAAATCCATCTACATCTACCCCTAGTTATTATGTCCCTCGGCTAATACAAATTGATTATGATACACCAAAGTGGACATCATTTACATCTCTATTAGAGATATGATTTGGTGTTATGGGAGTTCCATATGGTGGTAATGATTAGTCTACATTTCAACATATCACCTGTTTCATTTCCACCTATACTTAGTGTAGGTCCCAAGGGGTGTAAGTGTAAGGTTTAGAAGGGGGTTGAATAAACCTTACCAAATTTTCGATTTAGGCCTTTTAAATCTACTGAGTTCTACACAAAGTGTCCTTGATGGACAAATCGAATTAGTCACTCAAGAGAGTTAATCTCTCAATGACTTTCCGGTGAGCCATTAGTAGAGTAACTCACCACTATAATTTGACTTCGGATGTGGTTTTGTTTTCAATAAGACTTAACACCCTTAAGTTTGATTAAGCAAGTTTTTACTGACTTGATTTAGTACTTATAGATTATCAAATGGATAGCAAATTTATCAAAGATATAAGCAATTAAAAGTGCGAAATTTAAATCTTTGAAATGTAAATGACACAAGAAAGTTTTTATAGAGGTTCGAAGATGGGGTAATTCTTCTACTCCTCTCTTCTCCAACTCCCGGAGGAATCCACTAAGTAATGATCGGTTTACAAAGTGGTAACAGTCCCGGATACAAGTCTTGATCACAACAAAACCGACTTGATCCTTTGGGACTCGATCACCGAGACGCCTTGATCACTCACCGCTTCTCTGACGACTGCGACTTCTTCTTCACGCAGGCAAACGCTTTGCTACTACAACTCACTTGCTCAAGCACTTTGGATTTGATCACGAAGCCCTCCAAAAGCTTAAGACTTGGTTCACCAAACCTTCCTACAATCCTTCTTGGAATGTAGACCCCTTGTTTTCGATATTTTCCTCTTCAACCGATTGAAGTTCTCTTTCCTTCACATGTAAGTGTTGGATTGATGTACTTGAGATGTAGGCTTGAGGATTGAGAATGTTTCGATTATTGATAAGCTTGTATATCTCACGTGTGTCATTCATCCTTTTCTCAAACAAACTCCTCAAATTTTTTATAGTGAACTTTCAAAAATTTGCCCGTTGAAGAGATAGGCTCATTTTTGAAAATCACTTTGCGATCGTTGGTATGCGCTTCTTGGAATTGCCATTTCCTCGTATGAAATGTTTTATCACCTTTTCGGAGTTCGACACGGTGTAGTGCTTCCCATTGGTTCATTTCTTTTGCACGCTTCCGGGACTGAGCACTCCAAGAAAGGTAGTATGGAGATATTACTTGTTTAAGTAAATCTCTTGATTTCTCGTAGCAACGTTCTTTTACGATTATCTCGACTTGACCGCATTTCCTCGCTTTCCCCAGGTGACTTAGAGTCGCCTTCCAATCATGGATGACTCTTCCGTCACTTGACTTGAGACTTGCTTCTCTTGAGTTGACTTGATCGATGTTCCACTCACCGCATCTCACCGCTTCTTCTTCACGAGTTCTGTCATTTTTCTTTGTTGTACTCACTGCCTCACTCAGAAGTTTTCCTTCAAGCCTTCGCTTGTCTTCTTGCAAGTTGGAGCGTAGGCCGACTTAACTCGGCTTGGCCACTCTAATTGTTACAATACATTTCAAAGCAAGAATTGGGAGCCAACTTTCTATTCTAAGTTTTACATGGCATTCATCAAAATCTAAACAATAGAATTCCTAACAATTTCCCCTTTTTGATGATGCCAAAACTTAAATCATACAAAGATGCAAATAACAAAGATACATACAGATAGTGTATTGACATAGAATGTATGCACATAATCAATCTTTTTATTGATCATATCATTCTTGTACTTAACACAATCACATTTTACAAGGTGTATCGAGTATGTAATTGTCAAAAAATTTATAGCATTATTACGTAAGACTTACATTGTATGTATTTACATATAAAATACACGAAGGGTTGGACAACAACACTTCATCTCCTTCGCCGCTGTCTCCTTCTTTCATCTTGATCAAGATCTTCTTCTCTTCTTCTCTTCTTTCTCGTCATCACCGCCTTCTTTTTCTTCTCATATGCCTTCCTCGGCAGCTTCATCTTTCCTTATTCTTTCCCCGTCTCTCCCGCCATAGCCGAGTTTGTCTCTTGTTTTCTTCTATCCTTTTTGCATACTCGGCGTTGGTTTTAGCCACTTGCAAGTTCGCCACATGGTCAAGCCCACCCAAGTAGATCCCTCCTTTCTTTCCCGGATCTACGTATTCAATATTCTTGGGCAGAGGCCTGGTCTAAAGCTTCTTCCTCCATCGCCGCTTCTTCCTCTACCTCCGGGCGTATCTTTGACTTTTCCTTTCTTTCCAAATGAGTGCCCGGCGGAGTGACCAAAGCAGAGCGATCACGGTTGTCTCATTGTCTGTCAGCTTCTTCACATAATGTGAGACCCTTTTCCCAAGATGAGTCCCAAGCTTGAGCCAAGGACATATTTGCAAAATAACCTTCGATTCGAGCGTTTTGAATTCGTCAACGATCTTGGCTCTGTCCCCCGACATCCGAAATGGCATACGTGTCTCTCAACCGGAATGCCTCCGTGTTCTTTCAAAATGTTCATCACCCTGGCATCCATTCTTCCTTCCACCTCCTTCATCCCTGCTTCAATTTCTTTTCTCTTCTCGGCCATAGATACAAAGAGTGTTGGAGTGGCGAGTCACTGGAGGGAGTTTGTCTTTGCTTATAATGTCACCGTGATGACCCTGTTGGGGTTTGTGCAATCATCAAGGTCATATTTTTTGATCCTTCCCCTCAAAGATTTTCCTTTCTTCGATTTCAAATTTTCCTCACCGATTTTCCCTTGTCAATTTCCTTTGTCACCGCTCCTTTTTTTTTTTTTCGACTTGATTTTCTTTGCTTTAAGGTATTCCTCTTCCCCCTTTTTGGCATCATCAAAGGATAGAAGAACCCCAGGAACATCTTTGGCAAGCATGAAGTCGAGTCTTGATGGTTGAATTTTGCTTCAAGTCTGCTGCGTTGTATCTTTGCCGCACTTAATTGACGAGAGTAGCGTTGGATTCTCAAAATCGCTTCATCTCAAATGGCATGAGAAGGCTGAATTTTCTTGTCATGTGTTCTTCCAAACGCCGTATATCATTTGCATTCTCGCTCACGCAGCACTTGATCTCGGCGTGTGAGCTTCGTGCATATGTTCAATGTGTTCCCGCATCTTCGTTTTACATCAACATTTTCGGCTCTCACACCAAAGACTTGTTGAATAAGGTTAAAGTATCTCACCTGTTCCACACGCATTGATTCTTCTTTGTTGCCACCATTCCTTACCCTCGACCGTGATGCCTCTCAATTCACCGTAAGGTTGGCATCTCTATTTTGTCCAATCGCATGTCCAAAGAGGCGATGCCTCTCCATCTTTTCAACTTCAAAGAAAGAGTGCCTTGAACACTTCTCGTGCCTTGGTGATTCTTCATTGCGGTGATGGCCATACAAATCGAAATCGAAATCGGAACAATGGTGCCTGAGTGAAAAACAGAGCTGTCGTGATAGCGTGCTTGCTCATTTTCGACTCTTCGTGGAGTTCTCGTATCTCCGGTGAGAAAGGGAAAGATTCCACAAAGGATTCATCACCGCCATCCGGGATTTGTTCGATGATAAGTGGTGGGCGTGAAGTTCTTTTGGGAATCGATCCAGTAGAGCTTGAGGAGCCGGAGCGGTGGTCGCCGGTTCAAATGGGTTTTGTGGTGCGAAGAGCTCGGCTTGCCGAGCCTCAATGTTTTAATAACGACTTCGTTGGTCTCACCGATTTCTCCTTTTGAGTAGATCGTCCTCGGCCTTATCAAAAGCGTCATCGGACGATGATGAGATTTCCATTGGTGGCTCATCATCAAAATTAAAGGTCCGACGAGTAGTCTTGGGATCGGACTTGCTCGTGCCTGGAACATCCGCAGTGAGTCTTTTGGATTTGTCATGGGGTTGACTCGAACTTCTTCGCCTTCCGATCCCGAAAAGGTGACATCGGGTTGTCCTGGGAATCATGAAGTGCGCCGATCTCCTTTTTCGGATGGATCGATGGTTGCGGGAGGGATGTTCTCTACTTCAACAGTGTTACCCCCGGAAGTCTCAACCTCCCGTGGCCTTCATTTCCTCCGGCGGTCTCTCTCTCTGCGAGGCCTGGTCTTCCCTTTCGACAAGGTGTCACCGCTTAGGGTCTTCTAACGATGGCATCCATTGGAGTCTCAACCCCATGGATTGCACTTTCATCGCCAGTGTTAACTCCCGGTGTTCCTTCCGTGCCTCGTTTCGATCGCATCGCGTCATTAGCCTTCGTAGTTTTTGGCACCTCACCGGACAGACAGATCTCAATCGTCTGAGCTTCGTTGATGGCAACTTGCTTTGTTCTTCTTGTGTTTGAGTGTTCTTTGCTTCGCCTCCTACATTCTTTGTGGAGTCATCTCGCAAGATCCTCCGACCTTGCTGCAAAGGTGGAGGGAGTTTCCCCTCGGGCGCACGCACCGAGTGACTTGGAGTGGGGTTACTCGTCTCCAAACTCCCTTGTTGCAATTGATGGTTCAGCCGTTGGGGCGGTGGTAGCACACCTTCAATAGGGGTTGGCTCGACCGGGGTCCCCACTAGCCCGCCATCGCCATCTCCTTATTGCCTTCTTCCGAGGATTAGTGGGAAGTGGTAGCAAGAAGAACATCGGTGGCTATTTTTTGAACCACTCCCATTGGATCGATTTCAAATGTGTTCGGAGGACTCTCCTGGTCCCTCCATCGATCTTTGCTCGTGAAGGATTCTTGATTCGTGTCAATGCTTGCTGCATTTGCAATTCTTCCGCGGCGGCATTCTCGGGTTCCTCATCACTTTCGGAGAAGACATCAAGGAGAGGATGGAAGTGTTACGTGGTGCTGGGAGATAGGGCGATGCTTGCCTTCTCGCGTGCTTCGCTTCTTCACTTGCTTTTCTCTCCTTGTCCTTGTAGATCTGCAGAATATCCATGCGTTGTCTTCATCTAGAGCTGAGCACAGATAATCCAGGAAATTTAGCAGCCTTCCTCTTCTTCTTCTATGAATTCAGGCCGTTGAACTGCTCCCTGACTTGCTCGGCTTCCATTTTCTCCACTCACACGCATTTCATTTTGGATGTCCTGGGTAAGGTGGAGATAGGATCATTACATCACTATCTCCGCTTGGGCTGGTTCTTTCTTTTGAGTTTCACTGTGAGCTACAAATGTGTCTTCGGTTGCCTCTGCTGATCACCTTCAAAGCAGACTTGGTCGTTTCATCAACTACATCCGGAGACTCTACTTCTTCAAATAGTCTCCGGTATTTGTGCTAGCCGAGTAGTGACTCACCTGGTTTCTCTGTTCGGATTGCTTTACAAGTCTTCTACGTCTCTTAGTTTGTACCGGAGGGATTTCTGGTTCGAGACGGTGTCCTCTCGAGTCTTGGCGGCTGGGGCGTGCTTGTGTTTGTTTCTCGAGGCCCGGCCGTCTAGGCTTGTCGTTCTCCTCCTTTTGACGATCGATCGAGAGGGAATTTGTGAGTCCTTCTCGACCGCTGCAGCGGCGGTGACTCTGCTGCGGGGCGGTGACTCGCTGCAGGGGCGGGGAGCATGTTTGGTTTTCTTTCTTTGCATGGGCGTGAGATTTCTTGGTAGCCGCAGGGGCAGCTTTCTTCTTGGTTGGAGAGAGAGGCATTTGTGTCTTGGGTCGGTGATTCCCCCTCATTTGTGTCGCTCTCTTGGCGTACGCTCGCTCGAGCACCGGAGAGATTAGCTCGAACATCCTCTTGTTAACATGGAATGCTTTCCCATGTCTAAGAGGGACTCTTTCACCTCCAATAGTCGGCCAATCACTAGGCCATATCCCGGATCCTCCAAATGACCCATCTTCTTTGAAGGACTTGTTCCCTACGTTCGGGCAGAACTTTGTAGATAAACTCAGCCCGGTTTATCTTCTTTTCTTCGATTATTGCAGCCATCACAATCAATTTTGCCTTTGACAGTTGGTCAAAGTGCGCCAAATTTGATGTCGATGCATTTGGCAACTATGTCCAACAATTTGTGATAATCCTCCTTCACGATCTCTTGTTTTGTTTGTGTATATTATTTTGTCGCGAACAACGTCGGACTTGGCTATTTCTTTCCATGCGTCGGCCAAGTTTACATCAGCCTCTTTGATCTCGGATGCTCCTCTCTGGCGGTAGTGAGCAATATTCACCAAATCTCTTGGCGGTGATAGTCACCGCTTCCCATGAACAGATGACTTGATTCCTTCATCGTGAATCTCAAAGCATTCACGTAGAATTGTGCGACCTCCTCCACGTAGGTCATAGGATATTCCAGCGTTAGAAACGGTTTTGATCCTGACGTTTCTAACTTCTCCGCGATTTTCTTCACCAGGGTGTCGTCGGACCCTGCTTCACCATTCCGTCAAATCCACTATCGAACCGGTGTGGATTTGTTTTCCCAACTTGGTAAAGTCATACGTTGGTGCCATTTCTCGAGAATAATTTCAAGGAAAAGTTCGAAATTTGATTTGAAGGTTGATAGGGTTTTGAGAGTATTTGCCTTGGCTTTTTGAGAGAGAGATTGAACAGTTTTAGAAGTGTGAGAGAGAAACGGACGAAAAATGGTTTAAATATGGTTTATGAAAGGGCGTGCGACGGTTTTGAATCGTGATCGAAATCAACGGCTTGATTTCGCACGCATATTGAGCGATTCATGTCTCGTATTTAATGCGGCAGCATTTATATCCAATCATAGGCTTGGTGTGCGGCTTTTATGTCCGTACATCATCATCATTTGGCGACGTGTCTCTTAAAACATTCTCGCTTAAGTCAAAAACGATTGCGTTTTTGTCTCTTTGCTCATAAGTTATTCAAATTTATCTCTTAGGCGATTTAACTCGCTTCTCACATTTCTCTTAGTGACTCGGCTATCATGACTTGGTATAGTGACTTTTCCGATCTGGTGATTCTTGAGCTAATTTTTGTTTTCACTCTTTTTCACCTTCTTTCCTGTTCCATTTCTTTTCTTTGATTCTTCGTGTCTCGGCTTAGCTCAATTAGCCCCAACTCATGTTTGAGTTCTTCAAATCTTGACTCACATAATGGTTTTGTGAAGATGTCGGCTAGTTGTTTGTCGGTTGAGATATATTCCAAGATAATGTCCTTCTTTTCAACATGATCTCTTATGAAATGATATCTCGACATCAATATGTTTTGTTCTTGAGTGCAACACAGGATTTTGAGTGATTGCAATGGCACTTGTTTATCACACATGATTGGAATTTCTTTTCTTCAATTTCATAATCTCTCACTTCTTTGTCTCATCCATAGGACTTGGGCACAACAAATTTGCCCGCAGCCTATGTATTCTCGCCGCTGTAGAGGTGGCTATTGAGTTTTGCTTCTTGCTAAACCAGGAAATTAGTCTGTTTCCAAGCATTTGACATGTGCCTGAAGTACTTTTCTGTCCACTCTGCATCCAAAGATAGTCGAGTCCGAATAGCCAATTAGCTTGAATCCACCTTCCTTTGGATACCATAGCCCTACTTCTTGACTTCCTTTTAAGTATCTCAATATTCTCTTAGCTGCAGTCATATGGCTCTCTTTTGGAGCAGATTGAAATCTTGCACATACACCTACAAAGGTGAGGTCCGGCTGCTAGGCCGTGAGATAGAGCAGTGATCCAATAAGTGCTCTCTGTATCTTGTTTGATCTACAGGCTTGCCATCTGCGTCCATGTCCATTTTGACTGATGTGTTCATTGGTATTTTTACGAAGACTTCTCCTCCATACCAAATTTCTTCATTAAATCTCTGGTGTATTTTGTTTGACTTATGAAGGTTCCATCCTTCAAATTGTTTCACTTGAAGTCCAAGGAAAAATGTCACTCTCCCATCATGCTCATTTCAAATTTACTTTGCATGAGGTTTGAGAATTTTTACACAGCTCTTTGTTAGTGGATCCAAAAATGATGTCATCCACATATATTTGAACAAGCAAGATACTCTTCTTGTATTGAATTCTGAAAAGTGTTCTATCTACTTTTCCTTTAGTGAATCCATTTTCGCCAGGAATTGTGACAGGGGTATCATACCATGCTCAGGTGCCTGTTTCAATCCATACAAGGCTTTCTTGAGTTTGTATACCTTGTCTCCAAGAGTCTTCTCGCTCAAATCCTGGAGGTTGTTCAACATACACTTCTTCTTCCAATAATCCATTTAGGAATGCACTTTTTACATCCATTTGATATACAATGAAATTTTTGTGAGTGCATAGGCAAGAAACATCCTTATAGCTTCCAATCTTGCTACAGGAGCAAATGTTTCATCAAAATCTATTCCTTCTTCTTGGCAATATCCTTTGGCTACCAATCTTGCTTTGTTTCTTACCACAAACCTTCCTCGTTCATCTTATTTCGAATACCCATTTGGTTCCAATAACATTTTGATGTATGGGTCTTTGTACTAATTCCCATACTTTATTTCTCTCAAACCGATTCACTCTTCTTGCATAGCTTGAATCCAATGTGTGTCATCCAATGCTTGTGACACATCTTTGGGCTCTATTCTGCGAGATGAAGCATGTGAACATTGCTTCTTGTTGAGTTCTCGATCTTGTCTTGACACCTTCTCTCATGTCTCCAATGACAAGATCGGTGGATGGTCTCTCACCCATCTTACGTCAGGTTGAAGTAAGTTAGCCGGATTCGATCGACTTGCAACGGTGTGTTCTTTGTGGTCGCTCTCTCGTGATCACTCAAATTGCAGATTTTCCAAATTGTTTTGAGATTCACTATCTCATCTTCTTCGAATTGATAATCCCCGCCTCGGCTTCAAAGATAGGGATTCTTCGTGAGGTTGGATGTTTTGACTTATCACCGACTCTTCAATGTCTTTTCCATTTATGTTTGGCTCATCGAATACTACATGAATGGATTCTTCTGTAACCATAGTTCTTTTGTTGAGTATTCTGTAGGCTTTGCTTTGGTGAGTATCTAAGAAGATACCCTCATCGCTTTAGCATCAAAAGCCTTTAGGTTGTCTTTGCCATTATTGTGGATGAAGCATTTACATCCAAATATCCTGAAATATGCAACATTTGGTTTTCTTCCATCCGGATCTCATAGGAGTCTTTGTCACCGCCTATTTATCATACATCTGTTTTGGGTGTAACAGTTGTGTTGATTGCTTGACCCAAAATCTTTTTGGTAACCCCCGTCAGCCTAACATGGTCACGCTTCTTCGAGGGTTCTGTTCCTTCTTTCGCAACTCCATTCTGCACGTGGAGTCCTTGCGGTGATAGTTCATGACCAATACCATTCTCAATACAAGATCTTGAGTTATTATTCCATTGACAAACTCGGTTCCTCTATCGATCTTATTTTGATAATGGTTTGACTCTTCTCATTTTGTATTCTCTTCATCAATTTGTGGTAGCTTTTGTAGAGTTTCTTTCTTCTTGCACATGAATATTGTCCATGTATATCTTGAGTAGTCATCTACTACCACCAAGGTGTATTTCTTTCCACTTATGCTTCTTTGGTTCCACTGGGCCAAATAGATCCATATGAAGCGGATCTGATATTCTTGTTGAGGATGGGCATGTCTTTTCTTTGAATGACGACTTGATTTGTTTTCCCTTCGACATGCATCACATATACTTTCCTTCTTGTATCTTGAGTCGGAAGTCCTTCTACAAGATGACTTCTTGCTAGCTTATTAATTGTTTTGAAGTTCAGGTGACTCGGCTTTTTTGTGCCACCAACTTGATTCAATTTGTGCTCTTTGCTAGTAGACAGTCTTTGGGTGTTGCGGTTGACCAATCCACTACATACATATTTTTCTCTGTCTACATCCTTGCAAAGACAACTTCATTTGATTCAACATTCTTGATTTGGCATATTCCCATGTTGAATCCAACATTGTAGCCCTTGTCACAGAGTTGGTGATGCTTAGTAAATTGAAGTTTAGTCCTTCAACATATGCAACATCTGTGATTTCTAAACCATTCCTTTTGATGGATCCAATGCCTCTTATTTCACTAGGAGCTTCATTTCCTCCAAATATGACTTTTGCTCCTTTGACTTCCTTGAATTTTGACAGATTTCTCTTATTTCTGTCATGTGTCCGGAACGACCACTATCCATGTACCAGGTTCCTTGGCACTTTCAGCTTTCCTTGAACCTCGCAATCAAGGAAATTAAGTTTTAGGTACCCATTCTTGTCCGGGTCCTGAGGGGTTAAATTATAAGATGATCCAACCAACCTATAGCCAAATGATTTGACTCTAAGAGGTTGCCATCTATCGGTGCCATACTCATAATCAATCCTGGCATATTGCTTGGGAGTCTAGGTTCATACTGTTGTCTCTTTTGTCGTATGCTGCATATGTGTTTTAGCAATTGCCTTTCTTGGGTAATTGTGGTGTCTTTGAGTGTAGTGCCTAGGTGCATATGTGTCTTGATGAAAGCTCTTATGCTTTTGGAATGGCCTTTGTTGAGTTCTAGGCCTTTGCCATTTGGGCTTGTATTCCATAAGTCTAGGGCCGATAGTTCACATTGTTCGATCGGCTTGGCTTGGATATTTTCTACCATTCCCATCATATGTATTTCTTTTATGAGTTTTAAGGGGTTTTGGTAGCTCGCTTCTTCTTTACTGAGTATTTTCTCGTTTGAGTCTCATTTGAGGACTCGGTGAATTTCTTCTCACTATCCTTTCAAGACTCTCAAACTGGATGTTTTCCTTTTCCTTTGTAACCAAGGCCGATTTGCTTAGCATTGTGCTTTGGATTGAAAGTGTGTGCATCATTTAGAGTTTTGGATTTTTCGGACTCTTCATGACTTGAAGATCCTTTTTCCAAAATTACTCTTGAGGTTTGACATGGCACAAAGGAATTAAATCCTAAGCTGTCTTGTCTCCACATTCTCTTTGACTCATAATAAGATCATCCAATGATTTAGATGCCTTAGTGAATGAGGCAATAACATTTTGAGGTCATTCTCCCTCTTTTCTATAGCGACAATTTACGCTATTAATTTAGCATTTTCGGCTTTAAACTTTTATTCTCATCGACTATTTGACTTAGAGTACTCGGCTCCTTAGTCGGCTTTGAGTTTTGATTTTTGAGTAAAGTTTTCCTCATTCAATAGTGTGTGTGAGGTTTTAATGTGCTCAAAATATTTCATCATTTTGCCTAATGAATCATAAAGATCGAGTGGGTGATGAAGTGTGTGTGTCCACGATCGCTATCACTAGTGTACGAGCTTGTTGAGTTAGATTGTACCTCATCTTCTTGATCTTGTTCTTTGGCCATTAAGCGGATCAAAGCTTCTTCTTCGAGTCACTTGAGTAGTCGAACTTCATTTGCTCTCTCGAGTCATTGTCTCTCTTGACTTGGCTGTCTCGGCAATCTCTGCAGCCATCATTGCCTTTTTCTTCTCTTGTCTTTCTTTCTCAAGACCTTTCTTTCTTCTTCGTTTACGTACTTGTTGACTACGGGATATGAGCGATCAATGGCATAGTGACCTGGTTGTCTACAATTCCAACATAGATATTCACCTTTTGATCGACTCTTTCTATTCTTGAGTTGTCACCCTTTGATACTCAACTTGTTGATGATCATTCTCTTGGTTGGCCTATCATCCCTTGATTTGGAGGGAGCCGAGTGTCTTCGGAGGATTCACCCTTTCCTCTCTTGTAGTTCTTGTTAAAGAATTTGTTAAATCTTTTAACCATTAGGGCTATTTCTTTCCGGGTCAATTGCCTCTTTGACCTCACTCTCCTTCCATCTTTGACAACTAGAGCAAATTGTTTTGGGTGCAATTGTCTCTTCCTGGTCTTTCCTTCTCAGCTCAAACTCGTAGGCTTTGAGGTCTGAGAATAACTCATGATTGGATGTCTTTGATAGGTCCATGGAGTGTCTCAATGCCATGACCTTCATTTCCCATTCAGCTGGAAGACTTTTTAGGATCTTCATACACATTTCCTTTTGTGTATATTCCTTTCCAAGTGTAGACAACTCATTTGTGATTTCTGTAAACCGAGCATCCAGTTGATCCAGGTTTTCTCCTGAGATCATTTTAAAGTTCTCAAATTTTTGTCTGACCATGATAGTTTGTTTTCTTTGATTTGCTCACGAGCCTTCACAAATCAATGTCAGTTTGTCCCAAATTTCCTTAGCAGTTTTGCAAGATTTCACTTTATTGAACATGGCTTTGTCCAAGGTTTTGTAGAGAATGTCCTTGGCTACATTGTCCAGGTTGTATCTTTTTCTGTCATCATTTGTCCACTCAGTTCTTGGTTTTTCAACCATGACTGGTGCAGGTCTTCATCTTCTTCCCCCAATTGCAACTCTTCGTGACAAATTGTGTTCACCTTTAATATTTGCGAGGCCCATCTTCTATCACTATCCACATCTCATCATGTAATGCTTTGATAGGTGAGCACATCATCACGAATTTTCCAATCATCAAATTCTTCAATAGTGAACATAGGAATGCGTGTTAGATTTGCTTCCATGATAATAACTTTTAATGATAGAAAAGAGTTTTGAAAGTTTAAGTACTAAAGCGGACTTTTGAAAAGTTTGGAGATCTAGTTCGATAACCGAACTGCGGAGGGTTCAATGAACCAACCGCTCCGATACCACTTGTAGGTCCCAAGGGGTGTAAGTGTAAGGTTTAGAAGGGGGGGTTGAATAAACCTTACCAAATTTTCGATTTAGGCCTTTTAAATCTACTGAGTTCTACACAATTGTGTCCTTGATGGACAACATCGAATTAGTCACTCAAGAGTTAATCTCTCAACGACTCAATCGAAATTTGTTAGTAGAGTAACTGTCAAATTTGTTGGCTATAATTTGACTCAAATTTGTGGTTTTGTTTTCAATGGAAGACTTAACACCCTTAAGTTTGATTAAGCAAGTTTTTACTGACTTGATTTAGTACTTATAGATTATCAAATGGATAGCAAATTTATCGTGAGATATAAGCAATTAAAAGTGCGAAATTTAAATCTTTGAAATGTAAATGACACAAAAAAGTTTTTATAGAGGTTCGAAGATGGGGTAATTCTTCTACTCCTCTCTTCTCCAACTCTGGAGGAATCCACTAAGTAATGATCGGTTTACAAAGTGGTAATGAGTCCCGGATACAAGTCTTGATCAACAACCGACTTGATCCTTTGGGACTCGATGCGAGACGCTTGATCACTCGGTGGCTTCTCGTGCGACTCGGCTTCTTCACGCAGGCAAATGCCTTTGCTACTCTGACTCACTTGCTCAAGCACTTTGGATTTGATCACGAAGCCCTCCAAAAGCTTAAGACTTGGTTCAGCCTTGAACCTTTCTACAATCCTTCTTGGAATGTAGACCCCTTGTTTTCAGTATTTTCCTCTTCAACTGATTGAAGTTCTCTTTCCTTCACAGGTAAGTGTTGGATTGATGTACTTCGAGATGTAGGCTTGAGGATTGAGAATGTTTCAGTTATTGATAAGCTTGTATATCTCACGTGTGTCATTCATCCTTTTCTCAAACAAACTCCTCAGCCTTTTATAGTGAACTTTCAAAAATTTGCCCGTTGAAGAGATAGGCTCATTTTTGAAAATCACTTTGCAGTCGTTGGTATGCAGTTCTTGGAATTGCCATTTCCTCGTATGAAATGTTTTATCACCTTTTCAGAGTTCTGACACGGTGTAGTGCTTCCCATTGGTTCATTTCTTTTGCACGCTTCTGGGACTGAGCACTCCAAGAAAGGTAGTATGGAGATATTACTTGTTTAAGTAAATCTCTTGATTTCTGTGCAACGGTTCTTTTACAGTTATCTCGACTTGACTGCATTTCCTCGCTTTCCCCAGGTGACTTAGAGTCAGCTTCCAATCATTGGATGACTCTTCATCACTTCAGACTTGAGACTTGCTTCTCTTGAGTTGACTTGACGATGTTCCACTCAGCGCATCTCACCGCTTCTTCATCGAGTTCTGTCTGCTCTTCTTTGTTGTACTCACTGTCTCACAGCAGAGTTTTCCTTCAAGCCTTGATTGTCTTCTTGCAAGTTGGAGCGTAGGCGACTTAACTCGGCTTGGCCACTCTAATTGTTACAATACATTTCAAAGCAAGAATTGGGGAGCCAACTTTCTATTCTAAGTTTTACATGGCATTCATCAAAATCTAAACAATAGAATTCCTAACACTTAGTGAGTATCGTGATTTGACCGGAGAGTCAATATTATCAGCTGCATCTAGTCATCATACAACACAAGATGACCCGCCACCACAAGAGGATCGGTGGGATCTTTGGTAGGCGTAGGAGTACTTGAGCAGATGATAACGCCTAAATGTGGCACTGGGGAACATATGTTTTAGGATTAATATGGACTGATACATTTTAGGTTAACTATTTGAATTAATTGAATTTCTGTAACGACTATCATTTTTTGTATCGTTTTTGTATTAATTCAAACTCTGCGGATCAATTAAGGTAGTCAAACGATTTAATAAATTAATAATATAAAATGAAAAGAAAAAAAAAACGTTACTTACAGGCTGTTACAGCTATGTATTTACAACAAAGTAAAATACATGAAGGGGTTCGCAGTTGTTTTCAACGCCATTGTTGCTTCCTTCTCCTCTCTTCTTCATTAGCTTTTCTCCTATCATCTTCAGCTCTCTTTCTTTTCTTCTCCTCTTCATCTCTCTTATTCTTCTTCTCATAAGCCCGCCTATCAGCAGGGTCATCCCTTCGCTGCCTCTCCTCCCATTCGCGATTCACTCTTTCATTTTCTTCCTCTTGCCTCTTCTTAGCTTCAGCAACCTTGCATGCAACTTCAAGGTTAGCAATGTGATCGAATCCAACCCAATATGTGATCCCTTGGGTCTTAGTCAAACTAACGCCTACAACAAATAAAAATAAAAATATATGAGTAGGCGCTGATTAAAATAGTGGGCGTTATTCCAATTAGCGCCTACACTTGGTTTGCTAAGGGCATCTCCAACCCATAACACCAAATTTGGTGTGAAAATCACACCAAATTTGATGTTTTGGTGTAATTTTGCAAAACCCATCTCCAACCCACTACACTAAATCTTACACCAAATGAGTATTTTAATATTTTCTTTTCATTTTGGAATAGCAAATTTATTTGTTTATGCAATTATTTCTTTTGCTTATATTTTATTATTATTAATGTAACTAAATAAAAACTTATATTTATCTAATATTACATTAATTAATTATATTGCAAAATTAATATTACAACTAATATCACAATAAATAAAAATACTAATTGCACACTAGACAATAAAAAACGACAAACCTAAAACAAATATTTAAAGACAAAAAAAAAGATTAATAAATCGCGTTCATCCTCAATTATTCGGAGTTGGTGCTTCCATGCGGTCTTGGATCGGTGCATCAACATCGCGTTCATCCTCAATTACGATAGTGTTTTTGTATTTTATGATAGACTTTGATGTTTTTTAATTAAATTATAATTTTGTTTGTTAATTATTTTAGTTTATCAAAATTTTAAGTTTAGTTTATAATAATTTATTGGTAAATATTAACTATTGTTCATCCAAAATAATAATTATATACAAAATTTAAATAACTAAAACCATGTTACAAATGAATTATATATCAAATATAGGATACAATAGGAATTAAAAGTTTGAAGTAGAAGAAATTGAAGGGCAAATAAGGAATATTTGTATTACACCAAATTTGGTGTAAAGTAATAGTGTTACACCAAATTTGGTGTAACACTATTCATTACACCAAATTTGGTGTGATGTTTAGAGTTGGGTTGGAGGGTGTTTTTAGATATTTGGTGTTTTGGTGTGGGTTTTAGAGTTGGGTTGGAGATGGTCTAAATCCCCAAAACCAACCCATATCTGCAAACTCATTAGAATATGCAACTATCCGTTAAATTTCCCATAACCATATACATATACACGTTACAAAAAATCACATCTTTTCATGCATAAAAAAACTATCCAAAAACATTTAGTTTTATAATTGTAAATTCAATGTTTTCATATAAACAATTCAACATAACCTTGATTGATGAGATGTAAAGATAATACTGACATAGAAAAAGATGAACTTTTTTTATATAAAATATTATTATGATTTATTTTATAAAATAATTAAAACTAAATATATATTAGAAAATCCCGTCTTTGTATGGGTAAAAAAAACCATCCAGATACATTTTAATTTCACATTTATATAGTCAAACTCTTATGAATTATCCAAACATTTCACTTGTATACAAAAATCTATTAATTTTCTTTCTCAAATATTAAAAGCAACAAAAAGTTGTCTAAAATATAAACAAACGAGCTCTATACTCTCCAATGCAATGGCTTGCATTACAGGTAACATAATCTTCTTTACATTTACTTTTCATAATTTATATGTTGAATATTAATTTCCTGCTCTATATTATAATTTGATTAATTTTTCGGTCATTTCCTTCGCCTTTGGTATAATATTATACTTGTCTTTAATTCTGAGCCATGACTGTTGATAATCACTACAAGAAAAAAGCTAATAGACATCGGTTAAAAACCGATGTCAAATGATGAAAAGTACCGATGTTGAAAGGGTTTCCAACATCGGTTTTTCACCGATGTCAAAATGTGAAACAACATCATTTAAAAAACGATGTTTATTAAGAAATATAAGTGATGTTAAAGCTCCTGTTGTTAAAGTGTCAACTATTTAACAACGTTTTTTAACCGATGTTGTTTCCTGTAACAACATCGTTTGCAACATCGGTTTGTAACCGACGTTGATACCTGCACCAACAACGGCTAATAAGCGTTGTTGTTTTGGTTTAGTTAGTTAGGAAATGACATCGGTTTTAAAAGTCATGTCCAAATTAGCATAACTGATGTCGTTACATTTTAACACATCATTTTATAACCGATGTTATTTGTTTTTTTAACTGATTTCATTTCATTTGTGTTTTTTACCCCTTTAATTAACGACAATAACACCAATATTCACCAATCTAAAACAACAAACAATTAAGTACAAACAAATATAACCTGCATTAAGCCATTCATTGAAAATATGCACAACGAGTATACGTAAAGGCCAAAATGTGGCTATACAAACGAGTACTTAGAAGGCCTTAATGTTGCAACATCCTCATACTTCCCAGTTTGCCAACTTACATTGCAAATCCTTACTAGTAGTGTTTATAAACAAAATCTAATAAGTGCTAGTGAAAATACAACAAACACGTGCTGAAACATCCTTCGACCCCTCGATCTGGTAAAACAACCTGAAAAGATGGGTATAAAATTAATTTTTAAGTCGCAAAGTTTAGAAATATTAACATACGCATCACCCAACACATAATTTCACTAAGATTTTCACTTTAAGAGAAATAATAAAATAAATAAACATGTAGGTGAATAAATTGTTCTTAAAAATTTGATCACAAACAGCATAAGAATTCATTTTAAAGTTGATCACAAACAGTATCTATATATGTTACTCCACCTATCCAACATTCTGTATATATAACTCATATTGAGAGCATCATTTCTATTCCTTCTCAGTAAGCACCAAACATCAATCAGAAAACGGGCTCAAACTTTTTCTTTCTCAATGCATTCTTTCTATTCTTCTATTTCTCTTCATTTCTACAATTTCTACATTAGCAGAAACTAAAGATGACATTCTTTCCATGTCCTCTTCCAGTTTGAAATATCCATAAGCAGAACAACTCATCCATAAACATATTCACAAACAATAAACCAAACAAATTTAACTATTCACAACCAAAATTCTAGTCAAGTCAAGGTAGCTTGAATACTTGTTCTACTCAAACATGTGATCTTGTATGCAATGCGCCCACTCCAAACACACTTCATCAATTTGTGCTGGAGTGTATTGACCTTTTTGAACTATGAACACAAATTATATTAGTAAAATCCAACTACATTAATCTTGCTGAAAAAAACCAACTATTAATCACTTTGCAAAATTATAAATTACACAATTTTAAACTATTTGAAAACTTCAAATATGAAACTGTATATTTTACCATTGATCGCAGTAGAGCTTTGTTAGTGTTGAAGCATTCGTGAATTGTCTCTCTTATGTATCGCTGTACATAGAACCACACTGCTTTTTATCCGGTTGAATAGGAGCCTATATGAGGAGAAAAAAATGTTAGTTACTTATACAAATTACGTTGAGCAACATATGTTAATCACAAGGACATACCGCGATTATATCCCATTAGGGTTGCTTTTTTCTTTCCTTCCCTTGCCAACATTAAATAATTTTAAAGCCCTTCAAACATCATAAGATCGATAAACAAGTGAAGCAATATTTAATTTATCCACTTGCATGTGAAAAAAACTTACAGATTAACATCATCTCTCCAAGTATCATCGCGAATGCGAGGGCCAAGAGGATCCAAAACATATACAATCTCATTGTAAGGGTCGATCACAGTTAAAATCCAATGATAACTAACACAAATAAATGATTAGTACTTGCAATTAGACAAGTTAAGAATATGAAATTGAAAGTTATATTGCAACTCTTACTTACCCTATATTACATGGCGCCAATACTAATTGATTAATTGATGCACTGCCCAACCTATGTGCGCGTCTTCCGGGATGATTTCGGCTAATGACAGGCTGCCACTGGTACCTAGAGTTCTGGACCTAGTAGGAATTGGATATACTGGATGGTTTGTGTACAAAAACTTGGCTTCTAAAACAGACAGGGAAGCACTGATTCAGAAAATCAAAGATGCATACAATGAAATAATTGGAACCAGCTCATGAAACCAAAGGAAAAATATTGTTCTATTTTTTTTCTTGGCATTGTCTAACTAAAGAAAACCAGTTTAATAAGATTTTATGCCTTGTTATATATCTTTTTGTACATTGTAGATCTGAGAGTTCATTTCTGTTTTTTGTTTTAAATATTTCCTCTGTTCAGCAGCTGCTTTTCATTTAATTTGATTCCCAGAAAATGGAGGGTCATGATAAATTTTCTGGGCTTGGCAATAATGGCTAAATATTAGATTGCAGTATGGCCCCTAGCACTTAGCTGTAATCATCTATGCATAAATAAGTGTAACCTAAGCAAGCTCCCTCAGCTTGAGAACTGAGATGAAATCATCACTTAATACAACAAGTAAACGCCACCAACCATACAAAAATCCGTTGCCCAAAATCATACAGTCAAACACTAAAATTCTAATTTTCCAGATGTGACCTTTGATATTCTGTAGTCCTATATTTGTTATAACTTATATCTTGCAGTCCAAACAGAAATTTCTTAAGATTGCAAAATTAGAAAATTTTGAACAGAGCTAAGGTTTGTAATCATTTTTAATATTATTGTTTCATTTTTTGTCATAACAAACACTTTTTCCCCTGAATCTTGACCACCATTGTTTAACACCTTTTGTAGATAAGATAGTTGGAATTTTCAATTCTATGTTTCCAGACGTCACCTTAGAAATTCCGTTGTCAGTAATCTAAGACACAACTAAAGAAAAAAAGAGTATTAATTTTTTTGGGTGTTTTGGAGAATGTTGTTTGGGGACGGAGATATAGAGTAAGAAGACACAACTTGTGACATGTCTGTCCCATAATTCCACAAATTATGCTCTCCCCAGCAAGGACAGAGATAACAGTAACACCCACTACCCTACCCACATGCAAAAACAATATTAAAAATAAAGATTCATAAACGAAATATATCTACTGCTAGAAAAATACATACCGCGAGAGCAATCAAAGCAGTTATAAATCCTGCTTTGGGTGGTGCAGATACAAATTTGGGATCAATGTTCAAATGGTTAACGGAAAGTTCGTTTATTCCTTTCTTTAGATGGCCCACCTGGAATCCATATACAGTTTTAGACATCAGAATAGAACCAATGAGAAGTTGAATTTTTGTGAATAGAAACCTAAACCCAGTTTGTTCACACAAAAGACCAAACAACAATTGGGGCATGACCCCAATTTTTCTTCTCCCCAAAGAACTCGAAAAAAATGGTTTATGGACTCAAATCCAATTCTCAACACCAAACACAAGTCTTTTTTTTTCTCTGACACATTGAACCATCAAACCCAAAAATAAAATAAAAAAATAAAAAACTATAACCCTCAAACTGAAATCAAAATACAATAGTTTAAAAAAATATTAAAACACAATAAAAATGGATAAACACATAAGAAACTATACAAGAAGAAGGGGGAAACTTATTATAATAATCCTTCTGCATTAAATCTCCGCCGCAACGATAATTGTCAAGTGTACGTAGTACAGTTACCTAAGTTACTCAAAATAATTTTGAACCATGTTCTACAATTAAATTTTTTCTTGACTAAATTGTACACATAATTTATTACTACTGTTAAAAAATCAGCATCAAACAAAAGCAGACATGTCCTTATTTGCTATGAAACAGACCTTTCTCAGCCAATCTCAGAAAGAAAAACACATTAATAAGAAAAGACTAACAATGCTAAATCTGGCTGCATTAAAGTCAAGCATGTACCATTCAACATCATTCATCTATCCAATCAAATATTAAGAGTGCTCTAGGAACAAATACAGTTAAGAATATAATTGTCATCAAAGTTCCAATAAAACACCAGTAGCGGTGTTTTTAGCTATTAAAATACCTAACATACAAATAAAGAACCAGACAAGAAAGAAAAAGGCAAAAAGAATAAATTAAAAGGGTGAAAAAAACAATGAGAAACTAAAATGTTATAGCATCATCTTTTTTTAAGGTTCTCTTCAATGGTGCACGCAGATTTGAGGTTTCTCTCTATAAACCCAAACATTGATCAATTTTCTTCTAATCCTTGTTTGGAGGAAAAATTATATGATTCCAGAGATGGGTTCGGAGGAAACAATGATCAGATAATGCTGTGAAAAAACATTGGAATGTAATTATGGCAAGAATGTACAGAGAGCAATCTAGTGCTTATAGGATGAGGAAAATGAGCCAATTTGTTTTCAAGAAAATGGAAGATGATGATTTTTCATTTGTCAATAGAACTTTAGATATAAAAAAGAGCCTAATTTTGGTGGTGGGATTTTCTGTGGCTCAATTGGTTCAGCCAATATGGTCTCAAGCAATGGATTTTGGGCACGAGAAACATCTGTTGGTTTTTTCCCAGGCCCTAGTGCTAGTAAGATGATGAGCATTTTCAACCACAACAAATATTGGGATGAAACCAAATCCTACCCTTATATCACTGCAATCCAACACTCACACTATAATTCCCCTTCAGAATTTACACCATCTTCCCAAGAAATAATCTCAGTCGTTGATCCAACTGCAGAGGAAACAATTGCACCACAATTTATAGACTTTCTTGGAGTTGGCGCCTTATGAAATTATTTGAAGTTTAAAGGGGGCCCATGGAAATTAATAGAAAATTAATATTAGGTCTCAATCTTCGAATCATTAGTGAATCACTCTAAATACACTATGTTTTGTTTTCTTGCTAAGTTGTGGAAAAATGGGCTAGGCATCCTGTTGACGGTCAAATAAAGAACCAAACAGCAACACACAACTTGCATATTAAAGAACTTACTATATGCTCAAATACTGAATGAACACCTCGGCGAAATAAAATACAGATTAGGATTTCTAAGTCAAACTAAAACCTAAAGCTTCTTTAAAAACAGCAGAACCATCTTTCAATCATTAAATATCTATTTCCAAGCTTAATTTAGTAAAACAATCCAAAATTTCAAGCTAAGATGATAAGAATTAAGGGAAAATCAATTACTAGTATTTCCAACAAAAACGAAATTGGAGAGGGGTATCAAGATGCAATTTCTGTTTCAGGACACAGAAAATATCATCATCAGATTTTCATTAAATCACCAACCAATGTTTTCAACAATTTCAACCCATGATATCGAATCACATTCTTAGTGAGCACGAGAAAAATGGGGATTTCTTTTCTTTCTCTTGGTGTGTTGACAGAATAATTTTAAAAAAACAAATAAAAAAAATCAACAGCAATAAATAAAGAAAGAGAAAGGAACTGTATCAACAAACGAATAAATCAAGAAATCAACACATCAAACCATGAAACAGTGGGTTAGGGTTAGGTTTTTTTACCAGCAACGGAAAATGAATCGATCGGTGGTTGGAACAGGAAGAAACTGAGACAAACTCAGGTGCGTGGATGTGTAGGACGAACTCGGGTGGCGTGGAGTATGAACTCGATCGGGCGGGTGACTGGTGAGGAAAAAAGGTTAAGGAAAAAAAAGGTTAAAGAAAGAAGGTTAATTATGTGTTAGATATTAAATATGGTTTTTTTTATATAAATAGGGCAAAAACAACTGATAAACAAAAGTGTACTTTGACTCATATATGCATTGACGTTTTTGGAAAAAAAAGTGTGAAATCGTGTTTAATTTATTTTTAAAAATTAAAAGAATTTTCAAGCGAATCAACATCGGTTAACCAAAACGTTGTCTATTCACAGACGTTAAAACCAACATAGACATCGCCGCCAAAAACCGTCGCCAAAAGCGATGTCTATGTGAAAATACACATCGGTTAAGACATCGGTAGAAAATAACCGATGTCGATTAGCGGCAAAATCCAATCATACACATCGGTGTTCTAGATAACCGATGTTAAAACCTAATAGACAACAGTGTAATCAAGAAAACGATGTCTTTGTGCTGATGTCTATTCGTATTTTTCTTGTAGTGAATGATTAAGTAGGAAAGCATTATTCCTCACTATCTTATCACTAAAAGAATCACTAATATTTTGCATGGATATTGCATTCAAGTACTTGATGAAAATTTTGCATTAATATTTTCTGGAAGAGGGCTTAGGGGTGGCCAATTAAATGGAACCAAAGTCGGGTTCCAAAATCAGAACCGGAATCATAACGGTTCCGAATCGCTGATCGATTAATGGTTAATTTCAAGATCGAACCGTGTAGATCGGTTTCGGTTCTGGTTCCTTGGTCTCAAAAACCATGATCGGTTTCGGTTCTGGTTCCTTGGTCTCAAAAATCATAGAACCGGCAGGTTTAACCGTTGGTTTGAACTATCTGTGGAACCGTAGGTGGAACCAACGGTTTCAAGGTTAAAACTAATGTTTTTTATTTTTATTTGGTAAAAAATATTATAATAAGAAATGTTAAATGTTTATTATGATATTTTATATTTGTAACCACATGAGACACGTTTCAATCAAATATTGTAAGCAAACTACAAAACTCAATGTAATAGTATATATAGACAGTTAATATTATTAACTCAATTCGTTTATTACAGTTTAATATTATTATTAATATTAAGTTTTTTTATATTTTTTTCCTTTTTTTTGATAAACTGATAAACCATTTTTAAAAAATATAAAAAATTATCAAAAGAGAAACAAATGGTTCTGGTTAAAATCGAAAGCGTTGATAAACCGGGTTCCAAATCGGAACCGGAACCGAAACCGCTCGGCTCCGATTTCGAATGAACCAGTGAGACAACGATTCCGATTCCGGTTCCTCCAAAATGAGGAACCGAAATCGGCGGTTTTGGAATCAGAACCGGTGGTTCCGGAACCGTAGCCGCCCCTGAGAGGGCTTGCTTTATTCTTGAGTTTCTCACTATAATTTATGTTTCTCACATTAATTTATTTATTTATTTATTTTGGTGGTTCAAAATAGGAAACTTTGGGTCGGCCTTCTCATCTTCTATGTAAATTTGGAAGCGGTCACAATCTATGTAAAACTGCATTAGACGAGTACAATTGCGCTCGTCATGACCTCTATTTACATCATGCTTCCTTATTATTATTACAAGGAAACTCCATAAAATTGGGAAACTAATGAAGCTCGCACTTATTCATATACAAATTAAGCAAGGTCCAAACTCCAGTGCAAAAGCAATATGGGAAAAATGCATAAATATGTGTCCACCTAAAAATGACATTTTATGTGATCTGTCGAGTAAATCAGTGCACCAGAGTTCCTGTCCAGGTTGGTCAAGTTTGAGTATTTAAATTAAAAGGTTTGTTAGGCTCTCTAGGTGTTCCCCAACCAAGACCCTCCCAAAATTAAGTCACATTTTCAGTCGACATGCTCCAAATAATGTTAGCAAAAATATTACAGAAGAAAATCAGAAATTACAAAATTACAAAAATAAATAAACATATAAAAATATATATTCTTCACTTTGACGTCCTTATAACATATTCATCCCTCGAGGATGTAACCAACAAACGATAGCACAAGGCAAACTTGTGCCTAGACAAAATCACCAATGCAACGGACAATATGGAGATGCATAAGAGTTTGGAGATTGTTAAAATTTTCCGCGTTCCGGACATAAGTCTAGTGGTCCTGACCCCGAATCCGGCTTAAGATTTGCACTCCTACGGGTGCGAGAGCCTTCATACTACACAATCTTATTTATTATAAGGAGTTTGCATATAAACTAGCCAATGTTTTCTTTCTTCTCCCACATGAGACAAGCCAGGCCACTTAATAAAAGATACCCAATTGTTTTTTTGATTTTTTTTTCACTTTGAGCCTTAGTTTCTCATTCATCCAAACATGAATTTGGACAAATGAACATGCGATTTCGATATTCTCACAAAGTAGAACACGATTCCACTTCTATCTTTGCTATTAGACAAACAAAATGCAAACAAAATTATGCACAATTAACTTCATTTATTTCAATTTTTTCCAACATACAATTCATGCCACGTGTCATTATCCTATTGACCCATGGGCAAGAGATCAAGTCCACAAATCTTCCGGTCAAATTGGGGCGACCTAAGTCGGGGCGTAACCCGAATAAAAAGGCTACGTGAGGTTCATTAACGCTAAAGCCTACACGAATAAATATGGGACACTTTTATTTTTTTGTAATAATAAATACTATATACAACATTGTTTGTAGTCTTTGTCGTGCCCACTGGCCATTAATGTCATCCAGTCATCCTGGTCCAAAGACTTCGAAGTAATCTATACGCTTTAATTCTTTTTTTGACTTTGATTGTTCAAGTTTCATTTCATTATGTGAAATAATTATGAATACTTATACGGTTATACCCGGCCCTTCCTAAAATCACACCCAAAGTCAGTATCTGCCATAGAATTCAACTAACGTGTATGAAGGATTATAAAATCCAGTTTAATAAATCAAAAGCTGGTTGAGTTATGTAGTATTCTAGTTAGTTAAATACGAAAAGGAAAAATTCGTGATTTCATAGCTACGTCTACACTATCAGCATTTGTAAAAAGTCAGGGCGAACAAAAAAAAAAACAAAAACAAAAATGCGACATGTTGACGTGCGTTTTGGTCAACAAGAAAAATATGTAAAGTTTATTTAACACGGAAATATAAACGTGCGTAACGTATATTTATTTTTGGCTAATTCTCGCTTTTTTGCATGATCTTGAGCCTAACTATCGGGGTCGGTCTTTTTCTTAATCTTTTTATCTCCTTTTTCTCTCTCTTTTTTCCTTCCTTTAGTTTTCCCTCTATCGTTTTTATACCCCTTCGAGTAAGTGGGTTTACAATAGTCATCTTTTCACTAACTATTCATTAATTAGTAAAATAATTAAAGAAAGACACATGTCCTCTCTAACTCGTGCATGTCGATCAAATCTTGCCACTTGTCGACTTCTCTTATAACTTTCTCGACATGTGGCGGTTTACGATATCAATAAAGTGTTAAGTATGGGCAAGTGATTACTTCTATGAATTTGTCGCGCATGCATTTCCCGCCGAATTTGGGCTCGGGGCTCGGGGCTCGGCGGCGTGTTGCGGTTGGGCTCGTGAATGGGCGAGCCTAGTTCGTGACGTGTTTGTCGCGCACCATTGCCGACGCCACTCGCAGTCGCTTACTCGGATGTGTGTTGGATGATGACTTGGATTAATTTCTTCCACTTTCGGCTCGGGTATCATCAAAGGCCCCCAAGTTTGATTCCGAGAGAAGAATTTCTCAAGTCGGAGTTAAACTTTAATGCTAATGATGAACATTTAATGGGAAACGGATTTCTCAAAGGTTTTGTTCTTTCCTGGCATCCGTCCGTAGTGATTAATGTTTGAAACGGCGCATTAATCAAGGTTGCCATAATGACGGACACGTGGCATCTTGTGGTTGGACCAATCTTGCGCAGAACCGAAAAGGTCGCCGCCGGCGTGTGGGACGCGACGTTTTCGACATGTTTGACGGCTTTTGAGTTTTTAAAAGGCGTGTCTTTTCGAATAAACGCCTCGCTTATCGAGGAACCCCACCTATAAATACCTTTGTTTCCCCATTATTCACTTTCGCAACCATTAACCTTTGAGCTAAAGTAACTAAAATCGAAAGCGAGAAATTTGGTCGGCTTCCCAAGTTCGTAGACTTGAACTTAGGTATTTTTTCAAATACTCTCCTTTTACCTATAAATGTCTTCTTTTGAGGATAGTAGAGTCGTAGTTATAGTGTAGAGGTTGAAATTGAAGATCCTCCATCCAACCTTCTTTTTATTTCTCACCCGACGGCGATCTCCGTCTCATAGCCCGAGCATTATTCGATATCTTCTCCTGGATTCTCCACGGCGGGAACGCCTTTGGGGCGGACTCATACTATCTTTAATCCGACGCTGACCGTCTTTAGAGAGGAACGTGTATCACCCAGGATCGCACAAGCAAGTTCCGACGAAGAATCCTCGAGTGTTGATTTTAGACAAGATCAACAAGAAGAAGAAAATATGGACCCATCGGAGCCGGAGCGTGATAACGTGGAGCGGGTAAACGAACCCTCCTGATTCGAGGCGGAGAGGCCACAAGGGCCTATGGGTCATCGTAATGGCGACGGCCGGCAAAGAGGAGGCCCTCGCTTTCGTGTTGAGTCTCGGTGGACGCCGAGCGATATAAACGATATTCCAAGCATGCTTGATGATCCGGAGATGGGAGAGCTCCAAAGAAAGGTATCGTATTCCAAGTGGTATCCATTTAAGGTACCGGATGGCACCGAGGTCCCCAAAGACCCGTCCGGGGTTGCGTGGGTATACATACCGCCAGACTTTCTATTCGATGCGGTTCCCGCCGGTTTTTCTCACGCGGTGGCTTTGCAAGTGGGGTATGCATCCAACCCAAGTGCATCCCATTACGTGGGGTAGGATTATTGGCCTCTTGGTGATGTTCCACCTAGAGAAGTACCCTCGCCCTAAGTTCAAAGAGATGAATGAACTTTTCGTGCTGGCGAGCAACTCCTTCATCAAAAGGTCGATCGTCCGATGGTATTACGTATAAACCCGATTGGGGTATCCGGATAGTTTAGTAGAAGGTCTTCCTTCATCGTTGAAGGATCGAAAGAAAAATGGCTCGGGTGAGCGGCGAGTGGCAAGCTCGCGTGGAGAACGGGAAGGGAGGTCCGTCCTTTATCCTCCTTCGATTTTGTTTTTGGTTATAGTAAGTCTATATCCTTTCTCCCTTCTCTGCTTTTGCTATTTATCGTTTCTTTTTGTGATTGACTTTTGTCTTTTTACCTTTGTAGAGAACCGCGCATCAAAAGGGCCTTTGTCGGCCACCTTCATCCGTGTGAAAATATCCAGCCGAGGTGCCGAGATAAGCGACTGAGAGATCGCCACCGAGGCCAATTTGGCCGCGGCCGGCTTGAGGCTCGCTCTCGCACGCCGACCCCGAGACCAAGGGGCGGCTCGGGATGAGGCGGCCGAGCAGAGGTGGAGGTTGAGAGAGAGCCTCACCGATCCTCCTAGTAATGAACAGTGCGGACCCATTCTCCGGGAGCAGCCAAGAGAACAGAGCGAGCTACGCCGTCCCCTCGACGACGGCTAGCCCTGTGGGCGATCATCTGCGCCCGTAGGGCAAACGCAGACTCCGAGCCGCCAGTGCGGCCGCCGCTCGAGGTAAACATTATCTTTTTCACGCTTCCTTTTGGAATGTCATTTTGTTTTCTCTTAATCTTCTAACTCGTGGTTGCTTTGTGTAGGGCGCGACTTGGATTTGTGTGCACGTCTTCGCGAGAATCGCAGCGTTAGGAACACGGCCGCGCGACAAACTCGGGCGGCTCGGAGAGAAGATATCCGGGCCGGTAAATGTCCTGGCGATGGAGTGCCGAGGCGGTGCAGCCTCCTCTTCAAAGGAAAAGAGGAGGAACTGTGATAGAGGAGCCCGATCGATCAAGGGGTTGGTCGAATCGGTGCACGAACATCCCGAATGCCCCGTGAAGAGGGAGGTCCACGAACTTTCTGGATGACCTCGGCAGGAAGGTCATTTCATCCCTCCAAGTCAAGTGAGGGATGAATATTGCGAGGAATGATTGGACTACGCCCGATGGTTTGTGGAATTCGCTCGATGTGCCACGCCAACAGAGAGAGCAAACGAGAGTCTTACCGGAGGCGGGTCGGGCCGCGATGAGTGTCCCGGCTCGTGCCTGGACAAAAGGCATCGAGCACTGCCCGCTCGGAGACCGACTTGAAGAACAAATTCAAGTATGCCATGGCAATGTCCGGGCGGATGATTGGGCTCTTATGGCATGCGGTTGGGGAACTCGCGAGCTAGAGAAAAAATATGCCGACCGGAAAGGCGGCACGGGGATCTGAGAGGCCTATGCTACCCTCAAGGGGTACAAGAATCGCTCAAGACTCAAGCGGATGAGGCTACGGCTCGGGCCAACTCGAGAGAAAACTGTTGCGAGGGCCGAGCGGAGCGAGATCGGGCCCGCAAGGTGAAGAGCTTAGGGCTAAGGTCGCCGAGCCGAACGTCTTTGCCACGCCTTGGCTCGAGGAAATGGAGAGGCGTCTAGCCGATGTGCGCAGGAGGTCAAGAAACCGCCCATCGGCAACCGAGGAAGTTCGTAGAGAGGCCATTGAAGCTTACAAAGACTCCGAGGAGTATGCATTCATGTTAACCTGCGCCACGCGACCACTCAGAGAATTCTTGATTTAGTTAAGGGCGGGCGTCTTTGCTCGGCCTGAGGCGAGATCCGCCCTCCCGGAGGCCGATCTCGATACCCTTCGGCCGAACTTCGCGAGGCTCCTAATGCGCAGGCTCTCCTCCTCCGCACGTGGAAGAAGTCGCCTCTAGTGGTGCCGTCGAAATTCCGCCCCCACTTTCGCCTTGATGCTTTCATATGTACCCATAGGTAGGTAATTTGGCTTCGTGCCTCAAGATGTAATGGGCTCCGGCCTCCCTTATGTAAATACTTTTGAAGTAGAAATGAATTGTTATTTTCCTCACTGTGTATGTGTTTCAAGCTTTTGTAGATGCTCGGCTCTTTTCCTTTTTGTAAGATAGTTGCCTGTTTTCTTTTTCCTTTTATATTCCCAAGTACGGGGCTCGGTTCCCGTCTTCTCAATAAGGGACTTTACTTGCTTTGGTTGGTTCTCGTACTAGGTATATAAACCCGACCTTTATTTTGTATTTGAAATTTGGTGTATAAACCAAGTCTTTGTCGTGTGCTCGGTATGTACATTGAGTCTTTATTTTGTGCTTGGTGCGTGGCCAAGTCTTTATTTTATGCTCGGTGCGTAACCAAGTCTTGATTTTGTGCTCCTGGTACATGGCCAAGTCTTTATTTTGTGCTCGGTGCGTAACCAAGTCTTGATTTTGTGCTCGGTGACGTGGTCAAGTCTTGATTTTGTGCTCGTGACGTGGCCAAGTCTTTATTTTGTGCTCGGTGCGTAACCAAGTCTTGATTTTGTGCTCGACGCGTGGCCAAGTCTTTATTTTGTGCTCGGTGCGTAATCGAGTCTTTATTTTGTGCTTGTGCGTGGCCAAGTCTTTATTTTGTGCTCGGTGCGTAACCAAGTCTTGATTTTGTGCTCGGTGTGTAACCGAGTCTTGGTATTATGCTCGGTGCGTAACCAAGTCTTGGTATTGTGCTCGGTGCGTAAATCGAGTCTTTAGCCGTGTGAGTAAAAACTTCGTTTCCCTTTAGAGAGCTCACGAAATATCGGATGAAAGGATAATTCCAAGGAATCTATCCGGATCTCATACCGAAATCTTTATTGATAATACTGCTTTCGTATGCTACATTCCATGTATGCATAAATTTTTGTCCACTCAAATATTCTAGCCGGGTACGCCCACCGTATAAGACGTGGCTGACCCGAAATGGGCCCTCCCTGGTTGGTTTCAATGGGTGGGTTGAATGCCCGTTATCTTTTTCAATACAAGATCACCGACCAAATCTTCTTTCCTTTACTTTCGAATTGTAGTACCTTTCACTCCTTTGTTTATACACTCGCATTTTTCATCTCAAAGATCGCATCTTTTCCTTCGAAAGCAGTCTAGCTCGGCTCGAGTGCGGCCTCATTACGATCTTCTTCAAAATTTGCAATTCGATGGTAGGGCTCCTATCTCAACAGAATCACCGCCTCGGCTCCATAAGCTAAAGAAAAAGGTGTTTCTCCAAAGTGGCCGCTCGATGTGTCGTTGCAGATGACCATAGTACACCGGGTAGTTCCTCCGCCAATTACCTTTAGACTCCTCCAATCTCGCCTTCAAGGTATACTTGAGTATTTTATTAACGGCCTCAACTTGTCCGTTCGACTTGGGGTGGTATGGAGTTGAGAAATAGTTTTTATGCGGAAACCTTCACAAAAATTTGAAACCTTCGGGTATCGAATCGTTTTCCATTGTCTGTAACAATCGAATGTGGTATCCCGAATCTACAGATAATGGATTTCCATACAAAGCTTACAATCTTTTCTTCATCTATTTTTGCCGAGGTTCCGCCGGCCCATTTTGTGAAATAATCCACCGCCACAATGGCATACTTGACGCCCCTTTTGCCAGGTGGGGAGTGGTCCGATGAGGTCCATTCCCATTTGGCAAATGGCCATGGGCTAAATACGGAAGTAAGTTGTTCGGATGATATCGACTGTGGTGTAAATCTTTTGCACCTCTCGCATCTTTTGACGAGTCGGTTGCGTCATTTCTTAGGGATGGCCAGTAGTATCCTTGCCGTATTAATTTATAGGCCAACGTTTGGCCCCCAGCGTGGTTGCCGCATATTCCCTCATGAACCTCTCAAGTGCATAATCAGATCCTCTCGGAAAGGCAACGTAGGAGTGGGACGGAGTATCCTCGCTTGTATAGGATGCCATCTATTAGTGTAAACCGAGCCGCTTGAGTTCGTAGTGTTACGGCCTCGCCTTTGTTTTCGGGTTGAACTCCTTTCTCTAAATACTCGAACGATTGGGGTCATCCAAGTCCTTCGGCGGTTTCAGCTTGTATATATTTTCTTTGCACCAAGTGACGGGGGCGAGATAGTTGTGTGACAAGACATCCGTGATGGCATCCGCCCTGGGCTCGATCCGAGCCGAGCTAAGGCATCCGCTTGCATGTTCTCGGCTCGGGGCACATGTAAGACTTTTGTCTTAAAGTGTGATAATCTCTTCTTGACCAAATCCAAATATTGTGCAAATTTTTGCTCTTTCGCTCAGATTCGCCGTTGATTTGATGAACGACCAACGAGAATCGTTGTGCACCAATAGTTGTTTTAGGCCCATAGAGGCCGCCATATCTAAGCCGCCAGAGCGCCTCATATTCGGCCGTTGTTCGTTGCGGGAACTCAAATCGTGCGGCCAAGCAAAGAGTAGCATTTTTCATTTGGATCGATTATCACGATTCCGCCCCCTGCTCGGCTGCGGTGGAAGAGCCGTCAACGAATAATTTCCATTCTTGGTCTTCCATAACTTCCAATCGTATAGAAGGTGTGAATTCGCAACAAAATTGGCTAAAGTCCTGTCCTTTTATTGCGGTGCGTGGTTCGTATATAATGTCAAATTGATCGAATTCGACGGCCCACTTAATCATCCGACCGTAAGTATCGTCGGTGTAATACTTGCTTCATGGGTAGTTCGTCAATACTATAATCTTGTGTTCTAGGAAGTATGGATGAGTTTCGCGCGCGCGATTAATGAAGTAAGCCAACTTTTCCATTGGTGGGTACGGAGCTCGGCGTCATGTAACGCTGACTGGTGTAATAAATCGATGTTGAATAGAGCCATCCAGCCTGATTAACACCGAAACGATGGCGTATTCGGATACCGCCAAGTACAAATACAAGTCCTCCCCGGGTCGGTTTTTTTGCAATATAGGGATTAAAGAGAGGTCTTTGTTTGAGGGATTCAAAGGCAATCTGTGCTCGCTCGGTCCACTTGAAATTTTTGCTTTTCTTTATAATTTCAAAGAAAGGTTTGCACTTGTCGGTGGATCGTGAAACAAATCGGTTAAGGGCGGCCAATCGGCTGTTAGGCTTTGTACCTTTTTACGAGTTCGGGGTTCTAGATCAATGATGGCTTTTATTTTATCCGGGTTGGCTTCTATTCCCCTTTGGTGACCATATACCCCAAAAATTTACCCGAACCGACCCCAAACGTACACTTTCTCGGGTTTAACATCATCTTGTACTCTCTCAAAACAAAGAAACATTTTATTAAGATCGTTTAGATGATCGGACATGTACAATGATTTTACCAACATGTCATCTACATAGACTTCCATAGTGTGACCTATCATTTTCTCAAACATCTTATTTACTAACCTTTGATAGGTCGCACCAAAGATTCTTCAATCCAAAGGGCATCATCTTGTATAAAATGAATTCCTCGGCGAGAAGAATGATGTATTTTCTTCATCTTCCGGGTGCATCCGTATTTGGTTGTAACCCGAGTATGCATCCATGAAGCTCATCGGCTCGTGTCTCCGCCGTGGCATCCACCATGTAATCAATATTTGCCAATGGATAACCGTCCTTAGGGCGTGCTTTGTTGAGGTCGGTAAAATCCACGCATAGCGCCACTCGCCATTGCTTTTCTTTACCAAAACAGATTGGCGACCCATCGGGGATAGAGGGCTTCCGGATGAATTGATTGTCTAGTAGCTTGTTAACCTCGGTCTCGAGTCTTTGCCTGTCTGTCGGGGCCGAGTTTGCGCCTTTTCTGGATAATCTGGGCGGAACGTTAGATCAATATTGAGGCGGTGGCACGCATACTTAGGTCAATTCCGGGCATATCGGCATGAGTCCATGCGAAGACATCAAGATTATTTCCCAAAACTCGATCAACTCGCTTCGATATGGTTCGGGAGATCATGACCAATACGTAGTTGGCGCTCCTCGCTTGGCCTTCCGACATTGATTGTATCAACTTGTTCTACGGTTCTCCCATTTTCTTTTCTTGCTTTGCCCCTCCTTGATCTGCGGGGGCAAGTCGCCTTCAGCCCGGCTCGTTCTCAATCGGCCGCTTTTTTCCATCATTGGCTCCTTCCCGGGCGACGACCTGGATTATCCTCCGAACGATCACCACTTTTCGCTCGGACTCCTCCTTGGGCACGGGGATCGTCTGTGTGGTTCCACTAGTTTGTCCTTGTTCCACCACGTTAATCTCTACCGGTCGGAGTTTAAGAGAGCATTCTCGTGACTCCTTTGATTCCCTTTATGTATAGCTTCGCCATCGGATGTTGGGAATTTTATACAAAAGTGATATATTGAAACGGCTGCCTTTATATGATAAAGCAATGGCCTCCCAATGATAGCATTGTACTCCGAATCGGCATTGATTATTTTGAATGTTGTCATGACGGTCCGTTTATGCAAACCTTGTCCCATTTGGATGGGCAAATCAACTTCTCCGAGCGGGACTATCCTTCCTCCTCCAAACCCGAGAATACTATCGTTGCATGGATGGATATAACTATCGTCCCACGTTCAATCTTCAAATGCTCGGACATAAATGATCGACGAATAGCTTCCGGTGTCGATCAAAATTCTCGTGAACCGGAATACCCAAAATCGGTGCGAAGAATGACCGAGGGGTCGAATGAGGATGGACCACCTGGTCGGCATCCGCATCCGAGAACACAAAGTGGCCATGGGTTGGCCTTTCCTTGATTTCCGCCACCCGAACTTGTCTTTCGGCATTGGTTGCCTGTCTAACATCGGCCTTTCTTTTCCCGTTGGAGCTTATCCTCTCTTGTGTTAGTATTGATTCGACCGACACTCGACATCATGAGATCTCCCTCCTGGTTTTCAGGGGGGTGGCGGCAGAGAGCCGGATTGATTATGCACTCGGATTGACACTTGAGCCAAATCTTGGAGGTGGGGGCGGTAGCTCATGAACGTACCTTTTGAGACGCCTGCCGAACAACACGCATAATTTCCCTAATTAGATCTCGGCACTCATCAAGATTATCATGACCTATCGATTTATGATAGGCACAGAATCGACGCGAATCTAATTTTTGCCTCAATTTTCAAAGGCCGAGTCGGAGGCAACAAATTCGGACCACCGCACTTCATTCCATATGGCCGATGGAGTGTGGGTCAAAGAAAGTCTCCTCGGCTGCGACTTGGCTCTCGCCTCCCGGGCGAGCCCTAAATCCGATGGTCGGGTTTTCCGAGAACAACCGAATCCCGACCCGCCAACTCACGTTCTTTCCTTCCGTCTTTTCTTACGCCCCTTGCCGGTGCTCGGGCGGTTACTTTGCCATGGCTTCTTCCGCACAAATATGGCGTTCCGCGCGGACCGAAATTCTTGATGCAGGTCGCCCCGATTCGTGGATGGAGTAATTAAACCAAGTCTCGGGGCTAGTCCAATGGTCGCGATCAAAATGGCGTCATCCGACACCGGTTCCATCTCTCTAACTTGTTTATTGAACCGAGAAATATAACTTTTCGTGGGGCTCGTCCTTCCCTTGTTTGATGTTTACGAGGAGTCCTTAGGTGCGGCTCGGACTTTGGACGTTAAGAAATGCGTCGTAAAGGCGGAGGCCGATCCCCCATGCCTCGAATGGATCCCGTGGTAGGGTCCTAAACCAACGGTGGCTCGGTCGCCCAAAGTCGAGGTAAGGCCCTGCAGAGGATGGCATCACTTGGGTACCTGCATTCCCATCCATGCTAAGTACTTGTGAACGTGAGTGGTCGGGTCGGTTTCCCCATTGTAGAGACCGACCTGGGGGATTTTCAACTTTGGCGGTAATGGGGTCGCTAGAATTCCAGGGGAAAATGGCGACGGAACAGCTGGCTGGTTCATTACTTGGGGGCGGTCTTCGAGACGTTCGCCATCCGGACCGCCTTCCAATTCGTTTAGACGACGACGCAGGCGGTGTATTTCTACATCCCGTTCCTGCCATAAGCTAGGGCCTTGGACCTGATTGACCCTGAGCTGCTCCCGCTCATCCGGAAACTCGAGCCGAACTTATCAATCGAGTGGGCGAAAAGGATCAACTCGGTCGTCCGGCGAACACGGAGTGGGCATGACGATGTCGCGTTGCTCCGATAATGAATCGCTATACGACTTCGCTCCTCCTCATTTTCCCGCGCGCCTTCTCTCGTCACGACGGACATGTTGTTCATTACCTCGAATCGCTTCTTGGCTTCGTGATGAGGAAACCCGAATTTGAGGATTAATGTTAACATTTAGTTGTGGGTTGAGTGGGTTAGTATTTGCAAGGAGTGGAGGAGGTGCTTGAGAGTTTGTGGTAGCGAGAGTTTGTGATATAAGTTGGTTTATTTGCTTTGTACAAAAGTTGGGTTGGCAATTAGGTGAGCAAAAGGAAATAAAGTAGTGCTCCCCGCTTTTGGAGCATATTTTGCCATTCGTAGTCCGCCAGGTTGGTTGTTCAAATGTTGCTCTTGATCAAACGAGCATTTCATTGTTGACTCATTTGGTCTATTATGAAAAGGATAAACGTTAAACTCTACCTGGTTTTCACTTAACTTGCTTTTGCTTGGAACTTTGATCGACCAACCAATCACGGGCCCCTTCTAGCGCCAATTTGTTGGCGTGCGTTTTGGTCAACAAGCAAAAATATGTAAAAGATTTAACACGTGGAATCGACCAATACGGGCCCTCCTTCTAGCGCCAATTTGTTGGCGTGCGTTTTGGTCAACAAGCAAAAATATGTAAAAGATTTAACACGTGGAAATATAAGCGTGCGTAACGTGTGTTTATTTATGGCTAATTCTCGCTTTTTTGCCTAATGGCGAGCCAAATTATTGGGGTCGGTCTTTCTTACAATCTTTTTTATCTCCTTTTTTCTCTCTCTTTTTTCCTTCCTTTAGTTTTCCCTCTATCGCCTTTTTATACCCCTTCGAGTAAGTGGGTTTTACAATAGTCATCTTTTCACTAACTATTCATTAATTAGTAAAATAATTAAAGAAAGACACATGTCCTCTCTAACTGTGCATGTCACCAAATCTTGCCACTTGTCGACTTTTCTTTATAACTTTCGACATGTGGCGCTTTAAATATCAATAAAGTGTTAAGTATGGGCAAGTGATTACTTCTATGAATTTGTCGCGCATGCGTTTCCATGAAATTTGGGCTCGGGGCTCGGGGCTCGGCGATCGTGTTGCGGTTGGGCTCGGTAATGAATGGGCGAGCCTAGTTCGTGATGTGTTTGTCGCGCACCATTCCGACGTCACTCGCAGTCGCTTACTCGGATGTGTGTTGGACTGATGACTTGGATTAATTTCTTCCACTTTCGCTCGGGTATCATCACGACATAGATAATTTATAAATTTGTAGATGTATGGATAAAATACGAATGAAAATAATGTTTGTACTTATTTAGAAATTATGTAAGAATTATTGTTTTTATGTGTTTTCAGATTAGTTAACTTATAATTATGACATAACTAAAACATTACTATTTGATAGTAATTAGTATTGATGGGGGAGAGATACATCCCACGCCAAATAAACATGCGAGTGAACTGTGATTTATAAACAAGAGTCACCTTCTCACCAAGAATACTTCTTGGGCAAACGCATGCCACCCAGTGCCACATCAAGTATATTCACAAATGATTAAGATTCTTATTTTTGATATAATATTCAATAAATGTTTATAAATACGTTTTTGATCATATTAAAATATTAATTTTTATTAAGATATAGCATTATGTGTTCAAGTATTATAAGAAGTAAATATAATGCTGTGTATACTAAACTTTTCACCTCAAAAGTACGAATTATTATCCAACAATTAAGATGGTGTAATGAAAATGTTTTAATTATTGACGTTGGATAAACCATCGGGCTTGAGGCAATAGCCTGCAAACCACAACAGCCAGGTAAACCATATTGGACACGCCTTGTGCGACAGACTCAATTAAGTGATGCAAATGTGATGATTTGAACTTAAGACCCCTAACCTCAAGAAATCACCACAGGTCAAACCCCTGAGAGCTAATTTTGTTTTTTTGTTCTTTAATAAAGTAGAATGTAACTTCAGTTTACATAGGACACGTACATCTCTTTTTTCTCAAATAATAATTTCTAGTGTTTTTGTATTTTTTTTTTGTGAATCCTAAAACATATAATAAAAGTGCAAACTTTATTTGTGAATTATAAAAATCTTCTACAATAAAATAAAATAGTTCTTAAAATTGGGAATCAGATATTGGTTCAGTGGTTAAGACTAAAAAAATTATTCTTAAAATTCTACCAAAAAAAAAAAGGACATTATGATTTTCATTTGCAGTCGGATTTCGTAATAAATACATTAATTAATAATAAATAAAAAGAAAATACCATCAAATCCATGCAACCACCCACCCAAATTGAAGTTACTTTTTTCCTAGTTTTTCTTAGGGATTCGGATATCATTTTATTTCCCTGTTACCTAGACTCCTAGAGTAGCTAGATGGAAAAGTAAAATTAATTCTTGTTCGCATATAGGCTTCTTGGCACGAAATGAGCCACTTCAATTCAAAAAAAGAGGGGACCAAAGAGAGCTTCCTTGATCTTCTAATATGGGTCTTTAGTCTAACATGATTTTAGGTTTACACTTTATTCAATCAATTCAGTCTAGATTCTTAAATAAGTGCTAAGAGGGCGTACGACCCATGCAACGGCGGATCCTGGATTTTTGAAATAGGGGTACGATAAATTTAAAAAAAATTGCATATAAATATTATTTAATATTTAAAGTCATAGAACAAAACGCTGTTTAAAATTTTGTAAAAGTTGACTATATAACCGTACATGAAAAATCAAAACACAATTTTGGTTACAATTTGACTTTTGCTATGGTTTATTTATTCAAGTTGTTAAGTAAATTTTTTAATTTTTGAAATTTTATTCTGGAGATTTGTATTGTTTTATTTGAATTTTCTAATTCTTTTTGTAAAAATAGGGGTACGAATTTATTTATTTATTTCTACTAAAAAATATTGTTGAATTTTTTAAGTTTGGGGTACAACTGTACCCCCAAGCTTGAATGTACATCTGCCACCGGGTCTATGTATTTCCTATAAGTGGCATTAGGGCAACTCCAATGGCAAGGTTTTTAGAGGGGTTTTTCGTGAAAAATCGTGTCAACCAAAAACCTCACCATTGTGAGAGATGATTTGAGGTTTGTAGGGAAAACACGGTTTGTAGTTATGAACCGGTTCATGGAGAAGAAAATGGGGTAAAAAAGTGTTGGTGTAGGGTCCATGTGTAAAGAAAGAGATTGAAATTAATATTTGTTTATTTTTTAATTATTTTGTAAATTGGATAGTGAGACCATTAAAAATTGTAAATAGGTTTAACCATTGTGGGAAAATGTTTGTAAAATGGTGGGATTTTTGCTTTTGATGTGGCAGGTGACATGACACACAGAAAACTATGGAAAAACCTTTGAGGGGTTTTTCCACTGGAGATGCCCTTAGTTTCCTTTTCGTTGAGTTCACACTTCACAAGTCTCTCTTTATTTTATTTTATTTTTATTTTATTTTTGTGATGGGGCAGTATCACTATCTGTCCGCAATAGGGGAGTCAAAGTGTTGGCAGGGGATCGAACTCGTAAACTAGCCCTACGCTCATCTACTCCACCGACTCAGCGCCCCGTGAGACTACTATTTTCATTTTGAAAAACCAGAAGGTGGATGCGGAGAATCATTCGCCAGCAAAGCATTATAATAGATCTTACTTCAAAATAAAATAGAAAAAATGTTAAAAAAAATATTAGTAAGTGCGAGTATAAACACTATAAAAAGAAGGATTTGGATTGTGTATCAAATTCCCTTCCATTGTGATGAATTGGATAAATAAAAGATTCGAAAATTATAAGTGATTCAACTATAATAAAATATTCTAATTAGTTTTCTAGAACTTTAATACTTTCCATCGCATTTGAACTCAACCAATTTCAAATCTGACCATATGTGTTATATATAAGTATTTATCGATCTACAATGTTGAAGTGAATAATCAAGTAATTAAAGCTTGTCACATTTTCTGCGTAAATACACTGTAATAATTTTGAATGGACTTTCGGTGTGTGTCACAATGGACAAAACCAAATAGATGTTTGCTACCATGTTTGAATTTTGCGACAAGACATTGCACTTTAGATCAGTATACGAAAATTGATGTTATCTTTTGACATTTTGAATAGGATTGATCTTACACTGTTACACACTATAAACTCAATTCTTTCTATTCAAATCAACTAAGGACAAACTATAGTCGGGTAGCTCAATTTAATTGATTTTTCCTGCCCATTTTCGTTATTAGGGAAAACAAAATAAATTTGTGACACTCTAGATAAGATTTGTTATTTTAGTTCATTCGAAACTCTACAAGGACCAGTCATCCGCCCGCCAGATTCCGTTATAAGAATTTACACGTCGAAACCATAAATATTGAATCAGTAATCCACAATCTCACTGAGTAACCGACATGTGGTTTCCGATGGATCTTAGTTTTCATTTCTTTTTTCTCTTTTGATATTTTTGCATATAATTCTTATTTTTGCGCTATAGCTGTTCCACTTTGTGAGCACCCCTTTTTATTTTTTATATTTATATATTGTTGGATCTATTTAAAAAAAAAGTAGGCCGGTTTTGTTTTAGTTCCAACATATTCAACACTATTAAATAATTAGGTATAAAAATTGATGCTATTTTGGAAAGGATTACTATCTTTACAAATTCATGGAAAAGAATACCAACATTATATCCTGTGCTATATAGTAATTTGATGAAAACTATTATTTTAAATTTGAATGCAATAAATTTTAAAAATATTAATGTTAAGTGTTAATTAATTGACCAGTTGAAAACTTATTAGAAAATATATGTAAATTATTAATATTATTAAAATGGGATCAACTTTATGCTCCCGTGGTAGAAACTTGTGTTGTCAAAGCGATTGACCCGATTTTGATCCCATACGAGTGTGTGTGTCTTACCCCTACTATCCACAAGTGTTAAAAAATATAATATTAAAATATAGCAAATATAACAAACTCTATACATGATAAATTGGAAACAAGAAGTGTTTGAGATAAATTTGCTAAGACCCTGAGCCTTGTTTGTTTATGTTTCCAATGGCCTCTTTCCGGTTTCAACTATACATAAAAGTGGAATCATGTTTGTTCATAAAATTTCCAATGGAAATCATTATTTTCATTTTCTATTTTTCACATAAAACAACATCTCAAACCATAATTTCTATTCTCAAACCTATACACTACCATACATCACTCATCATTACTTATCAATCACTATTTTCATATTTTAACTCAATTATATATGTGGGACCCACCATTATCAACTTTATCTACTTAAAATATTACTATTTTTAAATTATAACTATCTAATGGGACCCACCAACTATAATCTTACAAATATAATATTATATATTTAAATTAAAATATTAAAGTGGACCCCACCATTACCAACTTTTCAATTATTATATACATAAAATAATATTTCAAAACAACTCAAACCAAACACAATCTCATTTCCAACCCTACATAAAACACATTTCAATTCATTCTTCCAAACACAATCCCAATTTCCACACGAAAACCAATAAATTCTCAAAATTCTATTTCCAACTCCAAAAACTGAAATGGACCATGGAAACATAAACAAACAGCCCTAAATTCATCACAACAAATTTTTTAATGATCCGAGATTAAATGCCTCCCCTAAAACCGTCGGGTGCTTTTATTTCATCATTCCCTTCAATTTTGTTTCCTTTTATATTTCACGATTCCTTTCATTTTGTTTTATTTTATTTCGTGATTCCATCTTGATGACACCCGAGCCGAGCCGGAAGAAATTAATCCACGTCATCATCCAAAGACACGTCGAAGTAGGGGACCTACGGTGACGCGTCGATATGATCTTGTGGCGACACGTCCGCGAATTAGGCTCGCCGCATTCACATCGAGCCCAACCGCAACATGGTTGTCGAGCCCCGAGCCCAAATTTCGGCGGAAAACGCATGCGCGATGACTCATAAAAATAATCATTTGCCCATGCTTAACGCTTTATTGGTATCGAAACGCCACATGTCGAAAAGTTATAAAAATAAGTCGACAAGTGGCAAGATTTGATCGACATGCACGATTAGAGAGGACATGTGTCTTTCTTTAATTATTTTACTAATTAATGACTAGTTAGTGCAAAGATGACTATTGTAAATCCACCGATTCAAGGGGTATAAAAAGTCCGATAGAGAGAGGAAGAAAGGGGACCGAAAAAAGAAAGAGAGGACAAAAAAGAAAGCAAGATTGTAAGAAAGACCGACCCCATAATTTGGCTCGGCATTAGGCAAAAAGCGAAATTAGCCATAAATAAACACACGTTACGCACGCTTATATTTCCACGTGTTAAATCTTTTACATATTTTTGCTTGTTGACCAAAACGCACGTCAACAAATTGGCGCTAGAAGGAGGGCCCGTATTGGTCCAATCAAAGTTCCAAGCAAAAGCAAGTTAAGTGAAAACCAGGTAGAGTTTAACGTTTATCCTTTTCATAATAGACCAAATGAGTCAACAATGAGAAATGCTCGTTTGATCAAGAGCAACATTTGAACAACCAAACCCACTGACTACTAATGGCCAAAATATGCTCCGGACGATGAAGCGGGGAGCACTACTTTATTTCCTTTCGCTCGCCTAATTGCCAACCCAACTTTTGTACAAATGAACCAACTTATACCACAAACTCTCGCTACCACAAACTCTCAAGCACCTCATCCACTCCTTGCAAATACTAACCCACTCAACCCACAACTAAATGTTAATATTAATTCTCAACTCCCGGCCTCTTCACAATGAAGCCCGAAGCGATTCGAGTAATGAACAAATAGCGTCGCCGTAATAAAGCGCGGCGAGAAAGATGAGAAAGCAAAGTCGTGTAAGCGGAATCATTCTTCGAGCCAACACGACATCGCCGTACCCACTCGATGTTCGCCGGACGACTAGAATTGATCCTTTACGCCCGCCCGATCAATAAGTTCCCGACTCCGGTTTTCGGATAAGCGAGAACCGCTTAGGGTCAACCAGACGCAAGGCCCTAATCTGCGGCAGAAAGGGATATAGAGATTCAACGCCTTCGCGTCGTTTGAATGAATTAGAAGGTGGTACGGAAGGCGAACCGTATCGAGACCACCCCAAGCGACGAACCAACCAACCTGCTTTGTTATGTCGCCATTTTCCCCGTATCCTGGCGACTCCGCTACCACCGGTTGAAAATTCCCCAAGTCGGTCTACACAATGGGGAAACCGACCCAACCACTCACGTCCATAAGTACAGCATGGATGGAACTCATGACACGATCTAGTGATGCCATCCTCTGCGGGCCTTCCCATTGATAGAGCCCACCGTTGGTTTAGGACCCTACCACGGGGGGTCCATTCGGACATGGAAGGATTTGGCCTCCGCCTTTACAACGCATTTCTTAACGTCCAAAGTCCGAGCCGCACTCTAAAGATTCCTTGTGAACATCAAACAAGGGAAAGACGAGTCCCTCGAAAAGCTATATCTCTCGATTCAATAAGCAAGTTCGAGAGATGGAACCTGTCGGATGATGCCATTCTAATTGCACCATGGCTGGCCTTGCCCCGAAACTTGGTTTAACTACTCTATCCATGAATCGGGAGCGACTTCGTACCAAGAATTTCTCGATCCGCGCGAACGTCATATTTGCGTAGAGGAAGCCATGGCGCGAGTCGCCCAGTACCGACCGACCCGGGGCGTGAGAAAGGACGGAAGGAAGGAATCGATGGTTGGGCCGGCCGGGATTTAGACCATTCTCGAAAAACCCAACCACGGTTTAGGGCTCGCCAGAAGACGAGCCGAAGTTGCCGCATTGAGGAGTACTTTGACCCACACTCCATCGGCCATATGGAATGATGTACAGTCCGAATTTGTTACCTCCGCTCGGCCTTTGAAGGTCGAGCCAACAAAATTAGATTCACGTTGATATTGTGCCTATCATAAATCAATAGGTCACGATACCGATGAATGCCGAGATCTAATCGGAGAAATTATGCGTATTGTTCGGCAAGGCGGTCTCAAAAGATACGTTCATGAACTACCGCCCCACCCCAAGACGACTCAAGTGTTAACCCGTAGCGCATAACCAATCCAGCTCTCCCGCCACCACCACCAGGCCGAGAACCAGGGTAGGGAGATCCTTATGATGTCGAGTGTGAACCGAATCAACACTAACACAGCCCAAGATAGCCGCTCCAACAGAAAAGAAAGGTGACATCGAGACAAAGTCGCCCACGCCGAAACACAAGTTCGGGTGGCGGAAATCAAAAAGGCCAACCCACCTAGCCACTTTGTGTTCTCGATCGGATGCTTGACCAGGTGGTCCACCCTCATTCGACCCGCTCCCCGGTCATTACGCACCTATTTTGGGAATTCGGTTCATAGAATTTTGATCGACTCGGAAGCTACTCATCGATCATTTACGTCCGAGCCTTCCGAAGATTGAACGTGGGCGATAACTATATCCGTCCATGCAACGATAGCATTCTGGGTTTGGAGGAGGAAGAATAGTCCCGCTCGGGGAAGTTGATTTGCCCATCCAAATGGGACAAGGGTTGCATAAACGGACATGTCATGACAACATTCAAAATAATCGACGCCGATTCGAGTACAATGCTATCATTGGAAGGCCATTGCTTTATCATATAAAAGCAATCGTTTCAATATATCATTTTTGTATAAAATTCCCAACATCGATGGTGAGGCTATACATAAAGGGAATCAAAGGAGTCACGAAATGCTCTCTCAAACTCCGACCGGTGGAGATTAACGTGGTGGAACGAGGAAAAACCGAACCACGCAAGGCGATCCCCACCAAAGAAGGAGCCCGAGCGGAGTGGTGATCGTTCAGAGGATAATCCAGTGTCGCCGACCGGGAAGGAACCGATGATGGAAGAAGGCGAGTCGGCAATCGAGAACGAACCCGCCATCGGTTGAAGTTGAGTTGCCCTGCGCAGATCAAAGAGGGGCGAGCAAGAAAAGAAAAGCGGGCGGAACTAAAGAACAGGTTGATATAATCAACGCCGGAAGACCAAACGAGGGCGCCAACTACGTATTGGTCATGATCTCCCGAACCATACCGAACCGAGCCGATTGAGTTTTTGGGAAATAATCTTGACGTCTTCGCATGGACTCATGCAGACATGCCCGAAATTGACCCTAAGCATGCATGCCACCGCCTCAATATTGATCTAATGTTCCGCCCGATTATCCATAAAAGGCGCAAGCTCGGCCCCGACAGACAAGAAAGACTAGAGACCGAGGTTAAAAAGTTGATAGATAATCAATTCATCCCTAAGCTCTCTATCCCCAATGGGTTGCCAATCTGTTTTGGTAAAGAAGAGCAATGGCGATGGCGCTCGTATGCGTGGATTTTACCGACACGAATAAGGCATGCCCTAAAGACAGCTTATCCATTACCAAATATTGATTATATGGTGGATGCCACGGCGGGACACGAATCGATGAGCTTCATGGATGCATACTCGGGTTACAACCAAATACGAATGCACCTTAGAAAGCGAAGAAATACATCATTCTTCTCTCTTTGGGAATTTTCACATTACAAGATGATGCCCCCGGGTTGAAGAATCTTTGGTGCGACCTACTAAAGGTTAGTAAATAAGATGTTTGAGAAAATGATAGGTCACACTATGGAAGTCTATGTAGATGACATGTTGGTAAAATCATCAGTACATATCCGATCATCTAAACGATCTTAATAAAATATTTGCTGTTTTGAGAGAGTACAAGATGATGTTAAACCCGAGAAAGTGTACGTTTGGGGTCGGCTCGGGTAAATTTTTGGGGTATATGGTCAGCCAAAGGGGAATCGGCTAACCTAGACAAAATAAAAGCCATCATCGATCTAGAACCCCGAACTCGTAAAAAGGGTACAAAGCCTAACAGCCGATTGGTCGCCCTTAACCGATTTGTTTCGCGATCCACGACAAGTGCAAACCTTTCTTTGAAATCATAAAAAGAGCAAAAATTTTGAGTGGATGAGCAAGCACAGATCGCTTTGAATCCCTCAAACAAAGACCTTTCTTCAATTCCAATATTGCAAAAACCTACCCAAGGAGGACTTGTATTTGTACTTGGCGGTATCCGAATACGCCATCAGCTCGTGTTAATCGGGTTAGATGGTTCTATTCAACATCCGGTCTATTACACCAGCCAAAGCGTTACATGACGCCGAGCTCCGATATCCGCTAATGGAAAAGTTGGCTTATTCATTAATCTCGCCGGCGCGAAACTCCGTCCATATTTCCCGGAGCACAAGATTATAGTCTTGACGAACTACCCATCAAGCAAGTACTACACCGACCGATACTTCTCGGTTGGATGATCAAGTGGGCCGTCGAACTCGGTCGATTTGATATTATATAGGAACCACGTACAACAATAAAAGGACAAGGCTTTAGCCGACTTTGTGGCGAATTCACACCTTCCATATGATTGGAAGTTATGGAATACCAAGAATGAAAATTGTTCGTTGACGGCTCTTCCACCATAGGCCGAAAGCGGCGGAATCGTGATAATCGATCCAAATGAAAATGCTATTGCTCGGCCGCACGATTTCGATTCCCCGCAACGAACAACGGCCGAATACGAGGCACTTCACGCAAAGCTTAGAGATGTCGGCTTCTATGGGCCTAAAACAACTATTGGTACACAAAGATTCTCACCGGGTCGCTCATCAAATCAACGGTGAGTCTGGGCGAAAGAGCAAAAATCGCACAATATTTGGACTTGGTCAAGAAGAGATTATCACACTTTAAGACATCTTTGGCGGATGCCTTAGCTAGGCTCGGTTCGGCCAGGGACGGATGCCATCGCGGATGTCATCACACACAACCTGTCGCCCCCGTCACTTGGCGCAAAGAAGATATATACAATCGAAACCGCCGAGCGGACTGGATGACCCCAATCGTTCAAGATTTAGAGAAAGGAGTTCAACTCGAAAACAAAGTCAAGCGTAACACTACGAACCCAAGCGGCTCGGTTTACACTAGTAGATGACATCCTATACAAACGAGGATACTCCGTCCCACTCCTACGGTGCCTTTCCGAGACAGATCAGATTATGCACTTCGAGAGGTTCATGAGGGAATATCACGGAAACCACGCGGGGCGGACATTGGCCTATAAATTAATACGGCAAGGATACTACCGCCATCCCTTAGGAAGGATGCAACCGATCTCGTCAAAAGATGCGAGAGGTGCCAAAGATTCGCGCCCAGTCGGATATCATCCCGAGCAACTTACCTCCATATTTAGCCCATGGCCATTTGCCAAATGGGAATGGACCTCATCGGACCACTCCCCACCGGCAAAGGGGGCGTCAAGTATGCCACTTGTGGCGGTGGATTATTTCACAAAATGGGCGAGGCGAGCCTCCGCAAAAATAGATGAGGAAAAAGATTGTGAGCTTTGTATGGAAATCCATTATCTCGTAGATTCGGATACCACATTCGATTGTTACGAGATAATGGGAAATAATTCGATAACCGGAGGTTTCAAATTTTTGTGAAGGTTTCCGCATCAAAACCATTTCTCAACTCCATACCATCCCCAATGAATCGGACAAGTTGAGGCCGTTAATAAAATACTCAAGTATACCTTGAAGGCGAGATTGGAGGAGTCTAAAGGTAATTGGCCTGAGGAACTACCCTGTGTACTATGGTCATACGTAACCACGCATCGAGCGGCCACCGGAGAAACACCTTTTCTTTGGCTTATGGAGCCGAGGCGGTGATTTCTGTTGAGATTGGAGCCCCTACCTTCGAATTGCAAATTTTTCTCAAGACGGCAATGAAAGTCGCTCCCGAGCCGAGCTAGACTCGCTCGAAGAAAAAGGTGCGATCTTAGATGAAAAACGCCGTGTATAAACAAAGGAGCGAAAGGTACTACAATTCGAAAGTAAAGGAAATGAGATTTCGGTCGGCGACCTTGTGTTGAAAAAGATAACGGTGTTGAACCCAACCCATTGAAGCCAACCTGGGAGGGCCCATTTCGGGTCAGCCACGTCTTATCCGGTGGGGCGTGCCAGCTAGAATATTTGAGTGGAGAAAAATTCATGCATCCATGGAATGTAGCATACCTGAAACGGTATTATCAATAAAGATCTCGGTTTATGATCCAGTTAGGATTCCAAGGAATTATCCTTTCATCTGATATTTTGTGAGCTCTCTAAAGGAAACAAAGTTTTCACTCACCTCGGCTATGTGCCGAGGACAAGAAAATTGCCTTAGTCAAGTCAAGGCCGAAAAGTCATCTCGTGCACGCCCTTTTGCACGATGAAAAAGGGCAACCCGCCCACAAGGCGGATCTATCCTTACAAAACAAAGACTTGGTTACGCACCGAGCACAAAACAAAGACTTGGTTACGCACCGAGCACAAAACAAAGACTTGGTTACGCACCGAGCACAAAACAAAGACTTGGTTACGCACCGAGCACAAAACAAAGACTTGGTTACGCACCAAGCACAAAACAAAGACTTGGTTACGCACTGCAAGCACAAAATGCAGACTTTCGATGTACACATCGGGCACAAAATGAAGACTTGGTTTATACACCAAGTACCAAATACAAAATAAAGATTAGGTTCATATACCGAGTACGAGAATCAATTAATGCGAGTAAAGCCCTTATTCAAGACTGGGAACCGAGCCCCATACTTGGGTATATAAAAGGAAAAAGAAGACAGGCAACAATCTTACAAAAAGAAAAAGAGCCAAGCATATACAAAAAGCTTGAAACACATACGCAGGTGAGAAAAAGAAAAGTTCATTTCTACTTCAAAATTATTTACACGGGCGGCGAGCCCATTACATTTCAAGGCACGAGGCCAAATCACCTACCTACGAGTACATATGAAAGCTTGTAAATAAAAAGGGCAAACAAAGATTAAGACGAGCGGCGGAATTTCAACGACACCGCTAGAGGCAACTTCTTTGTCGTCCGGGAGGAGGTGAGCCATTGGGGCCTCGACAAAGCTCGGACGGAGCGTCGAGATCGATCTCCAAAAGGGCTAAATCTTCTTCAAGTGAGCAACAAATCCGTCCGGCTTTAAACGAATCAAGAATTTCTTTAAAAATGGTCGCGTGGCCAAAGTTAACATAAATGCATACTCCTCGAGTCCTTGTAAGCTTCAACGGCCGTGTGTGTGCGAGCTTCCTCGATTTGCCGACGAGTAGTTTCTTCGGCCTCTTTGCGCACATCGGCTGACGCCTCTCCATTTCCTCGGCCGGGAAGACGGCGGCACGTTCGGCTCGGCAACCTTAGCCCTAAGCTCCTCTTCACCTACGGGCCCGATCTCGCTTCCCTCGGCCCTCGCAGCGAGCTCTCTCGGGACCGCCCGAGCCGTAGCCTCATCCGCTGGTCTTTAACGATTCTTGTACCCTTGAAGGGTAGCATAGGCCTCTTGCGAGTCCCCGTCTTGCCTTTCCGATCGGCGTATTTTTCTCCACTCGCAAGTTCCCTAATCGCATGCCATAGAGCCCAATCATCCGCCGGACATCGCCATGGCGTCATCAATTTGTTCTTGGCTTGATCTCCGGCGGAATTGCTCGATGCCTTTGTCCGGCATGAGGACACTCATCGCGCCCGACCCGCCTCCCGTAAAACTCGCGATCGCTTCCTCCGCTTGCCGTGGCGCATCGAACAAATTCCACAAACCATCGAGGGCGTAGTCCAATCATTCCCTCGCAATATTCATCTCTCACCTAATTTGGAGGGATGAAGTGACCTTCCCGACCGAAGTCATCCGAGAAAGTTTGCAAACCTCCCTTCCGGGGCCTGTTCGAGATGTTCCGGCGCCGTTTGACCAACCCCTTGATCCGCCGCCTGCTCCTCCATCACAATCCCTCCTCTTCTCCTTTGAAGAGAGGCTCCCAACCTCCGACACTCCATCACGGACGCGTTCGCCCCGGATATCCGCTCTCCGAGCCGCCTCCGCATCTACAGGTGACCGCGATCGCCGAGTTCGCCGTGCGGCCGTATTCCTCACGCCGCGGCGTGCACGCAAATCCAAGCCACGCCCTACAAAAAGCAACCACCGTTAAAAGGTCAAAAGAAAACGAAAAACATTTCAAAAGGAAGTGTAAAAATACAATTTTTACCTCGAACGCAGCCGCACTTCGGCGCTCTGAGTCTGCGTTTGCCCAACGGGCGCGGATGATCTGCCCACAGGACTAGCCGTTGCGGGAGATGGTGCAGCTCGCTCTGTCTGGCCGGCTCCCCGGAGAATGGGGCCGTCTTCTATTCACACGGGAGGGTTCTGCTGAGTCTCTCTCTCAACCTCCACCTCCCGCTCACCGCCTCGTCCCGAGCCGCCCCCCTCGGCCTTGGGGTCGGCGGGCGAGCGAGCCTCAAGCCCGCTGCCCAAGTTGGCCTCGGTAGCCAACCTCTCAATCCGCCTGTCTCGATGCCCCGGGCCGGATGTTTTCCACCTTCGAATAAAGGTGGCCGACAGAGGCCCTTTGATGCCCTTCTCTATAAAGAAAAAAAGACAAAAGTCAATTACAAAAGAAAACAAGAAAAGCAAAAGCAGAGAAAGGAGAAAAGATAGACTTATCAGAGCTAAAAACAAAATTGATGGAGGATGAAGAAACAGTTTCCCTTTCTCCATCTCCCACGCGAGCTTGCCACTCGCCACCCAGAGCCACTTATCCTTCCACTCCTTCAAAGATGAAGGAGACCTTCCACCAAGCCGTCCGGATACCCCATCGGTCTCAGACATAATACCACCCGGACGGTGACCCCGAGATGAAGGAGTCGCTCGCCATATAAAGAGCTCATTCATCTCTCTCGAATTTGGGGCGAGGATATTTTTCTAGGTGGAACATCACCAGGAGGCCGATGATCCCGCCCCAAGAAATAGGGTGCACTGGCCTGGATGCATGCCCCACTTGATAAACCACCGCGTAAGGAAAGCGGCGGGAAATCTCAACCCGTATTGAAGGCTGGCGGCAAATACGCCAAGCAACCGGCCGTGGGTACGAGGAACCTCTGCCGTCCGGTACCCAAAAATTAACGCCACTTGGAATACGAGACCTCCGCCGAAACCTTCCACCTCCCGGATCATCAAAGATGCTCGGGATATCATTTATATCACTCGGCGTCCACCAAGGCTCGACACGAAGACAAGGGCCTCCTCCTTGTCGGCCGTCGCCATTACGATGGCCCATGGGCCCTTGTGGCTTCTCCGACCTCGAATCACCGGAGGGTTCGTCTACCCACTCCACGTTATCACGCTCCAGCTCCGATGGGTCCATATTTTCTTCTTCATGCCGAGCATCGCTTAAAATCAACACTAGGGGATTCTTCGTCGAACTTTCTTGCGCCAAATCGGTGATACACGTTCCTTCTCTAAAAACGTCATCAGCGTCGATCAAAGATGGTATGTGTCCGCTCCAAAGACGTTCCACCTCGAGAAGAATCAAGAAGATATCCAATAATGTTCGGTTTGTAGGGCGGAGATCGCCGTCTTTGGTGAGAAATAAACGAAGTTCGAGGGGGGGATCTTCGATTTCAACCTCTACGCTATAACTACGACTCTACTATCCTCAAAAGAAGACATTTTACAGGGTAAAAGGAGAATATTTCGAGAAAATACCTAAGTTCAAGTCTCTGAACTTTGGAAGCCGACCAAATTTCCGCTTGGTTTCAATCGGTCTAGCTCAAGGATAATGGATGCAAAAGTGAATGATGAAGGAAAAAAGGGGTATTTATAGACGAGGTTCCCTCGATAAACGAAACATTTATTCGAAAAGACGCGCTTTTTGAACTCAAAAGCCGTCAAACATGTCGAGAACGCCGCGTCCCCACGCCCGCCGAAATTGACGCACGTTTTTCGATTCTTACGCAAGATTGGTCCAACCACAAGATGCCACGTGTCCGCCGTTATGGCAACCCATTAATGCGCCGTTCACAGGCATTAATCACTACGCGACGATGTCAAGAATGAACAAAACCTTTGAGAAATCCGTTTCCCCATTAAATGTTTATCATTAGCATTAAAGTTTAACTCCGACTTGAAATTATTCTCTCGGAATTAAACTTGGGGGCACTTTGATGACACCCGAGCCGAGTTGGAAGAAATTAATCCACGCCATCGACCCAAAGACACGTCCGAGTAGGGGACCTACGGTGACGCGATGAACGTTGTGGCGACACACTACAAGAAAAATGGTCAACAACAACACCCTAAAGACAACGGATTTTAGCTAAATTGTTGTCCTTACAATAATTCACAACGGATTTTCGCTTAACCGTTGTGGATGAGCGGATTTTTGTTAACGACAACAGTTCACTCAAGCCTAAGACAATACTTTCTTGAAGCGTTGTTGAATAGCGGTCTTTTTATTTTTTACAACGCATTTCTTGGGTCTTCGACAATGTTTTTTGTAATCCGTTGACGATTAGTGCCTAATCTTTTTCAAAATACAACATTTATTCATCCTTTTCACAATCAACGGTTGGTTATACCGTTGTAATTAGGGTCATTTTTTTCCTTAAAGACAACAATTTTAACAACAGTTATAAACCGGAGTCGATAGGCATTTTTCATGTCCTTATTTATTATTTATATTAATGGTATAACTAGCACTTTTAGTTAGTTTATCAATTTTATTTTAGCAACTTTAGCAAATTTCTAAAAGTGCTGAGGGTTAATTTTTAATTTTTTATTAATTTTTTTATCTCATGGTATAACTATCACTTTTAGTTAACTTATTAATTTTATTTTAGCAACTTTAGCATAATTCTAAAAGTATTGGGAGTTGTAAATATTTTTTTTATCAAATTTTAATTTTAATTCATTTGGAAAAAAATAATAATCAAATATAACTAGCAACTTTATAGATTAAACTTTTTGGTTTAACAATTTAAACATAAGTCTAAAAATATAACAAGCAACTTTAAAGTTAGACTTTTTAGTTTAGCAACTTAAACATAAATATAAAAAACACTAGCAATTTTAAGGTTGAGTATTAGCAACTTAATCAAACAACTTAAACACAAATTTTTGACTTCTAAAAAGACAAAATAAAAATTTGAGAAACAGAGGAGAGCTCGTCCAGTCTTCATTCTCAGTCTCTCACCAAAGCGGAAACCCTCCGATGGCAGAGCAAGAAGAAGAAAACTCAAACGTCATTGACGAGCCACATAAGCTCGAAATCCCGACTCGCCAAGTGAAGAACATATGGAACTCGACAAGGACATCAAGAAGGTTAACTCTGAAGCTCTTTTTCTCATCGCTTCCTCCACCGAGCTTTTCCTCAATTTCTGGCCGAGATATCGGGCGCACGTCGTGCTGGAAAAGAAGAAAAGAACTGTAAGGGTCGAACACTTGCGAGTTGCGGTCAAACGACACCGTCCAACCGCTGATTTTCTGCTCGATTCACTCCCGATGCCGCCTCAGCCGTCGGAACAAAATCCTCCGAAAGATCGGGTTAAATCGCGGCCAGATAAGAAACTCGTTCCTTTCGCTACTCGATTTATTGACGCTTTCTTACGGAAGTTCACTTAGATTTTGTTATTGGTCTTCTATATTAGTTTCAATTGTGGAGAATGTAAAATATTTGAAGATATTGCTCTGCAGGAGGTTATTAACGCCTTTTTTTTGGGTGATATTGCTGCCATATTAGTGTCTGGTTCGGCTTAAAAAGAGGGAGATTCAGGCTATTGTTATTGTGACGGGGGTACACACATTCTTCGAAAAAGCCGCATACCTTGTTGATGGCATTAATCAAGTAAGGCACTTCGAAAAGGCGAGTTTTATAAGTATTTGATATTAGGTATATGTTGTATATCATAGAACATTGCAGTAGAAGATTCAAAGTTGAGTAGAAGATTAAAACAAACAACTATAATTCACTACAAGTTATCTGTCGGTCCGACTATCCACCCGAGATGCAATATAGAAGACACGCTCAACATTCATTTTGCAGAAAGTAAAAAATATGCGCTCCTAAGTTAAATGCAGTCCAATGACAAATGGGAAGACATAAATGATAAACCATATTCCACGCTAATCATCTACATGATCTAGATCATAGTCGAGTTGTGTTTGGAGTCGGCAGTGGAGGGGGAGACTTCAATTTTAATAATTGTGGTGTATAGATAGTTTACCTGAATGTAGATCATATTAGCACGTTTTATGGAGGTAAAGCCCGTCCTTAGGCGTCTATGTGATTGGTGTCATTTAGTACTTGTGAAACATCAAATTATATATATTATAAGGTGCATTCAAATATACTTTGTTTCATCAGGAAGAGAGAAGTTATGTTGGAAGATAATCAATGTGTGGCTTGAAAATAGTTGGTTCTGGGTGCCAAGCATATCTCCAAATATCTGAATCGTTTAACAATATTTTCTTTATTTCTTTCTTTTTTTTTCCTTTTCGTTCTTCTTTGTTTCTGTTTCCCCCTGTCTGTTATGTTAGTTCCTGGGTCTCATATTCTAGCATGTACTGGCTTACTTGCCCAAAAGTAACATAGTACCCTTATCTTATCTCTTCAATTCTGACAAATTTTTAGAGATTTGTTTTAGCAAATTTTGCTTTTGCTGATAGTTGTTTTCTATGTGGGTGTGGTAAACAGCTGGTGACTGGTTGCAAGGTCCATATGTGCACTACCTTTACCGTACTTATGGTTTTGGGAAAGGTGAAATCGGACAACTCTTCATTGTGGGATTTGGGTCTTCAATGTTGTTCGGAACCATTGTTGGGTCTCTAGCTAGCAGATAAACAGTGAGATATTGCAGATCTTGTTTGCGACATCTCTCTTGTTTTCTGCATTTGAGTCATGTGAACATAATATTAGAGTGCTTTGTAGCTGCCCTCAATGAAAGAATTAGTGTAGCTTTGAGAACACTTGTTAGACGTTTTGTTAAACACTTGTTAGATACGTTTCGTTAAATACTGGATATTGTTTTGTTAAACATTTGCAGACATGTACTAGATATAATTATTCGAATGTCATGTTTTGTTTTAATTTGTTATATGTTGTTTTCTTGTATTGTGTTTGTTTTTTGCATATATGAAATAAAAAGTTATATTACCACATGTGAAAAAATAATAGACACCAAATATAAAATACATTAGCCATGGTCTAAAATTACAACGGTTTTAAAGCCTTGTAGAATTGTGATACTTTCATAACCACAACGGATATTAACCGTTGTCCAATCCATTGTTGTATCTCATAATTCAAAAACAAATACCAGGCCGTTGTCCCATTTGTTGTCTTTCAAAGCATTAAAAGACAACGGATTATAACCGTTGTCCGCTTATTAACGACAAACGATTGTAACTATTGTCGTTGAGCGGATTTGTTTTACAACACCATCTACTACAACGGGTGACTATAGTAATACACAAAGATTATATCCGTTGTCGTTGAGCGATTTCTTGTAGTGACACGTCACGAATTAGGCTCGCCGCCCGCACAGGAACCAACCGCAACATGGCCGCGAGCCCCGAGCCCAAATTTCGGCGGAAAGCATGCGCGTGCATTCATAAAAATAATCACTTGGCCATGCTTAACGCTTTATTGGTATCGAAACGCCACATGTCGAAAGTTATAAAGAGAAGTCGACAAGTGGCAAGATTTGACTGACATGCACGGTTAGAGAGGGACATGTGTCTTTCTTAATTATTTTACTAATTAATGACTAGTTAGTTAGTGCAAAGATGACTATTGTAAACCCACCGATTCAAGGGTATAAAAAGTCGATAGAGAGAGGAAAGAAAGGGACCGAAAAAAGAAAAGAGAGGACAAAAAAGAAAGCAAGATTGTAAGAAAGACCGACCCCATAATTTGGCTCGGCATTAGGCAAAAAGGCGAGAATTAACCATAAATAAACACACGTTACGCACGCTTATATTTCCACGTGTTAAATCTTTTACATATTTTTGCTTGTTGACCAAAACGCACGCGTCAACACATCTCATTTTATTTCTTTATTTCGTGATTCTCTTTTATTTGATTTCTTTTCATTTTGTTGCCATTTTGAATATTTAATGAGTCCAATCAGTGATCAAAAGAAAACTAAAATAAATTAATAATCAAGTTTTCTCTAATTTCTCCCAATCCGTATTCCTTTATATCGAGGAGATTTTGAATGTATTCACGAGTAAGAGAATAAACTAGACACTTTTGCTGGATCACATGTTAGATCCATTTTATAATTTTATTATATAAAATAGACTATTATATTATATATACATATATATTAAGATAAAAAATCAATGAAAAGTTTAAGCAAGACATATTCGGAACAATTGGTGTAAATGTGAAAAATAAAGACCCACCTTTCTAAAATGATATTTGACTGAACTTATTTAAAAGATCCACAACATTAAGATGTTTTTAGAGTTTATAAGATGTTATATTTTATTTTGAAAACAAATTGTTGAAGTGTTTAGATAAATTAAAATAATAGGACGCTACTTAATAATAATAAGTATGTAATTAAAATGATCAAAATCAAAGGAAATTATTAAAATTAGATCTTATTTTGAAAATAAGTTGGAGCCCCCACCAAAAAGATAAGCTCATAACATCTTATTTTGGAAGTCGATAAGAACTTTTTTAAAAAAATTACCAAACACTTTTAAAGAACTTATAAACTCTAAACCATCTTAAAATATTTTGAATAACTTATAAGCTCAACCAAACAGACTCTAACTTAAAAATTACATTTACTTGTGTAATATGTCCGAGATAAGTTTAAATTTGGACCTAACATATTGCATTCTTAAAGATAATTCATAGTCATGTGACACATCTCTACATAATTGGCGTGTGCTTTCAAAGACTCCAAATGACTATCTTCGTGCCCCAAGTAGACGCAAGTTTATTTATTTATCTTTTTTTTTTTTGAGGAAAAGTTTATTTATTTATCTATTTGTTTTTGTTTACTTAAAAGTAGAGTGGTCAGAAATGAATCAATGCTCATGAGCTATTCAAATTCGACTTCGATAAAAACTCGTTTAAATTTATTTAGTGAGTCTCGATTAAAATAAATGAACCAAACTCAAGCATAAAGATATTCAACTCGTTAGCTCGTGTGCAAACTCGTTAGTAAAGCGTGAGCAAACTCGTTAGCTCGTGAGCATATTCAATAATAAACTCGTGAGCAAACTCGTTAATAAGCTCGTAGAAATTAAACTAATAGTTTGTCTTTTGTTTTAATTTTTATGCATTTACTTATGATAATGATAAATATAAAAAAATAAAAAAATTTATTTGTTTGAATAAAATCATATATTTTAATAGATATATTATGCATTTAGAAATATATAATTTTATTTTTTATAATAAATTTAAAAATAATTTAATTTATAATTGTTATTTACTAAGTTAATTTACGTTGTAAAAATTCGTGGTAATTTAATATATTGATAAATTTAGGCCGATAATAAATGAGACAAGTTAATCTCCCACCATCCATTACCACCATTTATTTGTTTTTTTTTTTTTTTAGAAAACCACCATTTATTTGTTCATTCATACATTCGTAATATTTCTTGGAGAGAGAGAAATAAATTGAATGCCCTTCGTTTCTTAACCGTCACCCCCTTTTCGGCGGCGTTTGGACGCGCAGATACCCACTTTTAGTGTGTGTATATAAAAGAACGGAGTTTCTCGAATCGGATTGGATTAAATTGGATAAAATAAAACACTCGAAAAAAAAAAATTGGATAGAATAAAAATGGCGGCGGCAGCGGCGGTGGCGAACGGGCCGAAGAAAGGAGAAAAACCGGCAGGCGGCATCGATGGTCCCACCAATCCAATGGTGACACCTCTATTGACGGATCTCTATCAGTTCACCATGGCTTATGCTTACTGGAAAGCCGGCAAGCACAATGAACGCGCCGTGTAATTGTTTTCTTCTTCGTTTTTTCCTTTCCTTGATAAAATTTTCTGTTGATAAGGCAACTCGTTGCATGTTTATTTATGAGTTGAATTATGCGACTGCGTATGTGTTATGTGCGTTGCTCTGAAATTTGGCATGCTGGATTGTTGTATATAATTCGCAGACAATTTTTTATTCTGTTTTTTGGAGAAAACTAGAGAGCCTTGATTTTTGAAGACATTTTTTTCTTTAAGCCTGTGATTTCAATTGAATCACTTGGTGTTATTTGAGTATTAATTCTTCATCCGCGGAAATATTGTTTTATTATGAAGCTTTGCTGAAGGCAATTCTGCTGAATCGGTTATGAGAGAGATGGCAATTTGAGTGTAACTTCTTAGTAAGTGAAAGGAAACCAGTAGTTATTAACCGAGTCTTGAGTCGTGAAGTGTTTGTTAATATTGACCTAACCGAACTTGGTTTAAGTTGTTGCATTCTCTTAACAATTATCAATTGCTTGGTAGAGTATTGATCAGGTAAAGTCATGCGAATTGTCATATTCAAATTTAGTTTTTAAATGAAAAGAAACTCCATATCTTCCCACTCCAATTTAGCGATGATTATGGCTTCCGTGACGTATTGGAAATTATGATATTCTTTAATCATGGAAAGTTAAAGAGCGGATGTTTCCTCATTCTTTGATCGGTTGTAGTACTTAACTGATTCAAAATACTACATTTCCTCTTCAGGTGGTTAGTTTTGTAGATATTAAGGTGTACTGGTCAAGAAAAAGCCAACAATGCGATTAAAGTTTAATAAGAGTAAAACTTGGGTTATACGACAAAGAAAGTTGAGTGCTAGCATCTTCATGTGCCTGATCTTACCACAGTTCACAAAATTTTGATAAATATTCAAGTTGGACTTGCAGGATTATAGTTTTTGAATCAGATTTCAATAGTAAGAATTTTGGCTTTAGTGGGACTGGTCAGCAACGCTTTCTCGCTAAAGATTAAGAAACATATGTAATCATTTATGTTCGAACAGTTTCCCATTTGTAACATTATCTTCTCTTTCAGGTTTGATTTGTATTTCCGGAGAAATCCCTTTGGGGGAATACACAGTTTTTGCTGGTCTGGAAGAGTGCATAAAGTTAATTGCTAACTTTAGATTTACAGAAGATGAGATTGCTTTTATCAAAGCGTCCTTACCTTCATCATGCGAGGTAATAGACTCTGAGCCAAACTGATCAAAATATTTGTGTTAAAATATCAACTGCTAGTTATACATGTCCTTCGTGGAAAAGTTACTTTTTAGCCCCTATTCAGGTGGAAAGCATAGAAGACTGCAGAGCAGAAAACTTAATGCTTTATGTTGGAAAAAGTACCTGATTGAGTGCAAACATATATAAAGAACTGCATGTATGCTTACTAGGAGTTGAGGCTTCTATGTAATATATGCAGTTGGTCAAGATGTTACACGATTTTTGTGTGTTTCTAAGAAGCTTAGATGCCTTGATACTCTGCACGTGGTTTTTTGAACCAATGGGTACAGTTAATCACTCATTCGTATATAATCAAAATTCAATATACTGTTGCACTTTGATATGAAGGGAAGCAACAAGGCCAGTGTTTTCAAATTACGTATTATGAATCGTAGTAAAGTATGTTTCCACTATATGGTCTCTATTTGGTTTAGTTTCTTTTATATATTTCCGTCAGTAATATGTTTACTGACTAATGAAATTGTATGAACTATTTGATTAACAGAAGAACCTGGTTATGTTTTAATTCATTATGTTGTCTCCAAAGTTGATTGTCTTGTTCTAGGCAGAACACAGGAATATATGATATAAGAGCTGAAGTATTTTTCCCATGACATGCTGATCTATAGTTCAGAAATGTTGGGCTAATCAATATTTGACTCTAGGTTGGCTTCTATGACTACCTTCGTGCAATAGATTGTTCCAGTGTGGAGATACATGCTATTTCCGAAGGATTTGTTGTGTTTCGAAGATACCATTGATGAGAATTGAAGGCCCAGTAGCTGTAAGTACCTTTTGGAGAGTTTTACACAAGTATCGTTCAATCCCTATACCGTTTATTTAGATCATGATTCATCTTACCATTTTTTGTCTTTAAGGTGGTTCAACTGCTTGAAACCTCATTTGTTAATCTCATAAATTATGCGTCGTTAGTTGCTACGAATGCGGCAAGGCATCGTTTTGTTGCTGGGAAGTCCAAACTTCTTCTTGAATTTGGGCTTCGACGAGCACAGGTAATATTGTTTGCCCATCTTATTCCATTTGTAGTAATAATCTTTGTTATAGTTTGTCTCATCTTGATGCAGGGCCCTGATGGAGGTATAAGTGCGTCAAAGTATTGCTATATGGGAGGATTTGATGCAACAAGGTAGATTTCATGTTCCATTGATGGGTTTCCTTTTAAAGTTCTGTCAAGGTGATTTAGTGCTTCTTGTCACTCTTTATTTACTTTTAGTTACTGAAACTTGTACAGAGATCAAATTGGCCATTTGATGATATTGTCTCTGGTTCACCAGGAATTGAACTGGTCTAACATTTTGGTCATGAAAATACCAACTTAAATAAATCCTTGACATAGATATGCAATTTTGTCGTATACTAATTATAACTGATTTAAGAATAGCCAATTATAGATGATTGTATAATATCTACTAAAGCAATTAACACAACTGTATAATTTCCGTAAATATAAAACTCTGATGTCTTATGAGCATCATGCTAATTTTGAACAAAGTCATCTTTCGATAGAATTGATTTTAGAGTACATATATTTGTAAGTATCTACCAGAACTCTCAAATATCCACTGATCTGCATATAAGTTGTATTACTAGTTACTCAAATATTCTGTATTTAAACAATATTTTGGTTTTTAATAATTTTGTTGCCGTTTAAAAATCCTAGATATTCAGACACAAAAATGGTATTGTTCTGCAACTATATTTTTGTGTATTCGGGTAATATTTCTTTCTTGGTTTTGTACTCGACAAGACTCACGAGTTCAGAAATAACGTGGACTACAGGACATCCAGATTAGTTAAGTGTGAATCAACCAGTATGATGTAGGCTGTGCACTAGACAATAGGACATTGATTCAAAATTACTTGTTTATTTTAGACAGAGATCTTAAGCCATCTTTGTCTCATAACACCAAAATTTTATGCCCAGTTCCCAGGTGTGTTTTCTGATCAAATGACTGAATTGCTGGTAGTGTTGTCAAAATGGGCCTACCCCGCCTAATAAATGGGTAGGGCTGGGAATATACTAGCCCCCTTGGAAGGGGGCCTCAACGGGCTGGTCTGTTTGGGCCATGCGCTGGGTTGGGGGGGCAGCCCACCTCTTTCTTAAAATATTTAATTTAAAGTTTAAATTTTAAAATTACCTCGCAAACTTTTCTTTAATTAACTCTCAATTAACGCTGTAAAACTACCAAATGGCCTAACAATTTCTTGACTTTGGGAATATATATACATATATTCTGATTTTCCCTCCCTTTTATGGAATATTGACTTATGAAACAGCGTATTGTGGAGTAGCATATTTATGGAAAAATATAGGCTACAAAGAACCGAAAAACTGACCCACACCGATGTCATGGAATAATTTACGCCAAAATATATACATATTTTGTCTCAGTAGCATTAGTATTCTACTCTTACTTGTCCTATAATATGTCATATATTTTTTAAAAACTTAATGAGATGTTAGTTGAATTTTTCTTGTCATAATACAATAGTTTAATGGGAAAAAGAAATTCTGATTTTACATGCGGATGTAGTTCAACGCATTAGCATGAAACCTGAATTATGTCGACATGTAAGGAAAAAATTTTCTGTGTCAAATTTAACAACAAATTTCAAAAAGTCATCATTTTTTTATTCAGGAGGAATTATTGCCTCCTTTTTAAACTGAGTTTGTTTTAGATAATGCATTGTACAATGCTGGAAATAATATTGCCAACAAAATCAAAAGTATATTCATCTATATACGTGTTGCTTTGTACTTTTATGTTCTAATAAAGAATTGAGGCATGAGGAACATTATATTCTGTTAAATGTTAAAGGTAAATCCCTAAACTTCCTGCTGAGGCATTAACAATGTTGTTCACTAGCTATTTGTGGCTTTCTGGTTTTTTTTTAATTTCGTTTGACAAAAATATAAAAAATTTGAAGAGTAGTTTTAGAACCTATCTCGTCAATTAACATAGGAATACAACAAGACCCTTACATTTCTCCTTTTCTTCTCACAAACATTGTTAATCATATAATTCAGCAATAATATTTATCCATGTGTTTGCTTTTGGGTATTAACAGCAACGTTGCTGCTGGGAAATTATTTGGAATACCACTTCGCTGAACACATTCTCATATGCCTTTGTCAGCTCATTTATGGTAGGTACAATACGTATTCTATGCCAAAAATTGTTTTTGGCGAAAGCAAAACATGTACTCCAATGTTCTGACAGATGTCAGCTTTTGTTGCAACTTACAATTATTCTATATTTTCTCTTTGTTTGCATTATGTAAGCTGCTTTATTATAAAATACAGGTTTATCAGGATCTGAAGATGATCTTTAAAGTGGTTTAGATGATTTATATTTCTTTTTTGGCGATTGTGATTTGTCAGTGTGCCTTCATAATATTTTAAATTTTTTGGGATGAGTAGCGTAGGAGAAAAATTTTACATCTAAAGAAAGTAAAATTGAAAATTTGAGTTTATCTTTTTTTCCCCCTTCTAACAACATTATTGAAAGAATATTGCCATTCTATTTGTGTAATCATATTCTGGATCAAAAGGAAAATCTGTTCTCTTATTGTATAGGAACTGGGACATGATCAATAGGTTTTGGAACTGATTGTTTATCTGGACAACAAATATCATTTGCACTTCAAATCATGGAACGGCGTTGTGGTTTATTTGGGATGCCTGTAGATGAGTCTACTTATGATATATAATATGAATACTTGATATCTGCATAGTAAAACAGATCTAGCAATATAAACTGGTTATCTACTCATCTTATTGCTAATCACAGCTTCTTATTATCCAAATTCTCTCGCCCCCTCTCACTGCTGGGCTCCATGACTTTATCAATGATCTTACTCAGTCAAGTGATTTTGCAGAGCCCTGATGAGATTACTGAGAAATCACTTCAGAGTTGTGATGGCTCAAATGTTTGCGAGGATTTTATTAGTTCGGTGCAGGCATGGTTAAGCAAATTAAAGGTGTGATTAATTGTTCTTCACTGCTTTACAGTTTATGCTTTCTTTGCCCCATTCAGTATTGATTTTTCACATCCTTCTTGTCTTCGCCACCACACAGACAAATGCTGAATTCACCATTGTTTAAAGATCAAAGTTGAATCATTTGTTCAATCTTGACTATGTCTGCAAGTTTTTATAAATATCCTTTTTTTTTTTTTTTTTTTTTTTGCAAATTCTTCTATATACACATTTCTAAATGTTAGGAGGTTTTTGAATCTTGATATCCTTGATGCACTAGGCAAGAAGTGTGAACTTTTAGTTATTTTTTTGTGCAAATTATTTTGCAATGTCCTATTACTGTGCACTCCTCAGAGAGAAGTTACCTCTTTGTGCAAGCAAGGAGCTGATATCATTCAGCTCAAGACCTAACCAGATAATAGACCAATAATCTCATTGTAGTTGAGCTCAGCTTTGATTGGGTTAAAGAATGCTATATGTGGAGCTGTCAGTGCTTTATTTAATTGAGTTACTCAGGACTTGCATTTTTAAGATTAGGAGTACTTTCTATTTATTCTTTGTTAAAACACAAATGAAAGAAAACAAATAAAACGATAGACTTCTCCAATGTTCTAGTTTTTTATTAGAAAATATGACCATTTTTAACATAATCATGTTGGAAATGTATATTTATCTTGTTTAGCATAGGAAGTTTTCGTTTCTTAATAGCTCTGATAATCTAGTCTGATGAAGTTGGATACATGGAACATTAAAAAAAAGCTTCAGAGGTCCTTCTGATCTTTGAACTTTATTTGCATGCTTCTACACATATTGGTATGTATTGAGAATAATTGTTAATATTGTTGTTGATCCAATTTTTGTATCTGTTCAGCGTTCACATGTATTAGGTGGAATTTTTGGTGAAACAAACCAGAGTGAGTTAGCTGCTTTTGTCTCATATGCTCTTGCCTTTCCGAAGAACTTTTTGGCCCTTGTCGACACATATGATGTAAGTGAAATTTTAATAGTTCAGCGGTGTTTGTCATTGCTTATAATATTCATGTCTAGTGAGAAAGTTCAATTTTCCTGAACTACATAATTACTGGGAAATGATAATTCAGGCATACGGATTAATTGCAAGCAGTTTCAAGTTCTGTTTGAATAAAGGGTTGCTAACTTGTCAACATGAAAATCATCATATGAATAAATTTCTAGAATCTAACGCTTTCTATAACTATTACATGGGTTATTGGAGTCCACATAATAATCACTAATCTTTACTAATTCACTCGTCACTCAAGGATCTCTAAAGGATTAATTAAGAATTGAACATTTAAAAATGTCTAAAATATAAAAATATGTGAAGTCTGGTTTGAGTTCTTTCTGGAATCTTTTAAGTGTTTCATCTTGGTAGTTATTCTGAGGTCCTTTATTCATTAGTTCTATTTAATTGAACTTCTATTACCGTATTTACTTTATCTTTAGTGTGGAATACGACATGAACAAAATAAAATTGTTTGTTCTAACACATTACAATCCAGATGGTGTATCTTACTATAAAGTTCCATGGTTCTTGTAAATTTTACTTGCTTTATCTGCATGTACGCGATGTCCATCTCTTATTGGTTTCTATTCTTGTTGTTGATGGGCCTTTTATAATCCATGTGAACAGGTCATGAGAAGCGGTGTTCCTAATTTTTGTGCAGTTGCTCTGGCTCTAAATGATCTGGGGTACGTCCAAAAGGCTTCCTGTAGTGGTACTTTTATGTAGTAAATCATATGTATGCTAGCTCGTTGGGTTGATATTGCTTAAGAAAGCTACCTACATCCATTATTTTGAGATTTGCCCGATTGCTGTAGGCTTACAATAGGTAATTTTAGATGCACAAAATTAGCTTGTAGAAGCCTGCTTTTGAAATATACGAACATCCTATGGCTATTGGGAACTGTTGGATCAGCAACTGATGCATGCACATATGTACGTGCATGTAAGAGTATATAGGGTCTAATGGCTTTGTGTACCGTCCAAGCAAATTTCATAGTCTAATCTTCTCTCTTTAGTACTTCTATTTACTGTCAAACAATTATGTTCAATTAATTGTTGTAACCTGGCTTCACCTTGACTGTAGTAATTTATTTTCTTTTGATACCATTTTCCTAAGATGTTTTATTGCAGGTATAAAGCAGTAGGTATTAGACTGGACTCTGGTGATCTAGCCTACCTGTCATGCGAGTCACGAAGATTTTTTCAGGCTATTGAAAAGGAATTCGGTGTGCTAGATTTTGGGAAGACAAGCATTACAGCAAGTAACGACCTCAATGAAGTAACTCTGGATGCGTTGAACAAACAGGTGAAGGCTTAGATAACAACTTTTCATACGTTAATCATATCGCATCTTAAATCTTGAGTTTCAGCATGACACAAGTATGCATCTCCGTGAACTTTGGGTTCGGATGAGTTGTGCTTACCATTGACTTCATTCATTAATTGGTCACGTGATTGTTTGCCTGTTTGTTAATCGCCTGTTGCGTTTACCTCACTAGTAATCTTTCAGCTCTTCTGGCAATTTTACTATTTACTTGTATGCCATGGTTCCACAAGAAATTACTAAATGTTACAGACACGATTACTTTAATTTATTTTTCTGCGAACTTGCTTTTATTGTTTTGACATCAAAGGCATGCTAACTAATAACAGAGAATATTGAATGAACTAATCAATTAAAATTTAAAGGTTATGGAACGTCATATTTCACAGAAACAGATAAAGGGGAAAATATAGGGTAAATCTCACTTTACCCCCTATATTCTCATTGAATATCACTTTACCCACTTGTACTTTCAATTGTATCACTTTACCCCTCATACTCTCAATTAGTATCACTTTACCCTCTTATAATATTAAAATAAAATATCATTTTATCATCCTATTTCTTTATTAAAAGACCTATTGTCCCTATTATTATTTTAAATTAATTAATTGCATTAAATTCATATAATTATTCTTTAAAAAAATTTATTTGCTAATTATTAAATTTAATATAGCTCATATTAAATAACTATAATGTAGAAACAATGTTAAATTAATATATTATATAATTGTAAGTTTGTCATGAGTAAAAAATTAAATGTATAAATGTATTCCCTAATAGAAAATATCATATTAAATTACTATATAATAGGGACTATATTAAAGTTAAAAAATTAGCAACTAAATGTAAAATACAATAAATTTTAAATAAATTTAATACTAAGCATTAGTAAATCAAGTTGTGAAATTTAATTTAAAAATAAGTTATGAATAGTAAATACTTTTAATGATTTTGTTATTTTATTAAAACTAATAGGTAAGGGTAATATGGTCATTTTTTGAGTGTATGAATATAAAATAATATTCAAAAAGTATAAGGGTAAGGTGATACTAATCGAGATTCGAGAGTATGAAGGGGCAAAGTCGGTGGCATCCACATGGTAAGATAGGGTACAATTGTACCCCCATTTGAAAAAAAAAACCAACAATAATATTTAGTTGAAAAAATAATAATAATAAATTTGTACCCCCATTTTAAAAATAACTAGCAAATCTAAATAATACAATACAAATCCCCACAATAAAATTTTAAAAAAATAAAAATTGATTTAATAACGTGAATAAATAAAATACATGCCACAACTTGTAAAAAAAATCCAAAAAATAAATCTAATAAAATCAATAATGTTACCAAAACTAATTTTTCTTGTCTCCTATTTTCTTAATTACTTTATTTAGTTCTTTTATACACATGATTAATCTTTTATGTATTGTTATTATATACAATCAACTTTTGCAAAAAGTTAAATAATATTTTGTTTTACGACTTTAATTTTTTTTATTACAATCCTGATAGGGTGGGTATAGTGGGGATCGAACCCGGTGGATACCGGAAAATTAAGCATTAAACCACGTGCGCTACATTCAATCCCCGTACGATTTTAAATATTAAACAACGTTTATGTGATTTTTAAGTATCTATTGTACCCCATTCTAAAAATCCTGGATCCGCCACTAGGTAAAGTGATACAATTGAGAGTACAAGGGGGTAAAGTGATACGCAAGAAAAGTATAGGGGTAAAGTGAGATTTACCCAAAATATTAACCTACACTCTCCAGTTGGTAAGTATACGCTTGGTAACTATATGCTTGTACACCCCGCACCCCAACCACCACCCTCACGCACCAAATTCGAAAAAGAAATATGCTTTCAGTATCTATGAGAACCATTTCTGGAGAAGGTGAAGACTACAATGAGACAAAAGCCAGCATGAAAACCTAGTAATTCTAGAAATCAAGATTTTTTAATGACAGTGCTAACCGAAAGCGGTGAAAGTGAATCTGAGTTTCAATAATTTTAGGTGGCCAGGCTGTTTTATGATTCAATTATCTGAAATTTTAAATTTACCAAAATCTTGCATCACTGGGAAAAGATAATTGTAATATATGAATGAAAGAGATAGATGGCCAGTGCTTGAGAGTATCGTCTTGAACACTATTGTTCAAGACATATTGATGCTATGCATGTCCAAGCTTATTGTATATTCTGCGTTGTTAACCATTACTCCTTTGGCCAGGGTCATGAAATTGATGCATTTGGAATTGGAACTCATTTGGTTACATGCTATGGTCAACCTGCCCTTGGTGTTGTTTTCAAATTGGTCGAAATAAATAATCAGCCTCGCATCAAACTTTCAGAAGATGTTTCAAAGGTTTGATTAAACCTCTTGATATCACATTAAATTATATAATGGACATTCATTTAGCTTTAATTTCAGGTCTCCATTCCATGCAAAAAAAAATGTTACAGACTATATGGGAAGGAAGGTTATTCTCTTGTGGACCTTATGACAGGGGAAAATGAACCACCTCCTAAGGTATTCTTTTATTTGTCTGCTTCTCGATCCTCCTTGGAGTTCTCTGTATTATTCGTCTATTCTCTTCCTTTCTATTAAGCAATCTAACACATTATTGGGATGATTTATTTAATTTACTGAATATCTTAATTTATCTCAAATAAAATTTAGTGTATGTACCTTTTCTGGATATGATGATATATTGAATCCACCTCAGACGTTTTGCATTGACATAATGTAGGGATCTTAGATTACATCTTTGTGCATCACATGCGTCAATAATACAAGTGTCAATCGATAACATATGAAGTTAAATTTTATGTATTTATTGTATTTAACATTTACTCCATAAAGTACTGGAACACAATTTTCTTCATTACTTGTTCGCTTGCTCATTTATGAGATCATCATGTGCCCTTTGGTCAATTGACCTAATATCATTTGCAGGCAGGCGAACGAATTTTGTGTCGCCATCCGTTTAATGAGTCCAAGCGAGCTTACGTGGTACCACAGCGTGTCGAGGAGCTTATGAAGTGTTTTTGGCCTGGTAGATCAGGTACATATTCTGGCGTGCTTGTTGCTGCTCCTTAGCAATGTTAAACCCCAATCAACTACTTTTTTCCAGTAGTTGTGGAGAGTAACTTCAAATTGTCGGTTGTAGTTGTGAGAAACTGAATATTTGTGTGTATTATTGATAGATAAACCAATCTTATATAACAATAGAAATCACCCTATTCTAGTTAAAGTAGAAAAGTAGTTAAAATAGAAAACATATTCTAAGTAGAAGTCTAGAACATAAAATATCCTATATCCAATACATGTCTATAACACTCCCCCCAGTGGAGCATAGATATCTATCATACCCAGCTTGTTACAAATATATGTGACCCGAGCTCCATTGAGAGCCTTGGTGAAGATGTCCCCTAATTGTTCCTCGCCTCTTCACATAAGTTTGTAGAAATCAGATTTTGTTGAATTTTCTCACGAACGAAGTGACAATCTATCTCAACGTGTTTGGTTCTTTCATGAAAGACCGGATTTGAAGCAATCGGCGCAACTTGATTATCCCACCACAATTGGAGGAGCGGGAACCCCAAAACCAATCTCGAGGCATGAAGTTGTGAAATCCACACTACTTCACACAAAGCTTGTGCCATGGCTCGATATTCGACTCTGCACTCGATCGTGATACCACATATTGTTTCTTACTCTTCCATGAAACCAAGTTTCCACCAACAAAACACAATACCCATAGTAGATTTTTGATCAATCTTGAACTCGCCTAACTGCATCGAAAAACACTCAATATTATTATCCCATGATTCTCTACAATATACCACGTCGAGGAGCACCTTTTAAGTAGCACAATATTTGCTCCAAGCGGACCAATGATGAACTTTAGGAGAAGACATGAATTGACTTAAAGTGGTCACAAAATAAGCAATATCGGACGATATTCTTTAAGATAGTTTAGTTTTCCAACTAATCTCCTATAACTTTTAGGATCGTCAAAGGAATCACCTTCCTTGTAAATTGATGATTTGGAGGCATGTGAGTGTTGCGAGGTTTAGCTCCCGATTTTCCGATTTTACGCTAACAAATCTAACATACTCCGTTGGGACAAACACCTTTCGACTCCACAGGCATTCGCTTCGCCATTAAGCATCCATTTCAACAATCATTGTTGCTCGCCATCGAGGATTGGATAGGACCTGGCGGACGGATTTTGGAACTTGCATGCATTAAGAGAAGCGATAAAGAACAAGAGGTAAAAACAATTGATTATAATGTAACACGAGATGAAATGGGATAAGTATATTGACGCTCACCTTTTCAAGAGCAATGGGCAAATCGAGATTAGGAGTAGCGAGGATCCGCAGGCGAAGACGATGCGGTGCGGGGACTAGGATCGGGAGGAGGAGGAGCGTCTGGAATAGACTTGAGCAATTGGTGGTCTAGGGTGTACCAATGGCAATGGGCGGTATCGGAGGAGAGGCGGAAGACAAATAAACTAACACCTCATCGATTGCGTTAGAGCAAGGTTGTGAGGATGAGTCGTCGAAGAATGGGATGGTTTCATGGAAAGTGGCATCACTGATACTTTAGTACTGTTCAACAAAGGGAAAACCATCTATACCCCTTTTCGAGACGGAGTAACCCAAAAACACATTTTAAGGACTTAGAATCTGGTTTTTTGTCACGTGTGGACAAACATCATGAACAAAACAAGTACACCCCGAATATACGAGGTTGATAGGAAACATGGGTTTGTTTGGAAACAAAATCCGGTATGGTGTCCGATCTTTTAGAAATGCGTGGAAGGCATGCGATTAATTAGTAAACATGCAAGATACATTATGCATCAAAAACGTTTGGGACATGAGTGTGAAACAAATAGCGAAGTCATACGAAAGAAATCATCCACAAAAGTAACAAAATAACGAAATCCGTTAGATGAAATAAAACATGGTCCCCAAACACCGAAATGAACTAGCTCAAACCTATTACAAACCCTCTTTATTTGTACGAGGGAATGTAAGATAAACGATGGTGTTTAGAAAATTGACATGAGCCACAATTAAAAGACGAAATACTATGAAACGAGGTATAACTTCTTGAGTAAAGGTGCGGAGGGATGGCAAACAACAACGGGCTTCAAAATGAGTCGATGTCTTTGGAACACGCTATGGGTCGAGATATTGGATTGTCGAAATGAAGAGGCACCACTCACGCCCTTTACCAATAATCTTCTTCATCGTAAGATCCTGAAAAACGAAATGATCGGGAAAAATGAGAGCAGAATTAAGAGACCGGGTGAGTTTGCTAGCGAAACAAGATTAAAGGAGAAGTGGGTAGATGAAGCCGGAGCGTAGCTGGCCAAGTACCCAAGTACCTAGCCCAAAAAATTTTCCTAACTCAGGTATTTTTTCCTTAAAATATATATATATATATATATATATATATATATAAAAAGCAAAACTCATATAGACCGTGTTATGGATCCTATTCCGTAAGACGGATCTACTGACCACCGCCCGTCCAACCACTGGACCCGATAAATATTTAAAAAAACTACAACTAATAGCCCCCGCCTGTGCTACGCGCCCACTCACCCGCCGCGCCAGGCCACACGCCCACCCACACCCGGCCCACTGGGAATTGAACCCGTGACCTTAATAAAGGTAAGGTGGTGTTCTACACCTACCACTGTTCTTGTTGTGCATATTTAGTATAACCTTGAATATAACCATGAATATAAAGCTTCATTATCATCCCTTCATTTTAAAAATTTAAATTCTCTAAATAGGAAGTGATACTTTATCCAAAAATAGTGATATTTTTAAGTAATAAATATGATACTTTTAAGGTGAACATTGATACTTTAATTTTTACATATTCAAAAAATAGGATTTTTAATGTGCTCGTTTTAGTCTTGTAACTAATGTTTTTTCCATTGAAAAACGATACTTGTCTTTGGAAATAGTGATGCATTTGATATTAAATATGATACTTTTATGATATTAAATATTACATTACATTGAAGAACAAATAAATATATCGAGTTAAAGTAACACCTTTATGAGTAAAAATATATATTTTTGAGACAAAATATCATGTTTTAAGAGTAAAAATATCTGTTTCTTAAATAAAGTATTACATTTTTTTAATAATAAATACAAAGAAAGATGAATAATAAATATGATAGAGTTAAAGTAATACTTTTATAAGTAAAAGTATTTGTTTTTTGAGATAAAGTAACATATTTTTAATATAGTCACAAATTATGAATATATTATAATATATATATATATATATATATATATATATATATGATTAAAGTAACACATTTATACGTTAAAGTATCTATTGTTTGAGATAAAGGATCATGTTTTTTAATATAGCCACAAATATGAATATATTATAATAAATATATATACAACATATTAAAGTAACACTTTTATACGTTAAAGTATCTAGTTTTGAGATAAAGTATCATGTTTTTTTAATATAGTCACAAATTAGAAATGAAGGAAAGAAGAAAAAAATTAAAAATAAAAATGATGTAGTTAAAGTAACACTTTTATAAGTAAAAGTATCTGTTTGTTGAGATAAAGTATCATAATTCTTAATACGATTACAAACTAGGAACAAACAAAGAAGAAAAATAAAAATAAATATGATGTAGTTAAAGTAACACTTTTATAAGTATCCATTTATTGAGATAATGTATCATGTTTTTAATAGACTTGTGTTCGATTCTTAGCGTCTTCATTTAGAGGCGTTTTTAATTTTTATTCAATTTATCAAGTGTATTTATGAATGACTTTATATACATGGTTACACTAAAATTACACAACAAGCATTAGTGGTGTAGTGGTATAACACCACCTTAGGATGTATAGGTCGCGGGTTCGATTCAGCTAGCAACTAAGAATCGGAGAGGTAGAACCATCTCGCTAATGTAACGGACGAACGATGATTAGTAAGTTCGGAAAAGAGTTTGATTACCTATCATGTGATCTCAGTGGCACCGTAATCAATGACCCCCACCGGGGGCCGAAGAAAGAACACATGTGGTAGGTTTACTTGACTCGGCGAAGCGATGGGATCGACTCAAAGATGCTTAGATGCCTCCTGAAATTTGAGAAATTTGGCATATTCATCTGTCGAACCGAAACCACCGGGTTATGAGTGGGGGTGGGGCCTCGTGTGCGGGAAGGCTATGTGAGCGATTGAGATCCAGAGCTCCTCTGGTTGCGTTTGAGTAATTTTTGACAAGTTCGTTTTGTATGACCCGATTCATGACAATAGTAGCATACTACCCCAAAATCTTGATTGCTAGAATTTCAAGAACTATTACTACTGCCCTGTTGTTACCCTAATAACGTGATCGACCCGGCGCTCCACCAGATTGGCTTACAAAGAGCATTAGGTTGTGGGACAGATGACATTTGAGAACTAGAGACCGTACGTAAGACCCTAGTAAAAGCCTCCCGTAATGTAGTAACTTCAGTGTTGGACAAAATTTGTGATTTAGCGACGCCAACCTGAGAATTAAGACCAGCGAGAAAACTCATAATAGTCATTTGTTCCGCTGAGCGTGGTGAACTTTGATATCTGTACTAAATGGTAACATGGCATTCAACTCTTCATAAGTATGCTTGAAGTTCATAAAATAGGTATTAAGTGATTGGTCCTGCTGTTCTGCCCGATAAAATTCTTTACATACATCAAAGATTCGAGAAATATTTTCTTTTCCCGAAAAAAACGAAGGAGAGATAATCCATAACGCCTTTGACATAGTCACAATGAGTGATATGTCCAGACTGTTCGGGTCGGGTCAGTACAATTACGAACTTGTATGAGTAAAGTAGCAGCATCAATTGGCATCCACTCGCACTCCACTCAGTAATACTTTGCATCAGTCGTAGCCGGAGGATTATCGAAAGGTGACCCTACTGCGAAATACTCCGTAGATATAAACGAACCGTTTTGTTCCAATCCAAATAATTAGTCCCGTTCAATTTTTGATCGGTAATCTTGGCCACAGTAGAAACCCAAGTGATAACCCAGGTTTAGATGGATCATCCATAATATAGAATAAAGAAGGAGCAAACAGCCAACCAACAAAAAAGAAAAAAAAATGGACAGCGGAAGAACAAACCAACAGACTTAAACCCTTAACAGTTGAAATACTTGTGGGAGAAAGAAATTGACCGGAGACAAAGGTCAGTCGGACGGCGGCGAACCCCGCTCACAACAGCGATGCCGGAAATACGGGCGTCACGCGCCCCTCACGCGCTGGCGCGTGAATCAACCACCGGGAATAGGATGATCGGTGGCGGACGAAACTCCTGGACGGCAGATGAGAACGCTCAGGTACGAAATCCCACAACCCACAAAAAGCTGCTCACTGGGGCAGCAAAAACCCTAGTTGTGGGAAAAGAAAGAAAAGAAAAAACTGGAGCCCCGAGATCTGTTAGGTGTAGGCGATTGATACCATGTAGTTGTGAGAAACTGAAAATTTGTGTGTATTATTGATAGAAAAACCAAGCTTATATAACAATAGAAATCACCCTATTCTAGTTAAAGTAGAAAACTAGTTAAAATAGAAAACCTATTCTAAGTAGAAGTCTAGAACATTAAATATCCTATATCCAATACATGTCTATAACATCGGGCAATGGTTTGATCTAGCAATGCCATATACTTATATCTTTCACAAATTGATGCCACCAACAATGGTATTAACAATTTGGAAAAAAGAAAAGTGATGTACTAATACTTTCTTTTCACAATTATAAAAATAGAGTCCATGAATACTTTTAGATGATTTTCTTTGTTGACTTTTTCGTTTTAGAAAAAAAGACAGTTGTATCATTGTATGGCTTGTATTGCATTTCCAAACAATAATGTTTCTTGGAGACGTAATTTCATATCTGATAGAAATCATAAAATCCTTACCCCATAGGCCCATATTACCACATTTGCAAATGATAACAAATCATTTCTGTTTCATATTGTTAGAGAGAAAGTCTATGCTTTGGGTGAGTACATATTTCTCATCTCAGTCTGGTCCCTCCTATTACAATTAGAGAATTGAAGACAGTTTATCTGAAATTGTTCTTTAGAAGCATCTATCACCTGCATTATTATAAGAACTGAGTTGCACTAGTAATTAAATACACTGTTATTTTATGCATGTTTTGTGGGAGTTCATTTTATTGCGGTTTTGATATCGGAGGAAAACTATTAACGAGTATCACTTCTATATTTTTCTCTTCTACACTATTTAATGCTCATTACTTGCATTATCTGTAAGATGTTTTTAGAAGTTGCAATGTTGATTACTCTTTTTATAACAATTTTTTGTTTTGCTTTGTTTTTTGTTTTATATGTTTTTGGCAGGAAAGTGTAGAGAAGAGCTACCACCCCTTGAACTGATTAGAGAACGGTGTATTAAAACAACTGGACCAGATTCGACGTGACCACATGAGACGGTTGAACCCAACACCTTACAAGGTAACATCTGTAAATCAGACTAATTGGTGTACCTTATGGAAGCAGGCAGAACTGCATATGTTTTGGATGGTGTACCTTTTACTTGCAAATATTTGCTGGTTTGTAAAATTATCTTCTCGGCAGGTTAGTGTAAGTGCGAAATTGTACGACTTCATTCATTTCTTGTGGCTCAATGAAGCACCTGTGGGAGAGTTGCAGTGAAAATGATATGATCATATATGGAAGGCAAGTAATGCCACTTGGGAAATACAGAATGCCTCAATTAGCAGAGACACTACACATTACATTTGTGCTTGTTCAAAGCTGGGTCAAATAGCCATTTACTTATTTCTTTTCTTTTTGTAAGGACAGCATATGTAAATCTCGTCTTATTCTCTTATTCACACAGGACATGATGAGTTTTTGATAAAGAAATTCATTTCTTTTGTTATTTCGTGTACAATTGAAGTTTTTGTATTGAAATAAAGTGATATTGGTAACTCAATAGTTACTCGTGAAGCTCCACTTTTTATTATTTGTGAATTGTTAAGTAACAGGGAATAGTGGAACAAGTTAACTGCTGGAGCTCTTCAAATTTCTAGCATATTTCAAGAAGAAGCTCTGCAATATACCTATACAGATTACTAGATAGAGAAATACAATCAGAAAGGTGACATAATATTTACTTGTATATGTACCTAGTTCAAGCATATGATCAAAGATTTGATCATATTTTTGATTCACTATATAATGCTACTATTTG